>JARFIW010001617.1:2204680-3404680 GCA_036346225.1 Platerodrilus igneus
TATTTACGGCTTCTAATTCTCAACGCTTTTAAAATTTTCTCCATCACCATTTATTTAAAGTTGTTTCTGGGGTTTTCCGGAACTCATCTGTGTATATCTGACCCTGGTTTTGTGGATCCAGACACGTTTTTGAACCATTTAATTATTAACACCCCCGAAAAATAACAAAGAAATTCATACTTCTTTCACCAATATACGCCAAAACTGCCTACTTTTGTGTATACATTTGTCGTTGTAAATTTTGCTAATTGGTACAGTGATACTAAATTTTATTACCTTGTATCTAAGTGCACTGAAGTACATTCATGTTAGCACGTAAATAACAAAATATTTTGAATCACTAAAATATACGAGCAAAATTTTAAATTATTTTATCAAACTAAAATGCACTGTTTAACATCTTGAATCAAGTCGCGGATGTAAGAGCTTTTAACGCATCGAATAGTCAAAAGTCTAAGAGAGGCCGAAATTCATATTACCACCGGTATATATAGCGATTAGCCGGCACGTCGCTTTTGTCCTCAAAACAGACAATTCTTAAGAATTTCTCATTCTATGTTCCCAGTCCGTCGCTCGCGCGTCGGTTTTTACGAATTTTTCACTCGCCCCATTTAAATCTCAGAAATTCTCACACTGCACGCAAACATGTCCGAGAAAAACTAATTAATTTTGTACAGAAATTGTTGTTTCTACCTCTGATATTTGCATCCTATTTTCAACCAATTGTGACCCTCGTGACGTTGCTTAAATCACGCCTTTTACTATATGTGTCTTTGCTTGACGCATTTTCTCTTTCCTTTTCTAACCTGTTCGTATTGGTGCAAATTGATATTCTTTATTATCGATTATATTTTAGTCCATGTGGACTATCTGGGTTTAATAACCCCGAATCGCACCTTCTCGTGAATATTAAGCCCCGGTTTCTCCAAGATTCTTTGTAAACATTAATTATCTGCAAAATTTTCGCCGAATGAGCTTTTTATATAAACCCTGTTTTGTATTTCGTGCTAAAGCATCTGACCGTTTCCAATATCCTTAGAATCGACATGTTTATCTAAACAAATTAAACTGAAATTGCCTTTTAAAATACGCAGGTGTGTTCAAACATCCTACTTCTAACTAACACTTCTAGGATTTGCATTTTATTGGGTTTTTACAAGTTTCTGTAGATATTATCTGTACGTTTTGTTCAATACCGGTTACTTGAAATAGAGTTAATTAAGATAAATTTTGCACGTAATTTCCATTTGTTTAGGAATAATTACATTACACGCAGAGCTTTTAATACTGCTTCTTTTGATATAAAGCGTCTTGTACATGATTTAAATCTCTTATGTTTAATGAAACTAATAAATTTTTATGCTTCACGGTTTTAATAACGCGTATTATCTAATAATATTCATTATACACGGTGATTAAAATTATTTGATGTGATTATTTAATTTTCTATCCTGGTCTAAATATGAGTAATATATATATATATATATATATATATATATATATATATATATATATGTGTCTAACATACCTTGTTTTACTTTAATGATGGCCGTTAAATGTTTGTTAAAAAATTTTAAATGTAGGAATTATAGTGTTGTATTATAAATGTGTCAGCTAAACCCTAAATCTGCTAAATGTATATTTATTTATTTATAATCTATTTAGTACTCATGTTTTGTAAGTATTTGTAATTTCTTAGTATAGTTGATGTTCGTAACTTCTTTTATATAGGACCCTAATAAAGATTTAAAAAATAAATCGAAAGCTTGGCGAAAAAACAAAGAGTTTGAATTAAAAAATTGGACCAATAAACCTGTTATTCCATTTATTATAATTAAATCCTTGGTCGTTATCTACACGAACAATTATATATACATATGTATATATAAAGTGCTAGTATGTAAAGGAAAGGAAAATAAATCAAAAACAAGAATACAAATATAAAGATATATAAAGATATATAAAACATAAATTAGCACAAAGTCGTGCTACATTTAACAAGAAAAAGTAACTTCTGTGTTCAAAGACAACAAACACAGAAACAATGAAAATATTGCTTAAAACATATGTGTGGAGCACGGCACTCTACGGCTGTGAAGCCTGGGTAGTAGTAAGCGGACAAGAAAAAGTAAAAATAAGAGAGATATGATGATAGGCCACATACTAAAGCATCAGGGAATAGTGTGGAATATATTAGAAGCAGAGATAGGAAAAAAGAGAAGTAAAGATAGACCTAGGTGAGATTACTGCACACAGATAGTGAAAGATGTAGGCTGTGGGAATTTCAGGAAAATGTGTAGACTGGCTCAGAATAGAAATCAACGGAGGCACGCGTCCAACCCCAATCCCAAAATGGAAAACTAATGACGGAAAAAATAACTTTACTTATACATTATGATTATTATAAGCTACTATAGGTATTGGTTATGCAATATTCTCGAATAATGTTAATTGTGAGAAAAGATTTACTAGAAAACTATTAATTCGGCAAATGTCTAAGTGTTGGGGGATCTTTTCAGCCACAGGCTGCTTACCTCTTTCACATACCACTTAATCTCGGTAAAATAGGGCATATTATTAGAAAACATTAGAAGGGAACCGAGCTATATATAGACTGTTGTGGGAATTTCAGGGAACTGTGTAGGTTAGCTCAGAATATAAATAAGTGGAGGTATGCGTCCAACCAGTTTCAAGACGGAAAATCTAATGACAAAAAAATAAGTGCACTTAAATCTGATGATTATTATAAACAACTACAGGTGTAGGTTGTGAAATATTTTCAAATAATGTTGATTGCGTGAAAGGATATATTGGAAACTATTAGTTCGGCAAATTTTCAAGTGGTGGAGGAACTTAGCAGCCACAGGCTGTTTACCCCCCTTCAGATACCACTGAATATTCGGGGAAATAGGGTACATAATTGTAAAACAATAGAAAGGGACCGAACGACATCTAACAAAAAAAACAGCGGCTATGTTCAAAGTCAACAAACATCGAAACAAGAAGAAATGAGAGCATATGTGTGAAGCACAGCAGAGTACGAAAAGTAGGAAAAGCATACAGAAAGAGATGGAAGCCCTCCGGAATGTTGTGCGTCAGATGTATGAGGATGATAGCACAGATAGACAAAGTTAACAACAAATAGGTTATAGAGGCAGTAGAGAAGAAAAGATATCTGTGGAAAACAAAAAAATATAGGAGAAATAAAAAACATGAATGATTGAATTTGAAAAGGCACAAAATTAAAATATAACTAACCAATAGGAAGAGTGCAATGAATCGATCTACTAAAAATTAATCTGTTACATATGCTTCATGTTGTAGTTAAAATATCTAAAAAGCAAAAGCAAACAACTGATAAAATTCAAAACTATTGGAAATATTAATAAAGCATTTATAGTGTGAAACGGATTGAACGGGCGTGTAGAAAGAAAAAGAATTTGTTAGGAATTATTATTATTTATAGAATATAGAAGAGAATAAACTGCACTTAGATGCTGAGTGTCTGTTAGAACTGTTTCCATTTTATTACGAGCAGCTTCTAACTCTTCTTTGCTAACTGCTATATCATCTGCAAA
Source organism: Platerodrilus igneus (assembly GCA_036346225.1). Classification (NCBI taxonomy): domain Eukaryota; kingdom Metazoa; phylum Arthropoda; class Insecta; order Coleoptera; family Lycidae; genus Platerodrilus; species Platerodrilus igneus. The sequence goes on from JARFIW010001617.1 coordinate 2,208,259, forward strand.
TCTAAGCATATCAATCTTTTGTCTCTGCATAGTAATTCCAAATATTTTCCTGCATTTGACAGTATTCATTGCCTCTTCGATACTCAAGATAAAACTTAGAGATAGGACACAGCCCTGGCTCACCTCTTTCCTAATATTTACGTTCCTGCTCCAATTCTATTACAGCTGTTTTCTTTCTATACAAGCTATGTATTATCCGTCTATTCCTATAACTCATTCTAATCTTTTTGAATACTACCAACATGATTTTTACCAGTCCCAAAATTTAAAGCTACTACATTTTTTAAATAAAAGTCGACAGCTAAATTACTTTGAATGGTTGGAAATACATAGACACAAAACTTCAAGTTCCAATATTATCAACGAAGTGACCGAATTTGATCCGAACCTTATTTTTATAAAAATTCATCATGTTTATGATACCATAACCATATTTTTATAAATCTAATATTGAGTTGAATTTTTGGTTAATTTGCCATTTAGCACTATATAAAAGCATCTCACCGTCAATGACATACGCAAAATTGTTGATATCGTTGACATTTCTTGAAGATTCTTCGAAGATACTATAGAAGGTAGATTTCTGGGTTTTTCGCATTCCTGCGTCGTCGTATTATGATAACGAGTAAGGAGCTAATGCATACTTCATATACTCTTGCAAATCGGCATCAGATTTCTTCAAAACGCTAATTCGTTGAAACAATAAAAGAGGATCAACTGGAAAGGTTTCGTTGTTAATTTTTGTTTTACTGTTTACAACAAGTAAAGGCACGATTTTTTGTGAAGTTTTCAATTTTAAATCTCTAAAGTTTTGTCCGTTTATTTTTTACGGACTCAATGCCTTGATTAAAGGCATTGTAGCAGTTGATCTTTTCGTGCCCAATAATACCTGTTGCAATATTCATAATTACGTCCAGGTCGGAGAATGTTTTACTTTTTCCGGTACTACCACTATCTTCACGCGATTCAAAAGTTTTATTTTCCAGTTTCCGAGTTTATTTTGATAATTGTCTAGTGTCGCTCTGCTCAGACGAAAGAACTAGGAAGGCTGATCTGTGTAGAATTTCTGCTTTTGACTACAACTTTAGGGTTGTATTTGGTGGTAGATGTAGTGTGAAATATACTTGGTGCCGTGTGATTTCGTTAATTAAAATAAGAATATTCAATTGTAAAAAAATTCACGTAAACGCTACATTGTCCAAAAATTTTTTAAGTAGTTAAGTTCTTCGTTTTGGTATTAAAATTCCCCTAACAAATAGCTATAAATACTAAATACTAAATTAACAACGCTTTAATTTTAATGAATAACTTAGAAGTTCATTTAAATTTTCTATTTATCGTGATCAAAACCGTTACTACTGACTGTGCTCCAAATATTCCCATGTCAACAAAACTACGCGCCGTAACTATATGAAGCATTATAAAAGGACCTCAACTATTTTGTCGGAAATGCATTTGTGAAAGATAGGGCGTTCCTTAGCATTTAAATATTAAATTATACGGATATAGACGGTAACTAATTATTTAACACGATATGTATTCATGATTTATCACAAAAATCTCACAAGAAAGAAAAACATATCCGTGGCATTCATGTCCTCCTCGACTAAAATCTAGACATACATAATTTTCAATGCGTGTGCTATGCTGGTTACTTCGCACCGCTGAACACGGACACTAAGCATATAAACGCAAATTAATGTACTAAATTAAATGCCAGGTAAATTAGAATATTTTAAATGAGAAATACGTCACGCAATACTGTATACGCTTGCAAAGGTGCTAAAAAATCGGTGTCACAATACGCTATATGAACCTATAATTTTAAAAACGTCGCGAATAAATTATACTAAAAATAGATGTTTATTTTAATGTATTCAGAATTGTTAACTTATACCTGATACTCTTCTTTGCATGTTGTATAAATAACAAATCCATTTCCGAATCCGCAGACCTGCAATTCTTTGGTATCTGAAGAGCGTAGCGCCTATCTCAGAATTTTTCACTTAAAATGCGGGCAGTTTATGACCATCTTGAAGTACAGTCTCAGCATTAAAGAAACGTAGGTGCTCTTATATGATACTAAAATTCCTTTTATAGCTAATAGATTATTCATAATTATAACCACATTTTTGATTGGTATCGAAAAGCCTTAAAATTTAAAGCTGTGGTCATAAACATTAATTAATATCAGAAATGGTGGGTATAATTTAGAAGATCGACATTCAGATTTATTTTGTTGAATTGGATATAATTATGTCGGTTATAAAATATTTAAATAAAGAATTAACGACTTCCACGGAATTATAAAAGTAACAGTAAATATAAATATAAAGTAGAGAATGAGTATAACTAAGGCGATTATTGGTGCAAAGTAAAACCTACAGCCCAACAAAAGAATGTTTTTTTTAAAGCGAGCTTGAATTTGGACTAAAACTGATAACAGTGAGAATTTGAACAAAACAGAGGAGCTCTATATGGCCTAGTTGTCAGTAAATATCCTAAAAATATCATCATAAATCTTTAACCTATCACTCTAGGCCCCAAATAGTAATCCTATTTTTTGTTTCTAATAGTTAGAATCACTGCAGATACCACTGTTGATAGGTAGCTTCATATGGACGCTGCCAACCTTTTATTACAGAAAATACTGTAACGACGCACCATTTAGTCTACCTTTGAATGATGCGTCGTAATGGAACAAAATATGATTGATGGGTTTCTACGGTGCCACTTTTTTCAGATGGACTTGATTGACAGGTTTCAAACGCTTATCTACTATACAATAGAAAATCTCTAGAGTGTTATTTACATAATTTCTGGTACGTGGTCGAAGTGATCTAGAACAAATGGATAAAATATAAATTGCCGTGATTAGCATTAGTTAGTTCAGTTCTAGTTAAAGCCTTGATTATAATATGAGTTCTAATGTACAGCTTTGAAAGTAGCGATGTGACATAAATTAGTGATACGTACTGTTTATATAAATTGCACCATGTGAGATAAATTATTATAGTTATCGATATACATTTATTATAGTGATTGATACAAATTAATTATAGTGTATGGATATGAGTTAATTATAGTGCAACGATATAAATAATTAAGAAAATCGTAGTTTTAAGAAGTTAATATTTGTACTGTTAGCGATTAGCTAGAATGAAATTGTTATGAGAGCTATTAGAAATTTTCACTGTAGCTACGAGTTGTTGAAGAGTCTTGTATGATTAGTTGATTGATAATAAAGAACTATTGTGAGTGCAAATAAAGTTTTCGTTACATTGATATCAAGTAGTGGGATTGTCATGAAAAGGAGACTTGAACGATTTTTATTTGCGTGCCTGTAATTCGTATTCAACACCACGAAATGGATAGCAAAGTTCTTTTCTTTTTGACAAACTTCAAATCCGGTTTGGAAGAAAATTCCGTAAAACAATAGAAAAGTTTTACAGAGAAATTACAAAAACACACCAAGGAACAAGACCAAAACTTTACGAACTTGGCAGCGAAATTAAATGAAACTAACACGCGGTTCATAGAAAAATCACAGGAAATTATCGTAAGTTTTGCAGAGAAACTGCACAAAACCGCTGTAATACCAGAAAACTACAGTCAATTGAGAGGAGTTTATACAGAAAGCTACAAGAACCACAAAAGCGGTTGAACAATTAAAAAAGGAGTTTTTGAATAAAACTACAAATACTGCGGAAAGGCGGGAGCCAAATTTTCATGCCGCTTACAGATATTGGAAGTAAAGTTCACCGAAAACTCGCGAAAAATGGAAGAAATGTTGTTGTAGATGCAGGAACGGATTAATTTTCTAGCAGTGCAAGCACCAGAGCTTTTAATGGATAAAATCTTGCGTAAGCTTTCAGGGGATTGTGTTTTGTATATTTGGATGACGTGTTCGTGATTGGGAAGTTGTTTGGGGAACACTTGGAAAATTTAGAAGAAATGCTTCGAAGACTCGGAGAAAAGCTGAGACCAAAGAAGTGTCACCTACTATGTGCAGATTGAAATCCTAGGTCACGTAATTTCATGCAACGAAGTCACACCAGACCCGGAGAAGATTAAGGCGGTACAAGGATGGCCGACGCCAAAAGATAAACATCAACTACGCAGCTTTCTGGGGTTGTGTAGAAGATTCTTTTTGTGTTTGTGAATATTGCCAACCCTTGACCAAGTTGATTACCAAAATGAGTTCTAGCAGCTAGGGCATTAGTTGACAAGATCTCCAATCTTAAGTTATACTCGGTCGGAAGGTAAATTCATCTTGGATACGTATGCAGGCAATGTCGCCATCGAAAGTTTACTGTCCCAGATAGAGGACGGGTAAGCAAAAGTCATTGGTTATTTTAACAAGATGCTTTTGAAACTGGAACGGAATTAATGCATTACAAAGAGAGACCTGCTGGTTGTAAAATCCGTAGAAATTTTTTTGAGTATTTCTACAGGAGAAAATTACCACCTGAGAACCGATCATGCCGCCTTGAAACGGCTGTTACTGTTAAAAACCACGACGGGCAAGTCGCTAGATGGATAAAAAGGCTGCAGGAGTACGACTTCGACGCGGAATACCGTGCTGGTACAAGTTATCGTAATGCGGATGCGTTTTCAAGCTTGCCTCGAAGATTGTAGCCATTGCTCACTGTTAGAAACAAAGAGTGGCTTACTTAGTCAAACTACCGTAATCAATGACGATTGGCAGCCTCTACAGTTGCTAACCGAACAAGAAAATTACAAAGAGCTAAGTGTCATTTAGGGTTGGAAAGCCAGAGGTAAACGCCCATCTTGGCCGGATATTAGTTCGTTGAGTAGTACCCTGAAGTCGTCCTTAGCACAACAGGATTTTGTGATGGCGAGAATGAAATCCTGGTGCGATCCTTGAAGAATGGAGAAGGATCAGTAAGTACACTTTCAGGAGGTGGTTCCTAAAAGCCGGATGTCAGAAGTGTTAGAACGTTGGGAAGACATTTTAGCGTTAAGAAAACTTTAGAAATAGTCCGAGCCAGATTTTACTGGGTAAGTTACAAGGACGTTGTTAAACAGTCAGATGTGTGCAATATTGGTAAACTGCAAGGCTTCAATGAAGCAGTGCATCGTGAGAAGCCCGTTTTAGAAAGCGGCAATCGATATTGCTAGAAAGATTGCTCTCTTAGAAGAATACATTTTGGATATACCCGAAACCAATGACAAAGGCTATATTTTAGAAGTGGATCTGGAGTATCCAGAACATCTATACCATACCCACAACGATCTACCCTTCTGTCACGAAAACATGGTACCCCCATCATCCTAATCAAAGACGCCTAAATTGCTAGCAACTCTTCACAACAAGAAGAACTATATTATTCATTACCGTAACCTACAACCGTGTATGCGATACGGTCTCAAACTAAAAGCAATCCACCGGGTTTTAGAATTTACTCAGTCTCCATGGTGAAGGCGTATATTGACCTTAACACCGGGTTGAGGACGTCGGCGAAAAGCACGTTTGAGAAAGACCTTTACAAATTGATGAACAATGCAGTATTCGTGAAAACTATGCAGAATGTGGACAAACGTGCAGATGTGAAAATCGTGACCCGGTGGGACGTTTCTGGTAAACGGTTGTGCGCGAGTACGCTAATTGCCCGACCTAATTTCCATAGTTGCATTATACTAGGGGAGGATTTGGTTATGCAAATGGATCGGGTAAAGGTTACTTACGACAAACCAATTTATGCAGGCTTCTCGGTATTAGACTTGTATGAATGAATGTATGAATTTCATTACGGCAGGTCTTTGTATGGTAACCAAATTCACCTCCTTTATACGGATACTGATTCGCAAGTTTACAGTGTGGAGACAGAAGACATATAGTGACATTAGCGTAAACATTGAACATTTCGATGCGAGTGACTATCCGGCTAACAACAAGTACAATATACCGCTTGCGAACAAAAAAGTTGTAGAGAAATTCAAAGATGAATTCAACGTGATTTGGTGTTAGAATTTGTCAACAGTAGGGCTAAGTCCTACTGTATTGTAGGAGAAAAGGATATTGTTAAGAAAATTAAGGGTGTTAGCCGTAATGTGGTCGCGGGGATTAGTGTAGATTGTTTTAAGGACGTAGTTACTATTAATGGAGATGCCCTCATGAATACAATGGTATCAATCTGGAACAGAAAACACGATTTGTACACGCAGTTGATTAATAAAATTAGTTTACTGGGGGAAGATGACAAGCGTTACGGCCTCCCCGGAAGCATATCAACCTACGCATGGGGGCATAAAAATATAAGATAGTTGCTATATTTGTATATATTTTACTGTATATGTATATAGTAGTATGTAAATTAGTGATAGGACATACCTACCATTTCCATCCTTAAAATTTCCTTCGCTCCCGGCGACATGTGTTTACCTCCACGTGGTGTCGCTGGACGGTAAAACATATTGCTAGATTACCGACAATATGTCTTATTGACCGAAAACGCGTTTCCTCTCTTTTTAAACAACACATTAATCTCTTTTTTGTTACAGGTTACTTTCAACTGCTTGGATTCGGCTGCACGAAGAAAATAAAATAATGTTATACTTTGTATTCTAATAGTTCATTAAACTGTAAATCGGATAAAATAAATTATTAAACTTTTGTGTGCTTAATTTTTTTGTGTTAATACCTCTAAGTGTTTGGTTAAAGGACTCTAGATGTTAAAAAGGAGAGGTGATTAGAAATCGCTGCTAGTAAAAAATCTTTAAATTGGGGTACCGCCTTAGGGAGTGATGCTATCTAAAAAATTCCTAGAAATTCGGGTAGCTGAGAAAAATCTAATATTAATTAATACCAAACAAAATACATTTATCTCGAAAGATGAAATGGCTAGTCGAAGAAAACTATTTGGTTCAAAATATTACCGGTAAAAATTATTAAAATAAGGGTAGCTCTCTGAGGGATGATGCAATCTGAAAAATTCTTAAAAATTCAGGTATGTGAGAAAAATCTAATATTAATTGATACCAAACAAGATAGATTTATCGTGAAAGATGAAATAGCTAGTCGAAGAAAACTATTTGGTCCAGAATGCGGGTGGAAATGTGGATGCTGGTGGAAATGTGGTTCTGATTCGCCTGTATTTGCTCTACTGTCGTACCCGTTGTCACTGTTAGGACAGCTCGCGTTTGTTTGTATACTTGTATGATAAGCTCATAACATTATGGTATATAAGCACTTTACTATAGTTACTTTAATTTTTTTCGTTTTAGCGATGCATATTAGTTTTTCGTTCTCATTGTTTAAAATAAATTTATGTTTATTTTGATGGACGGGATGTTCGGGCAACAGGTACTCCCTTCCTAACTCTTTAATGATCTCCTCCTAAATTATATACACTTAAAGCATCACCGAAAAATAAAACTATTAGTAAGTTTATCGTTGTTGAAAAGTGTTAAGTATAATTACAATAGCGTTTTATATCGCTATACAGTTAAAACAAGTTACAGTCCAGCATCAAAGATGGAATTAAAGTAAGTGATAATCTTTATGCATGATTTCACCCTTTATTGCTGTCGTTCAGCATTTTAATTGTAGTCTTTTTGTTCATGTTTAATAAGTACACCATAATGGAATATTGCACATTGAAATTAACTCTCTTGATTTTGAGTGTGTAGTTTTGTCATTAATAATTACACAGGCCTAATTTTTTTTCATGAAAAAGTGTTTTAAGTTTAATAGGTGTCCTATAGTAAATGGGGTGTGGTGATTACGAATCTGTGCTTAGTTCTTTTTCTAGCACGTCAGGTTTTCAAGAAGAGTGTGTTTGAAATTTTTCATAGAAACTGCCAAAAATATCGAGAAAATATTTATTGAAACTATATTTAATAAAAAATTACACTGCAAAATTGAGTTGTTCATTAAAAAAACAATGCAATATAATCTACGTTAGACAATCGTTGTTTTTTTTGAATAAAATCGTTCTCTTTTTCTCTCAAAAATGCGTTTTGTAGTTTTCTTGTTGTGGATTTTTGTGAGCGAGTCCCTCTTCAAGGTCCAGCAGTAATCAGCCATCATTCTAATATCCCATCTTCTTTGGTAACCTCTCTCTATCGCCTTTATATTCTTGATAGAACCTCTCTTCCTGTTCCTCGCTGACAGCTCCAAGATTTTCAGGAAAAGAGTCAACATGGGAATTTAGAAAATGAAGTTTGACGCTCATATTGCATCCCAGTTTTTTATAATTTTCGACCATGTTGCTTATAATTTCTTTGTAGTTTGGAGACTTGTTGTTTCCAAGAAAACTGTCTATGACTTCTACGAAAGAACTCCATGCTTCAGATTCATCCTGGGCCATTGTATTCTGGAACAATCTGTCCGATTTTAAGGTTCGAACTTCAGGGCCTACAAAAAAATTCTTCTTTAAGTTTAGCTTCAGAAAGTACAGGAAATTTGACGCACAGGTATTTAAAGCAGTCACCTTGTTTATTTAAAGCTTTGATAAACTGCTTCATCAATCCTAACTTTATGTGAAGGAGAGACAAAAGAACTAATTTTACGTCAACTAATGCATTACGCAGCACATTTTTTTGTTCCGGTACAAGTCTTTCTCTGTGGCCATTCTTTCTTACGTAATGTAAATTTCGTGCTTGTCTATTTTACTCGCACAAAGAAATATGGATACTATGTGAATCCAGACTGCTCACCCAAAGGCATGGATATTATTTTGAGGTCTCCACAAAGTTGCCAACAATATTTGCCATACTTTATTCTATTTAGCAACAGCTCAAAATTCTCATATGTTTCTTTGAGATGCACGGAGTGAGCAACAGGCACCGAGGCATAAGTAGTACTATTGTGCTACAAAACACCTTTCAGACTTCTCTTAGAAGAATCAATAAATAACCTCCATGATGTGGAATCGTAATTGTCAGCTCCCTTTCATGACTAAAATAGGAATATTATGACAATGCACTAGTGAGAGAAATATATATATATATATATATATATATATATATATATTCCGCGAATTCTTTTTCACGATGCCTATACCACGAAAATGTGGTTCCTGGGGCCAACAGATTTTTGTCTTTCAGTCGTGATCCTAAAATTTGAGCAGCATTCTTCGATAGGCCCAAGTCTCTCACTAAGTCATTTAGTTCAGCTTGGAGAAACTGTTGTGGTTGGTGTATATAAAGATTGAATTCGTCTTCATCGGTTTTTTCGTTTGAACTTTCATCTGATGATTGCTGTTGGATGGTGTGAAGGAAAGGTGGAAAAATGGGAATTCCTGGTCCATGAGGTACAGGTCGTTTAGCAGACGGTAAATCAGGATACTGAATAGAATGTTAATTTTTCGTATTGAAATCCTTGATATCGCAGGAGCAAAAGTAACAATCGTCTCCATGGTTTTTTGTTCCTTCTATACTATAGGAATGCCAAAGGGTAAAGAGCTACGGGTACCTTTTGTCCATTTTCTCAGTAGCTCGACACACTGAAAGCACACTTTGTTGGAGCCCAAGATTTGTCCTGATCTCCAAGTTTTACACCGAACTAAGCGTGACAAGCTTTTTTGATAAATTCTGTTATGTTTCGTTGATGTTTTGCTATCGTTACATTACCACCACATGTTACAAAATATATCGGGACTGTTTTTGCACTTTCTTGATGGCATTATGACGCACTAAACACTCAGTATACAAAACACAACTCGATACTACAAGCAACTGACGCTAACTAAGTATTTCGTAAACAACTGCTGATGCCATCAAGTTGACCTTTACAGATGCGGAATTGAAACAGTGTTGTCATTGAAATGAAACAAACATAATATTATACTAAAATATTTTCTATTGATGTATCAAGTATTTTAAAGAAATAATTTTAATGCAATTTAGGAAATATCATAAAGGTACTTCTTTGCTCTAGTACAAAATATCTCACAAGATTTTTTAATTTTGTGGAAAATCTTGACGTGATGGGCCCAAACCAAATTTACATTCAGAATCAACGTACCCGTATTAACTAAGGACACTTATCAAATTCAAAACACCAAAAATCATATCGGCCTGTGTTATTATTTTATTATGTAGATTGTAACATTATTTTGTAATGTTAACGAATAAACAGATCAATTAATTAATTAAAATTTAGTAACTTGCATAACTTATAGACAAAAATTCCACAATAAATTACTTCATATTTTAGTTAGGCTCCCTTATAATAAAAGACCAGGGTTACAAATAGCTTCAGGCTAAACTATTAGAAATTCCAGCGGCAGGTCATCATAGTTTAAAGCTTTACCCTTGTAAATCAAATACAATAAACTTAAAGCTTAGGTCGGTTACAGATTGACGAATCTGATAAAATTAAAATGGAATAGTACCTTTTAACATAAATAAAGGAAAGCAATTTTTTGTTTAAAAAACTTAATCTTCTTTGATTGACAGCGGTTATAGAAAACGAAACATTATAAATAGCGAAAACTATTTCCAATTTGATTCGTTCAAAGATTGCAAGTAATTTTAAGTAGTCTGGAGACATCCATTGTATTTAAAATCCATTTCGGCTCAAGTGGGTTAACCGGTCTTTTGTTAATGGCAGACAACTGTCGCCATAGGTATAGTCCACATTTCAATAATTAAGAAATTCTTAGAAGATACAATATATTTAAATCCTTAGAAAAATAATTGCTTCCGTGACCCTCATCTAACAAGGGGTTAGATTTGGTTTCTAAAATCTTGTTTTTGTGGGGGGTTCTGTTCAGTAATTGGATAACAGAAATATGACGTACCTAATGGTTAGGGTAGGAATTAATCTATATAACTTAAGGCTTTAGCCAAAAGAGGGAGAGTTTTTCCAATGGGGCTATCCGTGGTCAAGAAGTAGAAAGAAACGTAGTTCGCGGGTAGCGTTCTCCGGCATCACAGATATAATATTTCACTTAGTATCACGATAGTAAAAATTGGAAAGGAGCGATAACTCTTCCCGTTCGCGACGATTATGCCCGTATGTTTGCGGATTTATAGCGATACAAAGTAAATAATAAAAAGTTTGTAGGCGTGTGACGCACGAGTTAAGTGATATTGTCAATAAGATCCTGCCGGGTTCGTGTGCCATTCAAATATTTAAAAATTACAAACAAGAGTAACAAGCGAAATTCTCTCCCCCAATTTATGTCATTGTTAACATAACTATTCCAGAGCATTGTACAACAATAAAAAAATTTAAAAATTCTTTCAGTTATTACAACTGCACTCAAAAAAGACTAACACAAGGTGAGATTATCTACAATTTTAAAACATATTAATATTTTAAAAACCGTTAGGTTTTCATTAAGGGCAAAATGTGGTAATCAAAGAGACTGTAGGGTGACCCATCTGTAGTTAACAGGTTATCCACTATTTACGGGACCCTGTATATGTACTCACATAAAAATTTCAATTATTGTATTTGCGATTTACAAAAAACTGTTCATTGAAATGAGGTATCCACTCAAGCAGCATATTATAAATAATGAACTAAATGTATGTAGGATCTTATTTAATAATTAGGTTAGTACATATGAAGTATTTTAAAACATTAAGTTATTACTTTTCATGATACGCCAATGATGCACGGGAATGCAAGCAATTTGAGCGGTTCTATCTGTCAATCACAAAGGGTTTAACGTCCGAGGGGAAACGGGAGAAATGCACGTAAAGACACTGGAAAACGGCAGAGAACAGAAGCCGCCTGAAGCCGGAGTAAGACGGTCGCTAAGCGTGAGCGTGCCAGTTTTAAGACGCCTCACTTTTTGAGTAAGACGAGTTCTGTAAGGAGACCTTTCAGAATAAAGACGTTCTAAAACAGTTCATTTACATTTCCAATGCTCCACCTGTAGGTACTACATTGGCCAGGAGGCGAGTTTTTTGTTGCCTGGAAATTTAGAATTTTGCCGAACCCTTGTCGTTCCAGGCAAGGTAGGGATCTTTAACGTGCATGACAACACTCACACACGGGACTTCCATTTAACCTCTCATCCGAACGAGGGCATAATTTTTGTGAAAAATGCTCACCTGCCATTTTTCAAGCAGTCGGCCGTGTCGGGATTTGAACCCGGGACCTTGGGATCCGTAGTCTTATGCTTACTACATTGATCCACGACGTTCTAAAACAGCAGATTGAGCCGCGATCTGTAGTAATTAAGAAAGCATCAATAGCGCTGATTAAGGGTAATTAGACTTGTTGCCAGTGCGATTTGACATATAGTATTTTATTGTTAAACAATCGAATAACGTGTATATAATAGTTTTTTATGTTCATTAAACTTATAGTAATTCATGTAATTACGTTTCATTTGTAGTGTTAGAAAGCCTCTAGACAACAATCAAAACCCACATGTATACAAAAAAATTCAATTATTTAAGTCATACTTTTATTTTTTAGATGCTTTTTGAAATGAATCATTTTTTGGATGCTGATCGTAGAGCATTGATGGATCATGTTTCACAGTTGTTTTCGCAGTATCATTCTCTCTTGACTCATTCTTTAGAAGATAAACAGCACTTTCATTTGGAGGAAAAGCAGTTTACTGATAAGTTAAATAATCTGTGTAGACAAAAGGAAAAGTTAGAAAAGAAAATCATGGAACATTATCGTAAGCTGGATAATGCATCTGCTAAAAAGTAAGTTTAAATTTGTATTATCATGACATTAAAAACAAATACCATCTTAGTTCGTTTAGTTATGATCAAATCCGTCTGTAAATATTATTCTTGTGAGAAAAATACTTTCTGAAACAGGCGTTTAATTGCATTTATCTTAAAACGAGCCTCATGCACGTTTGAAGTACTAAATAAATTTGAATTATTGAAAACACAAGAACATTTATTAATTATGTAATTAAAATCCGTGTGTAAATATTATTCTCTTTTACAATCAAAGTTGTATTGCACGTATGTAGACTGAAAAACATCCGCTTTAAATAACGTCGATTTCTACCGTTTAATAAACATAATAAGTTAATTTATTGAAAGAAAAATAGTCCTGAATTTTTGAATATTTACGTTATGTTAACTAAATAAGAGATATATTCTCAAAACTATAAAATCAGCAAAGTATCTTGTATGAATAAACGTTCCAATTCAAGCGCTACTACCAGAAGGGTATAAAATAGATAAGATAGCATCTTTAATAGCTCTAATTAAATTACAGAAGCCGTGAAGAGAGAGAGAGAGAGAGAGAGAGAGAGAGAGAGAGAGAGAGAGAGAGAGAGAGAGAGAGAGAGAGCAACGACTGATTGCTAATGCAATAACATAGAATGGAATACCTTTTACAACTGCAATAACTTTATACTGACAGTTCATTAAATGTGAAATCGTGGACGATTATTACATCATGCTGTGACTAATACTTCGAGAATACAATAAAAGATGACACATTGATTTTGTTTTAGTATACAGTATGGAACAGCCAAATGGAATAAATTCATATTTTGGTAAATGTACATATTTATCCTGGAACACGTCATTTTTAGATTATGAATTGACAGGTTTTGACTTATATTAGACAGACAGGAAGCAACACTCAAAATCACTGTGAAGAGAACAAACTCTCTCAGACTCTAATAAATTGGTACCTTAAAACTTACAAAAATTTCAGGAGTACAAATATTTACAGATGATATTAATAATAAACAAAAATGAGAAATAGTGCAAAAAATATTACTTAAATAATTACAAAAAGTTCACCAAAGTATCAACTTACACTAACATTGACCTATTTAAAAATATACGTTTGAACAAAAAATATTGGAAAGCAAGCCATCAAATAATGAACGATTTTTAGTAAGTAAGTTTTTATAGTTAAGTAGCATGACCCATTTTTAGTTAATTTATTTGTTAGGACGTTTTGGCCATAAACCGTAGGATTAAATTAGTGTACGATTTATAATATAAGTTTTCTTCCATATAAAATGTTTGGGAATTACTTATGTACGCAAAATTTTCATAATTCCATATTCACCCATTCAATTAAATGTCTAAATTAAAATCAATGAATGTAAGAGGTTCACGTTTATTGCTCTGTTAATTAAATAGTTTTGTTTGCCGTTGATTAAGTCAATAGTTTTTTTTTATTATTTTTTTATCATGGAAGTTGCATAAGTAGTTAAAAAGATAAGAGTTGATTACAAGAAACAATTATCCTCCTTGGGATGACAGGTCTCTCTAGGTTTTGCACGAACATTTGGACATTCTCGACTTGTCTGTCGCCCTTGGTAATTGTCATTAAGCCACAATATTTATGAAAGGTAAGTGCCAAATCTTTTTGTAGTATATTATAAATTAATTTAACCCTTTCTGCAAAATTTTAACCCTCTATATGATCCACGACCTTCCGCTAGCTAGTGCCGGTGATCTCCCTTTAATTTTTGTTTTAAAGGCCGCCCCCCATTTTATAATTTTGATGAAAAATACATACTTAGTAGCTTTTCCGCCTGTAACAAGATTTCCTGTTTTTATTGAAATTGCAGCAGTTTGAATTACGTGTATTAAACTATTTGATACTTTTCTTTTGTGCATAGAGACGATATGATAAATAAGGCGGTACTTACTCATAAACCAAGTATCCGTTTTGACTTTATTAAATAGTTACGGTATAAATTGTCAGAAAAGTTCTAAATCAAAAAGGAATAGGGATAGTTATAAACAAAAAACTAACAGTCGCAACCTTAAAACAGCCACCAGAAAAAAACTATAAAAGTCACACTCGATTTAAGACAATTTTACAAAGGTATTTCTGTGTTATTTTAGATGTAGTTTTTGAAATGCCACAACTTTTAAACTCTTTGGACGATTATATGATTATCTCACGGTTATACTAATCGAATATGACACCCAATACACCTTCAAGAGTATTATACCGCTGTGAATAACTTCCTAATTATGTAAAGATTGGTTTTATCTACAAAGTTAAGCCAATAGAAGAACAATATACTGCCACTAAACACAACAGATTCTTAATTTCAATTTAACTTAATACTAGATGCCACATTATAAATACATAAAGCTGTCTACAAGGCGGTCCGAGCGCTTATAAAACGCTCATTTTAAAGGTTACTATGCATATTTAGGATTTCAAGACTTACAAAAGAAAATAAAAAGACTGCGTATAAAAATAAAACCGTTTTTCATTTCAACTCATCTTCAGAAGCGATAGACAACACAACTAGGACTATTTTTAGCAAAATGATACATTGTGGCGGCATTGTAGTCGCATTCACGGAAATCTTTATTTACAGAGTTCAGTTTGTCCTTGTCAGTCAACAATACTTCCACGTTTTACAGATTGAATGTATAAAGCGACATAACAGACCAATTATAAGCCTAGTTTAAGTATCCACGACGAAAGTACAATCAACTTATCGAAATTTTCTGTTTAAAATTAGGACATTGAAGAAAAAGATGACAATTGTAGGATGGATGCACGAGAAACTGACGAAATATCTGGTTATTAATCTTTCAGTAGTATTGGGTAACTTGCGTCTTTAAAACGCTAGATACAGCTGTATTATAATGCAGACAATCTAATTATGAAGCATGCAGCGACCCAATATGTAGCTCCACATTGTGCGTTATTTTTTTATTAAGGCAATTAACTTTGTTACTAGTAAATTAATATGTGTTTGGTACAAATTGGAACGCCAAAACGATTCCCTGTTAAAACGTCTGAAACCACAAAAGTGCGTGAAACAGATATCTCTTTCGTAGTATTCCAATCGGTTTTCAGTAAGCGTTTAGATCACTATTCTCAAGGACCAGTTCAAATAGCAAAAACCTCACTCATGAGTTCCCAAATAAGATAACTGCACTGTCATCATCATTAGGCCTTCAGTTCTGAACTGGTTAGACGCGTACCTCCATTGTTTCCTATTCTG
The DNA here is from genome assembly GCA_036346225.1 of Platerodrilus igneus. Taxonomy (NCBI): domain Eukaryota; kingdom Metazoa; phylum Arthropoda; class Insecta; order Coleoptera; family Lycidae; genus Platerodrilus; species Platerodrilus igneus. The sequence goes on from JARFIW010001617.1 coordinate 2,224,152, forward strand.
AGCAAACCTACACATTTCCCTAAAATTGCCACAGCTTACATCTTTCACTATCTCTGTGCAATAGTCTGATCTAGGCCTATCTCTATTCTCGCATACCTAAACGTTTATTACGCGAAAATGCTAATTTGTTTAATTTTATTTAAACAAAACGTCTAAATTTAAAACCTATCTATGAAGATCATATATATACTAATATGAAAGTTAACAACTTTCGAGACGTGTGAGCATTTTGTCGGAAAGACAAATATGGATTTCTAGTTGTAGATAAAGACAGTGATTGAAATAGCGGGAGTATCATAAAAAGTATGACCATGCCTTAGAACGTGTTCTGTCATTTTTTCTCTGCTATTCTTTACTTTCTACATATATCTTTCTTTCGCTGCTATTTCTAGAACCTTTTTGTTCTTAACCTTGTCTGTCCATGATATCTTCATCATACATTTGTAGCACCACAATTTAAAGGCTTCTATCTTTTTCTTGTCTGCTTCTCCTACTCTAATGGTTTCACAGCCGAGCATACTGTGCTCCACACATTAGCTGTCAACAATTTTTTCCTTGTTTCCATGTTTGTTGTCTTCGAACATAGTAGTTGCATTTTCTTGTTAAATACAGCACGGTCTTGTGCTAACCGTAGTTTTATATCTTTTGCACTTTTCCCATATTGCGTCATTAGGCTTCCTAGGCAGCAGAAATCCTTAACTTTTTGTAAATTCTGGTGTCCTATATTCTCGAGTTTGATTTATTTTTCCCGCTTTTACATACTAGTACTTTAGTTTTATATTTATTTATTTTTATACCGTATCTCTCCGTTGGTACTCTTTCAATTTCATTAAGAACTACTCCTAATTCTTTTTTGCTAGATGCTAATACCGCAATATCATTTACAAATCTAAGCATATCGATTTTTTGTCCCTGCATAATAATACGAAGTGTCATTCTGCATTTGACAGTATTCACTGCCTCTTCGATATACACATTAAAAATTAACGAGGATAGCACACATTCCTGTCTCACCCCTTTCCTAATATTTATTTCTCTAAGTTCCTGCTCGAATTCTATTATAGCTGTTTGCTCTTTGTATAAGCTATATACTATTCGTCTATCCCTATAACTCATTCCAATCTTTTTGAGTATTTCGAACATTTTTTCTCATTTTGCATCGTTGAATTTTTTCCAGATCTACAAACCGCTTTTTCCTTTATCTATCGTTTCTTCATCTTCATTCTTAGGTCTAAAATGGACTCCCGTATTCCCGTGTTTTGCTAAACCCAAACTGTCTTACCATAGTATTTCTTCAACCCGTTTTTCCATCCGTCTTTGTGTAATTTTGATTAATATTTTTGATACTTGTGCTGTCAAACTTATTGTTCGAAAATTTTCACATCTATCCGCACATCTCTTTTTTAGTTAAGTGATGTATTTGAAATATTTGGGTATCTCGCTTGTCTCATAATAATAACTTACAAGTTGGATGAGACTTTTTGTTACTGCTTGTCTAGCGGTTTATAGAGATTATGCTTGTAGCTTATCCACACTCGGTGCCTTATTATTTTTTAGAATTTTTAATGCGAATTCAAACTCATCTCTAAATATAGGATATCTCAAGTCATTCTTATCAATGTGAGATTCCCGTTCTAGTGCTTCTACTTCCTGTCCTGTATATAAATTTCCTATGTATTTTTATCATTAACCACTATCTGTACATTTTCCATAATGATGTCTCTTCTCATACAACTTATATTTCTGCTATACGGTTTTATAGCCCTAAAATTCATTCTAATTAGTTTATATACTTTGTCGGTGTTTCGTATTTCCATCTTAACTTGTGCCGCTATGCACTTCTTATCAATCCACTTTCGTTAGTTTTCCTACATTTGCGAACAATTTCCCATTTTATGGCTTTGTACCTTTGTTTTTCTGCTTCATCTGGACTATTAAATAAATCCAGAATATCATTTGTTACCCATGGTCCTATATTTTCTTTTGTTTATACCTCACAACATCTCCTTCCGCCATGTCTAATATGGATTTAATGTTATTCTATTCTGTTTCTACTTCCTACCAGAAATGTTCTTTTAGCAATTCGTTTGACTTTCTCTTAAATCATTTGCCGATATCTTTATCTTTTAGTTTTTTAAAGTTAAAGTGCGTTTCCTGCTCCTTCTTTTCAAATTTTTAGATTAAAGCGCGGCTTTCATAATTACTATGTCGTGGTCCGTGTCTATATCTGTTTCTGGATAGCTTTTACAGTCATTTATTTGATTCATAAACCGTTGTTGACAAGAATGTAATCTATTTGATATCTTCGTATATCTCCTTGCATCTATCACGTGTATCGTCTTTTAACATGATGTTGAAGTAATGTGTTTGTGGTTTGTCGCAAAACTCTACCAGCCTATTTTCCCTGTCGTTTCTTCTGCTTAAACCAAACAAATCTGCCACCGCTCCTTACTTACCCTCACCTACCACTTCATTAAAATCTCCCGTAGTTATTAAATTTTTATATTCCTTTACGAATGTTAGTATGTCTTGGATATCCTTGTAGATCGCGTTACGTCTTCCTCGCTGTCCCTAAAAGTGAGCATGCAAGCTGTATTATTATTGTATTTCCCTGTTTAGATTTTAATTTAACCATGAGTACTATTTCGTGCTTTTGTAAGTAGTTTTCAGCATTTGCTTCCTCCGATCATGCATAAAGTAGCCTACAGTCTTCGCTCTAAAAATACCCCGCTTCTGGCCACCGAACTTCACTAATCGCTACTATGTCTAACGCTAATTTCAATTTTCAAATTCTCTAGCTTGCCTACTTGTTTCATGTTTCTGACATTCCACGCCCCGATTAGCAAGATGTTCCTGGTGCCTTTTTCTCCTTATTGAACTTGTCGATCACATCCTCTGAAGTAGTCCCCACTCGGAGATCTGCATGGAAAACTATTTTAACTCCGACCCCAGAGAATGCTTTCATTTTTTAAACGATTTTGGTGCGCTGTATACTTGGAAGGTGATATGGTGGTTTTCCGTTGCTCTCCACATCGTACTAGTGTGTTTTAGAATGTCATACCGACCCCTATAGTCTCGGCCACTCCAAGTACCGAAGGAGCTGCTGTCTGTCTTAGTCTAGTTCTTTACTAAATACCCCGTCAATTTGGTTAAACCTATAGTTCGGCTCTTTAGCTTACTTGAAGACGCAAGATATTTTACCCGTTCTAGTAATCTAAAACTTCTCCAATTTGCAGATCCGTTCAGAACGGAAAATAACGGCACAATAGAGAAATTACAAAATTAACATTGATGTTTTGAATGATGAATACTGGCGTACAAATAAATTGTAAATAAAAATTTAGATATTTAAAAAAGCATTTATTAAAATAATAGTGTTTGTTCTAAAATACAAAAATATAATTTTTCAATAGGAAAAGCAATCAACAACTTCTGTACAGTGAACCATAATGCAATTGCTTTATAAGTATGTATATGTATGTATGTTCGACTTTATTATCAAAGAGCTAACAAAAGAAAACTGAAAACTGTAAACTTAATTAAATTGTATTACACTACCATCCTCAAGTGAGATTTGAGAGTGACAGCACACAATAATTCACTTAACCAAAACATTACAAAATAAGGTAAATCAATAAAGAACCATCCAATCACTAACTTAACCACACATCCAGACATACGGTGAGCGGTACCAATGCAAGGGGCTATGGCAGTAGCATGGCATAAAGTTTATTCCGTATGGATCGACAGAAAGTATTCAAGGAAGAGCCTGCGAAAGCTATAACTTGTGGGCACGTGTAGGATGCTAAATGGAATTAAGTTCCATAGGAAAGTGCCAGCAACATGAAAAGTTGTTGAAAGATCTGGGTATAATGAACAGGAATTGCCAGCAAATCAAGACATCTCGTATTATGATTACCGTTAGATAAAGGAGAGAATTTCGTAATTAAGTAAGATGGATTTTTAGAAGAGAAGAGCTTATAAAAAAACAGTCATATGAAGCTTTCTTCTATCATCAAGTTTAAGTCATTGCATGTCTTTTTGGATGGAGTTACACGATCTGGTTTTTTAAACTATGGATGAAATGAACACAACATTTTGTACTCTTTGGACTCTTTCGCTAAGCTTAGTTGAAACGCTTGTGTATATAATGTTACACTAGTGAAAGCATGGCATAAACAGGTTTGAACCAGTTATAGCTTTAATTTAATTGGCAAAACCTGTTTAAGACGATTTAAATAATGCAGGGTACCAAATACCATTCGACACGTATGCATTACTTGCTCTTTTAGATTCGGTTGTTGGTCAATAACATATCCGAGGTCCTTAACACAATCGCAAAGTTCTATAGCGTCCATGCCAAGATTCAGCAGTGGGCCGATATTTAAATTAGTTTTCCGCAGCATTTTTGGTGTTCCGATAAGGGTAGCTTTACACTTGGAGGAGTTAATTGCAAGGCCCATGACATCATTTTACGACACCACTACATACAAACAAACACACAAATACAGTTTCGCACTCGCACATAAACATCACCAGCACAAATACAAATACACTAACATGCAAACACACTGGACTGTACATGACCCCCGGTTTCCGGCTGCCGATGGCAAGGACACGTGCAGGAATGCGGACTTCTCGGTTTCCGACGGTCCGAAACTGGAGGGGGAAGCAGTCGTGACACCACTACATACAGAAAAACAAACACACAATTCCGTACTAGCACACACACACACACACACGCGCACACACACACACTCACACACACACACACTCACACACACACACACACAAACCAGAGTGATTTTGAACACCTTAATAACAGTAAATTTTCATTTTAACTTTCCACGCCGGGTTAGTCAGGGAACGGGTCAAGTCTGATTTAATTTTTTAGGTAACAAACTAATAAGAAATAAAGTTTATTTAAAAAAAAACTCCTACTCCACTGGGGAATTGTAGGAAATTTCTACTTTACTTTAGTAAAAGCGGAAGTGATGTTATCTGGTTGAAAATAGTAGTATATTTGAACATCATCCACATATTAGTGGTAACGAAAATAATATAAGAAGATAGGTTTTGGATCTATAAACTAAAGAAGAGGGAACCTACAACGCTCCCCTGTGGAATCTTGTTTTTGATTTATTTTTTCCTCCTTTGCATACTAGTACTTTAGTTTTACTTTTGTTAATTTTCATACCGTATCTCACTGTTAGAACCGTTTCCATTTCATTGAGAGCAGCTTCTAACTCTTCCTTGCTAGATGCTAATACTGCTATATCATCTGCAAATCTAAGCATATCAATTTTTCGTCTCTGCATAGTAATTCCAAATGTCTTCCTGCATTTGACCGTATTCATTGCCTCCTCAATGTACAAGTTAAAAATTGGTGGGGATAGGGAACATCCCTGTCTTACCCCTTTCCTGATGTTTACTTCTCTACGTTCCTGCTCTAATTCTATTACTACTGTTTGCTCTTTGTAGAAGCTATGTACTATCCGTCTATCCCTATAACTCACACCAATCTTTTTGAGTATTTCGAACATTTTTTTCCATTTTACATTGTCAAATGCTTTTTCCAGATCTACAGACCCTATATATACGCTTTCCCCTTTTTCTATTGTTTTCTCCATTATCACCCTCAGAGCTAAGATAGCCTCCCGTGTTCTCCTGTTTCGCCTAAACCCAAATTGGTCTTCTCCTAGTATTTCTTCAGCTCGTTTTTCCATTCGTCTTTGAACAATTCTAGTTAATATTTTTGATACGTGTGCTGTCAAGCTTATTGTTCGAAAATTTTCGCATCTATCTGCGCCTTTCTTTTTTGGTATAGTTACTATGATGTTATGTTTGAAATCTTTGGGTATCTCGCCTGTCTCATACATATAGCTTACAAGTTGGAAGAGACGTTCTGTTACTGCTTGACCAGCGGCTTTTAGAGTCTCCGCTTGCACCTTATCTGTACCCGGCGCCTTACCATTTTTCAGACCCTTCAATGCTATTTCAAATTCATCTCTAAGTATAGGATATCCCAAGTCATCATTTTCAATGTCTGATTCCTTTTCTAATGCAGTTAGTTCTTCTCCTGCATATAAATTCCCTATATATTCTTGCCATCTACCCACTTTCTCTACATTTTCTATAATGAGGTTTCCTTTTGCGTCCCTTATATTTTTGCTATATGGTTTTATATCCCTAAAATTCATTCTAATTAGTTTGTATGCTTCATCTGTCTTTCCTACTTCCATCTCAGTTTGTACCTCTTTGCACTTTTCATCAATCCATTGTTCTTTAGCTTTCCTGCATTTTCGAATAATTTGCCATTTAATGGCTTTGTATCTCTGTTTTCCTGTTTCGTCTGATTTATTTTTGTATTTTCGTCTTTCTTCTATTAAATTCAAAATATCCTTTGTTATCCATGGTTTCTTATTTACTTTTTGTGTATACCCCAGAATATCTCTGGCCGCCATGTCGAAGCTGGATTTAATGTTATTCCATTCTGTTTCTACTTCCTTAGTATCAGATATTTTCCCGATATCTTTGAGCAATTCATTTGACCTTTTTTCGAATCTTTCTTGAATATCTTTCTCTTTTAGTTTCTGTAGGTCCAAGTGCCTTTTTCCGTTTCTTTTTTTCAAATTTTTAAATTTAAGTGCGGTCTTCATAATGACGATGTTGTGGTCAGTGTCAATATCTGCTTCTGGGTAGCTTCTACAGTCTTTTACTTGATTCCTAAACCGTTGTCTAACAAGAATGTAATCTATTTGATATCTTCCTATATCTCCTGGCATCTTCCACGTATATCGTCTTCTAGGATGATGTTGAAATAATGTGTTTGTGATGATTAAATTGTTCTTGTCGCAAAATTCTACCAGCCTATTTCCTCTGTCATTTCTAGTGCCTAAACCAAATAAACCTACTATCGCTCCTTCCCTACCCTCACCTACCACTGCATTAAAATCCCCCGTAATTATTAAATTTTCATATCCTTTTACGTGTCTTCGATATCTTTGTAGATTGCTTCTACCTCTTCGTCACTGTAGCTAGAGGTGGGCATGTATACTTGTATTATTACTGTGTTTACCGGTTTAGATTCTAATCTAACCATGAGTACTCTTTCATTCTATTGTAAGTAATTTTCTACACAGTATCCTATCTTTTTCCGCATAACTATCCCCACACCCAAATTTCCTTCCTCGGCTTCTGTATGAATTACCCTGAAGTCTCCACTCCAAAAATCCCCCGCCGCTCTGGCCACCGAACTTCGTTGATCCCTACTATGTCTAATGATAACCTATTCATTTCGATTTTTAGGTTCTCTAGTTTACCCACTTGCTTCATAGTTCTAACATTCCACGCTCCGACTCGCAAAATGTTCCCGACTCTTATTCTTAACTTTCCGATCGCATCCTCCGAAGTAGTCCCCTCCCGGAGATCCGAATGGGGGACTATTTTAACTCCGGAATCTTTTACCCCAGAAAATGCCATCATTTTATTATAATTTAGGTACGTTGTGTACTTGGGAGGTAATGTGGTGGTTCCCCGTTGCCTTCCACATCGCGGTAGTGTGTCTTAGACTGCCATACCGACCCCTATGGTCTCTGCCAATCTAAGTACCGAAAGAGCCGCTGCCCTCTTTCGGGGACCTGTCTTAGTCTGGTTCCTCACTAACGACCCTACTACTTTGGTTGGACCTGTAGTTTGGCTCTTTAGCTCATTAGAACACGCAAGCCATTTCACCTGTTCTAGTAATCTAGAACTTCGGCAAGGTGCAGGTCCATTCGAAATGGTCGTGCCACTGTAAGCAATCAAAATTCTGCGCGTAGGTATAAATATTGCCTATTTCATCTGAGTTACGGAGTTCGAAGTTTAATCGTTTATAAAACATTTCAAAAATTAAAAGTTAGCCAAGAGCGAGTCGAGCTCGCACTATTAGGGTTCCGTACCAATACTACAGTGAGCAATCAATAAACCAAATTAAGCTGTTTTTATTTTTTATGTATATTTAAATCTTATCCAAATTTGATTGTGATAAGGAATGAATATATTGGCCCACATTGTACTGGTACATTAGTAAATACGTTGTCTATTACTGTGTTTAAAAAATTTTTTCCCAGCAACTATTACACTGTCAAAAAACCTGCAGTTTTCCGATAATCTATGACTCAATAGCTACTATCCCTATTAAAATCAAAATTTAAGCTTTGGAAAAGTTGGAGAACAGGAGGGGGACGGTTATTTTTGGCACATTTTTAGCTACATCATGATGACTACTTTTTATTTATTTGTTTTTTATTTATTTGTTCCAACGTTTCAGTAGTCTGCTACCTGAAATTTAAGCAGACCTGGCTTCCCCACAGAAAGTAACCATCATGTGTTATGTGTGTGTGTGGGGGATGGTTGTGTGTATGTGTGTTATGTGTGTAACGTTGGTCCGTGTTGCGTTCGCCCTCTAGGACCAGGACCTTCGGCAGCCGGATATCCCAGTCGTCAAGAAAGAACGCACAACGGACATTGCCTTGTCAGTCCGGACCATCGGCAGCCGGAATCCAGATGTTGAAAAGGCAATCATGATGACCACTGGACCGAAAATTATAAAAAAAAATATATATTTTTTAAAAGCTTTTTAGAATCCTCTTTCAAATGATACCTCTTTTGACCGAATTAACCCCCGCCATTTTAATCTAAAAATATTTTTTCTATTTTCCGAGTATCGATATATGTGCGCGTCATAAAGATCTAGCGTTGTGCCAAATTTCAAATTCCGACGTTACATAGTTTTCAAGGAAAACCTCTGTGACAGACGGACGGACGGACGCGAGAGTGATTATATCAAGGTTCCGTTATACCTTTTAAGGTACGGAACCCTAAAAAATAATTTATCTTCAATAGAATCAGGCGCCACAATTTTACCAAAAAGTTCATTGAAGCTGGATTTTAGCCGTGTATATTCTCAATTAATGGAGATACGAAGATACCAACTACGAAAGGACATGCGGATGCTATTAAAATTCTTTTCTCCGTAAACGTGCAAAGTTATACCTCCAAGCTTTCGTGCCACTAGCAGTAATCAAAACTTCCGAACAATCTCAGCATTGATTTAAAAATTATTTGTTTTTTGTTCAAATTAGGCAGTTTTGTGCATAGTCGTTTAGCATTTTGTGATTTTCAAAACGAAACTAGAGTATAGTGAATCTAAAGATAAATGTTGTATGTTTTGATTTATCTTCAGAAGCAATTGACAGACGTACTATTTTTATCAAAAAAATTTGTTGAAGCGGTATGTAGTGGCATAAATAAGAAAACTGTAGAAAGTTGTCTAGATGCCATCCAATTTTCTTTACTCCACAAACACACAAAGCTACAACTTAGCTTTCGTGTCGCTGGAAGGAATCAAAACTACGCAATCCATCCGTAGGATATGTAGAAAAATTGTTTGTTTTCGCCAGAGTTACCTAGTTTTCCGTATAATTGTTTATAAAACATTTCAAAACTTTCAATTCATCTTCAGAATTTGTATCAAAAGAATTCATTGAAGTGAAATTATAATCATTCAAAAATGACAAAGTTGCCTTGGCACTGGTATAAATACTGTAACGCCGCATCGCTTTGCCTTTGACCAGTATAATACATCAGAACGTAAATAAAGCATCTTACACAAAGGATGATTGATAGCCATTCTGCGGCGCAACATCTTCAGATGACCTTGTTTTACAGATTTCGAGAGTTTGGGTTTAAGAGCTTTATTTATCTTACAATATGAAGAAACTTCTAGAATATTATTTGCATAATTTCTGGCACATTCCCGAAATAATCTAGAACAATTGGATAAGGCACAAATTGTTCAAAGGTGTGGAAATTCAGTTCTAATTCGTTACACTTGATTATAATATTAGCTATAAAAACGTGATATGATATAAATTAGTGGTAACACCGTTTAAAATAAATGTGATATAAACTATTATAGTGATCGATATAAATTAATAATTAGTCTTGGATAATTAATTATAGTACATCGATATAAATTAATTATAGTGCTCCAATAGCAATTAAGAAGATAGCATAGTTGCTTTAAGAAGTTAATATTTGTACTGTTAGCAATGAACTAGGAATAAATTGTCGTGAGTGCTCTAAGTATTTCACTGTAGCTACTAGTTGTTGAAAAGGCTTGTGTAATCAGTTGATAGTAAAGAACCGTTGTTGTTTTGCAAAAGAGTTTGTGTTTTAATACAAATTTTTTTCTCCACCCGTGACGTAGATTTTGGTATTGTTTGTGTTTAGTCTAAGCTACATGGTTTATTGTCGTATTTATAAAACTTATTAACACAATGTACTCGGTCCTTTTCAACTATCAACAGCAATTACACATTGGACATACATCGCCAGATGACAGATTTATTAAATAGTTAATTTGAGCATTTAGAGAAAATGCTCGGATAAGAAACCTTTCACAAATTTCCTTCTAATACTAGAGCTATTTTAAAGTCAACAGAGAACTATTTTTAGAAAAGATGACAATATAAACTGAAGAGATAATTATGATTTCCATTTCCATTGCGTAGAATAACTTACATCCTTTAATATAGAACGCTACTCTATTATAATACAGACAATCTAATTATGAAGCACGCAGAGACCAGATTTATAGCTTCACAACATTGCATTAGCGTTATTTTTTATTAAGGTAATTAACTTTGTTGGTAATAAATTAATTTATGTTTGGTACAAATGAAAGTACTAAATTTTTAAACGGTTTAAATATTTGAAACCCCTAGAGCACTCAAGTGACATCTAATGACATATGAGAACGTATTAGTAAGAAGATTTCCCTGAAAAAACCTAGCAATAATTCAAATGTTCATATACATTCTTAAACTTAAATAAATGCTTTTATTAGTCTGCATATCATCTGGTTAACCCACTTATTATACAGCTTTTTATTTTAAAAAGTTTTGAATTTAGAAAATAGATAAAAATCTGACCTGGCCAAATCTGGAGAATAAAGAGGATAATAAATTAATTGTTTTTGCAAAGACGTGGATTTTTTTAATAAACTATTTCTTATTAGTCTGTTACTTAAAAAAATTGAAACAAACCTGACCCGTTCTCTGACTAACCCGTTGTTGAAAGTTAAAATAAAAATTTATTGTTCTTGAGGTGTTCCAAATCGCCCTGGTTTGTGTGTGTGAGTGTGTGTGCGTGTCTATGTGTGTGTGTGTGTGTGTGTGTGTGTGTGTGCCCGCGCGCGGCGCTAGTACAAAATTGTGTGTATATGTTTGTCTGTATGTAGTGGTGTCATGTGACTGCTTTCACTTCCAGTTCCTGACCGTCGGCAGCCGAAAATCAGAAACCGAGAAATCCGCATTCATTCACGTGTCCTGGCCATGGGCATTACATTTGATTTTCCAATGCTCCACCCGAAGGTACTACATTGGCCAGGAAGCGAGTTTTTTTTACCTGGAAAATTTGGAATTTTGCCGAACCCTTGCTGTTCCAAGCAAGGTAGGGATCTTTAACGTGCGTGACAACACCCACACACACGGGACCTCCATTTTACCTCTCATCCGAACGAGGGTGTATTTTTGTGAAAAATGCTCGCCTAACATTTTTCAAGCGGACCGTGTCGGGATTCGAACCCGGGACCTTGGGCGTAGTAGTCACACACTACGCCACGGAGCCTCCCCTGGCCATGGGCAGCCGGAAGCCAAGGGGGTCACGTACAGTCCCATCGTGTTTGCGTATTAATATATTTGTATTTGTGCTGGTGATATTTGAGTGCGTGTGCGAAACTGTATGTGTGTAATTGTCTGTATGTAGTGGTGTCATGTAGTGGTGTCATAAAATGGTGTCATGGGACTGCTTCCTCATGCTTCCACATGGGATGAGAGTAAAAATGATCAAAAGTGGGTACTGAAGCTCTGCAAATAATAAAAGTCAGTAATTGCAAATACTTTTCTCGAAGTTACAGCAAAACATTGTTACGAATAGCTTTGGCCTCAGAAAATCGGAAGTCAGAAACCGAAAAGTCCGCATTCATGCACGCGTCCTGGTCATTGTCAGCTGGAAACCATGGGTGTCACGTACAGTCCCGGTGTGTTTGCGAATTAGTATATTTGTGTTTGTGCTGGTGATGTTTGTGTGCGAGTGCGAAACTGTATGTGTGTGATTGCCTGTATGTAGTGGTGTCATGGGACTGCTTCCTCCTCCAGTTCCCGATCGTCGGCAGCCTGAAATCGGAAACCGAGAAGTTCGCATTCCTGCACTTGTCCTGGCCATCGGCAGCTAGAAACCAGGGGTGCCACGTAAAGTCCAAGGTGTGATGGTGTCGTCAGTGATATTGCCAAAAGTTTACACTAAGATTAGTTGCAACGTGGGTTAGTCAGGTCTCGAGTATTAATACATCTGTGTTTGCTCTTTTGCTATTTGTTATTTAGCTTAGGTACTAAATTTAAGTGTTAGTTTTAAAAAGTCCTAATCTATTAGCTTACAACTAAATTAAATACTAAACTTTGTCCAAGTAGAAGTTCATCAATCCGGGTGAAACTTGATGTTTATGCACATGCACGTAGTGAGTACGCTGTTAAGTGCGTCTTGTATTAGCTTCCTTATGCGGTGTACGTTGTCGTGTGGGTCCCAGAAATCCATACAATTCAGCAGTAGATGCTCTAGAGTCCCCGTCTCCCCGCATGTGCACGTGTCTGTGTCAGGTAATTTAAATCTGTGCTTGTATGTTGGCTGGGATGGAAATTTTGCGTCTTCAGTCTGCGTGCTATGTCTGGAAGTAGTATGTGAGTACGTCGCCCGTTCGTGCTAGTGTCCCATCTGTGTTGCCATCGGACAATAATGGCTCTCTGTATGTTACGTCGTGTGCGTGATGGCGCTTCCGTAATTGCCTCAACCTTGGCGTACTGCTCCTTCTGTGGGAAGTATGCAGCAGCCCGTTGTTTTACTATTAGATCTAGTGGCATTATTCCCAGTGCTATGGCCAGTGCATTTTGCGAGGTGGTGCGATAGGCCCCCGTCAACCGCAGCATAAGTCAGTCTCCTTTGCGCCGAGTTCACGCGTTGTAGGGTCTTCACTAGATTCATCCTGGGGTACCACGCTCTTGCACCATCACGCTGTTCATGTAGAGTTTGACGCAGTTAAGCGAAATTTTGTACTCGCGTTGGGCTAGACTGGCGATGCCTCGCATTAAACTTTTTGCCTTTACGCGCGTCTTTTGTAACTGATCTTCAAAGTTTTGTTTCTCGTCCAGGATAACTCCAATGTACTTAGTTTGGGGCGATCTTTTAACCCTCTCATGTCGTAAGAAAATTAGGGTGTTCCTTGAGAAATTCCCCTTCATCATTATGTATGTGGTCTTGGACGCAGAGATGAGCATTTTGTTGCTTCTACATCAGTTGTGTATTCGCTCTATTGTGGTTGTAGCTTTTTGCTCGATTGCGACCCTTGTATTCCCCTCCACCATAACAAGTATGTCGTCCGCGTAGGCAACGACAGTTAAAATCTCTCTCATGGCTTGAAGGTCGTCCAACAGCCTATCCAGCAAAATGTCTCAGAATAGAGGTCCGGGCAAATTTGGTAACGATTTTAGATATCGACTGCGGTTTGTAGTGTAACGTATCTGTCCTGGCAGCCATTTCAAAACGTATGATACTGTTGGAGGTGATGCGCGTGACAACTGAGAAATAAGCTAGGTAATGAAAAAGTAAGCAAGTTGACATTTATGTTCAAATACCTTAATTAAAACTGTGCAACAAAAAATCATTTAGTCTGGGTCTATAAGACTGAGAAGTCATTAAATATCATTCCTGCGGTTGAAAAAGTAGCACAGCCCTAAGATTCAGATAGGGATGATGAATTGGGGATATCGCTGGCTAAGCTAATTAAGAATAGTCTTAGCGCAAAACTTAATTCCTTATATTTCTTAAAAAGTTTTAGTTTGTCTTTATAAATATGTATTAATATTAACACATGAAATATAATATCAATATTTTACATCACGTAAAAACATTAAAATGATAAAAAAACTTATAATATTTTTACAAATATTTGTGATAGTAACGTGCGTGTGTTGTGTGTGTATTGATGTCATAAGGGGTCGTCAAAAGGTCATCTAGCAAAGATTGTTGATAACCGAAAACATTTTGGCTGATATACCATTCAATAGAGATAGCTTGACCTACTCCGACTTAAACCAAATATACTAACAACATTCTACAGAGTGTTGAACAAACATTTATTTCAATTGTATTAGAATAAGTTATATGGGAACAAAGTTATTAAGATAAGAGGCGTCTCCTACAACAGGTAGTTATACAAAATATTGAAGTGGAGATGTGGGAATATTTGAAAAAGGTGGAAATCGAACGAAAATATTTAGAAATGTAAAATTGAATGTAACAGTACTTCTTTGAGTCGGAGATTTCATTGGAAATAATCGACTTTTACAAAATTTTTTAGTAACGTGAAGCATTCATATATTAATAAAGAACATTCTGAAAGTTTTTAACAAAAATGAATATTTTTAACATCTATACACGGAAAATTATTAGTACTTTTAATGAGGGCTTCGTTTTTATGCAATAAATTGATATTGTCTTTATGCGGATGTATTAAATTGATATTGTTTTATGCAATGAAAATGAATGGCTTGGGTATTTACATTCTAAAATGATCGATTTGCTTTCTAACAGGGTACGGATTTTACTTTCGATAACTGACAATCTACGTTATTTGTTTTAGTATTTTCAGAGTAATTATTTCTAAGTTAACTAAAAATTTTTCTACTTATAATCAGAGCCGACAAAGGAAACGTAAGTGTAGGTATATCTAAAAATCAATATATGGAGAAAATGTACGAATTACTAAACGACTCTACAGTATACAAAAAGCTTAATAAAGATCCAACTCCAAGTTTTCAAAATTCAACAATAAATATGATTAAAAAACTAAAACAAAAAAAATACATCACTAAAGAGCAAGCAAAAACCTTAACTAATTATAGCTCTACAAGTCTAAAACTATATGGCCTACCCAAAACTCATAAAGCAGAATATCCTTTAAGACCCATAGTTGCATCAAACAACAATCCTACGGAAAATCTTTCCAAATTTATAGCAGGTATATTACAAAAATCTATTAATACAAATAACTACAACGTATGTGATTCTTTTGAATTTTCTGACTTTATACAAAACTTTCAACTACCAAATGATCATGTACTAATAAGCCTAGATGCAACATCGCTCTATACCAATATTTCAAAATTTCTAGTCCTAAAAAGTGTCAAAAAACTATGGTATAAGATCAATACTAATTGCACTATTCCAAAATCTGTTTTTACAGATATCATAGTTAGTTTTCAATACAAGTTATTTTAGTTTTAATAATGAATTTTTTCTACAAACTTTTGGTTGTCCAATGGGATCTAATCTAAGTCCTGTACTTGCGAGAATTGTTATGGACGATTTATTAGACGAAGTTATACCCAAACTAAACTTCACAATTTCATTCATTAAAAAAATTGCAGACGATATCATAACATCTGTACCAGAAGACAAAATTAACGAAACTCTTAAAATTTTCAATAGTTACGATGATAAAATTAAATTTACCGTAGAATTAGAAAACAACCGATCCATCCCGTTTCTGGACACACTACTAATTAGAAAAAATGATAATACTATTATTTTAGACTGGTATCAAAAACCAACCAACTCTGGTAGATATCTAAATTATCATTCATATCATCAATATAAAAAAAAAAAATTTCATTCTAGGCCTAAAACATAGGATCAAAAAAACTATGCCATCCTTCACTATACTCAAAAAATCTAGAAAAACTATTTATTATTCTAAAAAATAATAGCTACCCACCAAAACTAATAAAAAGTCTTTTATACAATCATAAAGCTCCTTTAACCGTTGACCTCTCTAATAAACACTTAAACAACAATACTAAATTTCTGCAAATACTCCTACATACCATATAATTCCTTACATTGAAAATTTAAGTACAAAATTTGAAAACGTCTTCAAAAAATTCAACATCAACATTGCTAATCGAAACCTTTTAACGTTAAACAGCCTTTTTTCAAAATTAAAAGATAAAACCCTAACTCTTCTACAACGGAAGATTATATATCAAATAAATTGTTCAGACTACAATCTTACCTACATTGGTCAAACCTCGCAACACTTAAAGCAACGCTTAACTCAACATAAAAGCGACATTCGTGTTAAACCAAACGCTTGTGCTTTGACCTTACACGCAAACGCAAACAAGCATAAAATAGATTTTGATAATCCTATAATATTACAAATTGAAAATAAAAGATCCAAAAGAAAATTCCTAGTAATGTGTTGCATATTTAAAAACCTTAACACTATTAATAGAAAAACTAACATTAACACACTAAGCTCTATATACACCTATCTACTTCACTTTGAATCCAAAAACAAATTCAACATAACTGATCAAATCACTTAATAAAACATAACATAAACATACACACATACACAAACAAACAAACATACGCATTCACACACGCAAACATCCACATGCACCCACACACACATATATACACACACACGCACACACATACACACATGCACAGACATACATACATTCGCACAAACAACATAAACACACTGAAATACACACGTAAACAAATATACATACATCAACATACATATATAAACATACATACATACAAAAAATATCTAAATTTTAGTCAAACCATAAAATAAATTAATTACAATCTAGAAAG
Source organism: Platerodrilus igneus (assembly GCA_036346225.1). Lineage (NCBI taxonomy): Eukaryota > Metazoa > Arthropoda > Insecta > Coleoptera > Lycidae > Platerodrilus > Platerodrilus igneus. The sequence continues at coordinate 2,240,919 of JARFIW010001617.1, forward strand.
TTATCTCAAACTCTGTCAAAATTATAAAGGAATTGTCATTATAACATCCAAATTTGATTAGCAAACCACAAAACTGTGTTCTTTTTAAAAGCTTTCAACATCACTTTCAGTTTGTATTCAAAAATTTATCTACATTGACGATTTCAGTGTAAAACCTCACATTAGTAAGTAAGTTTTTAACTATTTAGCCCATATTAACGTTTCTGAATTATTAGTATCTTTGATAATGGTTTAAAATAAAACCGAAAGGTTAGATTTTTAATAAAGAGTACACTTAATTAACCAGCAGACCTAAAAGCCTGTTATTGTATATATTATACTTTATATATATATTGCTGTGATATACTCCTTTGAATGCGGGAACTGGGTCCTTTCAACAAAAAAATTCTAGTCCCACCGATTGGGCGTCATAAACTGCTGTGATCCTGGTTTCGCCTCAGCTGCTCACCTAATTTTATAAACCTCCTCATTCATAAAATTAAACAACACATTCCTACCACAAACATCAACGTTAACTCTATTTACATCAATATTCAGAATACATTAAATTTTCAAATTAAATTTCAGCATAAAATTCAGTTTTAAAAAGAATTTCAAGATTAATTTTATTATCACTTAAACGTGCATCCAGAATTAAAGTCCTTGTTAGATGCCTACTAATTAATATAACAATATAAGCAGACCGGAGTCTGAGTATAAAGGGAGCATCTACCACCCCTTTACGTTAATTACCCAGGTTCGTCTAATTGAGCTCAAAGACATACCCAAAGTCTCATCATATTCCCGAACATCAATACTAAATACCCCTTTCTACTTAAACAAGCAAATTTCATCTTAAAATTAAAATTTTATGGTTAGTACAATTTCACTAATGTCCATTTAAAGTAAATCAATTATAAAGTTATTCAACACACACAAAAATGTCAATCAAAATAGTATAATTTACCTGAAGGTTACTGTCCTCGTAGCTTCAATGTACATCGTCCCTTTAGTTAATCACACCATTCCAACAGGATTATATTTACGGCTTCTAATTCTCAACGCTTTTAAAATTTTCTCCAACACCATTTATTTAAAGTTGTTTCTGGGCTTTTCCGGAACTCATCTGTGTATATCTGACCCTTGTTTCGTGGATCCAGACACGTATTTGAACCATTTAATTATTAACACCCCGAAAAATAGCAGAGAAATTCATGCGTCTTTCACCAATATACGCCAAAACTGCCTACTTTTGTGTATACATTTGTCGTTGTAAATTTTGCTAATTGGTACAGTGATACTAAATTTTATTACCTTGTATCTAAGTGCACTGAAGTACATTCATGTTAGCACGTAAATAACAAACTATTTTGAATCACTAAAATATACGAGCAAAATTTTAAATTATTTTATCAAACTAAAATGCACTGTTTAACATCTTGAATCAAGTCGCGGATGTAAGAGCTTTTAACGCATCGAATAGTCAAAAGTCTAAGAGGCCGAAATTCATATTACCACCGGTATATATAGCGAATAGCCGGCACGTCGCTTTTGTCCTCAAAACAGACAATTCTTAAGAATTTCTCATTCTATGTTCCCAGTCCGTCGCTCGCGCGTCGGTTTTTACGAATTTTTCACTCGCCCCATTTAAAACTCAGAAATTCTCATACGGCACACAAACATGTCCGAGAAAAACTAATTAATTTTGTACAGAAATTGTTGTTTCTACCTCTGATATTTGCATCCTATTTTCAACCAATTGTGACCCTCGTGACGTTGCTGAAATCACGCCTTTTACTATATGTGTCTTTGCTTGACGCATTTTCTCTTTCCTTTTCTAACCTGTTCGTATTGGTGCAAATTGATATTCTTTATTATCGATTATATTTTAGTCCATGTGGACTGTTATCTGGGTTTAATAACCCCGTATCGCACATTCTCGTGAATATTAAGCCCCGGTTTCTCCAAGATTCTTTGAAACTATTAATTATCTACAAAATTTACGCCGTATGTGATATTTAAACTACGCAGGTGTTCAAAATAATATTAATTCTCAGAGCTTTTAAATAAACCCTGTTTTGTATTTTGTGCTAAAGCATCTGACCGTTTCCAATATCCTTAGACTCGACATGTTTATCTACACAAATTAAACTGAAATTGCCTTTTAAAAAACATCCTACTTCTAACTAACACTTCTAGGATTTGCATTATTGGGTTTTTACAAGTTTCTATAGATATTATCTGTACGTTTTGTTCAATACCGGTTATTTGAAATAGAGTTAATTAAGATAAATTTTGCACGTAATTTCCATTTGTTTCTTTTGATATAAAGTGTCTTATAAATAATTTAAATTTCTTATTTTTACTGAAACGACCGAGTTTATTTATGCTTCAAGGTTTTAATAAAGCGTATTATTTAATGAAATTCCTTATACACGGTGATTAAAATTATTTGATGTGATTATTTAATTTTCTACCCTGGTCTAAATATGAGTAATATATATATATAAAAGAAACTAATACTTAAGAAGTTATTAGAAATATTAGGAAATGTGCAACAATGTAATTAAAAGACATTTTATTCAGTTTATTAACGTTCATGGGAACGGAAGCGCTACAAAGTAGCACAAGGATAAGTGACACTGCAGATGTCACCTGCAGATGTCAGGTCACAAACGGTCGTAGACAGTCACGTACCGAGATTACGCAGAAGTATGCTCGCAACAAAGTAGTTATGAATAGATTTAAGTTAGCAACTATGTATCATGAATAGAAACAAGTGTAAGCAGACATTAGATCTGCAAGTTCCCACAGAACTGTGAGGGGGTGGGGAGATTATAAAAGGCTCGGGAGCTCCACTCGCAGTCAGTTCATCAAACGTTCAGCTTTCACATTGCAGTTCGTAGATAGCTCACTTGTACAATTAGTAAATAATTTTCGACTTAGACTAATTCAATCAAGATTTTAAAATTTCAATGTTCAATTCTGTTTTAAAAATAAATAAATGTGTTAAAGTTCAAAAAGTCTTTTTAAAAAGGACCGCTCGAAGCCACGAACCTTAACTCGCGTTGAAATTAAATTAATGAAAAACCTGCATGAATTGGCTAGATAAATATTCAAAAAAGTGCGTTAATATATCATCTTAAATGCAGGCAGAAATTATACATTATTTGAAAAGCGTACGTGATATAAAAGTATCGCATTTGTTCAAAAATCCAATTTAACTAGGAAATAAACAAACACCAAATTTATTCCATTCAGATTAAAATAATGTCAACAACAATAATACGTGTTTCTATGAACAAAGATTCCTGGGACTTCTGAATTAAATGTGAGGTACAACATTAAATTACGTGACAAATTGAGCATCGCTTCATACAATTGAACTACACAATTGGTAAAATTTCCCAAAATAACTAGAGATAAGACACTTGGTGTCGCCCAGCACGTGGAGTCAACGAATCGCAAACAAAAGGAGCCGATCCTATAAATATCATGACAATTGAACAACAAGTTAGTATACTTTTGAAACTGGGTAGTCACTATACTTGAAAGTGCTAAGTATTTACGTGAAAAGTTAATTAAATTAAAGAGAAAAATTATTTTAAAAGGGTGTATAATTGTGAAAGCGAGCCGTACTTCTAAAGACGTAAGTAGATCAGATTTAGTAAAATTATACCATTTCTAATAATAAATAAAACAGGGCTTTTAATTACAATTTGAATAACGATCCTAATAAAGATCTTGTTACGACTCCTGTCATAACTTTTAATAACGATCAATTACGATCTTAAATACAATTTTGGATACGAGACTCTGGAGAATGCTACCTGTTAAATCAATTTGGTAATCTCTGAAAATGGTAAATATTCTATTACGGAAATGAAAAACTTTTCATTGGAATAAACTCACCAGTAACGATTTGGATACTAATTTGGTTGGATGTCGACTTCAAATTAGACTTAGAACACTCAGACTAGACACGAAAATTCTTGGGAATGCAGAGAACCTACTGAATCACTTCAGGTTATATATTTCGATATGATTTATTTCTAAAAAAATTGTTTTTACCTCAATAATAATTCAAAATGTAAGAGCCGACAAACTGGGGTTTTTTGGATAAATTTATGAAAGGTAATAGGCATATTGAAACGTTTCAAAAGGTCTTTAAATGTAATAAAAAGCTCGTTTTTCTGGCTTCATTTTCTAAAAATTTGACAGATGTAAATAATTTAAAAAGGGAGAAGATATTTAAAAAGGGTTGTAAATATTTAATCATTATACGGTGTATTGTAGAATTGCTTTATTTAATTGAATCACTAGTCGAGGCAAAGAAATTTATAAATTAACATTTCTACAAGTGCTTGAGTAATAAAAGAGTATAACACGACATAAATAGCTCGATACAATCGTAGGGCTAAATATTAATATAATAACAAGGGCTGCGAATATCACAGCATAAATATGTACGCTCAAGCCGTGGGGCGAATATCACAGTAAAAATGACGCCCAAGCCGTGGGGCAAATATCACAGTAATATATATATATATATATATAATTTAAAAGAGACTTAAGTTTAATAAGTCTTAAATTAATACAAAATAAAAAAAGAATTAATGGCAAGTGACTCAAATACAGCCACGCGGGCATCCTGCCACGCGTTTCGTCCTAATTGGGGCTCATCAGGACAGGAATAGCAAAGTTGTAATATTATGGGAAGTACAGCATCACCTAGCTGTACTTCCCATAATATGTCTGTATTAAATATTACAACCTTGCTACTCCTGTCCTGATGAGCCCCAATTAGGGAGATATGCGTCGACAGGATGCCCTCGTGGCTGTATTTGAGTCACTTGCCATTAATTTTTTTACTTTGTATAATATATATATATATATATATATATATATATATATATAGATTGTGTTCTTTAGGTCAAAACTAATGTTTTATTCTTCTTCTAACCATATTTGTTACTTGTTTGAAACGTTTTTGAATAGTACTTCACGCTTTTAAACGTTTTAGTAATTTCTTTAAAAATGGACTACCCTGTGTATAGGGAACATTTATAGCTTTGATGAGATTTAGAAATAAAACTTTAAGGATAAGAACCGCATTTACTATAATGGGTATCAGATAATACTTATGAAATGAATTTTAGGCAATTACATTTTCGCTTTACAAGTACTAGACCAGTTCCAACCAGTTTCAGGACTGAAAACCTAATGAGTATGAAGCACTAGATAATTTAACAAGGAAAATGTATCAATAACGACGTCTAATGTGCTAAATAACTTGATAATTCGAATAATTTATAACCTGAACCTTTTGCTACAAAGATGTTATTTTAGTAAGCTTTCGGTTTGAAGAATCTGTCGAAATATTGTTTTTGCAAATTCGTCAGCTTTTTCTTATACTATAAAATTTACTCTTTAAACTAGTTTATTAATTAAGATAAAACGATAATTTATGAGTATAAGATGATTTGTTTTAATACTTATATATATTTGCAAATTAAACTCGAACCTTGTTCTTTAAAACTTCAACTTTCATAAATACCTACGATACTGATATAATCTCATTTTTCTGTATCAATTTAATATATGAATATTAATGTTCTATTTTTTGCCTAACCTAATATTTTTAAATACATTTGAAATTAGGAGGAACATTAAGATTTAAGGTTAATTTGTTGATATTAATTAATAAGCATTACTGTTACATAAAACGTCAAATGATTAATTCTCAAATATTAAAGATATGTATAGAAGTCAATAATAAAACTAATGAGTTATACCTTTAGAAACGTTGAAAATATAAATTTAAAAATTATGCAAATATTAAAAGGAAAAATATAAAGTATCTTTTTGTGCAGTCGTTTGTTAATTGGTAACTTGAATATTAATTTATGTGACATAGTATCCGTCTTTAAAGATATAAATTTCAATTGCTGAGTTTGCTTTCCCAGAATGATTTATTTGAATACAACAAAATGAATACATCAAAGTACAAACGTGTACTATTAACTTTTTTGCACCCTTGGCAAAAGTACTTGCAGTTTTTTGCACTTTCTGAGCACCCTTCATTAGGGTGGAGACAAATCTCCAAAATATATCAGGCGTATTGAAGCAGTGGCGATTCGTGCAATAATTTTGTAGACTCGCTCTCTGTGGTTCTCCTGCTCTGTAACGGTGCACGTTTCCTTTCCCTTCAGTTTCCGCCAGTATCCTTTTGGTAAAATTGAAGTTCCTAACGTAAGAAACAGTTTTTCTATATAACGAGTGAACAACAAATCGTATTGAATTTGACAACAAGTTTAATTAAAGAGATGGAACTTAACAGAAGGCTGTTGCTTAGTCACAAGACTTTGCCTGTGCCGCTGTACAGAAACATGAACGTATCATAATACGGTCCAAACGTTTGAGCATCATCAAGAGTATAACTATTTATTCGTCTTATTGCTTGCCTTACTTCAGCATTACCGACGTCATCACTATCGTAAGTTGCCTACCAGTGAACGTGTTACCTCCATGATCACATGCAATAGACTGAGCGAACTTCAAAGCAAAAGTTTGACTATATCAGAGTACACGTGCTGAAAATAGAACAACATGGAAAAATTCCAAGTAAAATTTGTGTTAACAAATTTGCATAATCTTGTTTCGAAATCTAAAATCGACAATGCAGTTCATTGGTTAAAGCTCTGATAAACGTTTTTCAACACACGATGGATAGAGACCAGAAGACTTCCGAAGACCTATACACCTCATTAAATGGTGCATAAAGACATTTAATAAGTGTGCAAGTTTAATTCTGGCCCCCACGCCACCTTGAAGCCATCAGAAGCCATCCTAACTGATAAATCATTCAATTTCACTTTTATTATTATGTAAATTGGGAACTTATAATAATTTTTTTTGTTTATTAAACAATTAACTAAGCTAAGCCTACTTGCTTACAGACGTCGCCCCCTTTGAACGATAACAAATGTCGCCCAACGTGTCTGGGCCGTCTTCATAAGAAGATTTTGCAAACAACGCGCTTGCAAGAACCATAAACATGCCCGAGACGAGCAGTCAAACCACGTCCAACGTCCAGCCGTCTCCAACCCAAGAGGCCACTCAACCTACAGTTCTGGGACTGCAACAACCCAGTGGCGCTCAACAAACACAATTAACCGACAGAATGGTTACAATCAAAACGCTCGTGGAAGACCTGTACCACGTCGCCACAGTCACCCCCGAGGCAGAGAAACCTACATTCTCTGGCACCCTCCTGGAGGATCCCACAGAATTCCTCCAGCAAATGGAAGCGATGAATGCGGATTTACCAACAACAACCGCACAATTCCGAGGCCAAGCAGCTAAATGGTGGGAAGCATACGCCGTATTCCAGCCCACCTACATCGAGTTCCGAAGGTTATTCCTGGACACGTACGACAGTTCAACCATTCGAGCCAGAATAACCTCTGATTACTATGGACAGAAGTAGACGGCGGCCCAACCAGTAACCGCCTTCCTAGGCACAAAGGTACAGCAAGCCCGCCGCCTGAAACTGGACATCAACCGAGACACACAGCTGTTTACGGAACTCTTTCTACCGGCACTGAGGACCCCAATTCAGTGTCGTATGCTGACGACAGTATGGGAAATTGTCAACCGCCTCACGAGAATGGAGGAAAACTTAAAAGAGGCGACGATTAAGACGACCGCCCTCATACCAGCTGCCAGACGTCTACCCACAGCAGATGACCTGCCAAGGTGTCGCTTCTGCCCTCAAAGACACTGGCACCGAGATTGTCCTACCAGGAACTCGGAAAACAGCACCCCGGTCGAGCCACGCCAGACTACAGGCCGGTCGGGCGCAACATACTGGCACGATTACATATTGCCGACGATGACCCACTACCAAGAATTCCCGTCACAATACACAAAATAAATTTCGACGCATTACTAGACACAGGAGCCTCGACGAGCATGATTAAGGAAGACTACATACCCACAGGTGCACGGGTAGAACCCCATCATGCCGCAGCTTGTCTAGCCGAAGCAATGAGAGAAATGGCAATCATAGGCAAGTTCCGAACGCCATTCACCCTGGGACAAGTGACGGATTACGAAACATTCTTGGTAATTGCAGACCTCGCTGAGGATGTCATCCTGGGCGAACCTTGGCTACTATGCCAGAAAGTGGCGATGGATTTCGAACAAGACTCCATACATTTCGGAGCACATAATCGTAACACACTCCACTGGAACTTTACACGCAGACCACGAGCTACCCACACAGCCCGTGTCAATCTGCCGAAGGTTGTGCAGCGCGCACAACCAGAAAGGAATACCTATGGACGGATGTCCCAAGAAAAGGTGCCGTTTCAAACGCAATTATCGCAACAAGCAGCAAACGACCATAAAAAGGTCCAAAGCCGCCACACGACGGTGACGCCCGTCGCCGCCACACCAACTGCAACTACTCAGTTCGCTAACGAATTCTTGCCCAGCAGAATTCTGGAAGAATTCCTACCGGTGATGAATGGATCAGCACCGCCTACTGCCGCCACCGGCACCAGCCTATTATCACTGAACATAGAAACACGCAGACCACGAGCTAGCCATACAGCCCGTATCGATCTGCCTAATGTGCAGCGCGCACAACCAGAAAGGAATACCTATGGACGGATGTCCCAAGAAAATATGCCCTTTCGAACACAAGCAACTGGCGATCATGGTGAAGCTCGACGCCGCCGCACAAAACATAAACGTAGACGCCGCCACAGGCTCAGATATTTCGACAACAAAGACCCCGCCGCCTCTCCGAAACAACATAGCTACGCTATCATCTTCAGCGGGGGGGAATGTTACCTCCATGATCACATGCAATAGACTGAGCGAACTTCGAAGCATAAGTTTGACTATATCAGAGTACACGTGCTGAAAATAGAAGAACATGGAAAAATTCCAGGTAAAATTTGTGTTAACAAATTTGCATAATCTTGTTTCGAAATCTAAAATCGACAATGCAGTTCATTGGTTAAAGCTCTGATAAACGTTTTTCAACACACGATGGATAGAGACCAGAAGACTTCCGAAGACCTATACACCTCATTAAATGGTACATAAAGACATTTAATAGGTGTGCAAGTTTAATTCTGGCCCCCACAGCCCCATCAGAAGCCATCCTAACTGTTAAATCATTCAATTTCACTTTTATTATTATGTAAATTTGGAACTTATAATGATTTTTCTTATGTTTATTAAACAATTAACTAAGCCAAGCCTACTTGCTTACAGACGCCGCCCCCTTTGAACGATAACAAACGTGCGCCACTATTGTTCTTTCTTTCGCAGCTTAAGAATCCGATATACTACGTCGTTAATTCTTTATATAATTTTGTACGAATCCCCCCCAATGCATTTGTGGTTTTGGCGAGAGAACTTGCTTCTATATAGGATTGTGTAGTTACATCCGGTCTTTATCCTATCGCTTGCGATCTGCATGTTTTTCCTAACGTCATCACGGATGTCACGCTTCTTGCGCTTGAGCGTTTCAACGAAGCTCTCGCCCACGATGGTATCTCCGGGCTTACATCCCGCGTTCCAACTTACTACATGCAGACATCTACCCAGTGCTTTTATGAACCGAAGACCGATAGGCCAATAAAAGTAGATGTAAATATTAGTCTCAATCTGTCTGATGTTTGAAGAATACCTTTATTCGCTTTGCCATACAATCTGATTGCAGATGCAATGGCGATGGTTTCACTCATCGCCAGCAACCGGCAAACTTCTTTGAATAACGCTGATTCAAAATTTCTGTCCTGATCTGTGTGTAACTCCATAGGAACTTCAAAACGGATGAATAGTTCCTTAACCAGTACATCAACGACGTTGCAGCTTTTTGGTATGGTATACTTCGATCCACTTGATAAAATAGTCAACGGTTACCAAAATGTACCTATTCCCGGAATCGATTTTATAGAATGGACCGGCAATGTCGATTGCTAATCTCTCAAAGTGGTTTTCTACGTTGTATTGTCTTATTTTTCCAGTCTTTTTAACTCCGAACTGTCCTCCCGGGGTCCCATTATGCAGATGTCCTAAAAGCTCCGCCACCCGGTTTTTAGGAACCACAACTTGAAGTTCATTCATGGATCTATCTCCACTATCCAACGAGTGCACCAAAATTCTCCCATTGTGTCCAGTGCGACTTGAAGTTGCTACTAAAAAGACTAATATCCTGCCAGAATAAATGTTTTCCTTCGGCTTTCCAACTCAGCATTACACCTAGGTCTTTGTCATTCTCCAGTTCGGTTCGCTACTGCAGAGGTTGCTAATCGTCGCTGATCACTGGACTCCAACCAATAACATCACATTTTATCCGCGCGACGTGAACGATATTTTCGGGGGAGAATCTATGCAGGTCGACTTACCCTGTATTTCGTCAATCCCAATCCTTTCTACTAATCTCGGCTCTTCGGATTCTTTCTTGAGCCATTTACATAGGTTTTGTCTGTGAGCAAATCAACAGTTCTGACGTCGTGGCCTTTTTCTGCGACAGCTATTCACTAAGTACCCATCGAACCGCCTGCTAGAGGCTCTCTGGACTCCTCTCATCTCCAGAGCGACCTACCTTGCCATGGATAAGACGCGTCGCTTGCTTTACCGCATCGAACCTTAAGGCATAAACTAACGCACCATGTGAAGTCTTTGGCCGGGCCAGTCATAGTGCTTGCTCGATCTCCTCGGCGCGTATTCCATCAATAAAGGTTTGCACTGCGACCAGCTCTAGAAAAGTATCCGGTGCTTTTGCGTAGGGTAGTCTCACCAAGAGAGTAATGTCTTCTTTAAACTCTTGTAGATTTTTGTGGGATTTTTTAAAGTGGTTTTTCATTTAAACGTGGTACATTCGTTGCAGATTAGAGTCGCCGCACCTCATTTCCAGCCGTGGTGTTAAGACTCCGTGGCATCTTTGTCCATGGGCTTATATGGTCTGCAGTATATTCAGGAACCCACCTCGTAACGCGGTTACTCTTTTCCATCGTTCCAGTCGTTAGCTCTCGCGACAGCCTGCAATTATTTAAAATGCGTCTATTAAACTGGCTTTTTATAAAATATGGATGGTTTAACTTTAAACCTTGACGTCACGTCAGTTTGCATTCCCCGACATTCTTAAATTCTGGGTCATGTTATTGTATCACTAATTTTGTGGCTCCGTGCTCGTATTGTTAGGGAAATTTCCGTTCATCCATCGTCAGGATCACTTCTTCCATTTAACGCGAGTTATCTATCAATTTCTGTGAAAACTCCGATTCAAGTTTCTATAAACCGCCAAAAAATTTGACTTCCTGGTTTTCCGCGGATGTTGCAGTTTCCTTCTCTCGGTCCACTATAATTCTCAATTAATTTTTGTTCAATCTAATTGCGTTGTAAAGCTTTCCTGTAAATTCACTGTGGTCTCGTTCAGTTTTTCTACGAGGCTTATGGCATTTTCCTGTAGTTTTTCTCTAACCTTGTGTTCGTTTCTTCTAATTTCGCTGCCGGGTTCGCTGAGTTTTGGACGTGTTTCTCTGTTTGTTTTTGTAGTTTTTGGAAATTTTCAGCCAAGCTCTCCGCAAGCGCTTGAATTGAACTTTTTCATGAAAGACAGAAGTTTGGTATCCATTTCTTGTTGTTGGTTTTGTGTTACAGGCGTACAAATAGAAATCGCTCAAATGTCGTTTTTACTAAATCCCATCCTTGACACAAATGCAAAACAAACTCTATTTGCCCAACGGTTCTTTATTGTCAAACTGATTATACAAGCTTTTTCAACACCTGGTAACTACAATAAAATTTTTTAAAAACTCTTACCATAATTTAACTGCAGTTAATCCCCAACAGTACAAATATTATCTACTAAAAACTACGATACTATTTTCATAATTACTATCGAAGCACTATAATTAACTATCCAAAGACTAATTATTAGTTTATATGGATCCCTACCGTAATTTATATCACATATGGCAATTTACATTAATAGTAATTTATATCACATATGTACCACTGCTTAATTTCATATCACCACTTTCACAGCTTGAGTAAAAGCGTAATATTGTAATTAAAGTTCAAATAGTTCTAAGTTTCAAAACTCTTTAGCGGCTATTTATACCTTAGTCATTTTGAGAACATACTCTTAAATACAAAACTTTTGTACCTATCGATCATGTCCATCTTGAGATCTCGAACTGCAGGGCCCATCAGTCATTTTTTGTGTATAAACCCCTCACTTACATTCCGATGTATTATTCTAGTCAAAGGTATACTAAGCGGCGTTGCACTAATATACACTTTTAATTTATTTTGCCTGTATAAATTCTGTAATATCTCGACTAAATTACCTGTAAAAAGCACTCAAAGAAGGAAAATAGTATCTCATGAATTACCTGATCATAATGATAACGACTTATTACGGATCTCACGTGGGGGAGGCATCCAAAACCATATCTACACAATCTTTCTCAACGAAACTAGAATTCACATTAGTACAAAACTTTTGGCGAGAATTATTATTTTCTTAAAACGCTAAAGAAAGAGCTTATTTTCATTCTAAAATGATCCACTAAAGCGATACACTTTTTGAAGCCATCTCCAGAATTTTGAAGGTATTTGATATTGGAGTGGAAATTTGAAAAATTCTCATATACATGAGCAATCTAAATAATTTCAGAGATGTAATTAAACTTTTCCGTAATTTGCTCCCTTTGGCGAGTATGATCGGCATGTTAAATAAGAAGAAAAGAAAAACCCGGAACATCTTGTGAATCGGGTTGTGGAATGTTAGAAGCATGAAGCAAGTAGGCACACTAGAAAATTTGAAAATATAGATGGACAGGCTAGCATTAGATATAGTAGGTGTTAGCGAAATTCGGTGGCCAATGGGGGGCGATTTTTGGAACGAAAACTTTAGGGTAATTCATTCAGGACCAAAGGACGAAAATTCGATAGTAGAAATAGTTGTGCGAAAAACGATAGGACACAATGTTAAAAACTACTTCAACAAAGAATGAAAGAGTACTTATGGTTTGATTAGAATCTCAACCGTTAAATACAGTAATAATACACGTTTACATACCTACCTCTAGCTACAATGAGGAAGAGGTGAAAGCGATCTACACAGATTCGTAACAGCGCATGAAATTCTAAATTACGGAAGATTTTAATACACTTGGAGGCGAGGGTAGGGAAGGAACGGTAGTAGGTATATTTGGTTTTCACACGTAAAACGACAGGAGAAATAGGCTGGTAGAGTTTTGCGACAAAAACTCGCTTCCTGGCCAATGTAGTACCTTCGGGTGGAGCATTGGAAAATCACATGTAAGATTTGGAAACAGTTCATTCAGCCGCGTGCACACACTCACAGCAAAATGTGGAGGAACAACGTCTTGTTGAAATGTAACGACGTTAGTTATTACTCTTGTCGTTAATTCCGGAAGCAACCACGTATTAACTATGTGAAGCTAACTGTAGTGTTTCACAGTACCATCAAAAGAAATTTTCCAAGCAGATGGTCTGATGTCATCCCTGCTCAAATCATATGTGGCGGATTACACTAGATTTACTCATAGAAGTGCGGATGGTATTTTGCCCAAAAAAAGGAGATTACGATTTCGCGTGATGCGATAAATTGTACACTTGTCCGAGAACACAACATTTTTTGCTAGTTTTCATGCGGGAGGAATGTGAGCGTCATTTCCCATGCATATACACGTTGCTCCTAGTCAAAATCACTCAATCCATCCACCGAGGGTGGTCGAAAATATAAAATGTTCAAGCCTTATCGCATGTAGTTTTGCATAGTCTATGGCGTGACGCTTAATTCTGCAAAACGATTACGGGTTAACTTTGTCGGCGATCGTGTAATAGATTCCACTGCAGCAGCACAAGTCTCGATGCGAGTCTTACGCCTCTTGCTTCGTGGTGCGTGACGAACATTTCCCGCTGTATAGCCTAAATCATGAAAGAATGAATTCACGTCATGGGTTGCTAAATTAAAAAATGACATACTTTCAAATGTTATGTATTAAGTATATTCCGATAGATCCTTTAAAAGTATGTCGTTTTTATTTCAGAAACCTATGACGTGAATTCATTCTTTCATGATTTAGACTATAAAGGCTTTCTTCTCCCATATGAATAACATTGGTCATCACGGCAGCGGTTTTCCAACAGGCACAGCGAAGTCCCTCAAAATGCTTTCCATTGTTTTCTTCGTATTCTGGCATTCGTGAACTCACACAGAAGTCACCAAACGCTCCTCGACAGTGAAAACACTTTTATTCACCATGGTTTAAATTTACCTACTGGCGTTTTCCCTTTCTCAGTACCACTACCGAGGTGAACGTGACATCGCGGTTATCACGTTAAATTTTGTAATACAATAAGAGAATATCGGACTAACTGTATGCGGCGAGGCGATTAGGGTGGGAAACAGTAAGGAAAATCGACAACGATTCGTCCCGCTAAAATAAAATTGATACATGTATAGCAACAAACAGTCAATGACATAACATTGGTCTGTCCAAAAAAAGCACAAACAAAAACTAAGAAGATAATAGTACTAAAGAATTTTATTCTAAACATTCTAGCTGTAAAAATTGTAATATCGTTTAAAGCTATAAACAAGACAGTATAAGCGTACAAAAGATGATAATTCTACAGCACAGGTTTACGTACACGATTACAATGCACCAACGGTGCATTGCGCGTACGGTCCAAGAAGGAAATATATTTTAAGCTGTACGACACTTAACCAGTTCACTATAATAATAGTATAATGTTTTATAAGAAGAACACCACAGGTGTGATTAGAACCAATAGTTTGAATGATTGTTATTAACAATAATAACAAGTAGGGTCATACCTATAACACGGTCGGTAATGAACGGTGACTTTAAGTGCACAAAATACTACTATTACATTATTGGGTTAAAGCAAATCAGCAATGTTATATGGAAAATATTAATATGGGCACGTTCAACATATCCATTGTCAATTCGTTGCTATGACAAACATAAAGCAAACAAGTGTTTTTAGTGACTTTCTTGAATTTTTAAATTAGTAAAAAAACAACACACCGAAAAATTGTAAAAGTCTTAAAGATCCTCCAGTATTGGTAAACTAAAGTCGTTAAAACTCACAGTATCTAACTCATTTATAATGAAGCACTTCGGCTGTGGGTAGTCAGCATTCCTCAATATGACGTGATAGTAACACATGGTATTCCATCACTAATGAAATTTAAACATCAACTCTAATCATACGACTACTTATAAAATATGATCTTAGTTGGAGATAAAACGGAAACGATGTTAGTGATTTAACGCAACAACGGAAAACACTGTAACAAAAACTCTTTGCACAAACAGCTGGTCTTTCTTTTCAAACTGATTATACAAGCCTTTTCAACAACTCGTAGCTACAATGGAATTCTAAAGGTTCTCACAACAATTTGTCCCTAGCTAACTTCTTAATACTACAATGCTATTTTCTAAATTACTTACTATCGAAGCAATAACTATTAATTTAGGTGATCACTACAGTAATTTATATCACACAGAAAAACTTGCAGGAACAGTAATTTATATCACATATGTACGACTATCAAAGTTTTAAATTAGAGCAAGTATGATAATTAAAGCTTCCATCATAATATCAAAGCTTAATTTAGAACTGTCTTTACCAACGCTCAGCACGGCAATTTGTATTTTATTCAATTGTTCTGACATGCAAATAATATCTCGAATGCACCTATTGTAATCTTTGTAAAGTACTTAAATTCAACTCTTGTACCTGTCATTCAAATCCATCGCTCGCAAGGGTTTATTAATCAGTTTTTGATACAAACGTCTCCCTTATTTTCCAGTGTAATTACTCTGGTTGGAGGTAGACCAGACACCGCCACAATACATACCAGTTGAAAGAATGTTAAGTAGAGTAATACATAACCAGTTGTTCAAGTTTCAGTGATCTTGGAAAGGACATCGTGTTGCTCCAGTTGGAAGAAAGTACGAAAAATGAAAATTCAACCAGTAATGCCAAATTATTTTTTAAAATATCAACTTGCTAACACATAACCGGGAAGCCGTAACGATATTAGAAATCAGTCTACGTGCGGGTCGGGTAAAGTGGGTAGTCTAACTTGTACCTCTTAAATGTGGAATTAAATGAAAAAAGCTGTAACGTAATAGTTATTTCGAATTATGCCGAAATTGTTAAGTTACAGAAAACGAATGTAACATAGTTTATCTACATGTCTAATTGTCCATGCTAATAACATATAAAGTGACTTCTACACCAAGGTGTAAGTCCAATGGTACATGTATGCTATTCTCGCTCCATCCCACGCATAAGCTTCCGGTTTCATAATCATAATCATAATAAAACGAGTAATGATTTAGTCAGGTCCAATAACTTTGGTTTAGTGGTAGGGATTGTGCAGACAATAATAAAATATTGGACGTTTAAATAAGTCTGACTTAACCGAAATAAATAACCTCAAACCGGGCTAGGCCCAGCCTGGCCTGAATTCTGGCCGGGTTTATCATTTTTTACCAGGCCAGGTGTTGAGCCGGACTGGTGTTGAAAAATACGTGGCCGAGATTTTTAAAAAGCCTAGTCCGGCCCGTCTCGACCCGGCTTGAAGCCATCCTTAAGTAGCAGGGAAATTTACTTCTGAACAAGCAGATTAAATCCCCTTAAGCAAAAAGCCGCCTGTTATATTGTTAAATGAAAAACATTCTCAATTGTTTATAAGCTACTTATAAGTTATCAGCATCAAGTCTTCAGTCCTAAAACTGGTTGGACGCGTATCCTGATTGTTTCCTAGTCTGAAGCAACCTACACATTTCCCTGAAATTTGCACAGGCTGCATCTATCACTATTTGCGTGCGAAAGTCTGATCTCAGTGTACCTCTACCTATCTTTTCCTTTCTCTGCTTGTAATAAATCCCGTACTATTCCCCAGAAATGCTTTAGAACGTATCCTATACTTCTATTTCTTCTATTTTTTTTTCGTTTTCCACAGATATCTTTATTCCTCCACTATTTCAACAACCTATTTGTTATTAACTTTGTCTGTCCATGCTACCATCCTCATACATCTGAAGCACAACATTCCAGAAAGCTTCTATCTGTTTCTGTCTGCTTTTCCTACTGCCCCTATTTCATAGATGCACTGTGCTGTGCTCCAAACTATGATTTGAACAGTTTTCTTCTTGTATCTATATTCGTTGTCATTGAACATAGCTGTTATATACCCTACTTCCCCGATATTCAGTTGTATGTGAAGGGGGGGGGGGGAAGCAGCCTTTGGCTGCCAAGTCCCCCCATCACTTGACCCTTTGTCGAATTAATAGTTTTTCAATTTATCCTTTTGCATAATCAACATTAGTTGAAAATATTTCATAACCAACACCTGTAGTTGTTTATAATAATCAATCAGATTTAAGAGCACTTATTTCTTCGTCATTGGGTTTTACGTCTTGAAACTGGTTGGACTTGTACCTCAGCTTATTTATGTTCTGAGCTAGCCTACACAGTTCTCTGCAATTATCCCAACAGCCTATATACAATTTGATTCCCTTCTATTGTTTTCTAATTATATGCCATATTTCATCGAGATTCAGTGGTATGTGAAAGGGGTTAAGCAGCCTGTGGCTGCTAAGGATCCCTAACACTTAGACATTTGCTGTATTAATAGTTTTCAAGTAAATCCTTTCGCACAATTAACATCAGTTGAGAGTATTGCAAAACCAATATCTGTTTATAATAATCACCATGTTTTAGTACAGTAATTATTATTGTCATTAGTTTTTCCATCGTGCGACTGTCTGGAAGCGTACCTCCATTAATTTCTATTCTGAGCTAGCCTACACTTTTCCTTAAAATTCTCACAGCCTACATCTTTCTCTATCTGTGTGCAGTAGTTTAACCTAGATCTACCTCTACTTCTCTTTTTTCCTATCTCTGCTTCTAATATATTCCGCACTATTCCCTCATATCTTAGTATGTGGCCTATCATCCTATCTCTCCTATTTTTTTACTGTTTTTCACATACCTCTTTCTTCCCCTACCATTTCTACCACCTTTTTGTTCTTAACTTTGTCTGTGCACGATATCTTCATCATACGTCTGTAGCACCACATTTCAAATGCTTTTTCTTGTCTGCTTCTCTTACTGTCCTGGCTTCACAGCCATACAGTGTTGTGCTCCACAAATATGTTTTAAACAATCTTTTCCTTGTTTCTATGTTTGTGGTCTTTGAGCACAGTAGTTGTTTTTTTTTGTTAAATGTAGCACGACCTTATGCTAATCTTTGTTTTATATCTTTTGTGCTTTACCCATCTTGCGTTATTTGACTTCCAGGGTAGCAGATATCCTTAACCTCTTGTAAGTTCTCGTTACCTAATTGTATTCTTGTTTTATTTTTCCCTCTTTTGCATACTAGAACTTTAGTGTTAATTTTCATACCATATCTCTCCGTTAGAACTGTTTCCATTTCATTAAGAGCAGCTTCTAATTCTTCTTTGCTAGATGCTAACACCGCTATATCGTCTGCAAATCTAAGCATATCAATCTTTTTTCCCTGCATATTAATTCCAAATGTCTTCCTGCATTTGGCAGTATTTATTGCCTCTTCTATGTACAAGATAAAAATTAATGGGGATAAGACACATCCCTGTCTCACCCCTTTTTTAATATTTACTTCACTACTTTCTTGCTCTAATTCTATTACTGCTGTTTGCTCTTTGTATAAACTATGTACTATCCGTCTATCCCTAAAACTCATTCCCATCTCGTTGAGTATGTCGAACATTTTTTTCCATTTCACATTGTCGAATGCTTTTTCCAAATCTACAAACCCTATATATATATATATATATATATATATATATATATATATATCCCGTGTTCCCCTGTTTCGTCTAAATCCAAATTGATCTTCTACCAGTATTTCTTCAGCTCGTTTTTTTATCCGTTTTTGTACAATTCTAGTTAATATTTCTGAAACGTGTGCGGTCGAACTTATTGTTCGAAAATTTTCTCATCTATCGGCTCCTTTTTTTTATAGCTACTATGATGTTAAGTTTGAAATCTTTGAGTATGTTGCCTTTCTCATACATATAGCTTACAAGTCGGAAGAGACGTTCTGTTACTGCTTGTCCAGCGGCTTTTAGAATTACTGCTTGCACTTTATCTGTACCCGGCGCCTTACCATTTCTCAGGCTCTTTAATGCTAATTCTAACTCATCTCTAAGTATAGGGTATCATTTTCAATGTTTGATTCCTGTTCTAATGCTGTTAGTTCCTCTCCTGAATATAAATTTCCTATATATTCCTGCCATCTAGCTACTTTCTCTACATTTTCCATAATGACGTTTCCTCCCGCGTCCTTTATATTTTTGCTATATGGTTTTATATCCATAAAATTCATTCTAATTGATTTGTATGCTTCGTCTGTCTTATTTATATCTTCCATTGTTTCATTGTTCTATAACTTTCCTGCATATGCGAACAATTTCCCATTTTATGGCTTTGTATCTCTGTTTTCCGGTTTCATCTGATCTATTTTTGTATTTTCGTCTTACTTCTATTAAATTCAGGATATCCTTTGTTATCCATGATTTCTTGTTTTCTTTTTGCGTATACCCCAGAATATCTCTGGCCGCCATGTCTAAGCTGGATATAATGTTATTTCATTCTGTTTCTACTTCCTTAATATAAGAAGTTTTCTTGATATCTTTCAGTAATTCATTTGACTTTTTTTAAATCTTTCGTGGATATCTTCATTTTTTAGCTTCTCAAAGTCAAAGTGCTTTTTTCCGTTCCTCTTTTTCAGATTTTTAAATTTAAGTGCGGCCTTCATATTTACGATGTTGTGGTCAGTGTCTATATCTGTTTCCGGGTAGCTTCTACAGTCTTTTACTTGATTTCTAACCGTTGTCTAACAATAATGTAATTTATTTCATATTTTCCTATATCTCCTGGCATCTTCCACGTGCATCGTCTTCTAACATGATGTTGAAATAATGCGTTTGTAGTGGTTAAATTTGCGATGGTTAAGTTGCTCGTGTCGCAAAATTTCTTCCAGCCTATTTTCCCTGTCATTTCTCGTACCTAAACTAAATAAACCTACCATCGCTCCTTCTCTACCCTCACCTACTACTGCACTAAAATCCCCCATAATTATTAAATTTTCATGTTTTTTACGTATCTTCGATAGCTTTGTAGATCGTCTCTACTGTAGCTAGAGGTGGGCATGTATACTTGTATTATTACTGTATTTAGTGGTTTATATTTAAATCTAATCATGAGTACTCTTTCCTTCTTTTGTAAATAGTTTTCTACACGTCGCCCTATCTTTTTTGCATAACTATCCCCACACCCGAATTTCCTTCCTCTGATCCTGTACGAATTACCCTAAAGTCTCCACTCCAAAAGTCCCCCGCCTCTGGCCAGCGGACTTCTCTGATTCCTACTTGTCTAGTGCTAACCTATTCATTTCGAGTTTCAGGTTCTCTAGCTTACCTACTTGTTTCATACTTCTGACATTCCACGCTCCGTCTCGCAGAATGTTCACGGATCTTCTTCTATACTTTCGGATCACATCCCCCGAAGTAGTCCCCTCCCGGAGATCCGAATGGAATTTTTTACCCCAGAGGATGCCATCATGTTTATTAACAATTTCTGTACGCAGTGTAATTGGGAGGTATTGTGGTGGTTTCCCGTTGCCTTCCACATCGTAGTAGTGTGTCTTAGAATGCCATACCGACCCCTATGGTCTCTGCCACTCTAGTACCGAAAAAGCTGCTGCCCTTTTTCGGGGACCTGTCTTAGTCTGGTTCCTCACTAAAGACCCCCATAAATTTGGTTAAACCTATAGTTCGGCTCTTTAGCTCATTGAAACGCGCAAGCCATTCTATCTGTTCTAGTATTTTAGGACGTCGTCAAGGTGGCAGGCCCGTTCAGAATGGTTTATAAGTTATAAGTAATAATTATTGCATACTATTTAGATTCGTTATTTACTCTAAAACTCAACATTTCAGACACAAAAATCATGGAAATAAAAGAAAATAGCTAATTCTGCATGGTCCAATTTTGCGCTATTAATATTCAAGCAGTTGAAAATACGAAAAAACTTTAAATAAACTTCTATTCTCTATAAAATTGACATGAATCGGTTTTTTTGGCAACTCAACAACAGTCGGCGAGATATCGCGAAAATAAGAAATTGCCTTACTAAAAAAGCCCATGACACATGATAATTAATTGCACCTTACACTGTATTATGTAGTTGTACGAACTTGCATATTGTAAGTTAAACTCGTTTTAATATTAAAGATAACTAGTTTAGTAAAAAAATTTGTAATAGGAAAACAAACGCTTCGATCTAATATGCATTTTACAATAAAATGCTCCTGTGCATTATTGTGAGAAACCTTAGAAGGTTAGCGGGTGATGTAGGTATTTATAATTTATTCTTATCGAGATTTGCAGTGTTAGGTATGCAAAGAGAGTGCCTTGTAAATGAACTCTGCATGTAGTAGCTCAAGTCTATAAGTTGTAAATCGTTCGTTTTGTTTATGTAAATACTTTGCTCTATGCGAAGGTATAAATGTGGGTGGCTGCAACTATAAACTAATGTATATGTTAAGCCTTGTTTCGTTTTGTAAAAGGTTACTTACATCATTCCATAAATTGCTTAAATTATGTAAGGTCCTGAAAGTACTTACTACAAGTTAATGAATTTAAAGCGAGCACGAAATAATTTTAGTGTGCATAAATTTGATCTAATCAGGGTCTAGTAGAAGTATTGCCGAAATTGAGTCAATTTTAATTGTAGTTCAGATGCTTTAATTTGATAACTCAAAAGATTGTAAATCATCAACGCAGCCAGTGGGATTCCTGTACGCACAAGAATCGGAAACGGAGCAAACGTTAAGCATTTCTTTATGTTACGACTTGAACAATTCTTTTGAACTAATTTAAGATTTAACGAATGTACTATAAATAAACATCCAATTTTCTATTGAAAAGCCGCTACTTTCAATAATGTGCATTTTTAAAAAGTGAGCTAAAACAAGTATAAAGCATCACACCGTTATTATTATGGACACCATACAATCTTTAAAAAATAAATATCAGGTTGGTTTGTACATCGTTTTTGCCATGCAGTGCCAAAATTTAGTGCCTGCGCTCAAAAGTTGTCAACGGTATGTGTGGTTTAAAGTAGCCAATCCATTTTCACAGGAAACCAAAATAAACACAAAAATTGTTTAGTTTTCTATTTTCTTCATTTGTGGCTCCTTTGAGACGGGCAGTGCCAAAAATTTAACTGCTGTCATGAAAAATTGCCCAAGTTATACGTGATTTGTAGATGAGAGGAGGGTATATTTGAATAGTTGGGAAATATGGAACACCGAGGTTACGGATCTGTTTGGTGCTGTTATCACGTGGGAATACCATGAACTACTCAAGAAAGACTCCATTGATGCGGTGCAGTGAGAGTTGACCGCTTGTTATTGTTGTACCAATCGATACAGAACAAAATGTGTTTTGTGATTTTTTAGAGTTTCTACATGGAAGTTTTTTAACTTTTTAACCTACAAGTACACATGTGACTTGAACACTGATGTTAAGCACATTGAACATTAAAAGAATATGTTGTAAACATAAACCAAGTCAAATAATCAAGAAAAAGTTTGACTCGGCTATATTGGGGTACTATGTGCTTTGAATGGCGCCATAATCTTTCAATTGTGTTTGTATGAGTCCCAGAAGATGCATCGTCAAAATTGATCGAGTGATTCGCATTAAAGTGCTCATACTCTAAACTATTCGAAATTTCATATGCTTTTCAGCAATTACTAATAATTATGATGCCAGGTAAAATCCACTTTTTGACTAATGATACCAAAGTCTGTCGATCATTCTTTTCTACCGGTACAAGAAAAAATTTGTTAGATTTTCTTACACCCCTCCGAATACCCACTGCCCTTGTACACGATTGTACACGATAATATTTGCGACGACCAAACTTGCTGTCATGAATCTCGACAACAGTTCTCTCACCCCATAAAATTGTTATAAAAAACATTTAATTAGTTTGTATGAAAAATTCATAATTGGGTTCAAAACTTTCTAAATGTATGATATGACTCTCACCAATGGCTTCACTTTGATTAAAGTATGTCTCAATGACCACTTTTTGACAGACTCTGTTTCCGTCTGTGGCAGTTTTGCTGATTTTGATGTCACATTCATTAGCAATAGTCCCAATCTCTAAGTTTTTCATCTATAGCCTAACGAATGCAATTATCTGAACAATAGAAAGATACGTGTTTGTAACATGTCACGTATTTTCTGTGTGAATTGTTATAGATGTAATTGCATCCTCACACATATCTATCAGTATTATTTGAATTGTTTATAGGTAGTAGATAGAGAATTCATTAGCATTCGTTTACTTGACAACGATATTCTCATTCCACTCCAAAAACTTTCCAGTTTTGTAGCAATTTCATAAGTTTTTCTCGATTTAGATCAAATTCAAATATATTTCCAAGTCTAAGTGGCTGTTGAACCACAGACTTCCGAAAGGATACATATTACATTAAAGTTAACATGTAAATTATTTAAAAAAGAATAAAAAATGGCTCAAAACCACATAAACTGTTATGATAAAATTTTTAATTTTTACATAAATTCAACTGTCAAAATATTACAGTCAAACTCACCTATTGATTGCTTCAGAATATTTTGTCTCCAACTTTTGTTAATTCAACAATTTATTTTAAATACATTTTTGAAAATTTACTCGAAATTCATAATTTCAAACTTCAAAACTCAAAATCTTTCACTTTGCTTCTTACAGTATATCGTGCGGACAAGCAAGAGAGCAACGAAAGTAACGTAAGTAGTCCGCACCGATTATCACAAAAAAAAAGAAAAATGCCGTGCCAACTAACTAGTTGTAGAGTGGGAAGATGGTGGATGCGGGTCAAAAAAAACCCAAGAAATAGAAAAAATAATGGTTAGTAAATAACAGGAAAATAAAATAAATAAGGACAGTAAGTGTGGTTGTTAAAACACTATTAATCAGTTCAATAGGATAAATAAATATCAATAGTAATAAGAAAACATAAAAAACTACGTAAATCAACACACACAGTAATGGTACAATTTCGTTCTTTATTAAACAAAACAAATAACTTTAAAATAAATAATTTTGTGCGTCCGTTACAGTAAATTATGGTAACGCAACATTTAGGGACGCAAAAGATTTTTAACAAATCAAAACAAAAACATAAAGTACAACTCTTTATCCTGCAGGATACTAGCAAGATATATAAAATTTTTGTGTTTATCATGAAACCTCCATAAAACATTTACCTTTAAGATTAAAATGAAACAATTTATAGAAATTTCATATTAATACTAGTAATTAAATAAAGTTGACTTAATTGTAAAGTCTGCACTAAATCACCAAACAAGAGTTAAAAAAGCACATTATGAACTGCATCATTGTTAAAGTAACCACGCGTAAACACTTTAACTTTACTCTTTTGCAGTGTTACTTATAACTACATGATAGACGTCTTTAGCAAATACTAAATAACAAATATATCATATTTTCCTTAACTAATTTCTTAGCCGAATCACACAGACGTTTTATCAGTTCATGCAGAAATGAAAAATGTTCAGTTATTTATATATTTTGGGGGGTATAGTTTGAGATGATTTTCGTAGATACTTGACGAGTGATGGTTGATTATAGCTAAAGCAAACACCATCAAATGACCCCATTTAGGTTGACTTCAAAATTCTCAATACGTTTATGTTAAACATAAAGTTGTCGATCTGGGAACCAATGTGACTGTAAAATTAAAAACAACCAACTTGGTATTATCCAAATGTCAATGACCTGTTTCAGTCTATCCTATAACCTATTTTCAAAGATAGCTATCCTACTCAAGCTGCACGTTGATTCTTTTGATGACAAGTACAAAACGTTCTAAATACAATGGATATTCCTCCTCATAAAATAATTTGAGACATCTTCGGCAAACTTCAGACAGACGAATTAAAAGCGCAATTTGGAAACATGCTTGTACCGTTTTCTCTATCCAACAAATATGTACAATTAACTTACGGATTGGCTGAATAACCAAAAAAATTGACTTTTTATTTATTTGGGTCGGAACACATTTGCCTGTTAAGTTTTTGCGCTTAGACAATGAGATTGTCGAGCGAGTCAACGTAATACATTATTAATCAAAACAAATGAATCATAAATGATGATATCATCTCTAACCTTTAAAAATCGCTTTAATAAATTTGACATTTTTTGAGTATGAACAATATTATGATCCAGAAATTCTACCTTAGATCAAAATGCATTTAATCTAAAAATTATATTTTTTAAAGAAGTTCTAGATTACTAGAACGGGTAGAATGGCTTGAGGGTTCTAGTGATCTAAAGAGTCGAACTATAGGTTTAATCAAACTAGTGGGGTCTTTAGTGAGGGACCAGACTAAGACAAGTCTCGGAAAGAGGGCAGCAGCTCTTTCGGTACTTAGAGTGGCAGAGACCATAGGGGTCGGTATGGCAGTCTAAGACACACTACCGCGATGTGGAAGGCAACGGGAAACCACTACATTATCTTTCAAGTAGCAACTTTTTCGGTACTTAGAGTGGCAGAGACTATAGGGGTCTGTATGGCATTTTAAGACACTACTGCAATGTGAAAGTAACGGGAACCCACCACATTACCTACCAAGTATAAAGCGTACTTAAATTGTTGTTTAAAATGATGGCATCCTTTGGGGTAAAAAATTCTGGAGTTAAAATATTCTTAGGGAAGGGACTAACTACTTCTGAGGATGTGATCAAAAAGTTTAGAAAAAAAGTCGCGAACATTCTGCGAATCGGAGCATGGAATGTCAGAAGATGAAGCAAGTAGGTAAGCTAGAGAACTTGAAAATTAAAATGATATGTTAGCATTAGACAGCGAAGTTCGGTGGCCAGAGGCAGAGGATATTTGGAGCGGAGATTTTAGAGTAATTCATACAGGATCAGTGGAAGGAAATTCGCGTATGGGTATAGTTATGAGAAAAAGATAGGACACTGTGTAGAAAACTACCTACAAAAGAACGAAATAGTACTCATAGTTAGATTAGAATTTAAACTGGTAAATACAGTAATAATACAAGTATACAAACCCACCCATAGCTACAGTGTGGAAGGTAGAAGCCATCTACAAAGATATCGAAGACATACGTAAAAGGACACGAACATTTAATAATTACGGGGGATTTTAACGCAGTGGTAAGTGAGGTTAGGAAGGAAGCATTATTAGGTTTATCTGGTTTAGGCACGAAAAGCGACAGAGGAAATAGGCTGGTAGAATTTTGCGACAAGAACAATTTAATCGTCACAAACACATTATTTTAACATCATGCTAGAAGACGATATACGTGGAAGATGCCAGAAGATATAAAAAGATATCAAATAGGTTACATTCTTGTTAGACAACGGTTTATGAATCAAGTAAAAGACTGTAGAAGCTACCCAGAAGCAGGTGTAGACACTAATCACAACATCGTAATTATGAAGGTTGAAGGCCGCTCTTAAATTTAAAAAAGGAACGGAAAACGGCGCTTTGACTTTGAGAAACTGAAAGATTTGAAAAAAGTCACATGAATTGCTAAAAGATATCGGGAAAATTATTGATACCAATGAAGTAGAAACAAAACGGTACAACATTAAATCCAGCTTAGACATGGCGGCCAGCGATAATTTGGGGTATACACAAGAAGATAATAAGAAACCATCGATAACAAAAGATATCCTGATTTTAATAGAAGAAAGACGGAAATACAAAAATAGACCGGTCGAAGCTGGAAAACAGAGATACAAAGCCAAAAAATGGGAAATTATTCGCAAATGCAGGAAAGCGAAAAAGTAATGGATTGATGAAAAGTGCAGAGGTACAAACTAAGGTGGAAACAGGAAAGATAAGCGAAGCATACAAGCTAATTAGAATGAAATATAGAGAATTTATATGCAGGAGAGAAACTAATAGCACTAGAACAAGAATCAGACATTGAAAACGACGATTTGGGATATCCTACACTTAGAGATGAGTTTGATTTAGCATTAAAAGGCCTCAAAAATGGCAAGGCACCGGGTATAGATCGGGCCCAAGCAGAAACTCTAAAAGTCACCGAACAAGCAGTAACAGAACGTCTCTTCCAACTTGTAAGCTATATGCGTGAGACAGGCAGGATACCCAAAAATTTCAAACATAACATCATAGTCACTATACCAAAAAAGAGGCGCAGATACATGTGAAAATTTCCGAACAATAAGTTTGAGTGTACACGTGGCAAAAAGATTAACTAGAATTGTACAAAGACAGATGGAAAAACGGGCTGAAGAGGTACTACGAGAAGATAAGTTTGGGTTTAGGCGAATTAGGGTAACATGGGAGGCTATTTTAGCTCTGAGGGTGATAATGGAGAGGACAGTAGAAAAAGGAGAAAGCGTGTATATAGGGTTTGTAGATCTGGTAAAGCATTTGACAATGTAAAGTGGAAAAAATGTTCAAAGCACTTAGCAAGATTGAAATGAGTTTAAGGGATAGACGGATAGTAAACAGCTGTAATAGATTTAGAGCAGAAACGTAGAGAAGTAGGTATTAGGAAAGAGGTGAGGCAGGGTTGTGCCCTATCCCGTTAATTTTTACTTCTACATTGAAGAGGCGATGAATAATGTCAAAAGCAGGAAGACATTTGGAATTATTATGCCGAGATACAAAATTGATATGCTTACAGTTGCAGATGATATAGCGGTACAAGCATCTGGCAAGGAGTTAAAAGCACCTCTTAATGAAATGGAAACAGAGAGATACGGTATGAAAATTAACAAACATAGAATAAATGTACTAGTATGCAAAGGAGAGAAAAATAAATAAAAAACTAGAATATATATAGTAAACGAGAACAAGAGGTTAAGGATATCTGCTACCTAGGAGGCTAAATAGCGCAAGATGAGAAAAGCACAAAAGATATAAAACAAAGATTAGCACAAGGTTGTGCTACATTTAACAAGAAATAGCAATTACTGTGTTCAAAAACAAAAAACATAGATACATAGAAACAAGGAAAAGATCGCTGAAAGTATAGTGTGGGGTTCAACACTGTACGTACGGTTGTGAAACTTGGGCAGCAGTGACATGAAAAATCTATGAAGTGAGGTCCTATAGACGTATGATGGAGATATAGACAAAGCTAAGAACAAAGAGGTTCCAGAAATAGTAGAGTAAGAAAGAAATATGTCAAAAATAGTAAAAAATAGCAGAGATAGGATGATAGACACATGCTATGGTATGAGGGAATAATGTGGAATATGTTAGAAGCAGAGATAAGAAAAAAAAGAGGTAGAGGTAGACCCAGATAGTCAATTATGTAGGTTGTGGGAATTTCAGAGAAATGTGTAGGCTCGCTCAGAAGAGAAATTAGTGGAGGTACACGTCTAACCAGTTCCAAGACGAAAAACCTACTGACGAAAAAATAATTGCACTTAAGCCTGATGATTACTATAAACAAATACAGGTGTTGGTTTTGCAATATTTTTAACTAATCTTGATTGTGCGAAAAGATTTATTGGAAAACTATTAATTCAGCAAATATTTATGTGGAAGATCTTTGTAGCTACAGGCTGCTTAACCTCCTTCACATACGCTACATGTGATTTTTTTCAATGCTCCACACAAAGGTACTACATTGGTCAGGATGCTAGTTTTTTTTTAATTGGAAAATTTGGAATTTTGCCGACCCCTTACTGTTCCAAGCAAGGTAGGAATCTTTAACTTGCATGACCACACTCACACACGGGATCTCCATTTTACCTCTCATCCGAACGAGTGCGTATTTTTGCGAAAAATGCTCGCCTAACATTTTTCAAGCGGACCGTGTCGGGATTCGAACCCGGGACCTTGGGCATAGTAGTCACACGCATACCAACTACGTCACGGAACCGCCCTCCTTTACATACCGTGCATTTATATTTCCAATGCTCCACCAGAAGGTACTACATTGGCCAGGAGGCGAGTTTTTTGTTGCCTAGAAATTTAGAATTTTGCCGAACCCTTGCCGTTCCATGCAAGGTAGGGATCTTTAACGTGCGTGACAACACTCACACACGGGACCTCCATTTAACCTCTCATCCGAACGAGGGCGTAATTTTTGTGAAAAATGCTCACCTGTCATTTTTCAAGCCGTCGGCCGTGTCGGAATTTGAACCCATGACCTTGGAATCCGTAGTCTTACGCTTACTAAATTGATCCACGGCGACGCCCCTCCTTCACATACCACTGAATATCGGTGAAATAAGATACATATTTACAAAACAACAGATGGGGAACCGAACTGTATCTAACAAGAAAGAACAGCGCATGTGTTCGAAGACAACAAACATAGAAACAAGGAGAAAATTGTTGGAAGCATATGTGTGGAGCAGAGCATTGCACGCTTATGCAATAGGGAAAGTAAGATAAGCAGACAGGAAAAAGAAGAAGCATTTCAGAATGTTTTGCTTCAGATGTATGATGATGATATCATGAACAGATAAATTTAATAACAAAGAGGTAATAGAAATAGTAGGGGAGTAAAGATATCTGTGGAAAAAAAATAAGAGAAATAGTAGGGCAGGATACGTTCTAGGCATTTTTGGGGAATAGCGCGGGCTATATTACAAGCAGATATAGGAAAAAGGAGAGGTAGATGTAGACCTAGATCAGACTATTGCACGCAGATAGTGAAAGTTGCAGACCGTGGGAGTTTCAGGTAAACGTGTAGGTTAGCTCAGAGAAGGGAACGATGGAAGTACGCGTCTAACCAGTTCCAGAACTGAAGACCTAATGATGATGAAAGTCCTTGCCTAACCCTATTGGTAGGCTTTACTTAATACAGAAACTATTAACATGGAATATGATTGATTATAAACCTGTCAAAGAGACGTCACAAAGTGCAAACATATATCGAACGCACAGAAAATTTTGACTTATTCTTTTTCAACTTTTTATATATTTTTCTATCTCTAGGCGACTACTTTCAACCTATATTACAATAAGCGTTTATTAAGTTTCCTGCAGTTTTTCCTTAGTTTGACATATAGTTACTGGTCCCCGATATGGTAGTTTTTAGTTTTAGGAGTAAAGGTTAACAATATCTTTATGTTGATTTTTATAAAGTAGTTCTCGTTAAAATATGTTCAAGCTTTTCAGTCTTTAAAAATTTTTTTCTTTGTGGTGAAACCACGACTATAATTAAAAAGCGGAAGATGTATTCACAACCACCGTCACAAAACTTACAAAAAGTTTGTTAATAGATTCATTTCAGCTCTTCAACCGTAAAGGTTATAAAAACCAAATCAGACGATAATATAATAAATATCCTAGGCGTAATCTATAAATCAATTAGTAACGACATTATATAAATGTATATAACCAAACACGATTTTAATCGTTTAATTTATTATTTATAACCATTAAAAGACGATTTACTTCACATTTCAAAATTTATATAAAAAATTTAAATATGTACTGGAATTTCATTACCTTGTTGAAAACTTTTATAGTTTGCTATAGGTGTCGTAGACAAATATCCCTCGACGGATGCATATACCAAGTCACATACGTCCGTGAATATTTTGCATCAAATTTATGGTTCTTTTATAAGCAGAAGTTATAAATTTGTATGGGTAACTGAAACCATGCCGCAAAACGCAAACTTCAAGTCCCAACAACCATTATTCTTTCTTACACAAAATGTGGGAAGATGTTTCCGATGGTTCACGCTTTAAAATTAATAACGTCCACCGATAAAATCTTTTAGTTATTAAGGTGCTATATTCATATTTCTATTTTTATTACAAGACGAGCGAGCCACAACAGATGTTTACACACCCAGCAAACAAATTAAATTCTTATTAGAGACGCATGTGGATTTTGTAGGTTTATAGCGATATTATGGTTGACAAAGGAGCCGTTGGCAAATTCTTCACAGCGTGAAGCCAAATGTGACAATTTAATAGAAAATTGTACAAAAAATTAATCCCTTGTAACAATAAGGACATGACCCTAGTCGAGACATATTTATACAACATTATCAAGCTCCATAATACCTAATCTGAATCAATCTGAATGGTGTTTGATGGGAAAAGATGCGTACGTTAATGGTACATACCATTAGTTGTAGATTTTGCGATACATATTTATGACATAATATTTTTATACCTTTCCGTATCAGTGTGAAACGTTTATAAAAATGCGATGGGATGTAAAGGATTTCCTATAATGAACTGACGGCTAAGATTAGAAAATGCTTTTCGTATTTGAGACTTGTCGTTTATCTGCCCATTATTGACAGAATATAAGTTTGTTTACTTAATAGTACAGAGAAGTCTTAATCTACTAATGATAATTTATCGCAATGTACCGAGATGCCATTACCAATTGAGCTCATCATCATTAGGTCTTCAGTCCTAGAACTGGTTGGACGCGTACCCTCATTGTATCCTAGTTTGAACCAACCTACACATTTCCCTGAAATTTGCACAGTCTGCATATATCACTATCTGTGTGCTAAAGTCTGATCTCGGTCAGCCTCTACCTCTCTTTTCTTATCTATCCTTGTTGTATATTCCGTACTATTCCCCAGAAACGCCTTTGAACATATCCTGTCCTTCTATTTCTCCTAATTTTCATTTTGCACAGATATCTTTATTCCTCTACTATTTCTACAACCTATTTGTTATTAACTTTGTCTGTTCATGCTACCATCTTCATACGTCTGAAGAACAACATTTCAGAAGGCTTCTATCTCTTTCCGTCTGCTTTTCCTACTGCCCCTATTTCATAGATGTATTGTGCTGTGCCCCACACTCTGCTTTGAACAGATCTCTCCTTGTATCTATGTTCGTTGTCTTTGAACATAGCTGCTGTTCTTTCTTGTTTGATGCAGTTCGGTCACTTTCTATTGCTTAACAGTTTTATACGCTATTTCCCCGATAGTCAGTGGTATATGAAGGGGGGTAACCAGCCTTTGGCTGCCAAGTTCCCCCAGCAACTGAACCTTTGTCAAATTAATAGTTTTTCCAATTTATCCTTTCGCACAATCAACATTAGTTGAAAGTATTTCACAAACAACACCTGTAGTTGTTTATAATAATCATCAGATTTAAGAGCACTTGTTTTTTCGTCATTGGGTTTTACGTATTGAAACTGGTTGGACATGTACCTCAGCTTACTTATGTTTTGAGCTAGCCTACACCGTTCCCTGCAATTCTCCCAACAGCCGATATAAAGCTCGATTCCCTTCTATTGTTTTCTAATTATATCGAGATTCAGTGGTATGTGAAGGGGGTTAAGCAGCCACTGGCTGCCAAGGTTCCCGAACACTTAGACATTTGCCGTATCATAGTTTTCAAATAAATCCTTTCGCACAATTAACATTACTTGAGAGTATTGCAAAACCAATATGTGTTTAAGTACAGTTACAATTTTTGTCATTAGTTTTTCCATCATGCGGCTGGTTGGAAGCGTACTTCCATTGATTTCTATTCTTAGCTAGCCTACACCTTTCCTGAAATTATCACAACCTACATCTTTCACTATTTGTGTGCAGTAGTCTAACCTAGGTCTACCTCTACTTCTCTTTTTCCTATCTCTCCTTCTAATATAACCCGCACTATTTCCTCATGTCTTAGTATATGGCCTATCATCCTATCTCTCCTATTTTTTACTGTTTTCCACATAGTCCTGCCTTCCCCTACCATTTCTAGCACCTCTTTGTTCTTAGCTTTGTTTGTCCATGATATCTTCTTCATACGTCTGTAGCACCACATTTCAAAGGCGTCTACCTTTTTCTTGTCCGCTTCTCCTACTGTCCAGGCTTCACAGCCATACAGTACTGTGCTCCACACATATGTTTTAAGCAATATTTTCCTTGTTTCTATGTTTCTGGTCTTTGAACACAGTAGTTGCTTTTTTTTTGTTAAATGTAGCACGACCTTGTGCTAATCTTTGTTTTATGTCTTTTGTGCTTTTCCCATCTTGCGTTATTTGACTTCCTAGGTAGCAGAAATCCTTAACCTCCTGTAAGTTCTCGTTACCTATTTCTATTCCCGTTTTTGATTTATTATCCCTTCTTTTGTATACCAGAACTTTACTTTTATTTTTGTTAATTTACATACCATATCCCTGCGTTAGAACTGTTTCCATTTCATTAAGAGCAGCTTCTAACTCTTCCTTGCTTGATGCTAATACCGCTATATCATCTGCAAATCTAAGCATATCAAGCTTTTGTACCTGCATATTAATTTCAAATGTCTTCCTGCATTTGACAGTATTCATTGCCTCTTCTATGTACAAGTTAAAAATTAATGGGGATTAGGCACATTCCTGTCTCACCCCTTTCCTAATATTTACTTCTCTACTTTTTTGCTCTAATTCTATTACTGCTGTTTGTTCTTTGTATAAGCTATGTACTACTCGTCTATCCTTATAACTCATTCCAATCTTTTTGAGTATTTCGAACATTTTTTTCCATTTTACATAGTCGGATGCTTTTTCCAGATCTACAAACCCTATATATAAGCTTTCCCTCTTCTCTATTGTTTTCTCCATTATCACCCTCAGAGCTAAAATAGCCTCTCATGTTCCTCTGTTTCGCTTAAACCCAAATTAATCTTCTCTCAGTATTTCTTCAGCTCGTTTTTCCGTTAGTCTTTGTACAATTCTAGTCAATATATTTGAAACGTGTGCTGTCAAGCTTATTGTTTGAAAATTTTCACATCTATCCTCACCTCTTTCTTTTGGTATAGTTACTATGATGTTACGTTTGAAATCTTTGGGTATCTCGCCTGTTCATACATATAGCTTACAAGTCGGAAGAGACGTTCTGTTACTGCTTGTCCAGCGACTTTTAGAGTTTCTGCTTGCACCTTATCTGTACCCGGTGCCCTACCATTTTTCAGACACTTTAATGCTAATTCAAACTCATCTCTAAATATAGGTTATTCCAGGTCACCCTTTTCAATATCTGATTCCTGTTCTAATGTTGTTAATTCCTCTCCTGAATATAAACTCCCTATATATTTCTGCTATCTAGCTATTTTCTATACATTTTCTATAATGACGTTTCCTCCCGCATCCCATATATTTTTGCATTATAGTTTTATATCCCTAAAATTCAATCTAATTAATTTGTTTGCTTCGTCTGTCTTACCTATTTCCATCTTAGTTTGTGCCTCGTTGCACTTTTCATAAATTCATTGTTCTTTAGCTTTTCTGCATTTACGTATAATTTCCCATTTTGTGGCTTTGTATCTCTGTTTTCCTGTTTCATCTAATTTATTTTTGTATTTTCGTCTTTTTTCTATTACATTCAGGATATCGTTTGTTATCCATGGTTTCTTATTTTCTTTTTGTGAATACCCCAGAATATCTCTGGCCGCCATGTCTAGGATGGATTTAATGTTATTCCATTCTGTTTCTACTTCCTTAGTATCAGAAATTTTCCCGATATCTTTTAGCAATTCATTTGACTTTTTTTCAAATCCTTCGTAGATATCTTTATCTTTTAGCTTCTCAAAGTCAAAGTGCCTTTTTCCGTTCCTCTTTTTTACATTTTTAAATTTAAGTGCGGCTTTCATAATTACGATGTTGTGGTCAGTGTCTATATCTGCTTCCGGGTAGCTTCTACAGTCTTTTACTTGATTTCTAAACCGTTGTCTAACAATAATGTAATATATTTGATACCTTCCTATTATCTCCTGGCATCTTCTATGTGTATCGTCTTCTAGCATGATGTTGAAATAATGTATTTGTGATGGTTAAGTTGTTCTTGTCGAAAAATTCTACCAGCCTATTTCCTCTGTCATTTCTCGTGCCTAAACCAAATAATAAACCTACTAACGCTTTTTCCCTACGCTCACCTGCCAGTGCGCTAAAACCCCCGTAATTATTAAATTTTCATATCCTTTTACGTATCTTAGTATGTCTTCGATATTTTTGTAAATCGCCTCTACCTCTTCCTCACTGTAGCTAGAGGTGGGCATGTATACTGACCAACGGACTTTGCTAATTCCTACTATGTCTAGTGCTATCCTATCCATTTTGAGTTTCAGGTTCTCTAGCTTACCTACTTGTTTCCTACATTCCACGCTCCTACTCGCAGAATGTTCACGGATCTTTTTCTATTCTTTCCGATCACATCTCCCGAAGTAGTCCTGGAGGTCCGAATGTGGGACTATTTTACTTCCTGAATTTTTTACCGCATGTAATCATGTTTAACAATTTTGTACGCAGTGTACTTGGGAGGTAATGTGGTGGTTTCCCGTTGCCTTCCACATCATATGCATGACAAACCCACACACCACTAAAACAATCACTGTAAAACCTTAAACGCGCAGAATATCGGGAATAAATCAAAACAAGTAAATAATAACAAACTAAATCAAAAACCCTCATAAATTTAAATCAGTAGATAAATAAAGAAAAAAAAATAGAATGAAACTGCGCATACTCCTGGACTTTAAAGTGATAGTGATTGTGATTCCCCCAGAACGTTTAGTGCATACCCACCAGAACTTTAGCAGTGCATACCCATCTCCCACTAGCTGTAAGGTATTAATAGACGTAAGAAGACGACCCGATCTTCGGATACTGGAGAAATTATTATCGAGGTAAGAAGAAAAATTGTAGCGGCTGCACTCGCATAAGCATTGATTTTTATTAATAAGTAGATTTGAAATAATTTAACAAGCACGTTTTGTGAGAAATGGCGCTAGCTGACATAATGCTTATGCGAGTGCACCTGATAAATTGGACAATGTTATTTGCTTCTGTTTGTGCACTGCTATATGCTTAATGCTTATTAGATATCTATTTACATAAATATATTTATTTATATTTACATTTTATATTTATTTTGCATTTACTTCTGAAGCTTGATTTGTTTTGTCTGACGTTCTGCCGCCATTTTTGGTGGTAGCATTTTTATAGGAACGAAGATTGCAATTGTGAAGAATGTAATTATAATATAAATCAGTTAGGAAATGGTAGGGAAGGTAGGGATGGGTTTAGGCTGAAGATAGAATAAATTACTTAGATCAGTGATTACGAATTTGCAAATTTATGGAGCAGGAAAAATAGCTAGATTCACTATTAAAATATTTGGCGAATGCTTAGAAATTTGAATCCATTTTTAATATTAGTTAGCTAGATTTGGATAGTTTTAAGACGGCCCTTCAGGGCGTACCTGTAACTAGAGCTGGCGACTG
Organism: Platerodrilus igneus; assembly: GCA_036346225.1. Lineage (NCBI taxonomy): Eukaryota > Metazoa > Arthropoda > Insecta > Coleoptera > Lycidae > Platerodrilus > Platerodrilus igneus. The sequence goes on from JARFIW010001617.1 coordinate 2,277,283, forward strand.
CTATCCCGTATTAGAGATTCCTCCCCTTTTACTTTCGCGTGTGTCTTGTTGAACGGACACACTCCAAATTAACGCTAGGGATACCATTATTCAATCCCAATTTTTAGTTTTTGTTTTACTTTGTTAGATTTTTATTTAGGATTGATAAATTTTGAAGTTAGATTAGATCTGAAGCACGTATATATTTTCACGTTTAAATCGAATGTAGTACCTTCGGGTGGAGCATTGGGAACGTGGCCTTATTCAAATTATAATGCCTTCCCCATCGCAGTAGTGTGTCTTAGAATGTCATACCGACCCCTATAGTCTCTGCCACTCTAAGTACCGAAAAAGCTGCTGCCCTCTTTCGGGGATCTGTCTTAGTCTGGTTCCTCACTAAAAACCCCACTAATTTAGTTAAACCTATAGTTTGGCTCTTTAGCTCATTGAAACGCGCAAGCCATTCTACCTGTTCTAGTATTTTAGAACGTCGTCAAGGTGCAGGTCCGTTCAGAATGGACCAATTGAGCGAATGACAATTATTACAGCTAATCACTAACCATGTCTACTGCCCTAATTTAGGTCATAACACGACGACTGACTACTTTATCACTAGGTTCGACTAAGTTTATTATCTACACCAACACTTAATTTACATGCACATAAACGTATTTATTTTAATGCTCTATCGTATTTATATCATGACCGAAATTTCACATTTCGATTGAAAACTAAAATTTTTGTCGTATCCCTAGGATTTATTTATTGGCGTGATAAAGGAGTAACGAGAGGTCATTGAAACCCAAATTCTACAAATAAAGCCCACTAAAATATAAAAAAAACAGGAAAGAATAGAATTTTTCGGAAATTCATGATTGCACCCTATATAATATAAGCGTACTTTTTAGCCGTTAAAGGGACAAGCAAAAATGCAAGTCCGTGCATATAAATATCATTGTAAATACATAGTAATTAATGTGCAGTAGCAAAAAAAAACCCAATTCCGTGTTAATAATCACTCTAAAATAAATACAAAGCCATTCGTTTGTAATAAAAATGCACTTTCCGTGCATAAAAATAAATAATTCCGTGTATTTAATTTTAATTATGTGTATTAAAAACATATCTTGCGGTGAAAATCAATCTTTTATTACAATTATGAACATGCGGATCCTTCTGTATGTACAATACCCGTTGATAATACAATGAAAGCTTTAAAATTAATTACCAAATTGACTTCTGTCTAACATAAATTTATTTTAAATGAAGAATTCTCTGGAATAGATGAGATTAAGAAGGAATCTTCTGGAGGATACGTCAATTAATAAGAAATATTGTATAAACTGATTAAAATAAACAAATATTTATTCTAAAAAGCGCAGGAACATTGAGAAATCCATAAAATTAAAAAATTATTTATTATCTTTTGCATTAGTGTAGTGTAGTGTATGTATTAGAGAAAGACGGGCAGCGCACGTTACTAATAAGTGGATCGCGCTAATAAGGTAATAAAACAAGGAATTTTCAGAAACTTGCATCAGATAGGCGTGTTGTATTTGGAATGGTACTACGAAAACACCCGCACATTCTAAAGACGAGATAATTTTTATATTCAAATAGAAGTAATCGACATTAGATTCATTCATAAATTCCAACGTGAAAATGTTACTTTGAGAAAAGAATTTCGAAGCTATAGTTTTGAGTATGCGGTACGCATACCTTAATTTAATAATTACAATGAATGTTACAATAAATATAGAAGTCATTCTTAAAAATGCAGTTAGGTCTCAATTATATAATTTTTTTTTGTAAGGACCTTTACCAGGAAAGTTTTTGATCGCAAACGTTCTAACCTTTTTTATAGACTATCTGTCAAAGATTATTTAGCCAAATTATTCATGGTGGGTCCCTCGCATGCTTGCTGACAAACACAAAACCATCCGTATGGCTGTAGCACTGACGTTTTTAGACCGTTATTCTCGTGAAGGAGACTTTCTTGACTCGTATAGTCACTGGTGACATGGGTTTGTTATGCAACACCTACAAGTAAAAGGCAATCAATGGAGTGGCATCATGCTCATTCACCAACCAAGTCGAAAAAATTCAAAACGGTCATGTCTATTCAAAAACCCATGGCAACCAATTCCTGGGATCGACGAGGTGTACTGCTCATTGATTTCATGCCGCGTGGGGACACTATAAATGCTGATGCATGTTGTGTGACATTGAAGAAATTACGGCGAGCAATTCAAAATCGACGTCAAGGTCTGTTGTCTAGCGGCGTCCTTCTCCTTCACGACAATGCCAGGCCTCATACTGCTCGAATAACAGAACAACTTGTTCAACGATTCAAATGGGAATCTTTAAACCATCCACCCTACAGCGCAGACTTGGCACCCTCAGATTTTCATCTGTTTACAAAACTCAAGGACTTTTTGGCAGGAATGAAATTTGAAAGTGATGATGAACTGAAAGCAGCTGTGACTACATATCCCAATAAATTGGCGGCAGGAGTACGAAGCTGGCATACAAAAACTCGTCTCACGTTATGATAAATGCTTAAATTTGCGAGGTGACTATGTGGAGTAGTGTAAGGTTTGTTCTTTTCAAATAAAACATTAAAATTTGTTAAGATGTACTACTTTCCGGACAACCCTCGTATTAGGAATAATTTTATACTTGCATATGCTGTAAATATTCTATATTCTTTTATATGAGAAAAAATATTTTAGACTATATAGATTCTTTGTGATAGTGATGTGTTTGATTTCTTTTTGTAAACCTCCAGCATTTCCGTTGACCTAGTCAGGCAAAGTAAACTTAGAAAGGAAGGTGAGTCAACAATTTCAAATTTTACAATTTGCTGTATCTATATCACAGCACATTTTTAGCGGCGTACGCGGCCGTTATCACAGCATAATTTAAACGGCAAAACAAAAACATATCGTTTTAAAATTTTTAAAAGGCATTAATTTTATTAGTTAATTAAGTTAAATACGTAATATTTTGTGTGTAAATCTTTGTGTAAGAGTGGCTAATTTGATTTGAGAGTGGCTGACTTCGGTAGGTTTGGCCATTGCATAATGAAAATTATTAAACGTAACTGATCAGATATGATCGAATCCGATGTTAAAGAGAGATTATTCGCTAGAATTTTGTATATAAGATTTAAATAGGGAACGATTGGTGAATGAAAATCCTAATTAAAAAAGAGAAATTTTGGACTCTATTTAGTGTGTGATTATTCAGTAGTTATATATTTGTTTGATTTTAGACTTAAGATATTATGTGAAAGAAAAGGTTATTATGGCAGTATTGGACTCTACCCTTGGATTTTAATATTTGTATGAAAAAACTTTTTTGAGGTTACATGTAAGATATGGTTTGTTAAAGAAGAGCTGTTGTGGATGTAGCAATTGTTAATTGAATGATGCTTCTTAAAGCATATTTCATGTCATTATAAGTTTGATGTCTATTCTAGATAACTATACGTTAATGTAAAAAAGAAAAAAATTATTTGCCAAAAGCAAATTGTAAATAAATCAGTCATTTATTAAAAAATTTTTTAGATAACTACCGTGGCATTTGAAAATAAGTTAATCTATACAAATAAATTATTTATAGGTTGCGTATTAAACACAAATTCTGAAAACGTTGTTGGACACAAAAATTTGAAACATAACATCCAGATATACGTAACTTGCATCAAGTTATTCACAAAAAGTCACAATCTTAAATCATTGTACTTTATTAAAAGGTTCACGCATCAATTATTACTTTAAAAACGTGTCCAAATACGAGCAAAGCAACATTTTCTGTGTTATTTTAAAGTAATAAAACCTACACAAACTTTTAGTAAGGAAGGAAATTATTCTTTTATAAATTTAGAAAACATTAAGAAAAGCTTTCCCTTTTATTTTAGTACTTAAGAGAATTTATTTAGTTACGAAATTTAGAGAAGTTTTCCACTTCGGTAATGGAGTCAATATTTTTAGTTCGGATAGTAATTCTTATCCCAAGACAAATAAAGGTTATATTCTGCCGCATTTGTAAAGAGAAAATTCTAGATTTTAATAGACGCAAAGAATAATACTACAATTTAAGTTATTATATAGTTCACAATGCAATCGGTAAGAAAGGAAGAAGCCAACTTTGTTATTACGTAATTAGCACGCTTTGCTATATCATTAAAAACGACACGTTGGACGCCATTGTTACCGTTTACCCCGACACTACTTAATTAATTAAGGTTCAAGTGTGGAAATTTCTGTTTACAAATTATAAAGTTATTAACATTTACGGTATGGCCTTTGGCGACAAAGCCTTCCTCAGGGTCGTGGTGACTCGGTTTTCTCAAATATTATAACGTTGTTGCCTCCAATATTTCTTTAGTGCCGGAATTTACGGAATCGACTGTTTTCAGGGAGTGTCGTTGCTTGTATGTTTCGATGTAGTGTTCGAAATTATCATTCCAATTCTTGCCGTTCCCTTAGGGTATTACAGAGAAACTTTAGGCAACAACGTTATTAAATTTTACAAAACCGAATCACCACGACCCTAAGAAAGGTTTCGTCGCCTGAGGTCATAAACCGCAAATGTTAATAAGTTCATAATTTGTTAATAGAAATATGCACCGTTGACCTTTAATTAATTAAGAGTGTCGGGGTAAATAGTAACAAGTAGGGATATTGCATATGATACGTTCACTTTTTCTTTTATTACGTTTTTTCTTTTTGTTCCTAAGCCGCTTAAATTAGGTTTTCAAGTTTAAAATCAATATGTACACTTTCTTTTACATTTTTGTACACGCAGTCAAGTTGAAATCTTTCTGGTTTTTCTTACAAGATTCATTCCACAGTTGGACATGAATTTTCAAAACCTGTGCACCTGGATATTCCAATTTTTGCACATTCCTGCTTCTAAGATGTTAAACGATGTTAAGCCATTTTAAACTCGACATATTGTCCTCACCCGACCCAATAAACTACAGTTGGCAATTTTTGTATCAGAGATGTGTAAATGGTCTATTAACCACACCAAGCAAAGATAAAGAAAATGGTAGTTTATGAGATGTGTATATTAATTTTGTGACTAGTAAAATTATGCGTGTTATCACTTTAACAACGGAATTTTACAAATTTTAGTTTGCACCCGTAAGCATAAGCTACGGGGGAGCTGCAAATAAAATAACTATGTAAGCCATATAAAGACGGAGAAGCATACGGACGAATAGCAGAGAATATCCACTTTGAAAGCGACTCTGGACAAGAACAGCGGTTTTTGTCTCTCTAACTATCTACTAAGTTGGCTTAGTGTAAGCAGAAAAATATATAATCTTAAGGTTCGACCAAGAGACATCGTTATCAAGAATTTCAAAACAGTCGGATTTAGGCAGTGTAAGTTGGATGTAAAATGTCCAGGATCAACAGTCGAACGACACACGATTGACTATTTCGGAGCTATACAACATATCCAACTCGTCTGAGATAAAACATTTATTTGGTTGTTTAAAATTAAATAAATTTGATTTTGTTTTATTATTGAATACACACATAAGTATAATGAAATGTGCACTACATATTTAACACATTAATTTTGAATACAAAAGAATATTTCACATACATTGTAGTTGTTCATTAACTCAGGTCGGTACACCGAGTTATTTGTTAGGCAAATAATTAGTACACTAACTAATTCAAATAAATTGTTTCTATAGCTGAAGCCTACATTCTAAGACAGTTTGTTTGTTATTGAATCAAGAACCAGTGTTATGTTTACAAACTTTAATGGTAAAGTAAATGTTAATAGACATGAATTGCATTATTACTATATAATTATTGGTTATAATCAGAACTGCTCGTTTTCATATCCTATTCTTTTATATAAATATGTATAAATAAAAATTTTAAATTGAACAAGAATATACGACTGACTTGTTACTTAAAACAATTAGAAACTATTAATTTTATGACGGAATGTAAAAGTGCGATTCAACACGTGGGAAATAACCCATGCATATGTATTGCTTTGATTTACACCTAAACCCTTATTTTTAATATTTTGTGACGGTATAAATATGTATGGTAGATAGTAGAAGATGACAGGCATTCTAACACAGCGCCGCCACCGATCCCGCCACCGCCTCCGCCACCGTCTCTGCTATTTTTAGAATTTATCGAAATCATTACTTGCCCATCTATCTCGTATTATTGTTTAATGCACAGAGCACAGATTCCATTTTAATTTAAAGATTAACATAAGAGTGCTACCACCTTAATCCTGAGAATAAAAAAACAACATAATTTTATCCATTAATTTCTAATTTTTCCCGGTGTTGACGTTACAAATAAGTAAAACAAACTTTACCAAGAAATATTATAACTTTATTAAAATATATACAAATATTGATAATCGTTGTGATAACCAGAGTCTGGTGAATCTAGGATAGCCAAATCTCTAAACATTTGCGTAAGCGATCGCTTCAAGTCGCATCTTCTAAGTACTGAGCGGGGTGACATTTAATAATTTTCAACACTGCTGCAATTATTAAACAAAGAAGTACACGCTCGGCTCTCTCCCTCTAATAACCTTTGAACCCTTACATTTTTATGATGTATTTTTTTATGATTATGATTAATTTTTTTATGATTATGATTTAAGATTATTTTTATGATTCAATACTATCTTAATACTATCCTAATCTACTTTTAATCCATCCTTCACCCCTATTCCATCCTTTACCCTTGCTGGCAGCCTGTACAGTTGCGAGCCAAACAGGAAAATGACAAGGACCAAGGTGTCATTCTGGTTTGGAAAGCCAGAAAAGAACGCTCATCTTGGCAGGACATTAGCCCATTAAATAGTACAATGAAATCGTACTGGGCACAATGGGATTCTTCGAAACTAAAGAATGGTATCTTGGTGTGATTCTTGGAGAATGGAGATGGAGAAAGTATCAGCAAGGTTTCACTGCGTAGGGTGTAAAGACGATGTCACCTGTATGCATGATTGGAAACATGTATGGCTCCAATGGAGCAATACAATATGAAGGAGCACTTTTAAGAAAGAGGCAATCGATATTGCCGGTCCATTTCCTGAGACCGACTCCGGAAATAATTACATCTTAGTGACTATGGGCTATTTTACGAAATGAACCGAAGCGCATGCTATACTAAACCAATGAGATACAACCGTCGCTCAAGTGCTGGTAAAACAACCATTCTGCAGTTTTGGAGTTACTATGGAGTTGCATACCGATGAGCGCAAAAATTTTGAGTCAGTGTTAATTCAAGTTTGCCGGTTGCTGGGGATGAAAGTACCCGAACAACACCATTGCTAACACAAGGATATGGTATCGTAGAGCGCATAAACCGCACCTTAAGTAGGTAGTTTTTAAGGTAGTCTACCAGTATCAAGAGACTGGGACTAATATTTGCATCTATTTTTATTGACTTATCAGTCTTCGTTTCATGCGAGCATTGAAAAGACACCTGCATGTACTATGCTGGGACACAAGAGACATCTACTACGTGACCTTGAGTTTGGAGATAAGCCTGGGGATGACATACTGCGCGAGAGCTACGTCGAGAAACTCAAGTGCAAAATGAACGACATCCATGTGACGTTAGAAAAAAAAATATCCATATCGCAAGCGATCGGATGATTACCTAATATGACATCAAAGCGCAGGGGTCTGATTTTCATGAGGGAGCGCCCGCCTAGCTAGAAAATCCCATACGTAGGCGTGGACTGTAGCCAAAGATACAAAGACCGTGTGAGGGTACATACGAAGTTATAAGAAGACCAACGGCGTGGTATATCAAATTCGTAAACTCCCAAGCGGAAGAACAATAGTGGTGCGTGTTAACCGGTTAGTACACTACGATAGTGATTACACCGGTAATTCTGGAGAACGACAAACAACGAGATGAACAAACAGTTAAGCTCGTAAATATGAGCAAAAGTCTGGACCGAGCTGTAATTGGTTCATCTCTTTGTATAGCGGCACAGGCAAAGCAAAATTTGGGGTCACGGAAGAGATTCAAGGAGACATGTTTGATATGCCATTGGAATACTATTTGGCACATTGCATAGCGAAAGACTTAAGTATGTTCTCAGAGCTTGCTTGGATGTTTAAAAATAAATTTAGTAGTCTGAATCGTTTCGCTGACAACAAGCAGAGGTTGGAAATACCATATGCGTAAGGGATTGACATCGTGACATCTATTACCTGGTGACCAAGCAAGAGCAAGAGCCAGATAATCGAATGTGGAGACAGGGAGTTGGCTATACTCAAGATCCGTTGTGAGCAGGAAAGGGAGGTGTTTCAGTTTCAAACCAAACTCGCGAACTGGAGCACTATCTTCCAGTGCAAATTGGTAGCCATACGAGAGGTTATTGATTACGTAATAAACTATACAGGCAGAGACGAGTGTTATATAATCAGTGATAGTAAATTGGCGCCGACGGACCTCCAAGCGCACGTCTGGAGGATAGCGCCTACGGCGCACGAGTTCCGACGTTTAATGTTCTGTTGGGTTAGGTCGCACGATGGTAACGTAGGAAACGATAGGACTGATGAATTAGCTAAACAGGCCGCGACGGGCGACCTTCAGGTATCACATTCGTCGATACAGAGGTCTCTAATTAAAAAAAAGCTGCGCGAAAAGTCAATTCGACAATGGGAAAAGAGATGGAACAACGCTGGCATGGTCAGGTTAACCCACAAATTCATACCGAGTATAGAAGCTAGAGGTAAGATCGAGGTAAAACTCGATCAGAAAATGGTGCAACTGATAAAAGGGCACGGCGCCCTGAAAGCGTATTTACAAAGATTTGGTTTAACCGATAACAACCGCTGCGAATGTGGCGAGGGCGCAGAAAACGCAGAGCACGTGCTCTTCGACTGTCCACTCAATGTGGCAAATCGAGGGTTAGCTGATATGAAATTAGCTATGGTAGGGCTCGCATGATCAAAGAGCTTAGAGAAAGTTGGGAAGTGGCTAGCCAGAAGGCGTTCTGGGCAGTCGCAAAGAATTTGCGGAAGGGGTTGCAAAATTGGACGGCGATAACCGCACGTAAATCGGAAGGGGTGGAGGAGGATTGAAATATTTTGATCTTGACTTGGCATGAGAAATGGACATGAGCATGGTATAACCAAAACCTGTATTAAAAAAAAATTATAATATTAATTAACCTAATATGCACGACAAATCTCCACACCACTAAAAATCACTGTCTCACTTTAAACGCGCGGAATATCGGGAATAAATCAAAACATAAATAAATAAAACAAACTAAATCAAAAAACCGTCATTAATTTATATCAGTCTAATAAATAAAGAAAATAAAATAAAGTGAAACCGCGCATCCCCCCAGGACTTAAAAGTGATAGTAATTGTGATCTCTCCCAGAACGTTTAGTGCATACCCACCAGAATTTTGACAGTGCATATTCATCTTCCCTTAGTAGTAAGAAATCAATAGACCCAAGAAGACGACCAGATCTTCGGATGCTGGTGAAATTTATATACGAGTAAAATTGTGGCGGCTGCACTCGCATAAGCATTGACTTGTATTAATAAGAAAATTTTAAAATAATTTAACAAGCACGTTCTTGTGTGTAATGGCGCTAGCCGTCATAATGCTTATGCGAGTGCACCTGATAATTTATTTGAGTGATGCTTTTGCTAATTTATGCACTATTACTTGCTTATGCTTTTAGATGTTTATGTGACAAGGGGTTGCTTAGGGGTGTATTGAGTAGTAAGGGTCATGTAGTAACAATAAATAGCAATAGGAATCAGAAAACTGCATTTATTTAGCACAAAAATAGGTAATTCATACATTATGTAAATAGCAAGCATTTAACACTCTGTATATAGACCGTTATTAATTTTAAGCGATGCAAGTAAGAATATCTTTTAACAATAGAACGCGTATTCAGTAGAGAAATAATAGTACATGTAATTAAACTACGTTGAGAATGTTCTACAATTTATAAAACAAATACGCAGTAGAGTAGATAAAACCTAACAAAGCTTTATGCAATTACGCTGAAACAATAAGCGCTTTGATAAGAAAACGCAGTTTCAAAGATGCATAAATACATAAACGAAAACAACATTAAAGTTACATCATTTATTTTGTACAATTATCCAAGAGGCGATATCTACACAAAACAACAGACTTAAAGTTGAACGTCTGGCAAAGATAACAATAGCAAATAAACACCATTACACGGAAATCCGAATTAATTACATCAGAAACAGCTTAGAAATACAGGGAATATTAAAGGCAAAACCTAGTTGGTTGAAATAATCTGCAGAACTGCTTGAAAACCCCAGCCCACATGTAGTTGGAAAAAGGTTATTTAACATCCATTCGGTGATAACACGACTCAGTCCACAACTGATGCACGTCAAAGCTACGACACTGTTAACCAGAATTCCACGCGTAAAATGAATAAAGTAGTATAGATCAAATTTAAGTTACAGTGAAAATAGTGCAACAATTACGTTAAGCATATATGAAGAGTTTTTGCCGTTTTTATAGAAAACGTGAGTAGAAACTGGGGTAATTAACTTAAACTAAATATTTATAATGATAAGGCTTCAAATGCTTATGGTATATAGAAGTTCGAATTCTAAGTGGATTCTAATGGGACAATTATAATCGAATTTTAGTACAATTCTGGTACAATTCTAAGCTGCGTCGAAAGTATTTAAGGGAAGAGATTCACAGCATATGCAGACAAATATAAAATAAAGAAGCACGAGGTAATTTTTGAAAAACAAGGGGTAACTGTACTCAAATATTGGTACAACTAAGCAGAGCATTGGTAGACGATTGAAGACAGTAAAAGGACGTTGATCCACAATACGAACAACATATCACAGGTCAGATCTATTTAATTTTAAGATATTTTTTAATTTAAATTTTAATACTAAATTTATTCAATTTATACAAAACCTGTAAGGAAGTCAACAAGAAACATTGTATACGTTAAACTTACGTGATAAATCATAAAGAGGTCTAGAACATTCTAGATTCCTTTGTAAAGAGGTAGTTTTTGGTGACTTTATATTGAATTTAAAGTATATAAACTTTGGGATAAATGATACATATGATATTAATTGATTGAAGGATGTATTTAAAGAATATGAAAAATTGTAATTATTATTTCCGTTCATTTATGAAAATAATTGACTTCGTTTTATCAATTCAAATAGGTAATCATAAAGGGGTGAAAAAAAGGAAAATTAAGAAAATTAATCATCGTAACGTTGTGCACTCTGTGTAGATTAAAAAAGGGCTAGCCGTGGCATAATAATAAAAGATAGAAAAGATTAAAATTTGAAGTGATAACACAGAGCGGTGGCGTTAAGTAAAACGTTCATAACACCGAGTACGTAAGTAAAACGTTCATAACACCGAGTACGGCGTTATCATATCAATATATATATATATATATATATATATATATATATATATAATATTTATTTGCATGTAATATATTTTGGGGATCGAATTGTTTTTTCTGACGTTCTGGCGCCATTTTTGATAGCAGCATTTTTATAGGAATGAAGAATGTAACAAAGAGGATTGTAATTATAATATAAATCAGTTAGAGATTGATAGGGAAAGCTTAGCGACGGATTTAGGCTCAATTACTTAGACCAGGGAGAACGAATTTGTAAATTTATAGAGCAGGTAAAATAACTGGATTCACTATTAAAATATTTGGCGAATGCTTAGAAAATTTGAATCCATTTTTAAAATTAGCTAGCTAAATTTGGATAGTTTTAAGACGACCCTTCAGGTCGCACCGGTAAGCAGAGCTGGCGACTGCTATCCGGTATTACGGATCCCTCCCATTTTACTTTTGTTTGTGTCTTGTTGATCGGACACACTTCAAAATCAATGCTAGAGGTACCATTACTCAAATCCTATTTTTAGTTTGTTAGATTTTTAATTAGGATAGATTAATTTTGAAGTTAGATTACATTTGGAGCACGTATAATTTTCGCGTTTAAACCCAATGTAGTACCTTTGGGTGGAGCATTGGGGATGTGGCCGCAAGTATAGCGGCCCTTATTCAAATTATAATGTGAGCTCGATGAGTTGAACTGGATGGTGGTACGAAATATGCTACAGGTGCTGTTCCAGCAAGCCGACATCCAAATCTTGGTGTGTGGTTACAATTTAAATGTTACGGTACCTACTGTGAACAGTGTTGATTGCCATTTCTATCAGCATGGGAATTGCAAAAATGGTTCTGACTATCCTTACTGCCACAGGATTTCCAATGTCCGGGTCACTGAGTGTTCTGAGGCAGACCAGCTTTAAGAGAAGGGCAGTGTAATAGCGCGTCGCTATCTTTTGACCAGAATACAGAATACAGCAAAACGTAAACGACTAATTCGTACACAGAGGATGATTGATAGCCATCCTGTAACGTGACATCTTCAGATAGACTTGATTGACAGGCTACAAAGGTTTGCATTTAAGAGCTTTATTAAGCTTACAATAGCTACATTCGAGATGTTATTTGCATAATTCTGGTACGTTTTAGAAAAGTCTAGACCTTTTGATTATGTATATTGCTGTCATGAATATTAGAGTTCGGTTCTAATTAAAGTTTGGATTACAATATTATATTTTTATTCGAGCTATAAACTCGTGATATAAATTAGTAGTACATGTTGTTAATTCACATTGCTCAGTGTGATATAGATTATTGATCGATATTAATTTATTATTGTGGTCAATATAAATTAATTATACTGCTTCGATAGCGAGTAATTAAGAAAGCATCACAGTTCTAAGCAGTTGGTGTTTGTACTGTTAGCGATTAACTGGGAAAAAATTGAAAGTTCTTTACAAATTTCATTGTAGCTACTAGTTTTTGCAAAGGCTGTCTAATCAGTTGATAATAAAAAATTGTTGTTTTTGCTAAAAGAGTTTTCGTTACAATAATATATCTGCAACGTAATTACAATAAAACAATAGTTTCTCCGTAGAAAGTGTTTGCTTTCATCCATTTGAGGTAATTTCTCACAGTGAAAGTTGATTCTTTTTTATTGACTTTTAGTACACTCCTGCACCAGCTACAATATTTAGCAAGGAATTATCTCCGGATAGTTAAACGTTTCCATATACTTGATATCCGATTAATTAATTTAAAAAATCGGGGCTTTCGATTATTCAGATAATCGCTTAGTCGACTAGTAAAAAATCATTATCAGCACCAGCAGTGCTCCACCAGGGTTTAGTGCTTGAGTCGGAGCGGTCACGACTTTTCATATAAAAGTCGGCTACAATTAAAATAATGGCAAAAAGCCATCACAAAAATATGAAGTAGAGAATTCTATACAATACCTTTATAAATAGCCATAATGTGAATTCATCGGAAAACAAAATGTATAAATAGCTCATTTATGCAAATTTCAATCTTATCGAAGAGGCATGAAATAATGTAAAATATTTTGTAAATGTTCACGTCGTAAAAAATATACGCGGTCTAATCGATTCATAAATACCTCATAAACACATTCATTAATCATCGCGACTGCAGTAGTGCTAGTAAAACTCCTGCGCTTTTAACTTGAAACAACAGTAATAATTAGTCATCTTTGAAGAGGATCCTATATTTAGCCAGGAGCTAGGAAAAACAGTTAAAGGTATAATCTCTTCAATAAATCGTACTCTCATAAAGAGTCGCATATTCCAGCAATAACTGATACGTATCAGACTTATTTAATGTTACTTTAAAATTGGTATAATACAAAAGCCCAGCTGCACGGATGAGATCCTATCAAAAGCTATCTTGTCTCCGCGCATATGTCACCAAGCCCTTATGCATCTGTAGAGATGGGAACGGTATGTGCAAGAGCAGATATTGCAGCTACTAGTTTGAACTAAAAAGGTATTATTTGGTTTAAAGTGGGTTAACGTTGGTTGCTATCTACTTTTAATAGATATGTAACTTTTCTTCAGAATGTTTAAGATGCCATTTCAACGAACACAGAGGGAATTATTTGAGTTCATTGTACGGATGCATTAAATACCTAGTAATTGAAAAACTTTGAAAGGCTTTTTAGTGCTTAAAAAATGAAAATGAAATATTGCGTTTGTCGAGATCGAACCCTAAATTCCAACTGCAAATTTAACATCGTAGTTAGGAATATTCGAAATTCGCAGCAAAACTTCCTACTATAATCGTTCAAGATGACTTTTCAATTCAGGACTGCTTTAAGATAATAATGGTGCCAAAAAATATTCAAATTGTAAGCTTAATATTATGGTAATGCTTGTCTAAAATTAAGAACAATTTTTAACCTTATTTTACTGGAAACAAAACTAGCACGACTAAATTGAGCTGAATTGTACTAATCACGTGTGTCAAGTGTTAAGCCCTCGAGTGCAAATTAAAAGTTTTGCAAAAGTTGCAGGTTTTATTAGAGCCGGATTCAATTTCACGGACATAAGCTGAAAGTTGTTCTGGTTCCTTCACATCCTAGACGATACTGAATAAACACAATAAGGCCTCCATTCAGTCTGTAGTTCTTCGATATCTGCCCCGGCATAAAAATCAAAAATTTATTTTAAATTCAAAATTCACGTGGATCTGTAAGATATTTATTCTTTTATTCTTTTATTCTTTTATTCTTTTATTCTTTTATTCTTTTATTCTTTTATTCTTTTACAGAAAAACTGGATAGAATTGTGCTTCATAATTTACGATGACATAATCTTTTACTTTTACATCTTGTATTTTGTTGTTTATTACTTCAGATATCCCCCCATTCTCTTGTTTTTTGTTAATTTGCTTACTCATAACTTTAGTTTTTTTTATTTCTTCTGCTTGTTTTTTTTCTTTTCTTTTCCTCTTTCTTTTATTTCGTCATCTTTCTTAATTTTCTTTTCGGTTTTATTTAAATAATAAGCTTTCCTTCCAGCTTCCACATGAACAAACACTAGGTATTTTTTCTTTCACTCTGTTGGTCTTCTTCTGTGTAGATACTTCTGACCAAAACATGAGTGACATAAATAGTGAAGGTATACATAATGCGTGTGTAGATTGGTCTTTAGAGCGTGAGTCAGCTATGGGTGCATTTGTTGTGTTGTTTGCTTGATGGTGACAATTAATAGAACCATCTAGTTTATTTTTAGTTGAATTGATGTCTGTGTTTCCTCATGAGTTTGATGTTGGATCTATTTTTTTATTCATCAAAGGTGTATCTACGTCCATATTTTCTTTATTCTCTTCATTGTCACTTACATCTACTATTGTATTCCCTAAAACTAAGCTGCTAAAAGAAATGCAGTTTCATGTGCGTTAAAGGTTCTTCTAGAATCTTTAACAACTAGGTTGTTATGGACAAAATATTCCTCAATTTTCTCGAACCACTTTCGGTTGTTCTCTTCAGAGACATTGGCACGACATTTTGTAAGATTTCAGTTATTATGATAAATTTAGATGTCTGGCTAAAACCTTTTGTACTAAAACTTCCCAGGCCGATCATTAGTAAATTTATTAGGTTTCTTTAACTTTTTTATTATCATAGCTACACTGTCTAAAAGATGATCTTTAGTAATTGGAAAACCAGTTTGTGCAGACTTCTTAATCCACTCAGCTAAAAATGCTTCCTCCGCAGAAGTAATTACAGTATTTACACCGCTTTTACAATCAAAGGAATACCTCCCATAAACTTTATACATGAGAGTAATTCTGGGTGACGTTCTGCATATTTGGTCTAATTAATTTGGTTTAGCACAGTGTTAGTATTTTCTATATTATTCTCATTTTCTTAATAACTATTGTCAACAGTTTCCGTATTGTCACCCTCAGTTATGCCTTCTTGCAAGTTGTCAGTTTCTGAGTTATTATCCATAGACTGCTCTTTGTTATGTTTTGGCTGAGGCTGTTCCTCTATACCAAATTTATTGACGACTTTCTCAAGCTCTTCTTTGGTTTGTAGATTTTCAACGACATCTATTGGAAAAACTGACGTATATAAACCGACTTTAAAGCCATGACCCAACATAGCGATATAGGTAGCTCGTTTTATACATCATGATATGCACTATTTTTACTAATTGGCCAAATCTCACACGTTCTGACCCTCGCCTGCAATTTTCATCGTTCAACCACGTCATGAGCATATTTTGTATATCTTGATTTGCTCTTTTTACGCTACTTTGTTACTGGCTACAACGTGGTTTGCCATGAACTATTTTAAGACCACTTCAAATAGAACACAACTCTTCAATCATACGGTTCACCAACTCCCGCCCATTGTCTGATTGCAGTATAGATGGAGCGCCAAAAATACAAAATATGTCTATCAGGTTCTTAGCAACTTCCTCGGTTCTTTTTGATTGTAACGCACGTATTTGAACAAACTTAGTTGAGTTGTCTTGATAAATCATGATAAATCTCCATCGGGATGGGATTGCATGTCAATCAGGTCCACTGAGAGTTGTTCTGGTTCCTTCACATCCTAGACGATACTGAATAAACACAATAAGGCCTCCATTCAGTCTGTAGTTCTTCGATATCTGCCGCGGCATAAAAATCAAAAATTTATTTTAAATTCAAAATTCACGTGGATCTGTAAGATATTTATTTTAAAAATATTTGTCTTTAAATACTGATTATATCATTTCTAATGGACCTGCACCTTGCCGAAGTTCTAGATTACTAGAACAATTGAAATGGCTTGCGTGTTCTAATGAGTTAAAAAGCCAACCTACAGGTCCAACCAAAGTAGAAGGGTCGTTACAGAGGAACCAGACTAAGACAGGTCCCCGAAAGAGGGCAGCGCCTCTTTCGGTACTTAGATTGGCAGAGACTATACGGGTCGGTTTGATAGTCTAAGACACACTACCGCGATATGAAAGGCACCGGGAAACCACCACATTACCTCCCAAGCACACAGCGTACCTAAATTATAATAAAATGATGGCATTCTCTGGGGTAAAAGATTCCGGAGTTAAAATAGTCCCCCATTAGGATCTCCGGGAGGGGATTACTTCGGAGGATGCGATTGAAAAGTCTAGAATAAGAGTTGAGAACATTCTGAGAGTCGGAGCGTGGAATGTTAGAAGCACACAAGTAGGTAAGCTAGAGATCCTAAAAATCGAAATGAATAGTTTAGCACTAGACGTAGTAGGGATCAGCGAAATTCGGTGGCCAGACGCGGGGGATTTTTGGAGTGGAGACTTCAGGGTAATTCATACAGGAGCAGAGGAAGGAAATTTGGGTGAGGGCATAGTTATGCCGAAAAAGATAAGATTCTGTGTAGAAAATTACTTACAAAAGAACGAAAGAATACTCATGGTTAGATTAGAATCTAAACCGGTAAGCACAGTAATAATACAAGTATACATGCCCACCTCTAGCTACAGTGACGAAGAGGTAGAAGCGATCCACAAAGGTATCGAAGACATTAAGGTACGTATTAGGACATGAAAATTTAATAATTACCGGAAATTTTAATGCAGTGGTAGGTGAGGGTAGGGAAGGAGCAGTAGTAGGTTTATTTGGTTTAGGCACGAGAAACGACAGGGGAAATAGGCTGGTAGAATTTTGCGACAAGAACAATTTAATCATCACAAACACATTATTTCAACATCATGCTAGAAAACGATATACGTGGAAGATGTCAGGAGATATAGATATAGATATCAAAAAGATTACATTCTTGTTAGACCATGGTTTAGGAATCAAGTAAAGGACTGTAGAAGCTACCCAGAAGCAGATATTGACACTGACCACAACATCGTAATTATTAAGGCCGCACTTAAATTTAAAAATTTGAAAAAAGAAACGGACAAAGGCACTTTGACTTAGAGAAACTGAAAGATAAAAATATTCAAGAAAGATTCGAAAAAAGGTCAAATTAATTGCTGAAAAATATCGGGAAGATATCTGATACTAAGGAAGTAGAAACAGAATGGAATAACATTAAAACCAGCCTACACATAGCGGCATCTAGCAAAGAAGAGTTAGAAGCTGCTGTTAATGAAATGGAAACAGTTCTAATGGAGAGATAAAGTATGAAAATTAACAAAACTAAAACTAAAGTTCTAGTATGTAAAAGAGTGGAAAATAAATCGAAAACAAGAATACAAATAGTTAACGAGAACTCACAAGACGGGAAAAGCACAAAAGATATAAAACAAAGATTAGCACAAGGTCGTGCTACATTTAACAAGAAGAAGCAACTACTTTGCTCAAAGACCACAAAAATAGAACCAAAGAAAAGATTGCTTAAAACATATGTGTGGAGCACAGCACTGTATGACTGTGAAGCCTGGGCAGTAGGAGAAGCAGATAAGAAAAAGGTAGAAGCTTTTGAAATGTGGTGCTACAGATGTATGATGAAGATATCAAGGACAGATAAGGTTAAGAACAAAGAGCTACTAGAAATGGTAGGGGAAACAAAGAAGTATGTGGAAAACAGTAAAAAATAGGAGAGATAGGATGATAGGCCACATACTAAGACATGAACGAATAGTGCGGAATATATTAGAAGCAGAGATAGGAAAAAAGAGAAGTAGAGGTAGACCTACGTTAGACTACTGCACACAGATAGTGAAAGATGTAGGCTGTAAGAATTTCAGGGAAATGTGTAGGCTAGCTCAGAATAGAAATCAATGGAGGTACGCTACCAACCAGTCGCAAGATGGAAAACTAATGACAAAAATAATAACTGTACTTAAACATGGTGATTACTATAAACAACTACAGATATTGGTTTTGCAATACTCTCAACTAATGTTATTTGTGCGAAAGGATTTACTGGAAAACTTTAACACGACAAATGTCTAAGTGTTGGGGTATACTTGACAGCCACAGGCTGCTTAACCCCCTTCACATACCACCGAATCTCGGTGAAAAAGGGCATATAATTAGAAAACAATAGAAGGGAATCACACTGTATATAGGCTATGGTGAGAATTGCAGGGAACTGAGTAGTCCAGCCAGTTTCAAGACGTAAAACCCAATGACGAAAAATTAAGTGCTCTTCCCATAAAGTTGCATAGCTGATGTTTTGGAGTCCGCTACTCTTGTGCCGTCTTAATATTTTCCGAGTCTAACCTGACTCCATTGAGGTACTTCACCTCTTCGCCTAGTAGATGACACTTCTTTGAAATCCGTTTTAGAGTGACTTCTCTGGGTCATCGAAGCACTTCTTACAAATTTCTCAAGTGTTCCCCATACGAATTCCCAACCACGATCACGTCATCCAATATGTCATCCATTAAACGTTTGAAGGTGGCAGGGGCGTCGGAACACAAATGACATGATTATAAATTACCATAGGCCAGTATCGAAAGTGAAAGCAGTTTTTTCCGATTTTTGGTTTCCTTATCCAGTAGGCACTTTTCAAATCCAGGGTTGAGAACCAGTGCGACTCTGAAAGTGTATCTAAGGTGTCGTCAATCCTTGGAAGTGGGTAGCTATCATTTTCGTCATTTTTCATCATTCAATTGTCTGTAGTCCACACAAAATCGTACCGACCCGTCCTTCTTAACAAGCACAACACGGGATGCCCCAGGACATCAGAGTGCTTAACCATTCATTGCCCCTCATACCTCCAATTATCTCTCGGCCTTATCGCGTTTGGCCAATGGGAATTTTATTAGCTGCTATCTTATTGGCCGGGCATCACCTCTATCAATTCTACGCTGGACTACTGCGGTTTTTCCTATTCGACCGCCGTCGACTGCGAACACGTTCGAGTACCGTCGTATCAAGTTTTTAAGTCCTTCGAGTTGTTGTTCAAGATGCTGGCACGGTTTCGTCAACTGGTCCAATAACTTCACGAAACACTCGTTGGTGAGTTGTTCTCTCTCAAAACCGCCACGTCAACAACCGTTGTATTCCTTTTCAGCGCGATATCATAGTCATTTGCGTTTAAGATTCTAACAGTCACACTATCCATCACTTTGGTCAGAGCCTTCCCCACAAACACACTCTTTGCAAGGAATTTTTCACTAATCGGTTTAATAGAGCATACAAAGCCTTCACAAAGAGCATTATCCAAGTATCTCATTACCACACATGTCCTTCCCGGTAGGGTACGTAGTCCGTCAATCAAACTCGCACAGGCACCTCGTCTGCTTCGCAATACGGCACATTCTCGTTCCCGACTCTTAAGACATCCTCTTTTATTTCTACATGGAGCCCATTCCTATTCAAGATGTCCGTTACCAAGATAACTCTTTCATTGATATTCGCGATTACTACCCGATGGTCAAATATCTTGCTCCCAACTCCGATTTTTGCATTTAGCATTTTATGTGTTTGAATTTCTTCCCCAGCCACGGTTTGAAGGCACGCCGTTGCGAGTGACTTTACCACTGTCGCACACTATATCCGGATCGGCAATTGTTCTTGTAGCTCTCGCATCAACCAAAAATTTCACGGTCTGGCCTTTAAACTGTCTATATATGCAAATGCTGTCCGCATGCTTAGATTGTGCGATGCGGAAGCTAATCTCCGGGGCAGAATCTGTACAGATTGATCTTTGCACTTCCCTGTGGAGTCCCTCTATCTTCCGACTTCTCTATTCCTTTTTTGGGTTGTTTACATTTGCACTGTATATGCCCAAACTCGCCAAAATTCCACCATCTAGGTCCCTTCCTCATTTGTTGGTGTCCGCGAAGTACCCGTCAAATCACTTCTTCCGTGCTATTTTGACCCTGCTCCTCTATGCAGTACCTTACTTTGCCACTACTACGATGTGGAGCTTTCTTTGCCGCATCGAATTTTAGAGCATGAAATAGCGTATCATCTAAGATCCTTGGGCAAGCAATCTGTAGTGCTTGCTGGATCTTTTCGTCACGTATGCCGTCAACAAAGGTTGGTATTGGCAACTGTTCTAGGAAGCTATCTGGTGCTGTTGAATAGACAGGCCTCATAAAGCGACCAATATCTGCTTCAAACTTCTGTAAATTTTCGTTAACTTTTACGTAATTGTCTTTTACTCGAGTGTGGTACATTTGTTGCAGATGAGAGTCGCGGTACATCATTTCCAGCCTTGATGTTAAGGCTCCGTAGCTTCTTTGGTCATTGTTTGATATGGTCTGCAAAGTATTCAAGGTCTCACCTTGTAACACGACAATCAAGACGGTTGCCATTTCACTATTGTTCCAAACGTTAGCTCTCGTCACAACCTCGAATTATTTAAAATATATCTGCCGTGTTGACTTTCCATGAAATGTGGGTGGTTTTACTTAAAACCTTAGCGCAGTTCGCATTTCCCAACATTCTTAAATTTTGGGACGTGATGTTGTTTCATCGACATTGCATGCCCTGGTGCTGAGAATTAATTCGTTTCTCCATTTCCCATACCTTTTGTTCCATTTTACGCGAGATTTCTAACAATTTTCAGAAAATCTAGCTTTCAGCTCATGCAAATCATCTTAAAACTTGTTTCCAATTTTTGTAAATCGTCGGAAAATTTGGTTTTCAGGTTTCCTCCGATTTTATAGTTTCTCTTAAAAACTCCTTTTTAATTGTCTAACTGGTTTTAATGGTTTTGTAACTTCTTGTATAGACTTCTCTCTTAATTGACTGTAACTTCTTTGTAAAATTACGGTGGTTTTCTGTGTAAAACTCGTGTTACTTTCTTCTAACTTTGCTGCAGTTTGGTTTGGTTTTCTATGAGACTTACGAAATTTTTCTGTTATTTCCTTCTAATTTCACCGACAGGTTTGCTGAGTTTTTGTCTTGTTTCTGTGCATTTTCAGCCAAGCTCTCTGCAACGCTGGACTTGAAGTCCTTCAAAAATGAAACAATTTCAATATCAATTTTGTGTTGAGTACGAGTTTTTGGCATGCAAACAGAAATCGTTCAAATGTTCTTTTTTTCACGAAAATCCCACCGGTCTCCAACATAACGAAAACCCTATCTGCAATAACAGATGTTGTCAAAAAATGTTTTCTCCCTAGTTTTTACTTGAAGAAGGGTCGGCGTTCTTGAAACAAAGCCAATTGTACTTTTTGAAGAATCGTGTGATGCGTATGTAGACAAAAATATCAGTAGCTTTGTATTAAAATGTTATATATATGAACACGATAATGTGAATTATAATCTTTGCATTTTAATGTTATTCAATCGTAGGTCAAAGTAATCTAACACAAACAAAAACGATTTCGGGTAGGGCTGGCGTGCAATGATACGTCGTATTGTAGAACCATTTAGTCTGCCTTTGACCCTCACAAATAATAGAACGTAAACATGGCATTTGTACACAAAAGGTGATTAATAGACTTCTACGGTGTGGTATCTTTAGATGGATTTGATTGACAGATATAAAAGTTTACATTTAAGAGCTTATTAGTCTTATAACAGTAAACCGCTAGAATATGATTTGCATACTTCTATGTTCTTGAAATATATAGAACAATTGCATAAGGTCTAAAAATATCGTCATTAGCATTAGTTTGTGGAATTCTAATTGAAGCTTTGATTACAATAATACGTATTTTGCGAGCTATAAAGTCGTGATATAAATTAGTGGTACATACTGTTAATATAAATTTCTCTTCGTAAAAAAAATTATTGTAATGATCGATATAAATTTATTATAGTGAACAATATAAATTAGTAATAGTGCATCGATATAAGTTAATTCTAGTGCTTCGATTGTAAGTAATTGAGAATATATCATCGTAATTATAGAAGTTAGTATTAGTACTGTTAGCGATTAGCTGGAAGTAAAGCGTTGTGAGGACTTTAAGAAAATTTCGCTGTTGCTACTAGTTGCTGAAACGACTTGTGTAATCCGTTGATAATAAAGAACTGTTGTGCAAATAAAGCTTTCGTTACGGTATTAATTGTTTTGCAAAGACCAAAGAATTTAGTCGTAGTACGATGCTTGTTCATTTAAAACCCATCTTTGGTCAGATTAGCCTTGAAAACAATTCTAATCACTCAACTGACGTTTTGCAACTTCCTACTGGTCAGTTTCTCTCGTACACATTTGAGAGCGATTTTAAGTATTGTGACTTTGAAATGACGTTTGTTGTTAACAATCCGACCAAATGTGATCAGCGTGCGGTCATTCAATTTATGTGTGCTGAAGGTTTGCAACAAATTGAAATTCATACACCAATGCAAGCAGTGTATGAAAACGCATGTTTTGCGTATTCAACTGTCAAGCAATGGTGTCGAAAATTTAAGAATGGACGCGAAGGGACGAATGATAAACCGCGACCAGGTGCAATGTGTACTGCGTCAACAGACAGGAATATGGCATGTGTGAAAAGCCTGATTAGAGAAAATCGTCGAGTTTCAATCAGAATAATTTCAGAAAATGTTGGTGTGACTATCGGATCTGTTATAGCATCGTACACAAACTAAGCTACAGCAAAGTTTGTGCGCAATGGGTTCCTCGTCTTGTGTCAGAGAATCAAAAAAGCCTGCAACACCTCACGGAATATAAACAAAATGGTAACGATTTTCTCTCGTCAATAATTGCTGGCGACGAATCTTGGTGTCATTATTTTGAACCATCCAGTAAGCTGTCATCGATGTCATGGAAACACGCAGATTCTCCGCCACCAAAGACTAACAAACAAACATCTCATACCTAGCAGAGGACTGATCCACTTCCTCACTGGCCACGGCCCGTATCTGACCTATCGGGACCGTATGCACTTAGCACAGAACGACACCTGTACATGAGGAGAGGTTGGTACGCCCGAGCACGTTGTGTTTGAGTGCGTAGACCTCACCCAGGAACTACACGGATACAGAACAAAACTACAAGACATTCCTATCAACGAAATGATATGGATCGAACAAATTTTCCCATACCTAAACGCACTGACTCAAAAGACTACGCAAGTATTACACAACCGCTACCTTGAACAAGCCTCTTAAAAACGGCATGCAATCTTACGTACCAAACTGGGACACCAAGGAACAACTGCTCTAGGATCCCGGAGGCTGCACCCCCGACGCCAGTGTCCGTCTTCTGGAAATTCCGAGAACAATAGCTCTCGAAGACCGAAGGAGGTACTCAAACCCGATCAAAACCTACCGACCAATTATGTCTCTAGCAATAAGGACTAACATTAGTATTAAGTTAGGCTAAGTTTTAGGATAAGTAGTAGAATAGGAACTTTTTACACTAACACCACTGTATGAAATCAAAATCTAACAGTAATTGAGGCAACAAAATGTCAAATTGAAGTATTTATTTCCACCCGACTGTAACCTGTACCGTTCCAACACGCATAAAAAAAATTAACCTTTTGGAAACCGAACACACACAACCACACAAACACGAGCGTAAACACAAACACACACACACACACGCGCACACACAACACACGCAAAACAAATGTGCCCTTTAATAATCTGGATTTCCGGCTGCCGATGGTCCGGATCGAAGAGTACAAATTCTGCGGAATGCTTTTCCTCGAAGATTGGGATTTCCGGCTACCGATGGTCCTGGACAGAGAGCGAGTGCACGAAGCAGAAACAGCACCAACACCAACACAACTACAAACACAAAAAAGCAAACCCATACACACCAACATAACACATACAAACACAAATTGTGCCCCTCAATAATCCGGATTTCCGGCTGCCGATGGTCCGGATGAAGGGTACAAATTCTGCGGGGCGCTTTCCCTCAAGACTGAGATTTCCGGCTGCCGATGGTCCTGGTCAAGAGCGAAGGTACAACGTAGAAACAACATCAACAATAAACACAACAATTAACCAACACAATAAAACTCACTCGCGCACACACATAAGCACACACAAACATCGACACATACTCAATTACACACAATAAGAAAAAAACACCCAAACACAAACCGTACAAAATGATACTAATCAAACACGGGTTACAATGGGGGGGAAAACAGGTTTGTATAAAATGTCAGATGAGACATTTTTTTTCGACCATGAAGGACCCTTGTTGATAGAATTTACAGAACCTCGGGTGCATATCAACGCAAACCTGTATAATGAAACTTTGAACAAGTTCCATCAAGCAATAAGACGAAAACGTCCAGGGAAGCTTTCACGTGGTGTTATTCTGCTTCCCGATAATGCTCGACCTCATGTTGCTAACGTAGTGAAAGAAAATCTACAGCGAAAGATATGGAGGATATTAGAGCATCCACCCTATAGTCCTGATTTATCGCCTTGCGATTTTCACATCTTTGGGCCACTGAAGAAATCGTTATAAGGTAACCGTTTTCAGTCGTACGAAAAGTACAAAACGCTGTGAAAGATTTCTTCGAGCAGTAGCCATAAGATTTTTTAAGCAGGGTATACATAGGTTGACGAAACAATGGGATACGTG
This sequence comes from Platerodrilus igneus, assembly GCA_036346225.1. Classification (NCBI taxonomy): domain Eukaryota; kingdom Metazoa; phylum Arthropoda; class Insecta; order Coleoptera; family Lycidae; genus Platerodrilus; species Platerodrilus igneus. Next base: position 2,302,601 of record JARFIW010001617.1, read on the forward strand.
CCTTAATCGTAGTGGTAGTTATGTGTAAATTTAGTTGCCAATAATTTTTCCTGAAGCAAAGATGGGTTTCAATTGAACAAGCCTCGTATTATAACGTAATTTAAAAAGTTACTTCAGTCTGCAATAAAATGTACTCGACTTTCAGAGCTCCAACTCAAAGATGAAATGGGTCATGATTCAAGTGGGTCAGTGGGTCCAAGTGGTAACTTTTTTGTTTGAGTCACCGGGTCAATGGGTCATGTGTATCAACCCGGTGACCCAAATTGGCCCGGCGACCCAAATTGACCCGGCGACCCAAATTGATCCGGTAACCTAAATTGACCCAGTGACCGAAATTGATCCAGTGATCCAAATTAATAAAGTGACAGATTGGCTTTCTCTAGGTAAAGCCATAGTTTAGTGACCTATCAGGTCAGTTTATTAAGTACGTTCACAAAATTATATTTAAAGTTATTGGATCAGTTAGTTACTTTCCACACGCACTTTAGATTTTAAACGACAGACCGAAGAAGAACTGCGGAATTTTCTAAGCAACGAAGAACGCACTTATAAAAGTTTAATTAGTCCCTTTAATGGTGATGAGGATAATGATGAAGCACAATTTGATCCATTAAAATGGCGGTGTTAATAAAAAGAAGTACCCACTTCTAAGCAAAATTGCCAAAAAAATCCTAGTAATTCCAGCTTCATCTGCCGAGTCAGAGAGACATTTTTCTGGTGCTGGAAAAATAACACGCAAAGATAGGGCTGATGCCGTAGAAAGTCAACTTATTGTTTCAGAATGTTTAAAAAACCAAATTTTAAAAATATAGCCTAGTCATTATAAATTCATAAGTGATGTAACCTTTTTTTATTACGTAGGTTTATAAAATAATTTGTATTTATATATTATTATTCTTTCTTATTTTTAGTGCTTTTGTTTACATTTTATGTAATTATTTAAAATAAATAAAGTATTTTGTTGATGACAATATTTGATAAGCGTAGACGTAAATTTTCTTGGGGACCATGGGTCAATGTGGGTTACCGGGTCAATTTGGGTCATCCGACCAATTTGGGTCACCGGGTCAATTTGGGTCAGTGGGTCAATGGGTCGTGGGCACGTGCCTATTTGGGTCACTGGGTCATGGGTCACTCTTTTGGTGACCCATTTCATCTCTGCTCCAACTATGCTCGGCTCGCTTCGAATTTGAGCATCGAGCCGAGGCAAAGAAGAAAATTGTCGAGCTTTGTTTGATATTAGTGCCCCCGAGCGAACTGAGCTTTTATAATGCTTGGTTCGGTTGGTTTGGCCTCGGCTCGATTCAAAACTAGTAGTTTTTACTACGAAGCATTGTACCATTTTTTTTCACAGAACCCTTATGAGAATTCCTACACGATAGCGCTGTCACCGGGAGACGATTTGTATACTAGGAGAATTTTGCTTGTTTAAAAATCGGTTAATGTGAGCACCATCTATTGTAATCCATATTTGATGACAACTAGACCCAAAGGTATCCACAAGTCTTTCAAACGTCATTTAGACATCAATTTCGGGATAATTTTTTTACCGAGCGAAATTTTTGAATTGGTTATTTTAACCGTGCGAATTTAAATACTATTCAAGACAAAAATAGCATACTTTAATTATTAGGAAGTCCTTGATCTTCGTGATAAAATACTATAGACACTTTTTAGAAATCAAAGCAGCACTTGATCTGTGTAAACTAAAACGTTAGTTTATTTGTGATTATCTGCAAGGTTCGCCTCCAAGGCTCATTAGGTAGTAGACTAACAATTTACAAGTCGTTCCATCAAAAGCATATTTTTCCCAATTGTGTTTATTTATAACTCTGTCTGGTGCCGCATACCTCTCTGTTCGCTCATTTATTTCTCCGAATATTATTTTTAATATTTATGCGAAACTGTCAGTATGAAACATTATTCGATTACTAACTGCCGCAGCCAGTTTTTCAGTGTATAAATCCAACACAATTAATTTTTATGAAAATGAAATGAAACTTTTAGTGTAGATCTTGTCAAGGGCTCACTAGCAAAATGTCCTAAGAGAATTCAGAACCCGAAGCGTTTCGTTTGTCTTTTACAATACACCATTTGGCCATTTCGTTTTCGTTTTATGTCAAAACCATCGCAATAACGACAAGTTGAATTTTTCCGAGAGTTTGCTTTGCCGATATTGTATTTCAAACCAATATATACAGATCTAGTATTTATTTGGCGGCATCAATATAGATAGGGTGTAGGGAGATTATATATTCTGGCAATATGCCATGAGCGCTTCAAATTTCATATTTACTAAGTAAATAGTCCTATGCCACCTCGATTTGGAACCCCTACGCGTGAACACTTCAATTCAACGACGGTGGCGTAACGCGACTCGACAGCATTATGTGGGGTTAATTTGAGTATCGAAGTAAAAAGGCATTTTAAATAGATTTATAATAATTAATAATTGTAGAAATTTTATATTCGGTTTAATATTTAATGTAAAAGAGTAAACTTCCTGCTTTTTATCAAGAACATGTTTCTCACGCTTAATTGACAAATCTTTCTCATTGGCTTGTGGATGAATTCTTAAATTTAATCAATCGAGTTAATTGTAATAAAAATCCCTTAACAACAAAATTATTTAGAAATCTAAATACGTATTTTGATCTCTACGTGTCCCTCATCAGTGGCAAAATTGTTTAAATAAATTCTACTGAAAAGGTTATTAGGGAACACTTTCTAAAATATTCTTCTTACCACACTGAAGTGAACTCTTAAACCGGACAATTTATAGATATTGCTTTGAACACCTGATGATTTTCTCAATACGCAGGCTGGTGATCAGCACAACATCATATACTAAAACCACCCAATTTATACTAATTCTAAAACTAGCTTTGCCTAGCCAATGCCAGCTGTTTATTTTATTGGTTATCAGGGTTATAGAGAGAGAGAAATCCGGTGTTTAAGAGGTATCTCTTGTGCTATTTAATTAATTCAAGTGCATTCTACAAGGAATGCGTTAGCACTGATTTTAAGAATTTGCCTCTAGTTTAACAGGGTGGCTGGTTCCAAAAATGAAATGCGCTTGGTCACATCAGTGGCCTGATGTTGGACGTCAATAAAAGATGCTGTGAACTGCCCGAATAAAAGATGTCCTTGATGAAAGTTTCGAATTTGCCCGTTGTCTAATTATTTTTGGCTAGCTCTCTTAAAAAAACACTAGAATCATACATAAGATTTATAGTAATAATACGAAATTTTCTTTTACAAACAATCTTTCAAATGCTAGTTACTACGTCCACGACAGCTTTCTCATATAAATAATATCTTACATATAATACCTATGAAAAACTACTTCCTCTCATGACAAATCATATACACTATAAACAATTCAAAATTTGCACAACAGCTTAATCTTACAAACAATATCTTATATGTAACATATATATATATATATATATATATATATATATATATATATATATATATATATTGCCGTGGAATGGTACTTTGCTCTGGACCTCGCCAGTTTCCAAAAAAATTAATTTTTCAAAAGTATAAAAATTTCACAAAATTTTCTTACCCGGATTCTGCTTCATCAAATTAATTTCTTCAGCAGCTTCCCTGGCTAGCTCAGCTGTGCCACTTCTCGAATACCTAAATTTACTATCATTCTTTTTACCATTCACACACCATTCAATAAAATCACAAAATAATACAACAATCATACAATATTTATTTACCGCTATTTACAAACAATAATTCATAGTTATGTACAGTTCGGTGCTCTAATTACACCATTACTACAAACTTAATAAATCCATGTACTCTTAACAATTACAATTTAAATTCATTATGAAATTTAATAAGCTTTACGTACACCTTTTGTTTTATATTCAAAATATCATACGTTAAATAACCAAAAATAACCATCAAAGTTCACTCACACATTACAAATAATTTCAACAGTTTATCAAAAAAAAACAGCAAATTCAAATGAGTTACCTGGAAAATGCGTCAAGACTCCATCTCCGTTGATGATGCTTTATCTTCCTGAACCTCTCGTCTCCGTGATTATGCGCTCTGCTCCACCAGATATTTATAGATGAAAACTCAGTCTAAGCTGAGCTGTGTGCTTCCAATTAACATCAATTCTAACATCCAAATCCATGTACATTACACTTGTTTATTATTGCATTATTAATTTACGAGCTTGTTAAGGTATTCGTTGGACCTCACTTAATTTAAATAACTCGCCACTACTCGCGTTACTAACTATAAGGCTCCAAATACCCTAATACTATTTGAATGAATTTTACAAATTTTCAATACTCACAAGCTTCGTCGATTGATTATTATACGTCGTTAAGCGATGCAAAATTAAAGAGAGCCCTATTAATTTTTTCCCCGTATTTATACAATAAAAACATGCCCACCTTGGCCACACTTTACGTGAAATACCTCATTGAAAATAATATTTCCACAAATTTTGTATAACCGTCTTAAAACTTCCAGAAATATTCCCTCGTCAACACGCTATATCATCCAAACCACTGATGCACCTGTCGCGTGTCTGTCTGTTGTAAAACTATCTATTTCGACCAATGATACAGTTCAGTGACGTCATAAAACTCCGCATGTAATATCTTAACTCCTGTCTTATGCATATTTGATGTCGCGTTCTAACCTTACTCGAGTTGTAGAAAATCGATATTGCCGACCGCGTCTTATGGACTCCACGTGGATCGAATACGTACGTTCTAAATCGAATGCTTTTACACCCGTCTCATTCTGTAGCATATTATTGATTGTGTATCCCTTCTGCTCTTTAAGAAACTCTTGTTAGCTTTTATACGAAGTCATCGACGGTTGAACAATATTTTCCTTAAAGCTCGCCTTATTATGTTCACCAATAAGCAGAAGATGATCTTTCCAACATGCAGGCATGCTTAATTATTGATCGTTTAAAATAACACTTCTCGGAGTTTACATTTCACGGTGTTTTATACAACCGACGTGTGTTTGTTCGTTAAGAAACCTTTTCGCCTTGAGCTTATTGATTTTACATGCTTTGATGCGTTTTCTGACGTTATTACCCGTTAAATTAAAATAAATTAAATTAATTATGCGTTTCTATTGGCTTATAAAACTGATTTTCTTTATAAACCTATTACCTTTTAATCCCTAATTATAACAATACGTCAATACTTGTTAATTTAAATTAGATAAATAAAATAAATTTTGCGCGTAAATATTATGTTCCTTCCTCTATACAGGGTATTTGAAATTGCATTGTTTACCCCAAATTTAACCCTTTAAATCCACTACAATATATATATATATATATATATTGCTATGTTCGTCCTCAGTTGTACTCTGCGTATCTAAATCCTATACCTCTTTTATATATACCTCGGCTAGCTCAGTCTAATCGACACAGAGTGCCTGACGACACGACAATAAAGAATGTTTAACCACTGAATAAAATATTAATATTTATCTGATTACACCAAAATCATACTCCCTTAAAGCCAGCAAAAATACCACTGTAATTTACTTGAAGCACTTTTGAGCGTTCAGATGACCTTCTTTCTATTTGCATAAATTCTCAAGAGATTTTTGATGACCCTTACAAATACTTCGATATAAGTAATAGCAAATGTTAAAAATTGAAATACAGTCTTATGTTTATAAAGAATTATATATCTCTGACCTGCGTTTTTCTTGCTTGTTTCTTAGTACTGCCTCTGTATGTGGATTGTCAGCACTTCTGGAGTGTTTCCCATTTGATTCTCTGGTACAGCTTCTCCCTGTCAATTTTGATTGTTAGCGTAGTTGCCTCAGCTTGTTGACCAAATGATTAATTAAATCTGCTTGAATTTTTTTCTTGGGATTTATCTTAGATTTTGTTCATTTTTATTTTTAATTATTAGAATTACTTACAGTTACTAAGAATGACTTGGAGTTACTTGAAGTTTCTTAGAGTTACTTGGAGCCCTAAATCCTTAAATATTAGAATTAGATTTAATTTATAATTTACCGTACGTGTTTGAAAGTAAACGGCTACTTTTATTGGCACCTGAATTTTTACTTTTATATCACTAAATTATTTATTTTGACTAAGTTTACTTTGCGTAATATTCTACTTTTAACTGACGTCGTTAGTGCCTTGGTCATAGAGATACTCCTTGTTTACGAAGTCCGCGTTATTTATAAAGACTCCACCTCCTATTTATCCTATTGGTTTTACTCGCGTGTTTGTTGATTAAGGCGTCGCACTTTGTGCTATCATTGCAGGCCTTGGATTTTCTACAAATTTTCTGTCAAGACTTTTGTTAAATCGTTTCATTTCACAAGTAGGCGTTTATTTTGATTAGTATATTCCTCAGAAAATTCAAGTTTATATTCCATTCTATCACGTTCTCATATTTGTGTTTGCTGTTATTCAAATTTTTATCATGTTGCCGAGCGTCTGTTGTTTGTTATTTAAAAATCCAAATATGTGACATTTTATGTGAGTTTACAAAGTTGCAGATCACGTAGCATTTTTCTATTATGACGTTTGTGAATGCGTTTATACGTTAATATTCTAATGAGATTATATTGTAGCTAGTATGCCAGGTTATTTACCTTCACCGATTGCGTATTTATTTTAATAAAGCTCGTTGTGTTTAAAACGTTATTTTTGCGTCTTCTTTTCAATCTTAGACTTGTATCTTATTATTCTTGCTTAATTGGATCTGGTTATTAAAGAATGAGCTTTCTTTTGTAAATTAAAATTAGCTATGATTTATATACAGTGTGCTCGTTATTGACTTTATGCAAAATTGTCGATTTACTCCCATTTAATGATGGAATTGTTTGGTTTTTTAAACGTTAATAATATTTACATGTATCTTACGACCCCTATGACTTAATATACCCTTAAATTACCTTTTTATCATAGCAATATATATATATATATATATATATTTATATATATTATATATATATATATATATATATATATATATAACGTCTGGATGATCACGCACTTATACTAAAATAGAGTACAAAAAAATCACTCTTTTATAATTACGATGAGTATTCACAAATCTTAATCTCTTAATTTCCATTTACAAATAACTCCCTAATTAAATTTTTATATATATAAAATTTATCAAAATAAGTCGGATACTTTAACAATCTCCTCTTAAAAATCGTACTTAAACAAATCTGATTAGTTTGGTTTAATTATTTTCTTATATACCAGGAAAAATCTGCACGGAAGGCCTGCCATCCTTCAAATCAAATTATCGACAGATACATTCTACTCTCACTCAAAAACTTTCACACAAAAAATATCGTAACTAACTTCTATAAATATGATTGTTTCGCTAAATTTAAATAACATTTATTTTATCGGTACAAATCTGTTGATCGTTGCCTCTGGCAAGAGCGTAATCATCAATCTATGTTCCAAAACTGTTCAAATCGTTTTCAAAATTCATTAAATACCATTAAATATCAAAAAATATTTTTCCAATCATATATGTTTTTATTCCAATTAAGAACTTTATCTTGCAGTAGTTCAATTATTATTTAATTATTTATTCTCTATTTTGAAACCATTGTAAGTACTCCAAATAATCTTACTCACTTCTTAGTATTCAAAACACTTTTCCGACGCTATTTCAATAAATTCGCCTATTAAACCATATTTAAATAGATTTCACTTTTAAAACTGTAGTATTGTTACTACGTGACTTATCATCAAGTTTCCTGCATAGTGATATTTGAATGAGAACTGGCCGTGTTCTTAACATCCATTGGGTTTTATAAGAATGAGCCCCTGTGACGTAGTCATCTAGTTGTTGTTAAGTGGCTTGTTGTCGAAGGCGTGATGTAACAAGATTTGTCGTTTCTTTGCATCGAGCTGTACCGTAATTTATGCCCTTTCCCTATTTTATCAATATTCAAGATATTATTGCTGTAATTAGCCTTAGTTTATCTTATCACTTTTACAAATTTTACGCCGCCCTCAGCTATTTCTGTTATTCACTTATGTTTTATTTTAACAGTTGACCGTTCTAGAATATAGGTTAATGAATATTTTCCTTAATACTTGGAAATACGATTTAAAACATAATATGCTTCGTCGTACGTTTATTAAATAAAAATATGAAAATTAAATATTATACACACGGCTTTGATAACACTTTTGACTACTCATTTAGATTTCTTTTAATGCGCTTGTTTACGCATAATCAATACCGTTGAACGTAAACACGATCTTTCGTTATTAAGTTATGTAATAAGAATGATCATTTCATATACATAATGATGAAAAGAAGACGCCATATTTGTCAATAAGGGCTAAACCTTAATTCGCAGTAATTAATCATAAAAGCGTAAACTTTCATTAATAAAGTTCGGTGCATAAGAGTACGTTTTATATTAGCTAAATGGATAAATATTTTACTTGTATCATGCAGGCATTATTAAAGTAAAATTTTTAATAAGAAAGACTCACTTTACTGAAAAATTGCATTAATTGTTAGTATAAAGCACTATAAGGAAATAGTCACGTACTAGCGTGTTATTCCATTGAATAAAAGCCAACATTTGCATAATAAACATAGATAATCAAACAATTTTAGACCGATTAAAAATTAAAATGATTAGAATTTACATATCGTAAAACAAATCGATTTTGCATGAATGAGAAGCCTTGAGAATGAGATGTTTTTTTCTGAACTGAAACTATTGGTCTAAATTACGTGACTAGAAACTTGGGTAATATAGTGGATTTTCAGAAGATAATGTTAGTTTATAATCTGAATGAGAGATTGTACATGCGATTCGAGAATTTTAAAGAAATGATTCCTGTTATTCTGCGAACTAGTGAAGCAACTAAAAATAAGTGTCAGTAATACGATTGTTATAAAAGTGTTTTGCAGTTAGCTTGATTTTCGTCGATGCTGAGAAATCGTGTGTAGATTTGCATATTTTAAATTAGTTTAAATAATGGCGAATGGTTTAAGACTTCAAATTCTGTTCAAATTTTGTGCAAATTTTATACAGTATCACAGCAGATAAAAATGTTGCCATCCAATTCGTTTGGCTCGACAATTTGGATATCACATCACAAGGGGATCGAAAGTTCAGCGTAATTAGCTCGTCACAACACTAAAATTTACGACAATGACGATAAAATTGGTAACACAAGGTTTGAATATCAAATCAATTCAACATTCAGATCAGCTATTAATGGGATAAATCAGTTAGATTTAGTTAAAAATTTTACTTAATTTTATTTAACGTAAAATTTTTTTGGAAAATTTCGGATACAATGGAAAGAGAAAAAAGTAAGAAAGAATTACTTAGATCTGAAGTTGCGCTGATAGGATCTGATGATAGTTATCTAATTGAAGATCCAGAAAGGAAAATAACTAAAGATTTGAATAGCCAGATAAAAAAAGATGAAGTTCAAAGAAAAGCATAACCAGATATTTTGGACATAATGAACTAAATGAAAAGTATGAATAGAGAATTAAAACAAAATCTGGAAGAATTAAAAAAAATTGGATAGCTAAATAACAAGGGATTGAGGAAAAGTACAAAGAGGTACAAACTAAGATGAGAATAGGAAAGACAGACAAAGCAGACAAACTAATTAGAAAGAATTTTAGGGATAGAAAGCTGTATAGCAAAAATATAAGAAAAGCGCAGGACGATAAATCATTATAGACAATATGGAGAAAGTGGGTAGATGACATGAATACATAGGGCACTAGAACAGGAACGAGTTTGAACTGGCATTAAAAAATCTAAGAACTTGGTACAGATAATGTGGAAGCTAAGCTCTAAAAGCCGCTCGACAAGCTTTAACAGAACGTCTCCTCCAACTTGTAAGCTATATGTATGAGACAGGCTAGATACCCAAAAATTTCAAACAGCGCTGTGATCCCTATACCAAAAAAGAGAAGTGCGGATAGATGTGAAAATTTCCGAACAATAAGTGTGTCAAAAGTATTAACTAGTGTTGTACAAAGACATATGGAAAAACGGATTGAAGAAATACTAAGAGAAGATCAATTCGGGTTTAAGAGACAATAATGGAGACAACAATAAAAGAAGAGGAAACATGTATATGAGTCTGAAGATCTGGAAATGTATTCGACAATGTAAAATGGAAAAATGTTTTAAATAATCAGAAAGAAAGGAATGAGTTAGAGGGATAGACGGATAATAGATAGCTTATAGAAAGAGCAAACAGCAGTAATAAAATTAGAGCAGCAATATAGAAAAATAAGTATTAAGAAAAGAGTGAAATAGGGATGTGCGCTATTCCCACTAATTTTGTAAATCGAAGTAGCAATGAATACTGTCAAATGCAGAAAGATATTTGAAATTATTATGCAAAGACAAACGATTGATATATTGCGGTAAGAGCATCTAGCAAGGAAGATGGGAAAAGTACAAAAGATACAACCAAAGATTACCACAAGGCCGTGCTACATTTAACAAGAAAAGGAAACTACTATGTTCCAAGACGATAAACATAGAAACAAGGAAGCGATTGCTGAAGGCTTATATGTGGAGCACAGCACTGTACGGATGGGAAATGTTAACAGTATGAGCAGAAGAGAGGAAGTCTTTGAAATGTCGTGCTACAAATTTATGATGAAGGTACCATAGACGGACAAAGTTAAGAACAAATAGGTACTAAAAACAGTAGAAGAAAAAAATATGTTGTAGATAGTAAATAATAGGAAAGGAGGATGACAGGACACGTTCTTAGGCATGTGGAAATAGTGCAAGATATATTAATAACAGAGAAAGTATAAAAGGAAGAGATAGACCTAGATTAGATTATTGCACACAGATAGTGAAAGATGTAGGTTGTGGGAATTCTAGGGAAAGGTATAGATTAGCTCAGAATAGGAAGCAATGGAAGTACACGTCCAACCAGTTCCAGGACTGAAAACCTGATGATGATGAACCAAATTTCCAATATGACTTAAGAACGCTTTGTGATAAAAACCAAGTTGTAATAGAATATTTAAATCTTCTTCTTTTTGGCAACACTAGATTGGCTCCTGACGGTAGATGACCAAACGAAAACGACAAATGTAAAAGGAGATATCAAACAAAGATTATCTGTATCTTCCTTGATTGTCAATGCATATTTAGAGTGAGAAATTACGGAAATAAAAGAAAGAGTGGATATTTGAGTAAATGTGCAAAGCAAATAACTAACGCTAGCATTTGTGAATAAAATTCATATTCTTGAGCATACGCATTCGATCTAAAACATTTTCATTTATAGATGGTTTAAGAAATGAAAATAAAACAAAAGCTATGATATGAAATAAAGATACCAAAGATTAATTTTATGAATATACAAATCCATTTCGAATGGACCTGCACCTTGCCAACGTTTTAGATTACTAGAACAGATAAAATGGCTTGCGTGTTCTAATGAGCTCAAGAGCCAAACTACAGGTCCAACCAAAGTAGTAGGGTCGTTAGTGAGGAACCAGACTAAGACAGGTCCCCGAAAAAAGGGCAGCGGCTCATTCGGTACTTAGACTATAGGGGTCAGAGTTGCAGTCTAAGACACACTACCGCGATGTGGAAGGCAACGGGAAACCATTCGGATCTCCGGGAGGGGACTACTTAGGAGGATACGAACGGAAAGTCCAGAATAAGAGTGGGGAACATTTTGCTAGTCGGAGCGTGTAATTTTAGAAGTATGAAGCAAGTAGGTAAGCTAGAGAACCTAAAAATGGAAATGAATAGGTTAGGACTAGACATAGTAGGATTCAGCGAAATTCGGTGGGCAGAGGCGGAGGATTTTTGGAGTGGAAACTTCAGGGTAATTCATACAGGAGCAGAATACAGGAGCAGAGAAAGAAATTTTGAGTGTGGGGATAGTTATCTGAAAAAATATAGGATACTGTGTAGAAAATTACTTACAAAAGAACGAAAGAGTACTCATGGTTAGATTAGAATCTAAACCGGTAAACACAGTAATAATACAAGTATATGTGCCCACCTCTAGCTACAATAACGAAGAGACAGAAGCGATCTACAAAGATATCGAAGACATATTAAGATACGTAAAAAGACATGAAAATTGAATAATTACGGGGGATTTTAATGCAGTGGTAGCTGAGGGTAGGGAAGGAGCGGTAGTAGGTTTATTTGGTTTAGGCACAAGAAACGACAGGGAAAATAGGCTGGTAGAATATTGCAGCAAGAACAATTTAATCGTCACAAACACATTATTTGAACATCATGCTAGAAGACGATATACGCGGAAGATGCCAGGAGATATAGGAAGATATCAAATAGATTACATTCTTGTTAGACAACGGTTTAGGAAACAAGTAAAAGACTGTAGAAGCTACCCAGAAGCAGATATAGACACTGACCACAGCATTGTAATAATGAAGGCCGCACTTAAATTTAAAAATTTGAAAAAAAAAACAACGGAAAAGGCACTTTGACTTTGAGAAACTAATAGATAAAGATATTCACGAAAGATACGAAAAAAAGTCAAATGAATTGCTAAAAGATACCGGGAAAATATCTGATACTAAGGAAGTAGAAACAGAATGGAATAACATTAAATTCAGCCTAAACATCGCGACCAGAGATATTCTGGGGTATACACAAAAAAAAGAAACCATGGATAACAAAGGATATTCTGAATTTAATAGAAGAAAGACGAAAATACAAATATAAATCAGACGATACAGGAAAACAGAGATACAAAGTCATAAAATGGGAAATTATTCGCAAATGCAGGAAAGCTAAAGAACAATGGATTGATGTAAAGTGCAAAGAGATACAAACTAGGATAAAAGTAGGAAAGACAGATGAAGCATACAAACTAATTAGCGAAAAATATAAAGGATGCGGTAGGAAACCTCAATATAGAAAATGTAGAGAAAATGGGTTGATGGCAAGAATATATAGGGAATTTAAATACAGGAGAGGAACTGACAGCATTAGAACAGGAATCAGACATTGAAAATGATGACTTGGGATATCCTATACTTAGAGATGAGTTTGAATTAGCATTAATGAGTCTGAAAAATGGCAAGGCGCCGGGTACAGATAAGGTGCAAGCAGAAACTCTAAAAGCCGCTGGATAAGCAGTATCAGAACGTCTCCTCCGACTTGTAAGCTATATGTACGACACAAGCGAGATACCCAAAGATTTCAAACCTAACATCACAGTAACTATACCAAAAAAGAAAGGCGCAGATAGTTGTGAAAATTTTCAAACAATAAGTTTGACAGCACACGTGTCAAAAATAATAACTAGAATTGTAGATAGACGAATAGAAAAACGAGTTGAAGAGATATTAGGAGAAAATCAATTTGGGTTTAGGCGAAAGAGGGGAACACGGGAGGCTATTTTAGCTCTGAGAGTGATAATTGAGAAAACAATTATGAAAGGAGAAAGCGTATATATAGGGTTTGTAGATCTGGAAAAGCATTCGACAATGTAAAATGGAAAAAAATGTTCGAAATACTCAAAAGATTGAAATGGGTTATAGGGATAGGCGAATAGTACATAGCTTATACAAAGAGCAAACAGCAGTAATAGAATTAGAGCAGGAACGTAGAGAAGTAAACATTAGGAAACAGGTAAGACAGGGATGTGCCCTATCACCATTAATTTTTAACTTGTACATTGAAGAGGCAATAAATACTGTCAAATGCAGGAAGAAATTTGGATTAATGTGCAGGGACAAAAAATTGATATGCTTAGATTTGCAGATGATATAGCGGTATTAGCATCTAGCAAATAAGAGTTAGAAGCTGCTCTTAATGGAATGGAAACGGTTCTAACAGAGGATATGATATGGAAATTAACAAAAATAAAACTAAGGTACTAGTGTGCAAAAGAGGATAAAATAAATCAAAAACAAGAATACAAATAGGTAACGAGAACTTACAAGAGGTTAAGGATTTCTGCTACCTAGGAAGCCATATAACGCAAGATGGGGAAAACACAAAAGATACCAAACAAAGATTAGAACAAGGTCGTGCTGCATTTAACAAGTAAAAGCAACTACTGTGTTCAAAGACAACAAACATAGAAACAAGGAAAAGATTGCTTAAAACATATGTGTGGAGCGCATCACTGTACGGCTGTGAAGCCTGGACAGTAGGAGAAGCGGACAAGAAAAAGATAGAAGCCTCTGAAATATGCTGCAACAGACGTATGATGAAGATATTTTGACAGACAAAGTTAAGAACGAAGATGTATTAAAAATGGTAGGGGAAGAAAGGATTATATGGAAAACGGTAAAAAATAGAAGAGATAGGAAGATCGGCCACATACTACGTAATGAGGGAATAGTGCGGAATATATTAGAAGCAGAGATAGGAAAAAAGGGAAGTAGAGGAGGACCTAGGTTAGACTACTGCACGCAGATTGTGAAAGATGTAGGCTGTAAGAATTTCAGGAAAATGTGTAGGCTAGCTCAGAATAGAAATCAACGGAGGTACGCATCCAACTAGTCCCAAGATGGATAAACTAGTGACGAAAGAAGTAACTGTACTTAAACGTAATGATTATTATAAGCAACTACAAGTATTGGTTGGGCAATATTCTCGAATAATGTTAATTGTGTGGAAGGATTTACTGGAAAACTATTAATTCGATAAATTTCTAAGTGCTGGGGGATCTTGGCTGCCACAGGCTGCTCACTGAATCTCGGTGAATTAAGGCATAAAATTATAAAACAATAGAAGGGGAACCGAATTGTATATAGGCTGTGTGAGCATTTCAGGAAACTATGTAGGCTAGTTCAGAATATAAATAAGTGCAGATACGTGTCCAACCAGTTTTGAGACAGAAAACCTAATGACGAAAAAATAAACTCAGATAAATCTGATGATTATTATAAACAACTACAGGTGTTGGTTGAGAAATACCTGCAACTAATGTTGACTGTGCGAAAAGACATATTGGAAAAAATATTAAATCGGCAAATGTTCAATTGCTGGGGGAACTTGGCAGTGACAGGCTGCTTACCCCCCTTCACAACCACTGAATGTCGGAAATATAGGGTATATAATTGTAAAACAACAGACGGGGAACTGAACTGCATCTAACAAGAAAGAACAGCGCCTATGATGAAAGACAACAAACATAGAAACAAGAAGAAAATTGTTGAAAGCATATGTGTGGAGCACAGCACAGTATGCCTATGAAATACGGGCAGTAGGACAAGCAGAATGCTGTGATTCAGATGTATGAGGATGATAGCATGGACAGGCAAGTTAATAACAAATTATAGAAATAGTAGGGGAACAAGGATATCTGTGGAAGAAAATAGGAGAAATAGAAAAGCAGAATACGTTCTAAAGCATTTTGGGAAATGAATATAAGCAGAGATTGGAAAAAGGAGATAATTGTAGACCTAAATCGGATAGTGATAGATGCAGACTGTGCAAATTTCAGGGAAATGTAAAAAGGTCAGTTCAGAATAGGAAACAATGATGGTACGCATCTAGCCTGTTCCAGGACTGAAGTCCTAATGATGATGAATGTATAAATACGACGGGACGGCTTTTCTGAAGCCTAGCAATTTCGACATTAAGGATACAGAATTACAAAAGATCGAATAAGTATGATCTAAAGTGCAGAATTGCGCTTGCAATAAAAGCAATCATTCTCAAAAATCAAAATTTTTTAGGAACATTTGTATGGTAGTGTGGCATTGTAAGGTTGTTATGCATAAACTGTGGTAGAAATATAGAAAATAAAGGTTGATGTTTCCTGAATGTTGAAAATTAACTGGACGGAGTTGTTATGTATAAAGACCTTCTAAGAATAATCAACGAAAAACAATCTATTTGGTGTAAAATTCTACAGACAAGGATTTCACTCATAGGTCGTCACCTACGACACCCGTACACATTTAAGTGATAATGAAAGGAAACATTCTCGGGAAAAATTGCGTTGGTAGGCAATGACTTGAATGTCTTAGAGAAATAAGCAATGTCGGGTGCATTAGGTATGTAGACTTTAACCAACTGGCGCAGAATAGGGAGACTCGGAAAGTTGCAACAAAGAGCCAATTTGCTGATGATAATGTCATGCGTGTTTAGTGACGCTGTCCGTAACTAAGTGCGAGATGAGCGGAGTAGTGGAGTCTTTAGCACTTGGATTGGTGGTAGGTGGTGCCGCAACGTAACTTGTAGAGTTATAGGTAATTTGTTATTTGGTCGTTTACTGTATTAGTGTAAGCATTTTGGCTGAGATTAAATTAAGTTTCATTTCGTATCAATACTGTTAGGCGTCTTGATTTTAAGAGTTCAGGAAATTATTTGTGTTTACTACATAATAAATCTCTGTTCATTATTTACCGACTGACTAGAAGATAGATAATATAAAATTACGTAAGAAAAGCCGAGAAACACTTCAACAAGAAATGGAAACTCATCTTTGCCCATCAACTGCGTTTAAAAGAAAAAATAGATCGCGGTTAAAAGGATTTGGATAGCACTGCTTCATAAGTGTTGGTGTACAGCTTATAGGCCAGTCAAATTAGGTTTGAATTCGGAATTAATTAGTGGAAAGCTGGAAATTGTTTTAATTGCTTAAGTATAGGTCTAGTATTAGGGGAATATGTCCCCCCCTCCAAGGTCGGCGTTAGCCGCCATCTTAAAAAAACAGCTCCAAAATCGGAGTTTTTTTAGTTTTTTGATAATTATTCAAAAACTATGAGTTTTATGAAAAAATGTAATCCGGTCTAAAATATAGAGCGCTAAATTCTCTACAAAATTAAGTCTAAAAATAATGAGATCAGTCTAAAATTAAGATTCATAAGTGACTTTATAAAAGTACGTTTTTTGAAGTTTTTTTAAAAAAATTGATTTTTTTAGTTTTTTTTAATTTTTTTTGAAATCCGTTGATTTTACGACAAAAAGTTATACCTTATAATTTGTAGAGATTACAATTTTACGTCTAACAGTGTTACATTGAATGATTTTGACTAAGTATCAAGGTATATTTTGATATTCAAATATGTACTCATTTAAACATTTTAGTAAATGTAGTTATAATTATTACAATCAAGGTTATTAGGTTAGTAGTTGAATGAGTATAGTTACTAACAAATAATATTATGCAATTAAATAATAATATGCTATATTTTAAGTAATTCGTTCAACACAAAAAATTTAAAGGTATTGTAATTTTAATATACATACACATTACATATATACAAATGTAATATTATTTACAAAATTTATTCAATACTATTTGTATTTATTGTTTATGTTATGGCCCATGTTATCTTTTTCGACTGCTATTTCTGATCTACTTCTTTCTAGAATAACATAATTTAAAATTAAAATATAAGTACATTTTTTAAATATACAGAAATAAAAATATAAGATAATTTATACACACCACATTAGTTAGTTTTCACTATTTTCGATGTTGATGGCCCATAAATATTTTCTTGGTCTTCTTTTTCTATCTGGTCTTCTTTATCATCATTTCCTTCATGTTGTTCTTCTAATTGATCTTCTGTATTATCGTTTTCTTCGTTTTCTCCATCTGTTTTACAGTAGTTTTCAATTTTTTTTTCAAAATCCTCATCAGTTTCGAAATGGTTTTCTTGATCGTCTTTTAAACAGTTTGTACATGATTGTCCCCGACAATTAAAACAAATATTTGAACAAGCAATGCCTAGTTTTCGGCAACTACACGATCCTCTGCATCCCTTCGCACATTTACACGAAATTTTTTTCAATACCGATTGTGGAACTGGATCTTTATTCGTGGTAATTGGAACAAGACCGTATTTAGTATTCTTCCAACCCCAATCTAGGGAATTTTTTTTCATTTCCAATCCATATTTGAATTTGGTGATATGCACGTAAGAAATGCTAACGTGCAGCTGCTTGAGTTGGAGGTAAAGAAGCAAGATTGAAATCCTTTTTTATTAAAGATTTTGCGAAAAGCTGATATCGTAATTTATCTAATGACAACATTTCGACACACTTATCTGCATACAGCGCAGTAATAAAAAGTTGACCGGCGTCATCAATATCATTTGCATTAGCGTTCTTATCAAAGAAAATGGAAACAATATCTTGCAATTTGTTATTTTTATCTAACAATTTCACGAATTGTATTTTTTCTTTTCTGAAAAATGACGAAGTTGTGTCACAGCCACTGAAAGCATGGAGAAATAATATGTTATCCTTAACATGCTTTAAATATTTGAAGTTGTCAGCACTATAACACAAATGGTTCAATTTCCCTTTTCCTGGTTTCAAAAATAAATGTTGGTACAAGATAAAGGGGATAGAGCTGACAGTAGGACCAAAAGATCAGTGTAGTAGACCATTTTCAGTGAACCCAGGACCACATTTGCACCAGCATCCACATTTGCACCCACATCTGGACCAATTTACATGTAAATTCCCATAAGGAGTAAATGAGGGAGATGAATCTTATCCTTGCTCCGCCCTGTGGACCGCCTTGTGGAATTTTTTACACCAACCATTTTGATTACGTCACACCCGCATTCTTTCCACCCGCGAGATAAATCTTTCTCCACATTTCCACCCACGAGATAAACCTATCTTGTTTGGTATCAATTAATATTAGAATTTTCTCAGCTACCCGAATCTCTAGAATTTTTAGATTGCATCATCCCCAGGAGCTACCCCAATTTTAAGATTTCTTACCTGTAGCGACTTTTGAGCGTTCTTATAAATTTTTTATACATGCGATACATCTTGTTAGTCTAAAATTTTACGCAGAATTCGAATCTGTAAACAGATTTGAAATCGGACCTCGCCCTGCAAAGTTATACCCTTTAAAGTCCTGATCTTCTAAATTTTGCTCTTTGCTCTATAAGCAAACCTAACAAATAGTTTTCTTCGTCTAGCCATTGCATCTTTCGAGATAAACCTATCTTGTTTGGTATCAATTAATATTAGAATTTTCTCAGCTACCCAAATTTCTAGGAATTTTTAGATTGCATCATCCCCAAGGAGCTACCCCAATTTTAAGATTTCTTACCTGTAGCGACTTTTGAGCGTTCTTATAAATTTTTTAGTCATGCGATACATCTTGTTAGTCTAAAATTTTACGCACATCCGAATCTGTAAACAGATTTGAAATCGGACCACGCCCTGCAAAGTTACACATATACCCTCTGCGAGATAAATCTTTCTCCACATTTCCACCCACGAGATAAACCTACCTTGTTTGGTATCAATCAATATTAGAATTTTCTCAGCTACCCAAATCTCTTTAAATTTTTAGATAGCTCCATCCCCAGAGAGCTACCCCCATTTTAAGATTTCTTACCTGTAGCGACTTTTGAGCGTTCTTATAAATTTTTATACATGTAGCACATCTTGTTAGTCTAGAATTTTATGCACAATCCGAATCTTAAATAGATTTAAAATCGAACGACCCTTACCATTTTACACACACCCTTTAAATTATAAATTTCCTGCAGCTTATACCTAAAGAAAATCTAAAACCATTCTTAAAACTTTTATTACAGACAATTTTACTAATACAGTTTAAATTTTGTAAACCACATTTCTAAATACATATTTACAATTTTTTATTTTCAACCTAGAACTTGTCATATCGGGTCATACTTATTAATATTTATTTCTAAATAGAGCACTTTTCCAAAGACCAACCGGACTCGCATGTTTCAAATTCCTCTGATTTTGTTCATGGTTTCGCTTAAGACCTCGTACATATTTTCCAGATTACTAGAAGACGTTATAACCACATTTTTTGTGTTAAAGGATTTCACATCGGACTTTCTTCCCCATTTTGGTGTAAACGCCGTAGAGTTCGCAGTAGACTTTTACTGCTGTATGTTGTATTCTTTTTCATTTATTAATCGAATAAATCGCTCTTTCTGCTTCCAAAGAAACTCGGACACTCCATCGTCGACACTGGCGTTTTTATGCGATAGCTAGCCATACGGTTGTTAAACGCTGTGCTAACCATTTCTACCCATTTCGCCAGTAGCGGTAACTGATGCATTTTATGTCTGTTGCTCCTTAAATGTGCGGCATATGTATTCTTTTCCATTTCGAAATCGCATACTTTACACATAATTCGTGGTTGTTTCGTACAAGGTCCTTTAACAGCTGGCGGAGCTGAACGTTTACAGCTTAATGACATACCGTGCTGTTTTCCTTGTGTCGCTGTAAGTTGCCCATTCTCGTAAAAGCGATACCGCAAGTCCCACAGTTTAAGTACTTTGCTGCGACGGATGTATAAGCAACCTGGACGATGTTACACCACGACATTTGTTCTGGTGCCGTTTGAGAGCATCTTTTCCTGGTAAAATAGCACGTCACAGGGCTCGCATTTAAAAACGTTTGCAGGTACCATTTTAGTACAAAACAAAATCCGCACTATAAGACTTGACTTGTAAGCGAACTAACATAACTAAAGAGTTTACTCTCGCGTACCTGCTTTATGTACCCTATAGAATGCAAACCGAAGGTTTCGAAGATACCGAACGAAGTTGAGGATTCAGCGAGGAACTAAATGACGTCATAATCCTCGCTGCTCGTCCAATACATTTAGCGCCAATGCATGCACCTGGTTCGCTTCGTCGATGGTGCGAATGCCGTTAGTAAAAACATCGGAAACGTCTTCCATGTTATACGGATCGCGTGCATATTAAAAATCCAAAGGGTGGTAGCACACACACACAAATTGTGTGCAAGTCGTGCTGTAGAAGATGCAGTGCTACTATAACCAAAAACACTTTAAACCATTACTAAGAAAATACCAACTTGTTGTCTACAGGATACTTACTAATAAAGTAATTTAATTTTAAATAACTTCTACGTCATATTTTAGGAAATGGTGGCTTGAATATTTTCAAATGAATCACCAAGCGAAAGTATATGTAGCAGTATTAAAATTAACCATTAATTTCCCATTTTACGACCATGGTTAATTATAGATTAAAATTTAATTTGTGCACGTTCGAGCTTCTCGTAAACTAACATATTTTATAGCAACAATGCGCTGTATAATACATGCATACCCCTTCGCGCGCTACTGCTATTCTTGTAATTGCTAGAAAAAGTCACTCTCCTTTTTACTGTTAGGACCGATGCAAAGCACCATTTTTTATACTTTCTATAGCACATCGCGCACTTTTCGTCTGATAATTAAATTTTGCTTCTGTAGGCTTTTACACTTTCGCATAGCGGTCGCGGATTTCTAGAACCGGTAAGTACTCGATATCGTCCAAATAGAGAATTAGATGCTCGATGTCTGTCAACTTCCAATTCCCTCGTAAAGGTAGAAAAACTCAGGTCAATCATCCATTATACTTCGACCCGCTCCTGTTCTGATAATTTACAAACATTTTCAAACGACAATGGGCTGAGAATTTTTAAACCTCCGAGGGATCTTTAAGTCGTGATCAATTACACATCCGAGCTACGCGTAAACTAACATATTTTGCAGCAACTGTATAATACATGCATACCCTTCTCTGCGCTACTGCTATTCTTGTAGTTGCTTGGAAAAGTCAGTCGCCCTTTTTACTGCTAGGGCGCTAAAAGCACCATTCCATACTTTCTTTATAAGTGTAGCACATCGCGCACTTTTTGTCGGATAATTAAATTTTTGTTTATGTAGGCCTTTACACTTTCGCTTATTTAAACATCTAATACGATTGATTAACCACTTTCGATTATTCTAACGGAGACCACCATACATACCGCCGCACCGTTCTTTTTGAATCCAACGATCCTATGGGCTTCCGCACTAACACCTGACGTATCTTTCCTACTATTTGTTAAACAAAAACTACCGGTATCGCCATTGTGGACGTAAACAGATGTTTGTGGATGTGTGCGAGTATGTAACCATATACATTAACCAGTCTAAGCTATTTTATTTAGTCCACGAAAACTACTATTTTCTAAACCACAATTAATAATCGCCTTTATAGGTTTAACATTTCGACCATTTACCCAATGACTGGTGCTACGTACATGGAAACTTTAATTTCTTATTAGGAGAATTCTTATTCTCCCGCACTGCTGCGTAGTTGCATGCCTACCCCTTTTGAGGTATATGCTCGTTATAGGTTGTAAGACCCTCGGTTTTACTTAACTACAATTCGTGAGACCCCTTTAATCTTTTTAATCGTATCTTTCTCGCCTACAATACAGTAGGACTTAACATTACTACCAACAAATTCTAATACTGGACCCCCATTAAATACGTCTTTAATTTTCCTACAACTTTTTGTTGACAAGTGTTATATTGTATTTATTATACGCAGGGTAGTCACTCTTTTAAGATAAATATATTTTGTTTGGTATCAACTAATATTAAATTTTTCTAGGGACCCCAAATCTGTAAATAGATTTTAAATAGGACCACCCCATACAAAGTTATGTCTTTTAAAGACTAATTTTTGCCCATCTTTATTTAACTCCATCTTTAAAACCCTTTTTTCGCTAACCAAGACATATGCTTTAACCAACCGTTTCCCTAGAAATCTAAAACCGCAGTGTCCCGCGAATACCACGTGGAGATAACACGTATACTCTGACAACAAGGATAGAAGCAGGAAGGATTTGGAAGGTGGGAGAAGAACTTAAAAAAAAATTATGGAATCTTAAAACTAATATATACAATAGATTTACAAAATCCATACAAATATAA
The DNA here is from genome assembly GCA_036346225.1 of Platerodrilus igneus. Classification (NCBI taxonomy): domain Eukaryota; kingdom Metazoa; phylum Arthropoda; class Insecta; order Coleoptera; family Lycidae; genus Platerodrilus; species Platerodrilus igneus. The sequence continues at coordinate 2,325,297 of JARFIW010001617.1, forward strand.
ACAACTATCTTATATCTTTATGCTCCCATGCGTAGATTGTTGTACTATTAGGAATGATGTACCTTTGTCATCTTCCTCGATAAACTAATTTTATTAATAAGCTGCGTGTACAAATCGTATTTTTACTCCGGATACATACGCAGGCAAGTACTCGATACCATCCAAATAAAGAATTGGATGCTTGGTGACTGTTAACATCCGCTTCCCTCGTGTACGCCCAGACACATCCCAGCCCATGAGCACCCTGCGCATGCACACCTGCCCATGCGCACCCATGCGCGTACGCACCCTGCCCATGCTCGCTGCCCATGCGCACCCCTCTCTGTGCGACTGCTATTTCGGGTAACGTACAGCCTTTTATAAATAAAGAACAATGTTATATACTATTATAAAATGTTTATTCTGACATTATACATAACAAATTTAAAAATATTTAATACCAAGCATGGAGTCATTTAAACTTAATTTTAATACAAAGTTATACACAGAAGACAGTCCTTTCTTTATGTTTGTTTGCAGTGGTTTTAATTTTATCTAATTTTATTCGCAGCTTAAAATTTAAATCGACACCCAAGTCTTCTATCTCCTTTTCTAACCAATAGTTTGATACATAAAGACCGTCTAGGTTTTCGAATTGTAAAATGTACCGAAGTTTGCCTCTATATTTAAAGTCTTTGATTCCGCCGACAACCAGATCCATTCCTTCGTGTAATTCTTGCAGCTTGTGACAATCTTTTAATCGCAGCTTTCCCACTATATCCTGCATACGTATCTTGTTAGCTTGATCGACTTCTTCTTGTCGGTATTGGAGAAATCCTTTTCTCCACACACCGTTGCGTAGTTGCATGTCCACCACTTTTGGGAATATATGGTTGTTATAGGTTGTAAGACCCTCGGTTTTAAATGATCCGAAAGGTTCTTTACTAGGTAAATATACAATGTTTAAGCGGAACCCCTTTGCGTGTGGTGTACGCAAAGGTTACGAAACCCGCATTCCTTAGTTCGTCTTTGTTATCTGCCATTTTGATAAATACGTTTTAGAATAACCTTTTAAAAAGTATACGGATTTAGTACCATCCTTTTCTGCAAGAACGCCTACATAACTAAAGAGTCTTTCTTACTAACCGCAAATGCATACAGCTTGTACAACCCGGATGTATCTAAGTCAGTCCATCGACACATAAAATAATCTTTTAATTCTTCCTCATTTTCTCTAATAAGATGTTCTTTGTCTAACACATCTTTGAATTGTTCGCGTATTGTTGCAGCGTTTTCCATGTAGTCCGACTTTCGCCTTTTTACATCCATTTCCTCTAATTCCAGTTGTCTTTTTCTTCCACTTACAGCGTATGGCATGCATAATGGGGCAATTTCCTTTAGCGTAAACGGATAGAGTTTACTGCCAATATTTACGCGTTGTCGTACAACCTCTGAACGAATGTTAGGTGTATCTATCAATTCCAATTCCGATTTGACTATTTCTTTTGGAATTGTAGAATATGGTGTAGCAGGTTGTGTTAAATATGTACTAACCTGGTTCAATGTAGTACTTGTGTAAGATTTTTATTTTATCTTGGTGTCTTCCTCCTCTACTATCTCCAAATAATTTACAGGTAAATAGTTAAAACTAAAAGCCAAAGCACATACTTTATCAATGTTTCCCTTTCTTTTGGTTTTCGGACAACTTAATTTGCAAGCCCGTCAATTTCTTTGTATTACCATTCCCCAATACACGTACTGTAGCAGGTTATTATACACTAAACAGCAGCTATTTTGTAGCTTGTCCGATAGCTTACTCCACATTTTGGCAAGTGGTACCGAGTACATTGGCGCCTTTAGGAAGTATAACTTACTATCTTCCAATAAGGTTAAACAGTCTTTTAAGGGTTTATACACCGTTCCGCACTGACATAGCTTCCAATTGCACAGTTGTATATTGTCGCTTCCAATCGCGTAATACCATGTTCTTTGGCCAAAGTAGACGCAAATGTTTCCCTTAAACGTACATCTGGACAACGTAAAAATCTAGTATATGATTGCCAAGTTGTTTATTAACACCAGGACTTGTTATCTGACACACAAATTTGTTGTATATCTTAATTCTTGCATTGGTTGTTAGCCATGTTAAACAATCAATTCCTACCAGTTTTATCGTTGTCAACTATAATATTACACTTTTCTTCGTATTCGCCCTTATAGCAAAAGTTATGGTTTGTAGTTAAATAATTACACATCTCCATCTTGCTAAATATACCCGCAAAATCTTGGGTTACATCCATGTCAAAAGATAGAAATAATCTTTTCGACTTCGTCTAATATATCTGGTAGTTCCTCCAATAAAGTTTCCAACAACATCTGCTAGTTCCACTTTGTATCGAACACATATAGGATTTTGGAATTTTTTATTAATGCATTCGAGGTCTTCTTTTCCGATAATTTCCTTTACTCTCTGGCCCATCTTGTTAGTGCTTTCCAGAGAAAACGTTGGCTTAGCTTTAACACCATGCCTAGCGGAAACGAATCGGTCGAACTTTCTTCGTAGATAGCTGTTAAATGCACCACAAATTTTTTTTTAGGATAAACATCCTTTTGTTTGCAGATGTTTGTTCGGCGTCAGAAAGGTCGCAAATTTTAACCAACATTATATTGTCACAAAATGGTTCTGTAATTGGTGTGTGTAGTCCGCCAGTCAGCATCTGTTCGCCTTCGACATAACAAATATTACCAATATCTTTTACCAGATTATTGTTGCACATATTTTCTGTCAACAGCCATAATCCAAATCGCTCATTTGTCGGTTTCACTTTATTCCCAAGAAGTTGAGAAACGTTAATCACCTTTGGAGACGCTCATGTTTACCGTTCTAGCTACTATCGAATACTAAATTGAATACGAAAAAATTGTTCTCTTATGTATTCTACAGAGTGGGACGTATATTGCCGAAGATAGTCGAATATGTTGTTATCCGACCTAAGCCGACAGGGATGCGCATCGACATATATCCGGATATATGTAGGATGCAAATTTGAAATTACCCATGGGTGAAGTACCCCATAGGGTGAAATGACCCATATGACCAATGACCACATGACCACATGACCATATGACCACATGACCACATGACCATATGACCACATGACCATATGACCACATGACCATATGACCTAATTGCTTTTAATGAGTTTTCTCATTAAACCCATTAGCACTAATTGCTTTTTAATGAGTTTTCCATTAAAAACCAAGTGTGGACCTAGGTTAGATAAAGGAAAATAATAGGTTGGGTCGCGCCGCGGCGCTGCTAACCTATTTTCTAGCACCGTATGTAAGTGGAAAACTCGTGCGGTGTACTGTTTAATCGTGCGTGTGAATGTCGTCATTGTCGTGTCAATTGTGTGGTCAATGTGTCAATGGTTCGATGATTCACCCTTGAAACATCTGTCGGATATGTCGTGCGGATCTGTGGTTGACATAGTGGCGTACGTCGTTAAGCATAATTCATGAGTTGGTGTTCGATGTGAGAAGCTTGGCGTTCGGACGTCTGCTGCTGCCGAGAATGACGTCGTGGATGTGAGTAGACAATGTGGCTGTGTGAATGGCTGTGTGTGGGCGAACATGTGACTGACAGCATGATGTTAGTTGGCATGACTGATGTGGCCATCGATGTTTATCTGAATGTGGTAGTTGTATCTGCACCGATGTTCAGGCTGTGAAGCTGCATGTTGAAGCTACAAGGAGTAGCCTCGAATCGTATAAATCGTGTTCCATGGTGAAGAATGTTGAATACGGGCTGTGGAAACTGACGAACTGGTGATTGATGTCTTTGGCATGGTGTGAACAACTGCGGTATGTATGAACAGGAATGTTGCTTGGAAGAAAATGTGTGTTGACAACGTAACTCGGTGGATTGATTTACGGCATGAATCATGAGATACGAGATTAACGGTGTCTGGTGATCAACGGCATCTGCGTTGGAAGATGTGCGTTCGACGAATTGTGCGACTGCGCTGATGCGGTTGAAACGTGCATGGTGGTATAATGCTGCGGCGTTTGCTGACAGGAATGATAGTTATCTTCTAAAGAACTACGTCACCTGCCAAATGTGTATCGGACTAAACAAGTGCTGTTTGTGATCTAGCTGTGGCTGTAATAGTGACGGTGGGTCGAAAGAAAAAGGTGTATTATCGTGCTCGTTAACTGTTGGTGTTGAATAGGTGAAGAGCAGATAAAATAATCTAAATCTTACGATAAAGCAGTGTACATGTACGATCTGCAATTCGATTCAAGCATTTCAGGTGATTGATAATGCGCAGGCTTCGGACTTGCGCTGATGACTCGTGTCGTTCTAAAATCCCATGTGCATACCGCTGGTGGAAGGAAAGCAACTGGAATTGGGAAATGACAACGGCTCATGACTGCGGCTGTTGAACAGGCATCTTGCGTGAAAATGAGGAAGAATAAGATGTGATACGATGCAGATCGGGTCGTATGGCTGACATTGCGTTGAAGACTCTTTGTGTGCGTTCTTCTGAAGAGGTATCGTTGCAAAGGTATTCTAAAACGTTTTATCAAATGACGAATAACGAACTGGAATGCGGTTTGACGTGTACTCATCGAATGACTGATGTATGCTGTCGGTCATTAAAACCGAGTTTGCTGACAATATTTCAAGTGGTGATAGCATCAACGTGTGGAAGATTCTCCAATAACCTGTTGAAAATGAACAGTGACGTGCGGGTGGATGGATCAAGCTGTCGAAGAATGGATCTGGTTAGTGCGAATCAAGACTAATATGAGGCAACTTCGACGTTTACAGTTCGAACCTACGGTCTGTAACTATTGTGTTGAAAAGGAGTATACGATGTCGTGGTTAGTAAGCTGCGAATAATTGAGAAACGCATAAAGGACTGTGCTGCATTAATGGTGAAGATTGTAAATGACGTCATGTATGTGAATGTTTACAATGTATATGCGTGGAATAAACATTGTATGTGTCATGTTTAAGGCTGTGACGTAACATCACCGGGGCGTGGCTGCGCTGCGGGTGTGCTGCATGGTGCTGGTGGTGCAGAGCGGATGTGTCTGGGTATCTGCTGGTGTGTTCGGTGCGTTGTGGGTGGTTTCGAGGAAGATGAACATTTCAATTCGCATTGGCGTGTTATGTGTATAGTTGTTTTGTGCGTTCCACTAATTGTTCTATCTGGTGCTACGTGTATCGTTATGCTCAGTGGCGGGTTAAGGATGATGCGTGCGTTTGATGAGTAAGATGAAATGTCGTCTTAAAATCTGTGTATTAAATGTGGTACAATTGTACAAAATGTTCAATTATTAGTGCTCGAAATTAAATGCGTGAACAGTGTGGGCAATAGTGGTATGTGAGTCTGCTGTAGGCAACGATAAATGGGTCTTAGTTTGTAGATGCTAAATAAGTGGCTGCGGCTGCGCGGTCTGATGGTGTCGATCGTACCCAGTCGTGATGATATGGCGTATCGGGTTTGAAAAATGGTTTGTGGACTATAAAAGACTGGTTGTTGTCGTTCATCCACAAACTGTTCTGCGTACCGTTTGTTTAACAAATGACGTCGAGGTTAACGTGGAATGTAGGTTTAGTTAAATATCGATGCGTGAATGAGTTAATATAACGGTTATGTAAGTGATGTGTCGAAAAGATATTGCTGGCTGATTAAAGTGATCATAGTTATCGTTCATGAATGGTTCTCGGATGTATGATCTCGCGTTTAATCATGGGCGATGTTGAAATTACCATCGTGTTGGTTGAGATGACTTGGTCTGTTGGCTGCATTCTGAATCGTGCGTCGAACGTGTTAAACTGGTATCGAAGGATATGTTAAAATTGTGTTTAATGATTTCGTACGGATAATAACGGCGTATCGTTTTAATCATCTTTAATCTATAATTAACCACGGTCGTAAAATGAAATTGTGGTAATTAGATCGCTAGTACTTGCTCGGTGTTCATTTGAAATATTCAGCCACAATATGACGTGAAGTATTTAAATTAAATTGTAGTATCCTGTGAACAAGTTGGTATTCTAGTAATGGTTTAAAGTGTTTTTGGTTATAGTAGACTGCATCTCTGCACGATTCACACAATTTTGTGCGTGCTAGACTTTCTGGAATATCGCACGCGATCCGTATACATGGAACGACGTTTCCGATGTTTCAACTTCGCCATCGACGAACGAACAGGGCATCTTGGACGCTAATTGGACGACGCGAGGATTATGACGTCTTTTGCGTTGGTAAAAATTGGAATTTTGTGGTCCAGTCTGGAAAAAGTTTTTGTTAAAATATAAAAATTTTGAGTAAAACCTGGTGAGGTTTAAAGGGGTGGGTAAAGTTGATTAAATTTAAAAAAATTGGGTTATGAACGTGGTCAAAATTGGAAATTAGTCTTGAAAATTGCAAAACAATTGAAATTTATGTGCGCGGGTTTGGGAAGACGGTTTGGAAAATTTGCGAAAATTTAAGGTTGAAATATGGTTTATCTTCGTGTGTCAAAATTATGAAATGGTTGGGAAAGGTTTATTTTGGGGTAATTTTTTTAAAGTAAAGGAGGTTTTTAAAATTTTCGGGAACCCAAAAAGGTGATGTTAAATTGGCTTGAGGTTAAATAATTAGTTGGGCTTTAAAATTTTAAGGGGGGAAATTATTGTTGGCAAATTAGGATGGTGGAAATTGAAATTTTTGGGAGGTAATATTTATGTCAAAGTTTAAATCTGCCGATCTGAAAATTTGGTTAAGCGTTAAAAAATTTAATTTTCCCGGTTATGAATTTTTAAAGACTTTCCCTTTATTAAAAATTTTTTGAAATAATTCCGAAAATTTTAGGTTAAAGGTTTTGTAATTAAAGACATTTTCGGCTGTTTATTCAGCATCAGTTGTGAGTGTCAGCTGGGTTGACATGACGTTCGAGGTCTTCGTGAGGTTGAATTTAAAATGTGCACTGCGTCGGTCTTGATACTGGTATCTTGAGCGAACGTGATAACAGAAAATGTCTGGTGCAAAGTGACTTATGGGTGATCTGAATGTCAACGGTGACGTTCGTGGACAGTCGGAGGTCAAGATCGTTCGTAACCGTGTAATGAATGGTCTAACTAGTGCTTGTGGTACGATTGAAAATGAGTAGGTTAGAGTGCTGTGAACTGTGTTGAATATACAAGTTTTTTGCAATGCGCTACGAAAACACTGATTGTGACGTAAGCGTGGCAGCGTTATGGCGTGGTGCAAGTGATGGACGCTGTTTGACGAAGCGAATGCGGTTCGCGAGTTCAGCACGACTGTGGTTTCGAAGTTCGATCTTCAAACATATTCGTAAATTAGGCGTTGTTTGTAAAATTGACGTCTGGTGTTAAAATGATGGCAACATGCGATTGTTCTCGTTGAAAAAATCGATGGATAATTCGATGTTTTAAATTACAGAGATTAAGTGAATGCGGTTTCGCTGCGGAAAGTTGGTGCAACATCGTAGGCGCTTAAGATGCAACAAGGTGCTTGGTCTGCTATCTGTAATGGCGTGGCTATGTGTCGGTCTCGAGACGATCGGGAGTTTACAAGTCGGAGTAAATACTAGTGTCTGTCATACGAATCGGGAGAATGATTCTGGTTGTTGTAGATAAAAAATCGGTTGTCGTGAAATACAGTGTTGATAAATGTGAATAATTTAGTAAATCGGTGTTATGCGTGTTTCTGGAAAGTGGGTGTAAAAGTTTGGTTTAACTATGTTAAAAATCGGTTTAAAATTGAAGCTGAAAATGCTGGGTGCTGTATTGAAAATATCAAGCGCTAAGTATCGTAAAGTTTAAATCTTAAATGGGTAAGTTCTCTGTGAAGGATATTTTGAAAGTTAAAGTGTTTTTGGGTAGATTTCCAAATCATGTGTTTGTACTGAAACCATGAAAACGGTCGATGTTTAATTTGGGCTGGAAAATGTGGGAAAGAGTTGTTTATTCTCGCAAGGTTATGTGTAACTTCGTGCAGGTACGGGTATGCGATGGTTCAAATCTGGTTTGTTAAATTTTGCGTGTGACTTGGTGTCAAAAAGGAAATTCTTAACTAGGTTAATTGCTGCAAAATTTAATTTGGATTCCAAACAAGAAGTTATCTTAAACGTTCTGCTGATTTGGTACTTTAATTGCATCATCTGGATATCCATCGAAAACAATAGCGACACCATTTTGTAATATTGCTTCACATAATTGACGTACTTATTTAAAATTGAAGTAAATGTTTCTCTTATTTGCCAAACAACCATGTAAAAAAAAAATCTATTACGTAAACCGCGTTTTCAAAATTATAGTCAGTTACAGGATTAAACAAATTATAAAAACTGATTTCTTAGTCTTACGCATTGCTTGTTCATCGAATGGTAATTATTAAAACTATATTTAATACATGGTATAAATGAGTAAATATTTGTTAGTGTTTTTCACGATAAATTACATACGAATTTGTTACAAACGTATTTGAAACGCTTACATTTAAAACCGGTGATTTGAGAGTCAAATATCAAAATCTATTATTGACCTTCATACTAAGTCAAAATCATTCAATGTAACACTGTTAGACGTAAAATTACAATCTCTACAAATTGTAAGGTATGACTTTTTGTCGTAAAATCAACGGATTTCAAAAGAAATAAAAAAAAACTAAAAAAAATTAATTTTTTTAAAAACCTCCAAATATGTACTTTTTTAACGTCATTTATGAACCTTAATTTTAGACTGATCTCATTATTTTTAGACTTAATTTTGTAGAGAATTTAGCGCTCTATATTTTAGTCCGGATTACATTTTTTCATAAAACTCATAGTTTTTGAATAATTATCAAAAAACTAAAAAAACTCAGATTTTGTAGCTGTTTTTTTAAGATGTGGGCCAATGTCGACCTCGGAGAGGGGGGGAAAACATGTTCCTTTAATACTAGACCACTTAAGCAATTAAAACAATTTCAAGCTTTCCACTAATTAATTCCGAATTGGGTCATTTTTTGGTCTAATTTGACTGGCCTATTATTCTAGATAGGAAATTTGTATCGTTTACATATTTTCGCAGTTCTACATAGTTCTGAATGTAAATGTTAATTTGCAATTAGTAACAAAAACTAACTACGACGCTCTTAGCAGATTAAACATGCAATCGAATTTTAAATTTATTTGATATATCTGATTGTGACACCGCTCTGGAGCAAAAACTATTCAAACGATATTTTCCCCAGAGAAAACTAGCTAGAAATGTCCTATCCCATACTAAAATAAAAGAAAGTTAGTGACAGCAATAACGGTGCACTCAATTCATATTGACAAACACAAATATTAAAAATTATTTTAGAAAAGATAAATGAGCCTTCAAAACGATATGCGACACCACGACAACAAGCGTTATAAATAGACACCATTGTAAGCTTGAACGTTTGATAAATTGTTGGTCTACTACCTATTGAGCTTTGCAAGATGTGTTCTGGGGAATTTCATTAATATTTTGGTGGCATAAACGACGTGCTATGAGACTATAAAACAGCAGGCGAATTTTCAAATACTTAATAATTATACTCATAAAAGCTGCAGGTGAACTAAGCCCAAACCCGTATATTTATTTATGTCTATACCTTTAGAATACTAAACATTAAAAAATCTCGCATGTAATTCTTAATACCGTAAAATTCGCTCTATTAGCAGCAAGAGCTGCACAAAAATGGTTGTTCTTTATGGGCCGTAGCCCGTGAAATCAGCCTCCAGAGGGGATATACCCTCACGCTATATTAGATCGTTGTCATATTGTTTACACTGTCTAGTATTGTTGTACAACTAGTTTGATAGAGACTTCATACAACCCCTTTATTTTCCAGATGCGAATCATGAACAATTGAATCGAACCGGTTTATTGCTCTAATAGTGCTCGTTTTATTCGATTATGCGTTTATTTTATAAAATTTGAATTGTTGGTAGTTTACAATTTCATTGAGGTTTCTTCCGTACACGTTGCTTGATCTAATCCAATTTACAGGAAAAGAATTACTGAGGTGGATAGCGGTTTTGGATCTTAAAGCTGGGAATCTTATTCAAGGTGTGGACAATAAATTGGGGTAATTATAGTAGCAGACCTATATAAATATAGTAATGCGAAATAATTGTGCCTCATACTTTAATTATGGGTTTTATGACACAGTTGGATAATAGTACACACTCAGCTTAATCTTCATTATCCCATAAAAACCAGGAAATTTTTGTTCTTTTATCCTTCTTTCAGGCCATGTTAAACCTATCATACGCACTGGAACTTCTTTTCTTAAAAACATTTCAAAATTCATGTAATCTTAGAAATAATGTCAGTTTAAATGACCATACTGAGCACTTACGGTGTACCACAGCGATCTGCTCTTGGTCCTATACTACTTCTCATATTAATAAACGATATTTTCATAAAAATAAGTGGAAATATAATTCTTTTTGCAGATGATACGAGCATTACTTGGAGCAATACCGATTCAGAGACATTGCAATATGAAATTAATCATTTATCTGCTGAGATTTTATTGTGTTCTCATATCCATATTTAATAAATTTGGATTTTGTTTGACTTTGTTTATTTGGGTGTCTCTTGTAATTTTTTTATGGTGTTAATTTATTGTAATAATTGGTTTTTTATATAAATTTTCCAACGGGAATTACCATGTGGGTTCATTGGACCATGTAGTGATGGATTCGAACCGAATCGGACCGAACCTTGCCCTAGGTTCAGTTCGGTTCGAAAACTTTCTAGTCCGGTTCGGTTCGAGGTTTGGCTCGAAAAAATATATTCCGGTTCGGTTCGAAAAAAACGAACCGAACCTCAAACCGAACCGAACCGGTTCGACATTTTGATATTTTAAACAACTAGTACGTTCAACTACAACAATTTAAATGTTTAATGTAGTTTTTATATTTAGTAGCTGCTATTTTCAAATAAACCCAACATTAATTTGTTTTAGATTTTAGTAGCATAAATCATATTAATACTATTTGTCCAGGTTTGATTTTTCAATACGTACTCTCTTTAACAAAGCGTAATTACAATTAGGTTAATAGTAAAAGCCACCTCTAGAATTTAGAATGTGTTAATAATTAATAATTTTTACTAATGTCATTTTACCGTGCAAGAACGATATCACACGATCTTTGCAATTACTTTTATTTTAGTTTTAGTTAGTATAAAAAGAGTATCGAGACAATAAGGTGTTGCTGATTTCTTATACAGTACAAACAAAAAGCTGTTTGTCAGTTTATCTTTATTATTATTATTATTTCTTTTAAAAGACAATATCAGATGGTTCTCGAAAAAAATCGTAAATCTACCTCAAACAGCGTTTACGTTTTTCATAATAACATATAACAGTATTTATGGCACGGGTATTATGCCTGCTTATTATTTGCATTATACTGTGTTATTTTATGTCGGCATTGATTGAACAGTTTATGCCGCCATAAGTCATAAACTTCAACCCTTGTTTTTGAGAGAAAGTTCGGGGTTATTCTTCTTGAGTATCGGCTACTTCTAAAAACATTGGTGGTAATGGCCACACTAAATAAACAGTTAATATTATGGTACCATGCGTTTTGTGACACCATTTGTTGAGCGATTATGTACAAAAGAAAAGGAGATTAGTTTTTCCTACAAGTCACATTTTTAATATTAATAGAGAGCTGGTTTTCATACAAAAGTAAAAAATTCAAAATGATGGATTAGTAATACATACTTAATTAATAATTAAATTGTTTCGTTTACTCTGGAAACTTCTGTAGTCTCTAAACTGTGACCTCGGCTTGTATATGTTTAAGATAGTTTTCAACACGACTTCTGTTTATTAAATAAAGTAAGCTTGTTTTTAAAACCAAATTTTCAAAATCATTTCGAGTTTTTTTAATATCTGATATTAGTTATAAACAAACAACAATTTGAAATAGGGAGCATTAAACAAATCCAACTAATCTAGAATTTTTGATCTACAAACGTGCCTCGATGACAAAATTTATTAAATATGTAACACTAATACCTATTACATTTTTTACCTATTGGCTTAAAACTCAATGACCATGCATATTAGAAAATCATTCTATTTCTTATATGCTTGCGACTAGAGATTTTTAAAATGTGCATTTGGGAGAAATGACATGTTTTTAGTGAAAATTTAATTTTTACACTAAATTTTTATTTAAAAATCGAACCTTTCGAACCGAACCGGACCGAACCTTGAGCTAGGTTCGGTTCGGTTCAAAAAATTTTCCGGTACGGTTCGAGGTTCGGTTCGTGTCCATCCCTAACCCATAGTGCTACCATATAAACAAAATCAGTTGTATGCAACTTTAGCGATTCTCTGATAGAATCACACGAATTAGGGACTTCTCCGTTGTTGGGGTATTACGAATTTGGGAATTCCCAATTAGAATAACACCATTTTAAAACCGCTGTTTGAGCAACAGCAACGAATAAGCACGGTATTTAGTACTATTTGGACTTCTATAAAGTGGGTAGTGTTCGTGTGTTTATGAAAATAGTAAATCAATTTCTGTTTTATTTATTGAGTCGGGTAGATAAATTTTATATAATTCAGTTGAGTTTTGTTAGTTCATAATACATAGTTATTTTAGTGTCTAAAATTCTAAAACATGGATATGCGAAGACCCCTTACATTTGATTTTCCAATACTCCACCAGAAGGTACTACATTGGAAGCGAGTTTTTTTTTACCTGGAAATTTTGAATTTTGCCAAACCTTTGCTGTTCCAAGCAGGTAGGGATGTTTGACGTGCGTGACAACACTCACACACGGCAACTCCATTTTACCTCTTATTCGAACGAGGGCGTATTTTTAGGAAAAATGCTCACCTAACATTTTTCATTCGGATCGTGTCGGTATTTGAACCCAGAACCTTGGACATAGTAGTCACACGGAGCCGCTGATATGCGAAGACCGTTTAAAACGAAGAATTGGAGGCAGTCATAAATGAAAAATTGAATACAACAGTGATACTGAATGTGTTTCATCGGATGATAGTGGAGAAATAAACATTGAAGCTACATAGGGCGAGGAAAATTCAGATTATGGGTAACTCTAATGATTCCGACTTAGAAGAGATCGACAACGATGAAATGAACACCATTAGCGAACCAAATTTAACCTTTATATCTAAGAATCAACAAGTATGGCTCGAAAATTCTGTCAACCCTTCACAGAGGCGATACGGTCAGCATAATTTTTTACAAGACCTACACGATATGCCTTCGAAGAAGTTGATAAATATAGCTTGTACGATTTTAATTTGTTTTAGAAATATGTTTTAAGAAATTATTATCAAATGGACGAATGTTGGAAATAAATATAAACCACTAGATAAAAATGAATTTCGAAAATTTATTGGACCGATAATACTTATTGGAGTTCATAAATAAAAAGCGAATAGATATCCCAATTGTAGAGTAACAAAGATGGGCAAAATTTTCAAATAGGTTTTAAAGTATATTTCGAGTGACTAGATTTGATAATGTAGCTGCAATAAGAAAAAAAATGGTCTACTGACAAACTACAACCGATTCGCTACTGTTTCGAAATGTGGAACAATCACCTACAAAACGGATTTATTCCAGGTTGGAGTATGACCGTAGATGAACAATTGGTAACTTATAGAGGAATATGTTCATTTCGGCAATATATATCTTTTAAACCTGAAAGATATGGTATCAAGTTTTGGGCAATTTGTGTCAGCGTCTCGTTGTATGTTTGAAATATACCTAGAGGAAAGAAAAAAAACAAGGCAAAAATATGGTGAAGAGATTGATAAAAGAGATCGAAAACTCTGGACGAAATATTATAACAATTTTTTTTTGACGACTACAAATCCTTTTAAAATTATTCATAAAATAAACTGCATTGTCTATTTAAATAAACAATTGAATTTTGCAAGGTAAATAAATGGCCTAATGACAAGCCATTTATTACTTAATAATATTGGTGTAGTTACTATTAGTAAACGTTGGTCGTTCGAATTGCATCTCCAATGTCAGGCGATTTTGATGTGAGTTGTGTGCATCGCATCGAATGGATGATTCAGTCTGGCACGACCACTTGTAGAGTTACAAGCGCCATGCAGTTCAATAAGGTCTACGCTAGCAATCTGCGTGTGACAATAAAAGTTTGCCGTTTAACCAAGTGCAAGATGCACTTGATGTTTTGTGTATTCTGATAATGGTAAGCAGATTAAACTATTATTACGTCAAACTAAATAATTTTGTTATAGCGGTCTATGGTTTTCTAATAATTATTTCCTTAAATTTGTCAATATTAATTTCAATGAATTTATAAAATGTGTTCTAGGGATTTCAGATAATAACTTGTTTAAATTTGTTAATATTAATTTCACTGAATTTATTAAGAAATATAATCTAATTGGTTGGCGAATTGTAATCTTTGGAAATTGTCAAGTTTCATTCTCACTAAAGTAAATGTTACAAATATTAATTCTAGACATTCAGTGTTGATAAATAAGCTTGCGGATTTATGAGTTCAAACATAATGATTAAGTTTTTAAATTACCGTTAAATAATCTCGCTTTAACACAAATTGAAGAAACGTCGAAAATGATGTACTTTGGATAGCCTGTTTTGTGGATTGGTTTTGTTTCGATTTAATAAAAAGGAAATGCACATCAAGTTCGTGTAGATGGTTCCCAGTAAAGTTCCAGTATATAACGCAATAAAAAGTGGAAAGTAAGCTGACGTCATTTGTTTGTTGAAGGATGGCAGGCCAACATATGTAGTTTCGACAAAGTATTTGTTTCAATAAAAAAATCCAAGTTTGCAAGGTAAGTGTTTTTCTATCCATTTGATCTGACTACAGCTGTTCGTATTACTTGACAGAGACGCATATGATTGAAAACAACATTGTAGCATTTTACGACTTTTGTTTTACGATGTAATTATTAAAACTTTTGCTATTTGGAATTTATTTCAGTATGCATTAGGGCTTATATATATATATATATATATATATATATATATATATGTGTATATATATCATTGCAAATAATTATGATTTTGAATACCTTTATTTAATTCTAACAAAGTATTTCATTTGAATTCAATTACACCTCAAGTAATTACGAGAACTGAATTTTGTTTATCTTATGGAATATTTAATACATATTTGTAAACCAAGGTAACAGATCTGTGTATTTTGGGTAAATTATTTGGAAAGCTTCATGAACATGTTTAATACATTATTAATATATTTTATTCCTAGTAGAAACAGTCATGATTTTCATATTTAATATCTGTGTCTAAAAGATTAGACCAAATTATTCATGTATATTCTGTATATAAAATTTTATTAGAAAGAAAGCTAAATTTAATTAAAGGACAATCGTTAAATTCATTTGAGTAATTGTTTTATTTTGGACAAGTGAGTTCAAGAATAGTGTAATTGAGTTAAAAGGTAAAATGTATAAATACCCTTTTATAAAAGTAAAGTTTATAACAGTGACTTGATAAAGATGCACTAAACAACACACCTTCAAGTGGTTTGATGCCTAAATTTGTTTTTACAATAACGTTTAAATTATGGGTATTAATGGTTATTCTTTTTCTTTGTGGTATAAAGTAGCAAGAGTGCGTCTCTTGTGTCCTTCATTATTATATTAATACACTTCTTTACAGCTTCTGCTTGAGCAATAAATACGATATATCTCTCTAAGGACTTCCAAGTCCTCCCTTAGGGCAAACCCGTGTTTAAAAATTCAAGGACTTAGTGGCGCCCCTTTACACCCCTATTTTGTATTATTAGAGATCTCTTCATCATAAGGAGATCTAAAACTTCACTATGAGGAAGATTTGCCTTAATATAACCTGCTCCAATTCTTTTTACTTCATATTCACTTGCAAATTATTTACCATAAAAACCGAGTTATAGTAACAATCCGAAAAAATAAGCCGAAATTGCCCAGCTGTTTTACGAATCCCAGGAACCGTAAAATCCTTTCCACGATATATGGTTTTCAAAGCCATAAAATGATAACTTCATACAGCCCAAAAAGAAAAAATTGTGACATTACTTAGAACATTGCATAATGACAAAAAAATCGATAACGGGCCCAAAAAGAAACTTGAAATAATTCTGGACTATAACAAAACTGAAGCTGGGGTCGACACTATGGAGCAAACGACAAGGATATACGGCCCGAAAAGAAGGTCTAACAGATGGCCACTTTTGACAATATGATTGATATTAGCGTTATGAACGCATACATAGTGTGGTCATCTCTCGATAGAAAATGTAACAAAAGGTTACGTAAGACAACTGATTTTATTATAGAATTAGGAAAATAGTTGGCACAATGTAATGAAAATTTTGTTACATATCTAAAAATTGTTTTGAATAAATGTATCTAAAATATACAAAATAAAAATGCTAAAATAAAGAAAAACATCTTAGATTACACAATGGTCCAATGGACCCGAGCGGTACGTATTGAAAGTTGTTTAACGGTAACTATATGGTTAATAAAGATCTTATTGCTATTCCAACATGGTATATGTATACTAATAATTTGACATGCAGTATAATTAAATACACATCACTATGTTACGAAGGACTTTTAAAAATATTTCTATAGGGACCCAAATTTTTAGGACTAGCAATCAACAAAACTCTAAACTGAAATCAACACACTGATAAATTATTTTATAAACTATGCGGTGCCTGTTATACTTGAACAACAATATCAAAAGAACTTAATACAACAACTACGAAGAACAACGTACTTTGCTTTATTTGAATCACTTGTACACTATACTGTACCATTTGAGGGCGCCTGCAATTCTGAAAGATTTCAAAAAGTTTTTAGATTTAAAAAATACGTGCACTAAGAAACATACTTTACTTATACAATACCCAACATTGTAAACCCTATTTTACAAAGTATACAATTTTAACTCTCTATGCGCTCTTTGTTTTTAAAAAGGTTTGTTTCGTGCACAAACATATTAAGGACGTCTAAATGGGTCGCAGCACTTCTCGTTAAACCAGACAATCAAACGCATATACAGTATGTTGAATTCATAACTACAATATATAGTGGTTCAGTAAGTTAGTAGGTGTTGTAGAGTAGTAGTCAAGTCAAAAATAAATAGATAAACTTGTCAAAAAAGGAATCTATAAAAGGAAAGT
The DNA here is from genome assembly GCA_036346225.1 of Platerodrilus igneus. Taxonomy (NCBI): domain Eukaryota; kingdom Metazoa; phylum Arthropoda; class Insecta; order Coleoptera; family Lycidae; genus Platerodrilus; species Platerodrilus igneus. The sequence goes on from JARFIW010001617.1 coordinate 2,342,509, forward strand.
TTTAGTTAGCGTGTCAATTCAATGTGTATTTGAATTGTTGCTTCAAAGGCGATTCTTAAGATGTTCACTTAACTTCGCGTTCTTCAGAATCAATAGTTTTTCGAACCGTCTTAGCTGGGTGCAGCGGGGAGCAGTATTACGGCTGGACATGACTTAGTGGCGATCGTGACAGTATTTTCAGAGGCAGTTCAAACTACAATTGGGAGTAAGGTCTACAACACGTATCCTTTTTATTTGTCTTATAATTGAAGTAGGATGTGGATAATGAAGTTGAAGTCAAAACGAAAAGTAGGCGTGTGCTTAGAGCTAACTTTACCAGAACGGTGAATGAGTCAGAACAATTGTTGGAAGCTGAAGTCGTAGAGTGTAACGCTCTTGCAGCTTTGTTTCAATATTTAAAATTGAATCCAAAGTATTGCGAAGTTCTGACAGTCTACTGTATGAATCTGGGTTAATTGAAAGTTCTAAAGAGCAACTATTAGATGAGCTAAAAAGTTGTGACGTTTACATTCAAAGGTTTATGGAATTGAATTTAGGATGCAAAAAGGTCCATGCCAAAAGCGCGGATAAAAAGCGTTCAATAAAACGTGTGGGTTTATTCAGTATTGGTAGAGGCTGCGTCTTTACCAAGACGTAAACTTATACTACCACAAATAGAATTTAAACGTTTTGATGGGAATATAAAAGATTTTTGCCATTTTGGTTTTAATTTGCGAAAGTGTCATCGATGAAAGTGGCAAAATCGAATATCTTATTCTGGCTACGGCTGTAGAAAGTAAGGCACGAGAACTGGTCGAAAGTTTTTCTGCAGTAACAGAAATGTTAAAATAGTTTGGTTCATGCAAGCTAGGTTTGGAAGGGAAAACTTGGAGATCGAAGATTATATTAGGCAGCTGTTAAAACTGGTTTTAATCAATGCTATGGCGCGAAAAAAGCTAGAGGATCCAGTGCTGTATAACCAGATGGAAACACAATTGCGGGTCTTGGACACTTTAAGTATTACATCGAATAAGTATGCGGCTATACTTTTTCTCTTGATTGAATCCAGTTTATAGTCGAACCTTTTAAGGACGTGGCAGTGCTCTGCATTTAGTGCTGGTTCGTCTATAGTTGTGTTAGTTCAAGCTCCCGACAAAAATTTAACGTTTGAAATTAGGCTTAAAAGCATTAAGAATTTCGTGCGCGCCGAATCTGAAGATGATCAACGAATTTCTTAAGATATGAAGGTTTTGGATTGTAAGACAATGTCGCTAGTACGTTGGTAAAGTCGTCGGATCAGCAAGATAGAAAGAAAACTGAGAAAATTGTGGTAGCAACGGCAATGGATTTAAGGAAAACCGGTGATAATGAATGTGATACGGTTTCAAATGTCGCTAGAGAAAGACGGCCATTAGCGCAATGTAAGGCTTTGTTTTCGTTGCTTAAGAATAGGCCATACCTCTAGGCGATCTCGAAACCAGTAAAAATGTTATAAGTGCAGTCAGTTACACGTTCAACCCCTACTTCGTCTGTATCAATATTAAGAAAACTGCTGAAGTAACCTGTACTAATCGGGTTTTCTAAATCATAACAAAGCCACATATTTTTGCAAAGTTTATTAGTTTCGCTAGAAGGAGTAAAAGGTATAGAAATTGTAAGGTTTTAAATTAATATCAGGTTTCAGATATCGTACCATTTGCAACCACGGCGTTAGAATTGGGCTTAAAGGCTAAACGAAATAAGAGAGTAATACATGGTCTATTCGGAAGTAGCGAGTCCATAATAGATCATTCATGCTACGATTCGGCTGTCGTGCATGACACTTATGGCGACAGTTTTGAAGTGTTAGACCAGCGTTTCATTCGTAATGAAGTTAGTTTGATTTTTATGGCCCATGGCTGTTGGAACTGAAAGAGTTAAAAATTAATATTTCTAATGTAAATAAGCAGGGCCCGATCGAGCTCCTACTGGGTTTTAATATTGCAATCACCTTGTATACCTGTAACCAGTATCGGTTAAAATGTCGGTTATTGGCGATGGAAACGTATCTAGGTTGAACGATAATGGGCACTGGATTGAGTCACGATCATAAGACTGACCAATCGACCTCATCTATTTTGTCTCTGTTTAGTCTAAATTCAATCACGCACTTCTGGCAGTTAGAAGTATTGGGCGTTGAAGGTCCTGTGCGTAATTATGTAGAAGGAAATTACGATTGCGACTAAACAATTTCTTATGCAGACTGTCGTCGTTAGTGCCGAATACCGACATCAGATAAGAATGCCGTCTCTAGACGGCCATCCAACGAAACTAGTGGAGGACACTTCTTACCAGACGGGTCTGTGTTGAAGGCGGATTCTACAACTGCAGTGCGACCGGTTTTTGAGGTGTCTGCGCATGAAAATGGTAAGCATTATATCTCGAAAGCTGGTTAAACTTATATCTGCCATGTTGCTGCAATTTCGAGAACGTAAATAGGAGTGGTGTCTGATATAAAAATTACCTTCCTGCAGATAGGTGTGCATGAAAATGATTGTAATTTCTTAAAGTTTTGGCGGAAAGCTAAATTAGGTGAGGATATTGTATATCAACATAATCGAGTTATATTTGGCGTTAACTGTAGTTTTTCTGTTTGGCGCTACGATTGAATAACATCTTTCAAAATGTTTAGAAAATTCCTTTCTTACGGGAGTTGAATATCAACCAAAATCCGTTGAAAAGTTGTCTAAACCTTTTTATATTGACAACTGTGTTGCCAGTGTAAAAGATGTTTCCAACATAATCAAAATTATTCGCGAATCTTGTTTTGGTTATGGCAGAAAAAAAGTTTGAATAACAAGGAGGGTAGTTTTTCAGAGATGCAGCAAGTGTTGACCGCAGTTTATCTGTTTTGAAGCTTGAGCTGCAAGATGTAAACGACCTGTTGCTGTCAAAACAGTGGCTATTATTGATGACACAAGTGGTACTTGATCCATTGGTTTTACGTCACCAACCGGTGCCCAAACAGACACTGCAGAAGTTATGGTTACAGGAAATTTTGTGAGGTACACCTTTTGATAACGGAGTAGCCGTATCGTTTAAAAGGTGGTTTGGGGAACTGCCGTTCTTATATGAAATAAAAATTTCTCGTTGGATTTCGATTAATAGTGGGCGCGTGTAAGAAATAATCATTCATACATTTTGTGATGCTTCCAAAAGTGCTTATGCGGCCATTGTTTTCTACAAAGCTGCAACTGAAGGAATTGTGAAGGTGTATTTATTGGCTACTAAATCCAGGTTTGCGTCCTTAAAAAACTATGACAATTTCTTGTTTGAAATTACTAGGGGCCTTAACAGGAGCAAGACTGTACAACCAATTGAGAGGTAACCTGGATAGCAAATTTGAAAGTTGTTTGACCGATTCTACAGTGACTCTCTCATGAATTAAACGCAATGAAAAGTGGAACATGTTTATCCGGAATCGGGTGACCGAAATACAAAAACTCTTGGCGCTATGTACCCGAAACTTACAAACCAGCATGTATGCTGTCTCGTGGGTGTACTCAAATAGCCGTTGGAATTACAATTCTCGGAAGAACCTAGTTGGATGTACTTGGACGCTGGGTGTTGGTCCGTTGAAACTCCTAGTGCTGATGAAAGAAAAGCGTCAACGAGCGTAAGAAGGAGGTATTAGCGCTTTGTAATGTTGATTTGAGCAATTTAACAAATTTTTGGCATTTGTACTATTTTTGTACATTTACTAAGACACTTAGAACGATGGCCTGGATTTTAAGGTTTCGTTGCAATCTAAGTCATGCTGAAGAAAGTGAGTGGTAAATTCTCTGTTAAAGAATTAAATGAAGCCAAAGTGTTTGTCATGAGATTGGTGCAAAAGCAAACCTTTTTGGGTCTTTAAGATAAACGGTTGGTCTGTCTTAATCCATTGATGAACAAGAATTGATGTGTGTACAATCTAGAGTGGCTTATCGAAAACATGTTCCAGGTTATAGATTTCCAATTGTTTTGCCCACCGAGCATTGAATAGTCACTTGTCTCATAATGACATGCACAAGAAGCTTTGCCATGTTTGGAGTACAAGGTCTGTGGATCAGTATAGATAAAAATATTGACTGTTGGGAGGTAAGAGAACCTCAAGACGCGTCATTTGGAAATGTAGAATTTGCATAAGATTTGGGTCAAAGCATTTCGTATTGGAGTCGCCACCCTTGCTTTCTGGTAGAGTAAGTGATGCTGTGGCTTTTGAGATAACGGGAGTGGAAAGAAAAAATGTATCAGCGATCTAATAATGAATGTGAGCGATGTTGTCCTAATTTGCACTGACGATTCCAAACTGATAGAATGACCATCGAAACGTGTTGAAGAATTAATAGCAAGTAAAGAAGAGCGTATTAGGTTAGTTCGCGTCCAGACGATACACGGTTGCAAAGACCTACAGAAAGATTGTATCTTCTTAAATCCATTAGTGTCGATGATCAACTTGTTGTAAGAAGTCTGATCGACAATAAGGAAGAGTGTGCAGAGGAAAAAGTGGGGTACAATATAGTAGGTGTGTGAGTATCTAAAAGTAGAGCATTAGTACCTGTCCTATTGAGGACGCACGAATGTGGAATTTCAAAATTTTCTATAAAGTACCAAGGCTAACATAAACTTTAGTTGCTGTCTTAATTAACTTGTCATATGTTCTAAACTCAATCGTAACTGATCTACAAGCATTTAAAGTTTAAAAAATCTGGAGGTATAGATACCTGCTGTTAAATATATTAGTGAGAATCACTACAAGGTGAATGTTTTAAATGTGACTAGGAATTTGAGTATGTCCCAAGAAAATTTACATAAACAAAACTTTAATAAAAAAAGAAAGATTTATTTTGGCAACGGCAAATTAGAGATAAGTCCAAGTCATTTGTATAAAATATTCCTTCAAATAGACGTAAATTCCAATAAATATTCACAAAACCACAATTTTAATTAATCTGTATTAAAAACTTAATTACTAGCTATTGTTTTGACAATAAAACGTGTCTCAGTACGAGGAAATGGACATTTTGTATTATTTCAAGGTATTGTATACTAGGTTAGATAAAGTGCACAAATAAGTCGCTAGGGGTCGCCAGCATTATATTCTAAAGTTTCAAAGCCTATGAACATTTTACAGCAATAAGTGTATTATGTAAATGCGAAATGAAAAATGTTTTTTATCCGGCAATAAAATTGAGGTGCTTTTGTTTAAACAATAGTTACACGATAACCATAAAGGATATGCTACGTATTCAAAGCTCTACATGATGCAAGGTGGCTCCGTGGCGTAGTTAGTATGCGTGTGACTATGTCGAACGTCCCGGGTTCAAATTTCGACACGGTCCCCTTGAAAAATGTTACGCATGCAGTTTTCACAAAAATATGCACGTGTACGATCAGCAAGAGTTCGGTAAAATTCGAAATTTTTAGGTAAAAAAAATTCGCTTCCTGGCCAATGCAGTACCTTCTTGTGGAGCATTGAAAAATCAAATGTAGTGTACATGATGCAATCCGAAAATTTTTTTTAATAAAACAGAGCAAGAAAGAACCAACTTTTTCATTTTTAATTACTAGACATTAAACTTTTTATGTTATAGAAAACAATAGTCGGAGTGCCAACTATTACGTTACCAGTTTAGAGTCAATCATTACATGACCAGCTTGAGCGTAAATTATAACGTTAATCCCGGTGTAACTTATTACGCCCCAAATGTGGTCGTAAGTTATTGTCGTTAAACGGTTACAGATTTACATGCAAAGAAAGTAATTAAAAACTAAGCAAAAAGCTCATTTCGATTAATAGCTGTAGCTAAGGGTATGCCTCTGCGCTCGTTGCTTTCAGCTAAAATCACCGCTGACGTGTTCAAGTAGATCCAGTTGTGTGGGGTCAGTTTCTTAGGTTTTTATCCAGATTCTAGCAGTACAGTGTGTTGTTGAACCTAGAACTTTAGGGAACACAAAAGGTAATAATGTACTTGAAAGAACGATAGAGGAATACAAAAGTACACTTTGCTGGACTGACACGCACTCGCGTTTAATACGACGATATCTTCGAGTAGTTGAAGGTATAGTATAGTTTAAAATGCGCCGTTATCCTCACCATAAGAACGTTTTTTTATTGTCTAAGCGCAATAACCACAAACTCTTTCGATCTTGGAAACGCGTGCTTCAAAGAATACATCGATAAATTACGGATCCTCGACCTTAGTTTGCATGAACCCCGAAACCACAAACTCTACACGCAGTAATCTAATTTTTTGGATTAGAAATATCCCTTATTCCTAATATTAAAACGAAAACGTTCTGCAGGCAAAAAGCGTAACAACCTGGAAATAATACGAAAAATTGAAATGATTATGCATGAAAATAACATACAAACTACAACACATACAAAAGTTCAAGCATTAATAGAGCTACAAAATATTTCAAGGCAAAAATTGCATGTTAAAGCTTTTTGATTAGCCGTAATGGTGAAGGTACAGAACGAAAGCAAAAAAAACAATATTCTTAACTTTCACAAAAGCAACAATATGAGTGATGAATGAACGAATTAGTGCATTTATTTATTTATTTATTTATAAAAAACATACGTTGATCACATAAGTGAATTACAATTAGTCATAATTAGTCAATAAAATGATAAACATTAATAAATATTGTAAATTATGAAAACAAAGGAGTCAACAGCAAACCCTTCACTTCACTCAAATACTCTTGAACTGAATAAAAGGCATTATTCGATAAAAAACTTTTGATAACTTTTTAAAATTTATCTAGCTGCAATTCTCTAATATTGTCATTTATGGCATTGTAAAAAAGACAGTTATAGTAATTAGGACAGAATTTACTTCTAGAAATACGGTGATAGGGCAGAACAAGATTTAATTTACCATCATTTGTATTAATATCATGTATGCTAGAATGCACACTAAATTTATATATATATATATATATATATATATATATATAAATAATATATATAAATATATATATAAACCTACTTTTCTCTTATATATATATATATATATATATATATATTATAGTGGTTTTAAAAGATCAAAAATAAATATAAGCAAAACAATTTCAAAACACCCTGTATAAAAGAACAACCAGAAATTACGTGCGAAACTTATATTAGTTAATTCATTTTTAAGTATCCGGTATTAACGAAATTTTATAAATAATTAATGAAATTTAAGTAGGTTTGCAAAGAAATTAAAGGGTAGAAGCCAATGCCATTAATTTAGTAATTAATTTGAATTAATTGAACGAGTATTGATGTATAATATGCATAAAAGCGTTTAAAAACCCAATAATACAAAATGAGAGGCATTTTCTAACGTACAAATATATCAAGAGGGTTAAAATACGTAGAAAATCCAAATCGTAGAAGTGTTAGTTAAAATATTACGATTGAACACTTGCGTATTTTTCTAAAGTTCAAGTTCTGCTTAAATTGTGTAGATAACAAATGGTTACGGAGAAGGTCGGATAAACCGCCGCTTATATTCACGGGAAATGCTAATATGAGGGTTATTTAACGCACGCAGACAGTCCACGTGTGTAAACAGTGAGCAAACAAGGATATCGATTTTTCAACCACTCAAGCAAGGTTAGACTGAGACGTACAAAACGTATAAGCATGCGACTACAATAGTAGAGGAGGGATTTAAAAGACGTCATTAAGTCTACGATTGGTCGATATGTTAGTTCAACTTGGCATAGACACGAGGATAGTATAGCGTGATTTTCTTGTAATTTTATAACGAGATACGGAAATTCGCAGATTTGAAATTGGGGTTGAGTGCAAAATTGTGAGAATGTGTTGTTGTGAGCGGGATTTCGGATAACTGGGGGCCTGGAGAGGTGACAGTCGAAGGACATAAATACTCTAGAGAACTAGGACTCGCTCTCTTGTCTTTTAACTTCGTGCCTTATTATTTCGATCGTCCCGACAGCACATATGAAAGTTAAACATGAGTTGTAAGTATAAACAAATAATTTAACGTGTATTGCTTAGTGATAGCCTCTAAATTAATTAAAACGCGGTTAATGTGCCGAGATTATTTTATTGAGGTATCACCTATAATTTTTAATTAACTCGTGTCGGGACATTAAGTAACGTAGATTACTGTGAAATGAAATTTGGAATTTGGTTACACCGAGGAGGCGTTGGCGGATCAACTGAAATGGAAGTCGTCTAGTAATTGAGAGAAACATCCTGCCGATCAGATAGAAAATTACATGGCATCATCTACAGGGCGAAGATCTTCTAGAAATTCCAGGTAACGATTTAACATTGTGATTCCTATAAACTGTAAATATTGGGGTGGCGTATGAGAGTATTTTTCAAGGTAGTGTGAATTATTTGAGTATTGAACAGAATTTGTGTAAATAACTTTATTACGGTATTCAACTAGAAATTGAAGGTGTCTAGAAAGCTTCTAAACGTTCCATCAGAACGTGAAATTTTGTGAAGAGTACATGGCTTTGTTTTTTTTTAGTTTTAGAGTATGCAAAGTACAAGGGCATACATTAATTGGGTTATTATGAGCTCACCATATCCCACAGTTTACGTAGAGTATTAAAATAAATAAATAAATTATAATGAAGGAATTTTAGAGAAGGTATTATCCAAGGTCCATTTACTCCGAGTACATTATATGTGTTTGATGATTTAAAAATTAAATACAGGACATTACAAAGAAAAATTTACTGAAGTGTAACGTGAACAATAAAATAATAATGAATTGCATTTGTAAATAGGAATAAATAAAAGATTGTATGTTTGTTGCATTTTGTGGTTTTATTGGACGTGTGCGTGAATGATAGGATTTATGAATGAATATAGCTATCCAAAAGGAGGTCCTAATGAGCTAGCCGGAAGCAGTTGAAGAAGGCCGTTCAACTGAGGAAGAGAGGAAAACGGGTAAGCAATATCTTTTTTGACTTATTTAAATTTTTGGAAATTTTTCTATTTTCGAATTTGAAAATTTAACGTAATTTTCGAACATATTTTTGTTGGTGTGGATTTTACCCGAGTTCCACGGTATACTTTTGACGCCCAATTCGTGAGGCGCGATTCTTATAAGGTTACACAGTAATATATATATATATATATATATATATATATATATATATATATATATATATATATATATTCATATATATTAAATATATTAAACAATTTAGTATATAAATACTTGGAAATATTAAAATTAAAAATTTAATAAAATAGCTGCGACAATTATCTCTATAAGCTAAGTTCGTCATTGTCCTAACGGCACGACGTTGTAATCGAAAAATGCTTTTTACAGAAGAGCAGTAACCCCACACTTCCACAGCATAAGACAAATGACAATGGAACATTGAGAAATAACCGAATATAATGACCTCAAAAGAAAGTTTTTCAAAAAATTGATAAAATATATAACTTGGCAAAATCTGCCACACAGATTATCACACTGCTTGTCCCAGTTTAAGATTGCATCCAATGTAACACATAGATTGCAGTGAACATTCAATATCAGGTAGCCCTCTTTTTAAAGAAAAAAGCACTTGCTTGGTTTTGTTCTTGTTTAAGCATAATTTGTTGTGTTGAAACCAATTTTGTGTTGCATTTATGGATTCATTACTTTTCGTCTTAAGTTCATCGATAGAGTCACCTTGACAAAACAATGTAGTGTCATCGGCATATAAAATTAGTTCTGTATTATTCAAGTCAAGGCAGATCATTAATGAAACACAAAAACAATAGTGGGCCCAAAACTGAACCTTGAGGTATTCCAAAGGGCACATTTACAGTACACCACAACACACCATTGTAATAAACAGACTGCGTCCTATCAGTTAAATATGATTTGATTAAATTGGCACTTGTTTGGTTGAAACCTAACATGCGCAACTTTTTTATCAAGATTGAATGACTGACACAATCGAAGGCTTTACTGAGATCACAGAAATCTGCCAGCAAATAATCACAATTTTCAAAAGCTTCAGTAATCTTTAGTACTAACCTAATAACCGCGTCGTTTGCAGACAAACCTTTGCGGTATCCAAATTATTGAGCACATAATGATTCCTCATTTTCAAGATATACTAACATCTGATGCTTAAGTACCCTTTCAAAAATTTTTTAGAATACCGGTTATAAAGAAATCGGACGATAATTTGCAATATATTATATGAACCCTTTTTGTGTTTAGAAACCACCTTGGCATGTTTCAAAATTCGTGGGCAAATAACAGTTCTAATACAGCAATTTATTAATTGTTTTAATGGAGTTAGTATTATATTGGCCACTATTTTAATGTTGAAATTATAAATATACTTGGAATGTATTGATTTCATTGATGTTAAAATATTACGTAAATAAGTATAAGAAATTTCCTGAAAGATAAACGAAATATTCTTGTAATCATTAGTGTCTGAAAATTTAACATAGGAGCAACCAATATATCCTTATCAGCAGTGTCTATTTTATCTAAAATATTTTGGACTGCGTTAATAAAAAAGTTATTAAATTCATTTGCAGTGAGATCAATTGAGTGACAATCATTTCTATTAATTCCTCTTTTTTGATTAATAATTTTCCATTTAGCTCTATTATTATTATTACCTGGTTTATGAGTATAGTTATCGTAGGTTTTAATTTTTGCATTTTTTATGGCAGATCTGTATTCATATTTTAGTTTTCAACGAACTTCGTTCGTTTATGAAATCTATTTGTCTGTGTGTCTGTGTGTCCGAGGCCTTTTTAATGGTCGGACATCAATGTGTGATACATCAATCGATTCAGCTCGGTGTCCAGAGCTTAAGTTTTGATGTCAGTTAAAATCGGGCCACGGGGTTGCCGAGCTCCCGGGAAAATCCACAGGGATAATTAAAATTTTAAATAAGTTTAAAATCAATATGCGACACATATTTGAACAATTTATGGCATTTCATGCCAATTATTCCAATATTATAGACATTGTTTAAACTTAAATTTTGATTACCGAAAATAATTAGATTCATATAAAAAAAAAATTTCTTATCTTATTGATGAGAACTAATATATAGCTTTTAAAATATTTATTCAATAAAATAAAATATATTAAAATGTCTCTTTTGTTGTTTATACATTTTTGTATTTTATCTGAATACTTATAATTATTACAACATAATAATTTTAATTTCTTTAATTTGTTTTAAAGTAAGTCTACATTTGGAAGTTCGTTGCGACAATGCCTTGCATTTTCAACTTGTTTAATATAGGATTCAAGTACTTCGCTAGGTTTAGATTTGTACCTGTCACATAAGAGTAAATAATTATTCCATAAAAATTTTAGATTTTGATTGAACCATTTGACTGTTTTTTGTTGGCTATTAGATGATTTACACGATTTAAATGGAAAACTTAGTGCCGCAGCATTTTCTATTTTGTCTGTAAACATACAGAACTTATATCTTCAATACCTAAATTTGTATCATCCACAAAATCCGACTTTAACTTTTCTACGTAGGTATAAAAATTAAATTTACCCAGACTAGTGATAGGTTGATAAATTTTTAATTCATGTTTAAAATTTGATTTATAATTAAGCCGACATTGTAAAGAAAGTCCATAATGATCAGATAATCCAGTATTAACAACATGGCATACTTGATTTGGTAAATTTGAAAAAATATTATCAAAACAATTATTAAGACCAGTAGCATTAAAATTAGTACACTGCAAACTATAACCTGCAAAAAAATTTATTAATAATTTAGCATCTTTATGATCAGTTCCGAAATACACATTGAAATCACAGATACAAACAAATTCTTATGAATTAAATTATTCATAGCATTGAATATTGTAGCGAATGTTTGACAGAAAATCTCCAAAATCCCTTATTAGGAGATCTGTAAACCGTAATTATAACAAGATTCAAATGTTTAACATAAATAGCAGCAAATTCAGCATGAAGTTCCACTGAAAATTTATTAAACATATCAGCTTTTACCACTTTATACTTACAATCTGATCTAACCAGAATTGCAACACTAGCCCAAGTAAGTGTTGTCCTGCAAAAGCTATAAACTGGTGTAAGATAATTAATTTGTAAGAATTTCAATTCATTCTCATTTAAATTGATTTCAGTAAGGCACAAAAAGTCACAATCTAAAGGGCTTTGCACTAACAAAACCTCAAGGTCATTTATCTTATTGGAAATAGATTGAATATTTAGACAAAACAAGTTCAAGTTCACAGTAGTGCCTCCCTTGGGTTCCTTAACAAAATCTACAGTATCATTTTCAACTGCATGTTCATTGAGTTTTAAAAATCTCTGTTACTGCAAGTAATATTCTTAAATGATTTATTAGAATGGATGAAATTTTTTTAAGTTATGACTGAATGTTTGGAAAAAATAACAAAAATCTAATTTAAACATTGAAATACTGCAACAAATAAAGAACAGTTGTTACAAGCAAATAAAATATAACAGGTAAACATTGGCGTAAATAATATTCAAGTAGTCAGTGAAGCCGAACTGTTGGAAGGCACCAGAACCCGATCACATATAAAATTTTTGGTTAAAGACCTTCATATCAGCTCATCAAAATTTTACCTTGCTTTATAAATCTACTAAATAATCCTACAAGAATTCCGACAATTTTAATGACGGACAAAACAATTTTAGTCCATAAACAAGACACTAAAATAAACATAGCAATTATCGACCAAGCACCTGTCTTTCTACCACTAGTAAATTATTCACAACGATCTTTAGCAAAATGTATACTCACTGTGAGAAAACAATATAATAGATTCAACACAAAGAGTTGTATACAAAGTAGTACCGGTTGTATGGAACGTATGGAACAGCTTATTATTGACAGTATTATAAGCAATACAGTAAAGGTATCAGCTTATATGGGGGTAATCTAGAACAAATTAGAGACAAGCTACTTTTGGCTAAATCGGTACTTAGTGACGTGTACTATAACATACTAAAAGTTCCATTTGGTGACTATATGAGAAGTAAAAAAAGATGGCCGCGAACTAGAAATTTTTAAGTTTTTTTCAATATCTTGGTAAATTGAACTTCTGTCTAAAAATATGTAGAAATCTTGTTTATTATGGAGCCAATAATACATATTTAGCTTCTAAAATTTGTTTTTATTTTTATAAATATAGAAGAAAATTGAATGGTTTTATGAAAAATCTATAAAACGAATAAACTGGATGAACTATCTACTAATTTTACAACCTTTAAGAACATAGTAAATTATTTAAAACAGTATTTAATTATCATTTTCTAATAATATATTGAACATACTAAAGCGAAATTTGCGCACGCTGTTACCGAATTCATAGTAATGAGATTGTACGAGCACCATTGCGATCTCGGAACCAGAAAGAGTTAGAAGAACGATTAAATTAGAAAAAAGTTAAGCATTTGGGAGAGCAGTTTGGGTCACCTCGGATCATCTGATGACTTCGGGTCACTTCAGGTCACCGGGTCAGTTGGGGTCACCGAGTCAGTTCGACTCAGTTTGGGTCACCGGATCAGTTTGGGTTACCAGGTCCCGGGTCAGTCTGTTTCCGGGTCACAGGGTCAAAAAATCGTGACCCGGTCCAACTTTGACCTACACATTTCCCTGATATTTTCACATTCTACATTTTTATTATTTGTCTGCAATAGTCTAGTCTAGGTCTACATATACCGCTCTTCCGTCCTTTTTCTGCTTGTAATATATTACGCACCACTTCCCCATGCCTTAAAAGGTGTACTGTCATCCTATCTCTTCCATTTTTTTTACTGTTTTCCACATATTTCTTTCGTCCATTACTATCTTACAACTTTTTTGTTCTTAACTTTGTCTGTCCATGATATTTCCATCATACGTCTGTAGCACCACATTTCAAGTGATTCTATCCTTTTGCTATCCGCTTCTCTTACTGTCCAGGTTTCATAGCCGTACAGTGCTGTGCTCCACACATATGTTTTAACAATTTTTTCCTTGTTTCAATGTTTGTTGTTTTCGCATATATCAGCTGCCTGTTGTTGTGAACTGCAGCACGACTTTATGCTAACCTTTTTTTTAATATCTTTTGCATTTTTCTCATCTTGCGCTATTTGGCTTCTTAAATAGTAGAAATCCTTAACTTCGTGTAAATCCTTGTTTTTTATTTTTTATAATAGTTTTTTATCTATTTTTCATCCTTTACATACTAAGTTTTATTGTTGTTTATTCTCATACTGTATCTTTCTGTTAGCACTGTTTCCATTTAATTAAGTGCTGCTTCTAGCTATTTTTCGCTAGATGCTAACACCGCTACATCATCTGAAAATCGAAGTATATTAATCGTTTGTCCCGCCATAATAATTTTAAACGTGGTTCTGCATTTGGCAGTATTCAGTGCCTCTTCGATATACAGGTTAGAAATTAATGGGAATAGAGCACATCCCTGTCTCACCTCTTTCCGAATATTTACTTCTCTACATTCTTGCTCTAATTTTATTACCGCTGTTTGCTTCTCTACGTTCCTGCTCTAATTCTATTACCGCTGTTTGCGCTTTGTATAAGCTATGCACTATCCGTCTGTTAATATTACTCATTCCAATTTTTCGTCTGAGTATTTCAAACATTTTCTCATCTTATATTGTTGAACGCTTTTACCAAATCGAGAAATCCTTTATACGCGTTTTTCTTTTTCCTATCGGTTTTTAATAATATACTCTATTCCACTGATATTGAATGGTAAGTACGCACAGGGTGTTAAGCGACCTTGACTATCAAAATTCCTCACCCCAAATCAATATTTATTTCGCACAATCAACATTTGTTGAGAATATTGCAAATCCAACGCTTTTAATTTTTTATGATAATCATCAGATTTATATAGAATTATTTTTTTCATCGTTACGTTTTCCGTGCTGGAACTGATTGGATGCGTACGCTATTGTTTTTATTCTGAGCAGATCTACACATCACCATTAAGTCTGCAGTCCTGAAACTAGTTAGAGGCGTACTTCTATTGTTTCCTAATCTGAGCTAACCTACACATTTCCAAGTAATTCCCACAGCTTAGATCTTTCACTATCTATGTGAAATTGTCTAATGTTGATTTACCTATACCTCTCTTTTTTTTCCTTTATCTGCTTGTAATATATCCCGCGCTATTTCCTCATTCCTTACAATGTGTCGTAACATGCTATCTCTACTAATTTTTCGTTGTTTTCTTACCTTATAATTTCTAAAACCATTTTGTTCTTAACTTTATCTGTCCATATATTCATCTTGCATCTGTAGTACCACATTTCAATGACTTCTACCTTTTTTCGTCTCTATATTTTCTACTGCCTACTTTTCACAGCCGTACAGTGCTGTGCTCCACACATATAGTTTCAACAATTTTTTCCTTGTTTTATTTTTGTTGTCTTCGAACATAGTAGTTGCCTGTTAAATAAAGCACAACCTTGTGGTAATTTTGGTTTAAATATTTTTTACACTTTTAACGTTGTATTGGTTTTTAAAAATATACACTATTTCACCGATATACAGTGGTACGCAAAGGGGGTTAAGTAACCGGACGGCTACCAAGATCTCCCACGTCTTAGACATTTGCCGAATCTATAGTTTTCCTATTACTTCTTCCGTATAATCAACATTTGTTGAGAATGCTTCAAAACTAACACCTGCCATTGTTTACAATAATCAAGGTTGAACTACAATTACTTTTTCATAATTAGGTTTTTCGTCTTGGAACGAGTCGGACGCGTATCTTCATTGATTTCTATTCTGGGCTAACCTGCACATTTCTCTGCAATTCTCACAGCCTACATCTTTCACTATCTGTGTGGAATAATATAATCTAGGTCTACATCTACCTTTTTTCTCCTTTCTCTGCTTCTAATATATCCCGCACTATTCCCTCATACCTTAGAATTCGCCCTATCATCCTATTTTAACGTTTCTATTCTGTAAATAGAGTTATTTCGATATTGAGAGTGGCTTTAATATTGGTGATGTTTAAATTGCTCACGTTTCTTTTGTTTATTATTTCACGTGCATTTTGAATGTGATTTTATCGTTGATAAGGTTTTTTAAATAGACGTTTTCCTTATTAAAGAATTCTCTTTTGTGTTTCGCTATCAACCTGGTCAGTATCTAATTGTAATAATTTATGTATTGGGATGAGTTGTGGGCACTCTGTTTTATAGATTTTGTACAGTTAGTTAATTCTTTAATAGTACTGCTTTGGGGTTGATTGCCAGGCAATAACTACATTATACTTTTGCTACGAACCCTGACCATCCAGGTATGAATACTTTTTGTGACATTAATGTTATTAATTTCTGTTCTTGTTACGGTATTTTAGGATTCTTCTACTCCTTTTTTTTAACTGTTATTTGTCGTTTCCATATATGTTGGACGTATGTGATGTCGTATTAAGCCATTGCTAATGGGTATCATGATCTGTGGAGAATGAGAGTGCTGCGCATCTGAAATCCTACTGTTGGGTTTTGAAAAATGTAAGCGTACCAGTTGATATCGCTGTTCTTGATGAGCAACAACCTCCAGTATATTCAGATAAGTGGCTTTAAACAGCAATTTCTGCATTATTACATTTAATTTTCAGTGTTTTGGTTATTAATTGTTAATATTAATAATTATACGCTTAGTGTGCTGAACGTGCTGAGTCTTTGCTTATTTTTATGAAATAGTTATGTGAAACATTTATTATTTTTACTGCCAAAGATTTACAGTTATTAATTAATTAATTTAAATAATATTTATTTGGTCGATTGTTACGAAGTACGCTAATGCGATTGGTAACATACGCCATTGCGCTCGGTTATAGTTATACTGTTTTGTTATTTAAAGCACATCTTGATTTTGAAGGATATTCTTTTTGTATATAACAAATCTAAACATTCATTTCGTTATACACTGTAAATGGGGTATTTACTCTAATGGTTTCTTTATTAATAAAACAAGTTCTATGCTGTTGTTCCTTACAAACTACGGTTCGGTTATTGACTTTGGTTAATTCTTCTTTGAACGATCTTGCCGTTTTACCAGGTCAGGAAGGTTGATGCGTATTTTCTGTTTGGTGATCCTTCATGGCGCCCTTTGGGACTACTTGTTAGTAGAATGTATTATATTGTTATTATCTACCACCACTCTTCTGAGCTACGCTAGTTACGTATCCCCCAATCCATATATGTACAATCAAATAGGAATTACTAGGAAATTATAAAGAAACTTAAGGTATTTTAAGGATAAATAAGAAAAGGTTATTTAAAGTTCACAAGCAAGTTGTGAGAACGGATGTGAATACATTGTATTCCAGACGTAAGCGATACTGCAGGTGCAGGTCACAGACGGTTAAGCAACCGCAATTATTAGAAATTAAGATTGTTACATTATATAATGAATAGAATAGAGAAATAAGCAGACGTGAGTTCTGCAAGTTTTCACAGACCTGTGAAGGGCAGGGACAACATAAATACCCCGGGAGCCCCAGATCAGTCAGTCAGTCTTGAGTATTTCAGCTTTTACATTGTTGTTTGCTTAGGCTACTCGCTCAATATAACTTCAATTGTTATTAAATTTCGACTTAGTATAATTTTATCAAGTTTGTCAAAATTCCAATTGTAATTTCTGTTGAATAAATAAATTGTTACAAGAAGTTTTGGAAGACTTTTTAAAAAGGCAGCTCCCAAGGCCCGAAACGTAACTCGTTGCATTCGAATAAGGTCTTGTTCAACGGCGACCTCGTTTAGTACCATCTGATCATTTTTTTATGATAACCTGAACCTTTGGAAATTCTGTTGACGTTTAGGTAAATTTTATTTTTAAGTCCGTGCCATTATCTCTCTTACATTTTACTGTTTTCCACATATTCTTTTCTACCCTTACCATTTCTAGTAGCCTTTGTTCTTAACTTTGTCTGTGTCTGCGATCTCATCTACAAAAACAGATTGAAAGATCTAAGAAGAAAATAAGGGAAAACATAGAAGTCCTTTTAGCGCTATTTTGGATTATGCATTTTAAATTTGGTTAATACTGTTCGAACTAAACTATTAATGTTCTCTAAATCTGTTTGTAGCCAGTTTCAAACCCAAATATAGGTTAATATTCGAATATACCGCTTATTAATAACTGTATTTTTATTCACGTAGGCGGTTGTTTGAAGTGAATTTAAAAATCAAGTTTGCTTCTATTATTGTTTACAAGGCAATGCTGAAGTCCAAGATATTTGTAGATTTCTTATAATTGTTATTATCTTTAGTGTTATTATTTAGCAAAATGACGTACGTAATTTCTAAAATAAATACGTCCAGCAGTTTCAAACTTTTTAGATACGACACTAAAAATTACGGCCAAATTTGTCTATTTTTTCTTCATCGTTATACCATTTTATAACCTGCTTAATGCAACTAGCATTTTCATTAAATATATTTACCAAGTAACAGAAAACGTCTGTTTGCGTCAAAGCTTTTCTCCCCCATAGAAGCACATGTGGCATTCGTCACGCGTGGATTTTAAAATATTATGTTTCCAGCGAATTTGGCTTGCGTTCTCGTGTAAATAAAAACAACAATTTTAATTTCCCAGTGTGATTACACACCATATGTCGCGATGTTAAAAGTCTGTCTTTAACGAAACTTGAAAGTATCAAGTCTCTCTAAACCGTTACTTCGAGGGGTGCGCTTGTTAAATGGATTGGATAAACAATGACACAACTTTTGTCTTCAGATATTTTCTGATTAAATATAAACGGCAATCATATTCTCAAGAGCTAGATCGGCAGATTAGATTGCATTAATAAAAGTGATATATCTTATCTTGTTTAGCGGATTTGAAAAAATATAGCAATTTTCTTACCCGGGTGCGTATATATTCCACGTGCTCTGCTCTGCTGTGCTCTCGTAAAAAGTTTTAGGAAAATAGGATTTTCGCGGATATATTGATGAAATATATGCGTATTTTTATACGACCTATTCGGAAAATAAACTAGTTTTATTTTCCGTGGGTTTATATTCGCTGATGCGGTTGTCCTCTGTTCTGTTCTTTTCTGCACAAATTGTACAAAAGCCTTCTCTTATTTGCTTTGTATCGGTAAATATTGCTTTTATTGTCATCATTCTAGTAATACCTACTTATAAAATATCGGATGTACAAAAGGACTTTGACATAAATAGAATAAAATCAATAAAGCGTACTAGGTTGACAATTCATCTAATTCACGACAACCGAATTCAATGAGCCAGACTGAGTCCGACCCTCTTTACACAGTCTCGTCTTTAAATTACAAATACGTTATGGATATTTGATTGCAAAGACATTTTGCTGCCTGATTTTCATAAATGATAAAGTTTGAATACAAGAAATGGTTCCTTTGAAAGTACCTGACATGGTGGAAAATTTTCAATCTGAGAATGTTTGAATTTTTTTGTCGTAACAATATTTACAAAACGCTCCACATCGTTCTAACATTCAGATAGTGTTTCTATTAAGAGATTTTTTAATTGGCAGGTCAATTGTATTTACTGACAGCAGATGACATTCAGAGCGATGAGTGGCCTCTACGCAATCCCGCTCCGTTCATTTGCCCAATATAATGTTAATTTTTTAATTTTTGGGGATAAATTGATGGCGTTCGAATCTTTTGTTAAAAAGTTTTTTGTTAGGAGTTTTATTTCCATGTTGGAATATCTAGCCGATGAACAGCCCTTCCTATAGGTAATGAATGAATCTTGCTATGTTTTCGGAACTTTTCGAGTCATCTATTTAAGAATAATTTTTTTGAATGACAAGGTACCTGACCTGGTGAAAAGTTTTCAATCTGGAAATGTGTGAATTTTTTTGTCGTAGCAATATTTACAAAGCGCTCCACATTATTCTAACTTTAGATGTGTTTCTATTAAGGGATTTTTTTTAATTGGCAGGTCAATTGTATTTAGTGACAGTAGACGACATTCAGGGCGATGAGTGGCCTCTTCGCAATCCAGCTCCGTTCATTTGCCCAAGATTATTTAATTTATAAACTTTTGGAGATAAATTGATGGCGTTCGAATCTTTTGTTAAAAAGTTTTTTGTTAGGAGTTTTATTTCCATGTAGGATTATTTAGCCGATGAACAGCCCAACCTATAGGTAATGAATAAATCTTGCTATGCTTTCGAATCTTTTCGAGTAATCTATTTAAGAATAATTTTTTTGACTGACAAAGTACCTGACCTGGTGAAAAATTTTCAATCTGGAAATGTGTGAATTTTTTTGTCGTAGCAATATTTACAAAGCGCTCCACATCGTTCTAACTTTCAGATAGTGCTTCTATTAAGGGATTTTTTAATTGGCAGGTCAATTGTATTTAGTGACAGTAGATGACATTCAGGGCGATGATTGGCCTCTTTGCAATCCCGCTCCGTTCATTTGCCCAAGATTATGTTAATTTTTTAATTTTTGGGGATCAATTGATGACGTTCGAATCTTTTGTTAGGAGTTTATTTCCATGTAGGAATATTTAGCCGAAGAACAGCCCTTCCTATAGGTACTAAATAAATCTTGCTTTGCTTTCGGATACTTTTCGAGTCATCTATTAAGAATAATTTTTTTGACTGACAAGTAGGGTATCTTGTGATATTTTCTCATTTAAGGTATGATTTTCGCAAGTTTGTTATAATTAATAGACGACAATAAAATTTCCATTATTGTAACGAAGTATTTTCTGTTACTTATGGAAGTAGGGAATTCTATTTTATTTATTAAGGCGCTCCAGAAAGAATAAGGACCGCCAAATTATAAAGTCCCTTTCTTTCCATTTCAAGAAGCTATATTATTCATTCAATAAGTTAAAATAAAGAAGACACTTTAGGAATGTACATATAATTATTAGATGTTTTAGTTAGTGATAAACAAACTAGTTAGTAGGACGAAACTGGAGTTACGACCCGAAAAACTGATCCATATGTAAAATTCAATGTATAAGTCAAACCATGGTCCTTATAGAATTTTATATGTAATTTTCTTTATGTGGATTATACGTCAAAGGAAGAGCTTGTAGCTCCATTTTCGTCCTACTCCAGTTTATTACGGAGTCGTGCCAAAACGAAGATAATTTAGAATTTGATTTAGCGCATGACATGCCCAATGCCCCGCTCTCAAATTTGTATTATCAGTTTCCCACTACGTTTCCGAAAAGATATAAAATACAAGGATGTTAGTGACTACAGCACAATTTAACTATTATTGTTTAATCATCAGTAACATTATGATTATTATTCTTTCAGTGACAGTCAGTTACCGTTTTAAGTATTTTAGTTACCTTCAAATACCGTTAGTAATTACACAGAGTTGTAATCCTCTAGCTGGTAGTTATGCAAGTTAAGTAATAGGTAAAGGAAATCCATATTTTATTGTATAAATAAACCTGTTATAGTAGGCTAAGATTCTTTTCCCCTTCACCTTCTGGAGACTGTTCCGCACTCTAGCACTCTAATCCCCGATCTGTAGCTACAACCGTCATACTCTTGTGCCGTACTGGGAATCAATTAACGCGAGGAATAGTGCTTGTGTCTGTCGCGGCATATACGCTAAGTGTTCCTTGATCCTTCTGCAGGACTGCGAAACCATACTAGTAACTGACCTGCAGGCAGGCAACCGTTTTTAAAAACTGGTTATCCGCCATTTTGAAAACAGACCACCGCAATGAGTTTCGGTTTTGGTATAAAAGAAACCACCGTTAACTGGAAAAATATTAACGAATTAACCTATATTCCTAGTGTGGTATAAATCTATAATCTCGAATTAGGCTTTATTCAGTAACTAGATGGCACTATCAGTTCACAGTAAAATGACGAGTAGTATTAACGACCCAAAGCTATAGTAACAATGAAATAATTCATTCTTTATCATCATTAGGTCTACAGTCCTAGAACTGGTTGGACGCGTACCCTCATTGCTTCCTAGTCTGAACCAACCTACGCATTTCTCTGAAATTTGCACTGTCTGCATCTATCACTATCTGTGCGCGAAAGACTGATCTCGGTTTACCTCTACTTCTCTTTTCCTATCTCTGATTGTAGTATATTCCGCACTATTCCTCAAAAATACCTTAGAACGTATCCTGTTCTTCTATTTCTCCTATTTTTTTCATTTTCCACAGATATCCTTTACTATTGCTACAACCTACTTGTTATTAACTTTGTCTGTACATGCTACCATCCTCATGCATTTGAAGTACAACATTCCAGAAGGCTTCTACTTCTTTCTGTCTGCTTTTCCTACTGCCCCTATTTCATAGATGTACTGTGCTGTGCTCCACGCTATGCTTTGAACAGTTTTCTTCTTGTATGTTCGTCGTTTTTGTACATAGCTGATGTTCTTTCTTGTTTGATGCAGTTCGGTCACCTTTTTTGTTTTACAGTTATATACCCTCTTTCTCCGATATTCAGTGGTATGTGAAGCGGGGTAAACAGCCTTTGGCTGCCAAGTTCCCCCAGCACCTGGACCTTTGTCGAATTAATAGTTTTTTCAATTTATCCTTTCGCACATTCAAGATTAGTTGAAAATATTTCACAATCAACACCTGTAGTTGTTTATAATAATCATCAGATTTAAGAGCACTTATTTTGTCGTCATTGGGTTTTACATCTTGAAACTGGTCGGACTTGTACCTCAGCTTATTTATGTTCTGAGCTAACCTACACCGTTCCCTCAATTCTCACAACAGCCTATATACATTTATTTATTTTATTATTTTATTATTATTTTAGCATTACAATTAGTCTGCTACCTAAAAATTACAGCCTGTTACTCATAAGAAATCTAACAGAATTATTAGCCACCTTAAGTTATATTGGTTTGTCTTATATTATTTGCGTTTGGAAATACTCGTGTGTGTGTGTGTGTGTGTCTGTGCACGCGTGTTGGTGCGTGAGTGTGTGTTTCTGTCTGTGGTAATATCCTTGGGACTACTTTCCTTCCCAGCTTCCGACCGTCGGCAGCCGGAAATTAAAAACCGAGAAGTTCGCATTCCTGTACGTGTCCTGGCCGTCGGCAGCCGGAAACCAGGATACCACGTACAGTCCCTGATGTGTATGTGTATGTGTGCGCGTGTGTGTGTCTGTGTCGTGTGCGTGTGCGTATGCGTATGCGTGCGTGTGTTTTAGTGTATGTATGTGTGTGTTTTGTCGTGCCGGTGTGCTATAATGGTGTGTGTGTTTATTGTTTTCATGTATGTGTATCCGTGTGCTTATATTTGTGGTGAGGTCCTTGGGACTGTTTCCTCTCTCGGTTTCCAACCGCCGGTAACCGGAAATCAGAAACCGAGAAGTACGCTTTCCTGCACGTGTCCTGGCCGTCGGCAGCCGGAAACCAGGGAAGTCACGTACAGTCTCTGTTGTGTGTGTGTGCTTGTGCATGTGCGTAAGCGTGTGCGTGTATGTGTGTATATTGTCGTGCTGAGGTGTTGTAATTATGTTGCCAGAATATTTCCAAAGCCCATATACAGCTCAATTCCCTTCTATTGTTTTCTAATTTATTAGTACTAAAATAACAGGTGTATAGGAAGGTAACTAAATTCTCAATATCCCCCCCATCATTAAAACCTTACGTAATCAGATCAATACTTCGGATCCCGACGCGAACGATGTTGTATAAAGGTTCGGAATGCAATCTGCCATTCGTGCCATTGCTCGAGACACTACTTCACCGCAGACACTTATCTCTAGAACCTGGTGTTATCGGCGTTAGTGCATTCTCTCCCAATTTCAAACGTATCTCAATGTCGGTGTTAGTGCTAACATCAGGCAGTGCTATTTTATTCTCCATCACAGGATTCAGAATCACGTCATTTGTATCAGCGGTCCTTTGTAAGTGTTTGCTGCTCTCGCTGCAAGGAGCAAGCCGTTGAATATAAAGAGAGTCCTCTCTGCCAGAAAGGTAACGAGTATAAGCATAATATGGATTTGTTTCTACTAATATCAGTTTTTCAAGCGGTGACTAGTATTTGCAATTTCTAATACCCTCCCTAAGAAAAACTATACTGGGTCTCATTAGCCAGCTCAGCAGAGACAACCCATTTCGCAAACGACGAGGATGGTTAAACATTCGTTCATGTGGAGTTGCATTTGTGGCGGTCACAAAGAAACGACCTTGTCGAGTGTAGGGCATCAGTAATATGGTCCCCCACAAATCGTCATTTGTTATTTTTTTATTTCAGCGTCATTACAACGCTCTACTTGTCCGTTACTCTGCGGAGTGTATGAAGTATTCCTACTGGCAGCAAAACCACAGGAAGTCAAGTGTGATATGACATCGTTCGAAATGAAGTTGTCCAACGATCAGAGTGGATGTATGAACGCATTCCGAATACTGTAAACACTAGCTGTAAACATTTAATTATCGTTTGCGAAGATGTATCAGCACAAGCAAAACCAAAGAGAAAATGTGAAAACTTATCTGCGATGGTCAGTATATATCTGTTGGCAGTACGCGATGGTTATAGGTCCTTTGAAGTCCACGCTTAGGCGTTCAAACGGAAAGGTGGTTTTAGTGTATTCTTAAGTTTCCGAACAGAGGTTTGATTCCACAACATTCCCTGCAGTCGCATCTTCTTTTCATCGTCAAAAGTATAAGGCAAGTTTTTGGTGCGGATCCAATAATACATCCTTGAATTCCAGGATGGCACAGTGAATTATGAAGTTACCATAAAATTTTCTGTACCACTTGTTAGGTTTAAGGAACACGTTTGCTACGTACATCGACGTAGCCTAACACAAAAAAAACCAAAGAAAGAATGACCGGACTCAATCGGTGAGTAGGCAGGGCATTACACATACAAAAAAAATATCTAAAGGAAATCCTGAAATAAAGAAAAGAAATTAACACGATTTAGTACTAAATATAATTATTCTAAATGATATTCTGGCTAGACATAGCAGCGTAGTATACCAAAAAAAAAACAAGAAACCAAATCAATAACCACAATACACATATATCAAGAGGAACAAATAAAATTACTCCTTAAAATGACGAGCTGTAGTTTTAGGTCCCTCACCATATGAATTACCCAAAGAAAAATTACCCAATTACAACTCTAAAAACCACAGCCCTACATCATCATTGTAAATACCAAATTCATTACATAAAATTGTCGCAATAAATACAATATTATTAACAAACATCATCTCCTATAAAGGTAATCATTTTAAACCGTTTACACATTAATAAGTAGCATATATTTTTTTTTATTATTTAAAACAAATAGTAGTGCATTCATAGCAGGGCAATAAATACCAAAATAGTTCCATAATTCTCGTATAGGCGAATTAATTTTGTGAATGTCTGAGCTTAAAATGTAAAGTCCAAATAGATATGGTATCAACGTAAGCAAGAAAGAAACACTCACCAGCGTGTCCAAGGTGTAGGCTAGTCACACCGTCTCCAAGGACAGCGCGAAACAGATGTGCTTGGGATCACGCCATGCGCGTGTCCTCCCGTACCAACAGGAGCGGCGGTTCGAACGGATCTCTCCAGTCTACCGGATGATGCCATAACAATTACCGCAAACGATTAAATTCCTTCACCAAACAAAAAAAAATACATTTTTTAAAAATAAAGTACTCAACACACAGCGTGTGAATGAAATTTTGAAGATACAAAAGGTAACGAGAAATAAAATTAACGACGAGTAATTATTGTCGTACTCATACAGAAAGAATCGAGTAAAAATGAAATCGTTAAAATAACAAAAATTCAATGCAATCTTTCCGTTATCATATCATACCAACAGATGATTAGAAAACTCGAAACACAGTTTATCAGATAGTTCAATGCATTATTTCAACGAGTCTTTAGATTGAAGTAATCTAGAAAGCAATTATACGCTATCGGAATGTGTAGCAACTTCACGGATACCTAAAACAAGCTATTGACTATGTAATTTATATAATAAGCTTTTTAAATTCGCAGCAAATTGGTTTAAATGAAATTCGTTAGGAAGCGTTCTTATTGTAAAACGGTAAGACATACAGGATGTTGTTGGAAGTAGTAACAGAATCTACGTACATTAATAGCGAATCAAAAAGGGCATGGTTTTTAACTTGCCGTCGAAAGTGAACGTAACACGTTCGTGAAAATGCGCCGACAATCACGTTCTTTTCACCAGGTCTATAAATAATGTATTATAATTGAACAATTCTGGTCCCAAGATCATGATTGTGTCATTTTTATCTTATTGCACGTTTTATCATCAAATATGAAAGAAACAGATTTTTGGTCAGTTATATATTTCGAAAATGTCTTTTTTATTAAAAATGCCTTCAATTCCGAAGGGCTTTTACCATAGCATTAGCCTTATTCTCCACAACCAATTGCTTGTGCCCTACATCAGCAAAGGATCTACAGAAAAATGCCACTGGTCGTTTGTCTTGAGACAAAATCGCAAAAATAGCAAAATCAAAGGGACTTTACAACGGCGTTTGCTACATCTCATTTAATACCTTCAAAGGTTGCGATTGCACTCGGTGCAATAGGAAAACCCTTGCTTTGAACAACCAGTTTTATTTTTTCTGAAAATCTTGACAATATACTAATAGCCCTTTTCAGAGACGCACTGTTTACTGGCACTGCAAGTTTCAACAAATCGGGAAGGGAGATATTTACACTGGTACTACCGGTTTCTAAGGATCAGTACCTTCGCGAGGTAGTGTCATGTTGTTGTTGAATGAATTAAAGTATAAAGCGTAATTCTCGAATTAGGCTTTATTCAGCAACAAGTTGACACTGCCAGATTATAGTAAAATGAAAAGTAGTATCAACAACCTGCACTGTAGTGATAACGTAATTTTTCGTTAGTACTAAAATAGCAGGAGTCTAAGAAAGTAATTAAATTGTAGCAATATTTATAAAGCGCTCCATATCGTTCTAACATTCAGATAGTTTTTCTATTGGGATTTTTTAATTGGCAGGTCAATGGTATTTAGTAACAGTAAACGACATTCAGGGCGATGAGTGGCCTTTTCGCAATCCCGCTCCGTTCATTTGCCCAAGATTATGTTAATTTTTTAATTTTTGGGGATAAATTGATGGCGTTCGAATCTTTTGTTAAAAAGTTTTTTGTAAGGAATTTTATTTCCATGTAAGAATATTTAGCCAATGAATAGCCCTTCCTATAGGTAATGAATGAATCTTGTTATGTTTTCGGACCTTTTCGAGTCATCTATTTAATATTTTAATATTTTAATATTTAATATTTTAATATTTTTTTTGACTGACAAAGAGGGTATCTTGTGATATTTCCCATTTAAGGTATGATTTTCGCAAGTTTGTTATAATTAATAGACGGCAATAAAATTTCCATTGTTGTAACGAAGTATTTTCTGTTACTTATGGAGGTAGGGAGTTTCCTTTTATTTATTAAGGCGCTCCAGAAAGAATAAGAACCGCCAAATTATAAAGTTCATTTTCTTCCATTTCAGGAAGCTATATTATGCATTCAATCAGTTAAAATAAAGAAAACACTTTAGGAATGTACATAAATAATTAGATGTTTTAGCTAGTGCTAAACAAACTAGATAGTAGGACGAAACTGGGACTACGACCCCAAAAACTGATCCTTTTGTAAAATTCAATGTATAAGTCAAACCATGATCCTTATAGGATTTTACATGTAATTTTCTTTATATGGATTATACGTCAAAGGAAGAGCTTGTAGTTCCATTTTCGTCCTACTCTAGTTTATTTCGGAGTCGTGCCAAAACGAAGATAAATTAGAATTTGATTTAGCGCATGACCTGACCCATGTTTAATCATCAGTAACATTATTATTATTATTATTCTTTCAGTGACAGTCAATTACCGTTTTAAATATTTTAGTTACCTTCAAATCCGTTAGTAATTACACAGAGTTGTAATCCCGGAGCTGGTAGTTATGCAAGTTAAGTAATAGGTAAAGGAAATTCATATTACGAGGGCCGTCCGGAAAGTAGTACCCGTTTGTACCGTGTGGAGAGCTGGTGAGTAGAGTAGCATCCGGACTAGTTATAACACTTTTAGTTATATTGCAGCTGTCTATGTGCAAAGTTAAACCTCGCTGGTATTGACTGTGTTCTTTCTGCGAGCGTTTATAATAATGTTCAAAAAAATAGAAAACGCCGCCAGTTGTGAAATTAGGGATGTGATTAGATTTCTCAACGCAAGAAATGTGAAACCCTGCAACACCTACAAGTAAAAGGCAATCAATGAAGTGGCATGATGCTCATTCACCTACCAAGCCGAAAAAGTTCAAAACGGTCATGTCTTCTCGAACACTCATGGCAACCATTTTCTGGGATCAGCGAGGTGTAGAGCGCATTGATTTCATGTCTCGTGGGGACACTATAAATGCCGATGCATATTGTGTGACATTAATGAAATTACGGCGAGCAATTCAAAATCGAGGGCGAGGTCTGTTGTCTAGCGGCGTCCTTCTCCTCCACGACAATGCCAGGCCTCATACTGCTCGAATAACAGAACAAGTTGTTCAACAATTCAAATGGTAAACTTTTATCCATCCATCCTACAGCCCAGACTTCGTACCCTCAGATTTTCATTCGTTTACAAAACTCAAGGACTTTTTGGCAGGAAAGAAATTTGAAAGTGATGATGAACTGAAAGCAGCTGTTACTACATATCTCAATACATTGGCGACAGATGAGTACGAAGTTGGCATACAAAAACTCGTCTCACGTTTGCTACGTTTCTAGACGTAGCCGGAAGAAAAGTAAGTATCAGGCTAACTACCAAGTGGAGGGATTTGCCTACATACCAAAATAAACAAAAAAAAACACATCGCCCACGATTATCTATTAACACATAAAAATAAATAAAGGATTCTGTACAAACAAGCAAAAAGGAAATAAATTAAGTGTTATTATTTTACAGGAAGCAATTATATTATACGGACAATTTAAGAATTTAGATGCGAAGTGCGCACCTCGTATTTTACACAAAATAAAATTAATCAGTATTAAATAAACCCGTGAGAGCTTTTGTCAAGCGTTCTTAAATTTGGCCTAATACTTTTTGTAAAATAACTAATTAGTAGGAAAGAATTAACGTGTGGGAGCTTTTGTCAGAAATCTTTTAAATCGTACATAGTACCGTTTGTAAAATAAACCAATCAGTAGAAAAGAGTAAGCGTATGTCTGTACAACATTTTTAACAAAGGTACCTCACACCTGTAGAGCGATAATAACGATTAGCAGCAACGAACAATAGTTCTACAATGTCACGTAACTACACCAAACGTTGATACGGAATATACCATTGACACATACAAAAGAAAACGAGTTACATACCTCTAGGTGTCCGGATACTTAGCTCACTAGCCGTCGGGGATGAGTCAGCACAGCACCGCCATGGTCGTCAGGATCTATTTACCCTGCTACCATAACTGCAGCGGCGATCAACAGACAAAAGCAGTTGGTCTACAGAAAGAAAAAACCCATTTGGCCTTCAGCTAAGGAAAGCTAAAAGGAGAATCTGATTAGAATCGGTACGCGCGGGGAGACTCACCAATACACGCAAGACACCTCCTAGTTGTCGAACAGAAAAAAACAAACGTGCATTGCTTTTGAAATACGGTGACAAATAATGTAGAAAATATTTCCATATACAAGCTGTAGAATCAAATTCAACAATGGTTCAAATAACACGAATTCGTACTGCAAATCCTCGCTTACCGAAGCGAAACTGAAACTGGAAATCTCGGGTTTTATCGGATAGTGCGCGACCTTATTTCAACAAGTCTCTACATTGGAACAATAAAGAAACCCATTACACGCGATCGTAATGTATACCAAGATAACGGGCACCTAAACTGGATATAAACTATTTAATTATAGCATAAACTTGTTTCGAAATAAATAAATTCAAAATGAAAATTTGTAAAAAGCGTATAATAAATAACAGATTACCGGATATCTAAAACAAGGCATAAACTTTTTAATTTATCGAATAAATTTTTGTTTTAATAGCAAAAGGGATTTGAGTTAACCAGAGCAATTTTAAAGCAAAATTGGAACGTAACAAATCCCCAGCAAAATTAACAATTCGGGGTAGGAAAACATAAGTACGGGAGTGGGCAGGATAAAAAAAACCAAAGAGAAAAAGAACCCAAACAAAAACAAAAAAAATCGCTTAAAAACTAAAAAGAAATTCGTTACGAAAACCAAACAAAAAGAAAACAGAAAAAAACAAGAAACACCTCAAAATAATAAAAAAAACTCTTGTCCGGCTCGACGGGCCAATAATAGAAGAGAAAAAAAGGAATAAAAGAAGGGAAAACTGGTAATACGCAATCAAAGAGGACTAAGCTGCAACGGCCTCAGCACTACGGAATCGTCAACGGACGGATGTTTTTCAAAAGAAACAGCATGGTTATCGACCTCAAAAGAAGAAAAAGAGCGAGGAAGAAAACCAACAGTGCCAACCAAAGCAAGACCCAAAAGTCAAAGCTCAAGTAAACAAAGAGACAACAAGGGAGAACGAGAGGAAGAGAGGAGCAACGCTGGTAAAAGCAAACGGTGTACTACAAACTGTGGTAACCAAAAATCGTAACCGAAGGACCAAAGAAAAGAAATGCTGACTAGTCTTAAAGTCGACCAAGTTGTGATTTCCGAAGAAAGAAAAAAGAACTAGAAAACACCTACCACAGGAGCGGATGGACGAAACCCAATCAGTATAAGGACCGATACAAAGAAGATCAGCAAAAGGATAGGGAAAAGAAAGTGGAACGAAAGGAACGAGAAAAAAGGAAAAAAACCAAAAAGAATAATACCAACACCAAGTACAAAACCTAAAAAAAAACTAAGAATCGTACAAAAGAAAATAAAACAGAATCCCAGTGTAGTTATGTTTAAGTAGGTGTGTGCATGTGCGTGCGTGTGTGTGTGTATGTGTGTGTGTGTGGGTGTGTAAGAATCGTGTGTGTATGTGTTGTGTTGGTCCGCTATAGTCGCCTCTTACGACAGGCAGGTTGTACCATGGGGCTATTCTATTCTCAGACCCACACGGGTCTAAGGAGTACAAGGAGAAAACGAAAGAAAGGATAACTAAGTAGAACTGTGCGTTTATGAAGTGTGTGGGTATGAATTGGACGTGTAAAAAGTGTGTTTGTGTGCATATCTTGGACATATGTGTGTGTGTGTGTGTGTGTGTTTGACCGCTTCAGCCGCTTCTTACGACAGGTGCGATTGAAACTGGAAAACCCGGGTTTTATCGGGTAGCGCGCGACATTATTTCAACAAGTCTTTGCATCGGAACAATAGAGAAACTCATTATACGCGGTCGTAATGTATATCAAGATAACGGGTACCTAAACAGGATATGAACTTCTTAATTATAGCATAAACTTGTCGTTTTGAAATAAATAAGTTCAAAATGAAAATTTGTAAAAAGCGTATTTATTATTAATTATGTTGAAGAATTTAACAGATTACCGGATACCTAAAGCAAGGCATAGACTATTTAATTTATCGAATAAATTTTCGTTTTGAAAGCAAAAGGAATTCGAGTTAACCAGGGAAATTTTAAAGCAAAATTGGAACATAACACGTTATGATAAATGCTTAAATTTGCGAGGTGACTATGTGGAGAAGTAGTGTAACGTTAGTTCTTTTTAAATAAAACATTAAAATTTGTTAAGATGTACTACATTATTTTTTATTTAAAAACGGACAGCCCTCGTATAATGTCGTATAAATAAACCTGTTATTGTACGCTAAGATTGTTTTTCGTAAATTCATCTTCTAGAGACTGTTTCGCGCTCTAGCATTCTAACCAAAGGCAGTGTGGTAAAACCCTATTAGTGGCCGACACGGTAAATTTCCACAAAACTGTAGCTGCAACCGCCGTATTCTTATGCCGCCCTGGCAATCAATTAACGCGAGGAATAGTGCTTGTGTCTGTCGCGGCACATACTCTGACTGTTTCTTAATCGTTCTGCAGGGCTGCGAAACCATACTAGTAACTTACCTGATATGGTTCTCCAATCCTGCAGACAAGCAACCGTTTTTAAAAACTGGTTATCCGCCGTTTTGAAAACAGATCAACGCAACGAGTTTCAGTTTTGGTATAAAAGAAACCACCGTTAACTGGAAAAATATTGACGAATTAACCTGTATTCCTAGTGAGGTATAAACCTAAACTATCGAATTAGGCTTTATTCAGTTACAAGAGGACACTATCAGTTCCCTGTAAAATGACGAGTATTATTAACAACCTAAAGCTATAGTAACAATGAAATGTCATTAGTACTAAAATAACAGGTGTATAGAAAAGTAATCAAATTCACGATACCCCTCCCCCGCATTAAAACCTTACGTAATCAGATTAATACTTCGGTTCCCGACGCGATCGACGTTGTATAAAGGTTCGAGATGCAATCTGCTACTTGTGCCATTGCTCCAGACACTACTTCACCGAAGACACTGATCTCTAGAACCTGGTAGTATCGGCGTTAGTGCCTCATCTCTCAATTTGGAACGTAGCTCAATGGTGGTGTTAGTGCAAACATCAGGAGTATTTCCATCACAGGATTCAGAACCTCGTCATTTGTATCAGCGGCCCTTTGTAAGTGTTCTCTGTTCTCGCTGCAAGGAGCAAACCGTTGAATATAAACGGCATCCTCTCTGCCAGAAAGCTATCGAGTATAAGCATAATATGGATTTGTTTCTATTTATTCCACTTTTTCAAGCGGTGACTCGTATTTGCTATTTCTAATACCCTCCCTAAGAAAAACTATAGCCGGTCTTATCAGCCAGCTCAGCAGAGACAACCCATTTCGTAAACGACGAGGATAATTAAACATTCGTTCATGTGGAGTTGCATTTCTGGCGGTCACAAAGAAGCGACCTTGTTGAGTATAGGGCATCAGTAATATGGTCCCCCACAAATCGTCATTCGTTATTTTTTTATTTCAGCGTCATTACAACGCTCCACTTGTCCGTTACTCTGGGGATTGTATGAAGTATTTCTACTGGCAACATACCACAGGAAGTGAAGTGTGATTTGACATCGTTCGAAATGAAGTTGTCCAACGATCAGAGTGGATATATGAGTGCATTCCGAATACTGTAGACACTAGCTGTAAACATTTAATTATCGTTTGCGAAGATGTATCAGCACAAGCAAAACCAAAGAGAAAATGTGAAAACTCATCTGCGATGGTCAGTATATATCTGTTGGCAGAACGCGATGGTTATAGGTCCTTTAAAGTCCACGCTTAGGCGTTCAAACGGAAAGGTGGTTTTAGTGTATTCTTAAGTTTCCGAACAGAGGTTTAATTTCACAACATTCCCTGCAATCGCATCTTCTTTTCATCGTCAAAAGTATAAGGTAAGTTTTTGGTGCGGATCGAATGATATATCCTTGAATTCTAGGATGGCACAGTGAATTATGAAGTTCCCATAAAATCTTCTGTACCTCGTGTTAGGTTTAAGGAACACGTTTGCTACGTACATCGACCTAGCCTAACACAAAAAAAAACAAAGAAAGAAAAACCAGGCTCAATCGGGGAGTAGGCGGGGTATTACACATAGAAAAAAATATCTAAAGGAAAGCCTGAATTAAAGAAAAGAAATTAACACGATTTAGTACTAATTATAATTATTCTAAATGACATTCTGGCTAGACATAGCAGCGTAGTATACTAAAAAAACAAGAAACCAAATCAATAACCACAATACACATACATTAAGAGGAACAAAAAAAATTACTTCTTAAAATGACGAGCTGTAGTTTTAGGTCCATCCCTATATAAATTACCCAAAGAAAAATTACCCACTTACAACTCTAATAACCGCAGCCTTACATCATCATTGTAAATACCAAATTCATTACATAAAATTGTCGCAATAAATACAACATTATTAACAAATATCATCTCTCATAAAGGTAATCATTTTAAACCGTTTACACATTAATAAGTAGCATTTTTTTTTAGTTATTTTAAACAAATAGTGGTGTATTCAAGGCAGGGCAATATATACCAAAATAGTTCCATAATTCTCGTATAGGCAAATTAATTTTGTGAATGCCTGAGCTTAAAATGTGAAGTCCAAATAGATACGGTGTCAACGTAAGCAAGGAAGAAACCAGCGTGTCCAAGGTGTAGGCTAGTCACACCGTCTCCAAAACAGATGTGCTCGGGATCACGCTATGCGCGTGTCCTCCCGTACCAACAGGAGCGGCTGTTCATACGGATCTCTCCAGTTCACCGGATGAAGCTATAACAATTACCGCAAACAATTAAACCCCCTTGCTAAAGAAAAATACATTTTTTTTTAAATAAAGCACTCACCACACAGTGTGTGTACGAAATTTTGAAGATAACACAAAACGAATCAAAAAATAAAATTAACGACGAGTAATTATTTCCGTATTCTTACAGAAAGAATCGAGTAAAAATGAAATCGTTTAAATAACAAGAATTCAATGCAATCGTTCCGTTATCATACCATACCAACAGGTGATTAGAAAACTCGAAACCCGGTTTATCAGATGGTTCAAAGCATTATTTCAACGAGTCTTTAAATCGAAGTAATCTAGAAAGTAATTATACGCTATCGAAATGTGTAGTAAGTTCACAGATACCTAAAACAAGGTATTGACTATTTAATTTATATAATAAGCTTTTCAAATTCGCAGCAAACTGGTTTAAATGAAAATCGTTAGAAAGCGTTCTTATTGTAAAATGGTAAGATATACAGGATGTTGTTGGAGCAGTAACAGAATCTACGTAAATTAATAGCGAATCAAAAAGGGCATGGTTTTTAACTTACCGTCGAAATTGAACGTAACATGTTCGTGATAATGCGCCGACAATCGCGTTCTTTTCACCAGGTCTATAAATAATGTATTATAATTGGACAATTCTGGTCCCAAGATCATGATTGTGTCATTTTCATCTTTTGCACGTTTTATCATCAAATATGAAAGAAACAGATTTTTGGTCAGTTATACGTCGAAAATGTCTTTTTTATTAAAAATGCCTTTATTTCCGAAGGGCTTTTACCATAGTATTAGCCTCATTCCCCTCAACCAATTGCTTGTGCTCTACATCAGTGAGGTATCTAAAGAAAAATGCCACTGGTCGTTTGTCTAGAGACAAAATTGCAGAAATAGCAAAATCAAAGGGACTTTACTACATCGTTTGTTACATCCCATTTAATACCTTCAAAGGTTGCGATTGCATTCGGTGCTATAGCAAAACTCTTGCTTTGAACAACCAGTTTTGTTTTTTCTGAAAATCTTGGTACCCATTTCTAGTAGTATCACAACATCCCAATAGCCCTTTTCAGAGACGCACTGTTTACTACTGGTACTGCAAGTTTTAACAAGTTGGAAGTGGAGGTATTTACACCGATACTACCGGGTACTAGAGATTAGTGTCTTCGCGAGGTAGTGTCATCTTGTTGCTGAATGAATTAAAGTATAAGCCATAATTCTCGAATTAGGCCTTATTGAGCAACAAGTTAGTTGACACTGCCAGTCTATAGTAAAATGAAAAGTAGTATCAACAACCTGCAGCTGTAGTGATAACGTAATTTTTCGTTAGTACTAAAATAGCAGGAGTCTAGTAGAGTAATTAAATTTACTACACGTAGTATTAATTACTATACTAATTGCTTGATTGTTTCTGGTTTATTCCGTTCCAATACCAATGCATTTTTGATCTATTGGATATACGAATCCTGAAAATCAACTACGTCAAAATTAATGCGGTAACATATGCTGCCATCTGTAGTCCGTACAAATGGATGGCCCCGAGGGTGTACACTACTATTAATTTGTACGTTCCCCATAAAACAGCCATTCTTACCTTCGGTATTTTACACTAACATTATGAGTTACTGGATTTGATTTTAGAGTAGGCTTTTTCAATGCTTTCCAGACCACCGCTTAAAGTTCCTACTCAGATATTTATGTGTCCCGTTTTAGATTTTATAATCACAAAGCTTTTGGCACATCCTAGATTCGTTTTAAGATAAAGATTATTGTGTCTATCACACTTTTCAAAAAGAATGCGTTTTGTCAGATAATAATTAAATTGTTCTCAGAGATTACTATTTCGTCTCTAACCGCAGAAAATTTATGTTTTATACAAGACTAACAACTATTTATTGTGTTCTATATTTATCAAAGACAATATATTTTATTTTTGGCCAAGAATTCTAGCAATTATTAATCATAAAAGATATTACAGCGTATACTTAAAAAAATTTGAACACCTTCCAAAAAATAATGGAGAACAGCCATTAAAAAGGCTATTATTTTCATCTGCATTAAAATTAAATATAATTTATTGTGCTAGATTGCGACACAAATATTGTCGAACCACTTTAATGAATTCATTTAATGCGTATCAGAATATATTAAAAAAAACAAAACAAATTTACTTTATCAATCATCCGGAATCAAATATACCATTTTAAGGTTTTTCAGCTTATTTCAATTCAATGAACCTTGTGACCCGTATCAAAAGCAATCAATTTTTATAACGAATGTAGAATTTTAATCGAATGCTAATGTTGTTCATTATGTCCAACAGCTGCATTACTAAATTTTCTAGATATATTAGATTGTTGTTGAATGCGATTTATGTAAGGTTAAACAATTTAGAGCAGTTACCTTGAAAAAATTTAGCTTTTATTGTTTGTGAAAATTATGCTACTTAACGTAGATAAATCCCATGTAAAGACAAACAAATACGAGTAAGTTTTCAGCGCAGATCTTAGTCAAAATGATTTCCATAAAAAATTTTCATTAAAAAATATATTTTGCAAAGTAAATAACATAAATCCTTTTGAATTGCAATTTCGTCTTCGAGCTCGGGGATGCACGATCTTCCTAATGTACTGGATATTTGCAAGGTCGTGTAAAATCATACAGATAAAGGAAATTTACTTGTAACTTGCGCGATAATTAGTGATGGATTCGAACCGAATCGAACCGAACCTTGCTTTAGGTTCGGTTGGATTTGTACAGTTTAGAGACACTAAAATCGTCTTCTGAATCTTCAGAAGATTCGGACAGAGTGCAGGTTTGGCCCTTGTTTTGAATATTCTTCATAGAGGTTTTTGAAGAAGTTCAGCGATTCCACTTTTAAGTGCTTTCCACAACTAGTGTGGTCAAAGAGCTCTATTTTGTGTATAGAGTCGAGGACTAGTACAGCACAATACAGCCAATTGATAAGACGATAATGTTTTAATATTTTATTTCTTGAACCCTGGTATGCTATCAACAACTAACTGCTCATCGACTGTAGATCTATTTGCTTTTTCATCTAATTTTCTTATCTCTTCTTCTATTTTATCCAATAAAGTATTAATACAAACTACCACGGAGGGTAAGGTAACGTACCTGTCTCCTCTTAACTTATCAGTTACTCTTTTAAACATTTCAAAAAAATTACACGTGTTTCCTAAGATTAACCACTCACTTTCATTAAGTTTTCAATTTTTTAGAGTAGGATCACTTTCGTACAAACATAGTAGTCCTCGCTTTAACTTAAAAGCTATATCTAACATATTATAAGTGGAATTCCACCGTGTAGCAGAATCTAGAATCGGTGAAAGCTCTGTAGACACACCGACAGCCTAACGAGCGCTTTTAATTCGGTGTTTCAATAGCTCGGATGTTCTAATTTTCTTAAAGACTATTTGAATTCTCTCAATACAATTGAGTTTGGCTTTATTGTTTAATTCGTTTTCATTACTATCACTGCTACATTCATCTTCATCTTCAATTTCTTCTTCATCCGTATGTTCAGGGCTTAAGTTCAATGTACGGAATAAATCTTGCACGGCCAGATTTGAAACATGTGTCATGCATCTATTATAGTGCGATTGGTCGGTCAAAACCGACAAATACAACAGCAATAAAAATAAAATTGAAACCTTGCATAGCCATTATAGGCCAGTCAAATTAGGTTTGAATTCGGAATTAATTAGTGGAAAGCTGGAAATTGTTTTATTTGCTTAAGTATAGGTCTAGTATTAGGGGAATATGTTATCCCCCCCTCCGAGGTCGGCGTTAGCCGCCATCTTAAAAAACAGCTCCAAAATCGAAGTTTTTTTAGTTTTTTGATAATTATTCAAAAACTATGAGTTTTATGAAAAAATGTAATCCGGTCTAAAATATAGAGCGCTAAATTCTCTACAAAATTAAGTCTAAAAATAATGAGATCAGTCTAAAATTAAGAATCATAAGTGACGTTATAAAAGTACGTTTTTTGAAGTTTTTTAAAAAATTGATTTTTTTTAGTTTTTTTTTAATTTTTTTGAAATCCGTTGATTTTACGACAAAAAGTCATACCTTATAATTTGTAGAGATTATAATTTTACGTCTAACAGTGTTACATTCAATAATTTGGACTTAGTATCAAGGTATATTTTGATATTCAAATATGTACTCATTTATACTTTTAGTAAATGTAGTTATAATTATTACAATCAAGGTTATTAAGTTAGTAGTTGAATGAGTATAGTTACTAACAAATAATATTATGCAATTAAATAATAATATGCTATATTTTAAGTAACTCGTTCAACACAAAAAATTTAAAGGTATTGTAATTTTAATATACATACATATTACATATATACAAATGTTATATTATTTACAAAATTTATTCAATACTATTTGTATTTATTGTTTATGTTATGGCCCATGTTATCTTTTGCGACTGCTATTTCTGATCTACTTCTTTCTAGAATAAAATAATTTAAAATTAAAATATAAGTACAATTTTTTAAATATACAGAAATAAAAATATAAGATAATTTATACGCACACCACATTAGTTAGTTATCAATGTTTTCGATGTTGATGGCCCATAAATATTTTCTTGGTCCCTTTTTTCTATCTGGTCTTCTTTATCATCATTTTCTTTTTGTTGTTCTTCGAATTGATCTTCTGTATTATCGTTTTCTTCGTTTTCTCTATCTGTTTCACAATAGTTTTCAATTATTTTTTCAAAATCCTCATCAGTTTCGAAATGGTTTTCTTGATCGTTTTTTAAACAGTTTGTACATGATTGTCCCCGACAATTAAAACAAATATTTGAATAAGCCATACCTAGTTTTCGGCAACTACACGATCCTCTGCATCCCTTCGCACATATACACGAAACTTTTTTCAATACCGATTGTGGAGCCGGATCTTTATTCGTGGTAATTGGAACAAGACCGTATTTAGTATTCTTCCAACCCCAATCTAGGAGATTTTTTTCATTTCCAATCCACATTTGAATTTGGTGATATGTACGTAAGAAATGCTGACGTGCAGCTGCATGAATAGGAGGTAAAGAAGAAAGATTGAAATCCTTTTTCATTAAAGATTTTGCGAAAAGCTGATATCGTAATTTATCTAATGACAACATTTCGACACACTTATCTGCATACAGCGCAGTAATAAAAAGTTGACCGGCGTCATCAATATCATTTGCATTAGCGTTCTTATCAAAGAAAATGGAAACGATATCTTGCAATTTGTTATTTTTATCTAACAACTTCACGAATTGTATTTTTCCTTTTCTGAAAAATGACGAAGTTGTGTCACAGCCACTGAAACCATGGAGAAATAATATGTTATCCTTAACATGCTTTAAATATTTGAAGTTGTTAGCACTATAACACAAATGGTCCAATTTCCCTTTTCCTGGTTTCAAAAAATAAATGTTGGTACAAGATGAAGGGGATAGAGCAGACAGTAGGACCAAAAGATCAGTGTCTTCGCCAACCATAACAACACACTCTGCACTATTTGCCATCTCAATAGTACTACGAACAATTAAAGTGTCAGCATCCTCAATAGCTTGCTTCACAATAAAATTTTCATTTTCAAGCTTTTCCCGTAAAAAAAATATAAGACGTTGTTTGTTGGCATCATTGGAAAGGAATTGCTCTTGAGACATAGTTACACACATTACCTCGTCAAAAAGTACATTTGCAGCTCCATAACGAATTGCTCTTCGATAGCGTTCTGCTGATTTGGTACTTTTAATTGCATCATCTGGATATCCATCAAAAACAATAGTGACACCATTTTTGTAATATTGCTTCACATAATTGACGTAGTTATTTAAAATTGAAGAAAATGTTTCTCTTATTTGCCAAACAACTCTATGTAAAAGAAAACCACCATCACGTAAACCGCGTTTTCAAAATTATAGTCAGTTACAGGATTAAACAAATTATAAAAAACTGATTTCTTAGTCTTACGCATTCCTTTTTCATCGAATGGTAATTATTAAAACTATACTTAATACATGGTATAAATGAGTAAATATTTGTTGGTGTTTTTCACGATAAATTACATACGAATTTGTTACAAACGTATTTGAAACGCCTACATTTAAAACCGGTGATTTGACAGTCAAATATCAAAATCTATTATTGACCTTCATACTAAGTCAAAATCATTC
Organism: Platerodrilus igneus; assembly: GCA_036346225.1. Taxonomy (NCBI): domain Eukaryota; kingdom Metazoa; phylum Arthropoda; class Insecta; order Coleoptera; family Lycidae; genus Platerodrilus; species Platerodrilus igneus. The sequence continues at coordinate 2,382,960 of JARFIW010001617.1, forward strand.
AACGTAACACTGTTAGACGTAAAATTACAATCTCTACAAATTGTAAGGTATGACTTTTTGTCGTAAAATCAACAGATTTCAAAAGAAATATAAAAAACCAAAACAAAATTATTTTTTTAAAAAAACCTCCAAATATGTACTTTTTTAACGTCACTTATGAACCTTAATTTTCGGTTGATCTCATTATTTTTAGACTTAATTTTGTAGACAATTTAGCGCTCTATATTTTAGACCGGATTACATTTTTTCATAAAACTCATAGTTTTTGAATCATTATCAAAAAACTAAAAATAACTCAGATTTTGGAGCTGTTTTTTTAAGATGGGGGCCAACGCCGACCTCGGAGAGGGGGAAAAACATGTTCCTTTAATACTAGACCTAAACTTAAGCAATTAAAACAATTTCCAGCTTTCCACTAATTAATTCCGAATTGGGTCATTTTTGGTCTAATTTGACTGGCCTATTAGAAAAATCCATATAAACCCATATGTTAAGGAAAAATGTTGTAAATATATTTAAGTATTATTTCTTTTAAAAGACAATATCAGATGGTTCTCGGAAAAAATCGTAAATCTACCTCAAACGGCGTTTACGTTTTTCATAATAAAATATAATATTATATCTGCTTATTATTTGCATTATACTGTGTTATTTTATGTTGGCATTGATTGAAAATTATGCCGCCATGAGTCATAAACTTCAACCCTTAGTTTTGAGAGAAAGTTCGGTGTCATTCTTCTGGAGTATCGGCTACTTCTAAAGACGTAAATGGTAATGACCACACTAAATAAACAGTAAATATTATGGTACTATGCGTTTTGTAACACCATTTGCTGAGCGATTATGTACAAAAGAAAAGGAGATTATTTTTGCTACGGGGTCACCTTTTTTAATATTAATAGAGAGCTCGTTTTCATACAAAAGTAAAAAATTCAAAATTATGGATTAGTAATACATACATAATTAAGAATTAAATTGTTTCGTTTATTCTGAAAACTTCTGTAGTCTCTAGACCGTGACGTCGGATTGTATATGTGTAAGATGATTTTGCGACACGACTTCTGTTCATTAAATAAAATAAGCTTGTTTTTAAAACTAAATTTTCAAAATCATTTCGAGTTTCTTTAATATCTAATACTAGTTATAAACAAGCAACAATTTAAAATAAGGAGCATTAAACAAATCGAACTAATCTAGAATTTTTTTATCTACAAGCATGCCTCGACAAAATTTATTAAATGTGTAGAACTAATACCCATTACATTTTTTACCTATTGGCTTAAAACTCGATGACCATGTACATTAGAAAATCGTTCTATTTCTTATATGCTTGCGACTAGAGATTTTTAAAATGTGCATTTGGGAAAAATTAAGATTAACATGTTCTTTGTGAAAATTAAATTTTTAAACTAAATTTTTATTTAAAAAATCGAACCTTTCGAACCGAACCGACCCGAATCTTGAGCTAGGTTCGGTTCGGTTCGAAAAATTTGCCGGTCCGGTTCGAGGTTTGGTTCGAAAATAAAATGTCCGGTGCGGTTCGGTTTGGTTCGAAAAAATCGAACCGAACCTCGAACGGAACCTCGAACCTGTTCGGTTCGTGTCCATCCATAGCGATAATCGGCAGCAAAATTTCAAAGTTTACACACGCGTTTACAACGAAATTATCTTCATCCCTTAAACAAGAGGATACACGATTTTCCTAATATACTGGATATTTGAAAAGTCATGTAGAATGATACAGATGAAAGATAGTCACTCGCAACTTGTGCGATAACCAACAAAAAATTTCAGAATTTACACACACGCGTTTACAAAGAAATTTTCTTCATCCCTTAAACAGGGGATACATATACTGGATATTTGGCAAGTCATGTAGAATGATACAGATGAAAGATAGTCACTCGCAACTTGTGCGATACCAGAAAAATATTTCAGAGTTTACACACACACACACGGGCGCGCGCGCGGGCGTTTACAAAGAAATTATCTTCATCTCTTAAACAGGGGGATATACGATTTTCCTAATATACTGGATATTTACAAAACCATGTAGAATAATACAAATAAAAGATATTCACTCGCAACTTGTGCGGTAATCGGCAAAAAGTTTTTAAAGTTACACATATACGTTTACAAAAAAATTATTTTCATCTCTTAAACTCGAAGATATACAATTTTCTTAATACGCTGCATATTTGCAATGTCATGTAGAATGATATAGATGAAAGATACTCACTCCCAACTTGTGCGGTAATCGGCACAAAAACTACAAAGTTTAAACATATACTTTTAAATAAAAATTATCTGCATTCTTTAAAGTCGGGGGTACGATTCTCCTAATATACTTAATATTTGCAAGGTCATGTTGTAAGATACATATGAAAAATATTTACTCGCAACTTGCGCAGAAATCGGCAGAAAAATTACAAAGTTTACACATATCATCATCATTAGGTCTTCAGTCCTGAAACTGGTTAGACGCGTACCATCAATGTTTCCTATGCTGAACTAACCTACAGATTTCCCTGAAATTTGTACAGTCTGCAACTATCACTATCTGATCTAGGTCTACATCCGCCTCTTTTTGCCTACCTCTGCTTGTTATATATCCCATAATATTCCCCCAAAATGCCTTAGAACGTTGTCTGCCCTTCTCTTTCTCCTATTTTTTTCCAAAGATATCTTTGTTCCCCTGCTGTTTCTATAACCTATTTGTTATTACCTTTGTCTGTCCATCCTCATACATCTGAAGGACGGCATTTCAAAGGCTGCTACTGTTCTTCTGTCTGCTTTTCAGACTGCCCGTATTTCATAATCATACTGTCTGTGCTGTGCTCCACGCATTGTTACGTGCCAAAGATTTGGCACTAGACATTCCTTAGTTTAATTTTGATGTGCGAGAGTTTCGCGCCTTAAATTTGAAAGACTTGGTGTGTATTTCCGTCCGAACTTCGCGCCAACGCTTGTGGGGGAAGAAAAAGTGGGAAAGTTTCCGAGAGACGCTGAGGAAACGTGGCTTTTTGCCTTTGAACTTCGAGAAGAGTGGTTTGGTTTTCGGTATCGTATCTTTATCTTTATTTATGTAGATCCATTTTCTCTGTTATCTTTCTTTGTCGTCCCTATACCTGTTCCTTATCGTTCCCTACATAGGTAGAAGATAATTTGGGAAGCAACCTGGCCGAACCGCAGTCCACGCCGGAGCACCATCTTTAAACACTCCGGAAGGGAGCCCTGAGTAGCTAGCTGGAGCAATCCCGAAGGACGCTAATGCGCACCATCTGTAAATAATCCGGAAGGGGGCTCCTAGCAACCCTGAAAGAAGCTATCCTGTAAGACGCCTATAAATTCATGTGAGTATTCGATTTTTATGAACTGTTTTATGAATTTGATATATTTCGTCATTACGTGTAATAAATTGCATATTGTGTGACGTCATTGACAGATGGGCGCGCCTACTTCTGTATTATAAATTAGCGTTACGAACTGCCTTTGCGTCTAGTATACCGCGTTTGCGTGACGGTAAGAATCACGCGTAAATGTAAGAACATATGCTTTCAACAACTTCTTGTTCTATGTTTGTTGTCTTTCATCATAGGCACTGTTCTTTCTTGTTAGATGCAATTCGGTCCCCTTCTATTGTTTTACAATTATATACCCTATTTCTTTGACATTCAGTGGTTGGGAAGGGGGGTAAGCAGCCTGTGGCTGCCAAGTTCCCCCAGCACTTGAGCATTTACCGATTTAATATTTTTTCCAATATATCTTTTCGCACGGTCAACATTAGTTGCAGATATTTCACACCCAACACCTGTAGTTGTCTGTAATAATCATCAGATTTATCTGCGCTTATTTTTTCGTCATTAGGTTTTCCGTCTCAAAACTAGTTGGACACGTACCTGCACGTATTTATTTGCTAAACTAGTCTACACAGTTCCCCGAAATTCGTACACAGCCTATATACAATTTCGTTTCCCTTCTATTGTTCTATAATTTAATACTCTATTTCACTGAGATTTAGTGAAGGGGGTAAGCAGCCTGTGGCTGCCAAGATTCTCCAGCACTTAGAGATTTGCCGAATTAATAGCTTTCCAGTAAATCCTTACACACAATTAACATTATTCGAGAATATTGCCCAACCAATACTTGTAGTTGCTTATAATAATCATCATGTTTAAGTACAGTTACTTTCTTTGTCATTAGTTTATTTATCTTGCGACTGGCTGGATGCGTACCTTGATCGATTTCTATTCTGAGCTAGCCTGCACATTTCTCTGAAATTCCTACAGCTTACATCTTTCACTATCCGTGTCCAGTAGTCTAACTTAGGTTTACCTCTGCTTCTCCTTTCTCCTATATCTGCTTCTAATATATTCCACACTACTTCCTTCTTTCTCCCACTACCACTTTTAGTACATCTTCGTTCTTAACTTTGTCTGTCTATGATATCTTCATCATACGTCTGTAGTTGCTTTTTCTTGTTAAATATAGCATGGCCTAGTGCAAATCTTTGTTTTATATCTTTTGCGCTTTTTCCATCTTGCGTTATTTGGCTTCCTAAGTAGCAGAAATCCTTAACCTCTTGTAAGTTCTTGTTACCTATTTGTATTCTTGTTTACGATTTATTTTCCCCTCCTTTGCATACTAGTACTTTAGTTTTATTTTTGTTAATTTTCATACCATATCCCTCTGTTAGAACCGTTTCCATTTCATTAAGAGCAGCTTCTAACTCTTCCTTGCTAATACCGCTATATCATCTGCAAATCTAAGCATATCAATTTGTTGTCCCTGCATAGTAATTCCAAATATCTTCCTGCATTTGACAGTATTAATTGCCTCTTCAATGTACAAGTTAAAAATTAATGGAGATAGGGCACATCCCTGTCTCACGCCTTTCCTAATGTTTACTTCTCTACGTTCCAGCTCTAATTCTATTTCTGCTGTTTGCTCTTTGTATAAGCTATGTACTATTCGCCTATTCCTATAACTCATTCCAATCTTTTTGAGTATTTCCAACTTTTTTTCCATTTTACATTGTCGAATGCTTATTCCAGATCTATATTTTTAGTTATGCATATTTAAAAGGGTTGTTTTCACAAATATTCAATTGCACTGCATTTTTTGAATGTGAATTGAGTAATCGAAAGGCCGAGAAATTATAACGTCTATAACTTTATGAATCTGAAAAAAGAGGTTAGGTCGATTTACAACTTCAGTGGTTGAATTTAATAGTAATAATATCTATTACATAATATAGGTGGATTTGAATTCTTTCAATTATATTATTCAACTCTTCATATCATTTTCGTTCTTATCTTGTTATACCTGTTTATTGACCGGATGGTTAATTTCGTCCATTTTGTTCTCTAGTTTAGAATGAGTCGATCGTGTCTTGCCTTTCCTTATTTTTGAGGTATTAGATCGTTATAGGTTAGTGTTTTAATAAATGCATTTGTTAGTCTCTTATAAAAATAGGTGTTTAGGATTTCTAGAAATAAAGGTAGTGGCTAGCTAAATTGCGGAACACTCATTTTTCAGATGAAAATGGTGAGATCTTAATAAATTTGATTTCCCTTTTTCGTTGAGATGTACCGCCATTTTAAATCGAATACGGTTCATCTTCAGAGTTTTAAGACAGGATTCAAAGGCATCGCATCTTAATAAGTTTAGTTTTTTCTTCAATTTAGTCTGATGTTAAAATCCCAGAACAAAGAGCTGTGCCAGAGTGAAAATAAACCCTCTGTCGTACACATATTCTTTTTATACCAGCTAAGAAAGAGTAACGTGCAAGGTTGTCACGTTCTATTTCATATTTATAAAAATTCACTGCCGTATTATGTTAAGAACCATTCAGTTGCTACATTTCTCTAATTTCAAACCGCGTATATATTCACTACATTTAATTTTCCAATTCTCCACACGAAGGTACTACTACATTGGCGCGTAGATGGACAACTGACTTTAGTCGTCCTTTATTTCATTCAAAGTCTGCACATTTATGTTTATAGTTTCTTGTGCCTTATCAAACATGAGTGTTGTTCGAAGTTTGGTAGGCCATATAGAGATCGTGCATTTTAGCAAAGTTGTTGTTCACTTTTCAAAACGAAAGTTGTATTTTTCTCCATCGTTTGTTTATCTTATGCGACACCGACAATTTGAGTGATCTTTCCATAAACAAGTGTTTGTTTGCGGTTTTAAACATAGAAACAACTTCTAGGGAGATACAATATAATGGCCCGTGTTACCAAGCTGTTTTAATCCTACAATAACGAACAGAACATGAAATGAAAATAACGTTTAAAATAGTGGATTATTACTGTAATAAAGTGAAAGTTTTGTTTACGTTTATATATATGACATTTATTTTATAACAACAAATAAAGGTTTTGTGACTTTTGTATATAAGCTTTTTTAATGGGAAACTGCATTGGAGACGGAATCAACCGCACAGTACTATAATTAAAAAGGTTGAGAATTAAGATAAATATTCAGTGATTAAAAAGTATGACAAACTTCAACTTGAACTACTGTGCAAAATCCATTGGGGCGAATTGGTTTTGGCGTTTGTCCTTTTGTTCTTTTCTACGAACCCCACTCTACGAACTAGTTAGTTAGCATGGCATTCTTTTCATTCCTTTTTTTGTTGTGGTATTCGGTGAGGAGTACTTACGTTACTTTTGTTGCTTTCTTCCTTGTTCGCGCGATATACTGTAACAAGGTGATGCATACATTGGGCTTTTGTTGGCAGAAAAGTGAAAATAATCATGCAACGTTGATTGAAAAGGCTGAAGTTTGAATCAAGCGTTTCGAGTTTTTGCGTAATTTGAAGCAATTCTAAGTAGTTGTTGTTTACACAGTTGAAACATATTTACACAGCTGCTGCACCGTAACAAAATCGTGGAATAATGGCAGTAAGAGCTGTTTAAAAGCGTCAGATAGGTTTTGGACCTTTGGGAGCTTCTTTTTAAAATGTTTTGTCGCCAAAAACACTTCTATCAAATTTATTTTCAATTGTGTAATTACAAAACATGACTTATTTCTGTTACAACACCTTACACGTTTATATTGACTAAACATTAAGTAATTGAAATTGATAAAAATACTTGAAGTTAATAAAGCAATAATTAATAATTAAAAATAACGGTGAGTAGCTTAAACAACCAACAATGTTAAAGTTATGAAATTCGAGAACTGACTGGCGATCAGGGACTCCTCACGGTTTATATGTAATCTCAGCTCTCACATCATCTTGTGGGAAAGTGCAAATCTCACCGTCTACTACTTCTTGATAAATATACAATGTCTTATTCTAAGTAATTTTAATTAAGACTGCCTTATTGCAGTTCATTGTTTCTGCACCTGCGGTATCAGGTTGCGTCTGGAATACAAAGTAGTTGCCTCCTTTCTTATTTCTAATATACACTCTGAGTAACCTTTAATTATAACCTTCATTTAATACAAGGTAATATGCTATTACTAAGGCTTAATAAATGCGTTTAATTTTATATACATTTTAATAATGGGGATATGTAACTTGCCTCTTGTAAAAGGAAAGTGGCTTACAGTTGTTTATGCTGGTAGTTGTAAAGATTTTGTACCAAATGCCTGGTTAACATTTAAGTTAGGTCTTAAAAGTGGCGATTATGTTGCGGAGTTGTAGCCTCAAGTGGTATACCACCTACCCCACTTTCTGCAAGCAGTTGAGCCGTATATAGCTGGACAATCTTCTTTTGCCATCTGCTGTTCTGCCACTCGGTTCTATAATATCAGTTTTCCTTCTGAGCATATCTATACAATGCTTTTAATACCGACGTTCCAATCGAACAGTTACACTATATGTAGCCTTTAAAATATTTTCGCGTACGTACAAACTACAATAACACCTGTAAATAGAACACCACTTCTCTTGTACATTGCTGAACACATGGGCATGCGGGCAAGTACCTTATAACGCGTCGTGGTACAATCCACTTTAAAAGTGGCTTTTAATGAAAAATATCAACTAATTCACATTACGAAATTCCAGAGACAAAAATCGATCAACAAATAACGGTTAGAAGGAATTTATTTCAAAATATAAAACTTTCTAAAAACTTTTGTAGTGCTTGCTTTTTAAAAATAATTTAAACCATAAAAAAATCGAGTTCATTTTTTTGAAATATTCGTAATGTGCTGGCTAGAATTCTGTCAGATGAACATGTTTTATTACAATGATTGTTATGGAATGTTTAATGTCATATCATTATCATTATTCATAGATTGTGAAACCAAGGGCAAAAAATTTAATTAATTAAACGTATTCTAAAAGTATTAATGTATATTATTCGTGTCTTAGAAGATCAAGCAGGCAATTTTTATTTATACTCAACTAGTCCGACTTCAAGATGAGTTGCTGCCAAATAACTATAAGTCAAGTTAAATGTTGAACTGAAAAATCATTGTTTTTTTACTTCTACATTGCATAAACATACCTTTATGGGATAATCAGTCCATCATACTGAACAATTGAACGTGTTCGTTGTAGAATTCAAAATCTTTGTTACTCACCTGAAAAAAAAACCAAATTTTAAAATATTATACACATTTCGTTTTAAATTATCAATTTAGGGTAAAAAATAACATGAGAAGACAGTTTTAGTTTGTTTCGTAAGTAAGTAAGGTTTGAACTTTCTTAGTATAACCAGATTTAAGTAACTTTGGGCCAAATGCTTAAGTAAAATATATATATATATATATATATATATATATTCTGTACCTAAGTGAACGACTGAAATGTATATTTACAGAATGGCTTATTTCTAAAGCATGCGGTCTTCAAGACAATAGGTTATAAAAATTTTGTATTTAAAAAAAAGTGGTTCAAGCATTGCTATGTGAAAGCAAACCAAAAATACAATAGGAAAAATTTTTCTACAGTTGGATATTGGTTACACAATTTTAGCTTCTTTAGAAATTCAATTATTTGCATAACACAAAACGCTGATTTGGATCCGTTTTATGTAAGCTAATAAAACGTTTTCTTTCTTGTATTTGTAAGACACTAAAAAGAATTTTCTTCTTAGGTCATAATCTTGTGGATAATAAGGAATTTAACACCGGAATAAAAAGATAAGGAATCCCATGCTTTGAGGTCGAAACTCATCTGTCTACTCCAGAAGTCTCCAACCTTTATGCGCCTAAGAGTACATTCTAGAATGCGGATCAGTCGACGAGGAGCATGGATTTTTTAATGTAAATTTATAGTTATACATTGTTAATACTACCATAATGTAAAAAAATATTTAATTTTAAAAATATTATTTTGTGACGTTCTGCTTTGTCTGGGATTATTTTGTTAATGTTTCGTAGCAACAGAGGTAACATTTATTTACAAGTTTAAAAATACGAATTAGTTATACATTCAAGGCATGACATACAAAGAAAATATTTACAAAAGTTTATGTGTGCGCAATTATTGCAAATGTCTTATAACACTTCAAGCACGTTAGTTTGTAAAGTTGCGGAAGGAATTTCTACGTTGTGGATTTGAATGTTGTGGCTTCACTAGGAAGACCTAGATATGGTGTTGTGTAGAGGATGTTGTCTATTCTTAAGCTGAATGCAAAGTAACTGTTAACTGTATCACCACACGCAGAGCACTGAACCGACTGAAAATTTGCAGTTGACTATATCAGAGTACACGAGCTGGAAATAGGACAAACCAAAGAATCTCGAGAAATTCCAACTAAGTTTTTGTGCTACCCAAAAATATATACTTTCATTGGTTAAACTAAAATTGGAGATTCTTTTACAATCAAAAACTCGAAAAACGCATTTCATTGGTTAAAGACATCATTCACGTTTTTCAACACAGGAAAAATAGGAAATGGAACTGTATAAATTGTTACGTGCCAATCAAATTGGCCCTTAAACATGTCTTAGGATAATTTTGATGTGCGGAAGTTTCGCGCCATAATTTCAAAAGACGCGGTGCGCGTATTTCCGTTACGTCAAGTGCGGTTGCGCCAGATTGCGCGACGCGAGTGGGTTGGACGAATACTTCGCGCCGACGCGGAAAAGACAAAGTAGTGAGAGTTTTCCGTTAGACGCTTGAACGTGGCTGTTTGCCTTTGATCTTCAAGGAGTGTGGTCGTGTCAGGTATCGTATCGTGCCTTAGCTTTATCTATGTAGATTTCCTTTGCCTAATTGTCTTGTTTGTCGACCTTTACCATGTTCCCGTCTTTCCCTGCATAGGTAAGTAATCTGTAGCCTTGGCGAACCGTACTGCACGACCCTGGATGACGAACTCATGATTACCGGAGCTGGTCCGAACGCTTTGGAAGAGCGTCGGGCGTACCATCTTTAACTACCTCAAAAGGGCCCTCCGGAGCCCTGATGGACTTGGAATAGAAACCAACTTTAACCCAGAGACATATTCATGTGAGTAATTGCATTAGAATATATTGCCTTAACTTTATATATTTTTCCGATGATTGCGTCGTAATTTGTGCTTTGGTGACGTCATTGGCAGATGGCCACGCTAAAGTCTGTGTAAGCTGGAGCTACTACCCGCCCGTGACGTCGCTTATTTTGCGCTTGCGCGATGTATTTATCGACTTTTTAATTGTAAGAATTATCGCTTTTTAAATCGTAAGAAAATATAATTTTAAATTCTGCAGAAGATATTCCTAGTACTCACCATAACCTAGGAATCCTCTCTCTTGCAGTGCTCCCCATAGCCTGCAAAACCTTCTAAGCAGCGCTCTCCGTAGCCTGCCACACTTCAAAACACAGTGCTCACCATAGCTTGCGTACTTTCCGAACAATACGCTTTCCACCGCCGTACCTGGAGCCGTCATAATAGTTTATTGATATAACTGTACAGCCTACGTATGGGTAATAATACTCGTTCTGTACACCAAGCGAGTCGAAAACAAGAGCAGAACGCCCTTCGACGTGCAATCCGTTCCATCTAAACGCACCCAAGGCTTCTTTCGCCTCTGTCACCATCACCGAAGATCCACACTCAGACCACCTTTACAGTCAGTACGTCTCGAGAAGTGGATTATTGGAATAGTTTCGACTGTATATCCCAAGTTTACCTACGGGACAACACCCCCGTAGAGTTTAATGGAGACGTACTCTACAAGGTTTAAGGTACCACGTCCACGACGTTTGCCGAGGGGTACCGAAGACCACTAAAGACGTCTGAGTTTCGCAAACCTGTCAATATTATCTAATCACCACCGTTCAAGTTATTTTTGGACTTCACATATCAAGTCCGAAGCCTTCCGAAGGGTTCCAAAGACAACCGAAGACTTCAGAATCTTCTATACTTGTAAATATTGTAAAATAGTAGTTTTTAATATCAAATCATAACTCTTTGTGACAACACGAAACCTTCCGAAGAGTTCCGAAGACCACCGAAGCCGCTTTCACCGCCTTCAAGCTATATAAACATTCATTTTTGTAAGTGTTTGAGTTTATTTTGGTTTCACAAGCATGTTCCAAGCCTTCTGAAGCGTTCCAAAGATTACCGAAGACTTCCGAACTACTTAAACAATTAACTTCATTCAATTTTAACGAATTCACTTTATTTTATATATTTATGAACTTATAATTATTTTGGTTGTCATACTTTTTAAACAAATAATCAAGACAAGCCTACTTGTTTTAAGACGCCTCCCATTCGAACGATAACATCTAGCGGCTGTGGCTGGGATAGGATTTCCATTCATCGGTACCCTGCGACTGTCAGGCAGAGACACTGGCATACGGGCGACGTCCTTGGTTGGTAGAAATTAGAGCGAGCTGGTGGCGTAATATCTCCAAGTCCTGGCGTGCATGTTGGCATCACATGCTCTAGGAAGTAGTCCTGATGACTTCGGTGGAGCTGGTCCAAGCTGTATTACGGCGGACTCGTGCGTCCATAGCGTGATTAGAAGGGTTTACTTCAACTTATCCCGTTAGATTTGGCGGTCACAACGAGATAATCTGCAGGAAAACCCTTAGTGCATGAGGAGCTAAATGACTTCCGTCTTGCACTATTCTTAAATTCTCTCCAAGAAGTTTGGCGACTACCTCAAAAGAGAACAATCAAGAAGTAATTTGCTTTAACGCTTGGAGCTCTTTTTATATCCTGGGTTTGTTTGTACTATAGGTTCGGACGGTTCTGTTAGGTATTTCGAGGGGTCTTGGTCGAGTCCATTATTGGTTGAGGAGTTTTAAGCGTGCATGCTATTTATTTGCACGCTGCGTGCTTATTGATCAGTTAGCTAGAGGTGTGGTTGGTTGCATACTCCTACAATTTTTACATATAAAAACTATTGTCTATATTTTTGTGTAAAATAAATTGGCACTGTTTGTTAACGTTGTCGCCGCGACGATCGGTAGCGAATAGCTTGCTTCACACATGTTTATACAATGCCACGTGCGTCTTTTATGTTAAAATAATCATTTAAGCAAAAATCAAAATGGACTTTTAAACAAAAATAAAATTTTCCAATATTACAATATACAACTTTGAGAATATAGGTGTTTATCTTGTCCTCTGATTTTATTTACTTTGAAATGATTAAGATCATACTTGAATGATACAGTCAACATCATCATATTAGGTTTAAAATTCTTTTGTGATAGTTAGGTTTAATATCATTATTTCTAGTACCATGGTACGAGAAAAATTCAGTTAAAGAGTCTATATTGGAAAAGACCTGTACAAGTGTTGCATTAGGTTTAATAATTACTTGAATAATAAATCTGCTTCCAAAAAGGTCACGATTGTCGAATAGCAGTAGCTTTTTGGGCTTTGTGCTCTGATATTCTATTTAGTAAGTATTTAAATGTAGACCCAAAGCTGATTGTTTGGCATTACTTTTATTATACTTATTTGAACATTTGGTACTCTCAATACTACTGTAATCTGATATTAAACGAGGCACAATGTAAATTAATTTTTATATTTTCCATGGTTTGGTTTTCATCAGTATCGCTGTTAGTAACAGTTGGGTGGCCCCGAGGCGTAGTTGGTATGTGTGTGTGACTACTATGCCCAATGTCCCGGATTTGAACCCTTATACGATCTGCTTGAAAAATGTTAGGCAAGCATTTTTCACAAAAATACGCCCTCGTTCGGATGAGAGATAAAATGTAGGTTTTGTGTGCGAGTGTTGTGGCGCACGTTAAAGATCCTTACCTTACTTGAAACAGCAAGGGCTCGGTAAAATTCAAAAATTCCTTGTAAAAAACTTGCTTTCTAGCCTATGTAGTATTAGTAACAGTGTTCACTAAACATATATTTTTAGGTACTAACAATTTTTTATTGTTATTATTAACTAGTGATAAGATGCGAGGATCTGAACTGTATCATAAGGTTTCTTGTTATACCATTAGCGGAAGGTGGTCCACAGTGAGTTTTTTTAATCAGACTTTTTACAAAATTACAATCTAAGTTCATAAATCATTGTATATTTTAGTAAAAAATGCACAAAATCAAAATAAAAACTTATAAACTAAAGGATAACAAGTAATTGTTTGGTTTGGAGCAAAATGTCTCAGTGTGCCCTATCGTGATTCACTATGAGACATATAGTGGTTTAGAGTGAGACAGCACTTTATTGAACATCAATATTACCAGAGTTTACTTCAAATTGAACGTATTGATTTTATCCCTCGGTTTCCCATATAAGTTAAGTTTGGGGAGAATCATAACATGTCTTTTCGAAAAACAGAAGTGATTTCAGGAACATTGCGGTAACAAAACTTGTTGGATATGTTTTTTCTTCTTAAGTAGTTGATGTCGTACTCGTCAACACTGTTCATTTCACTTATTATTTTTCCGGTAAAGTATTTTATTGACTTTTTACTTGGAAATTTTACTACGACATAATCTTCGTTCACGACATCTGTGTCAAGTTCTTCAAATCCTGTAATAAGGGCGTCTATATCCCCATCATACTCTGATAAACCTTCAAAAAATTCCGTTGTCTGATGAACTGCCATCTAATTCTACTAGTGTTTTTAACTGTTCTTCTCTTTGTCTTGAATTTTTCTGCTTTCATTTTTTCCAATTCTAGTTTTTCTGGGGTATCGGTGGGAATAAAACTTTTGCCGCGCTTTTGACATTGCATCTGTTTTCTAGGTGCTGACTTTGGAAACCCTGTTAAAACTTCATACAGTTGGAGGTCAGCGATTGACAGTATAGATGGCCTTATCGTATATTGTTGTTGTGCTACACATATGGCGGAGCGATAAATCCTTTTCGCTTCACCAACATGACTCTCTCGTATCGTCCTTCACCGACTCAACACCTAATAACTATAACCGCGAGTGCATAAGTGCTGCTGCCCGACCAGGTTGCGTCGACCGGTAAACAACACCTATGTTCGCGGGAGTAAATTGGTGAACAAAATTGCAAGGTAAGCAAAGCATTAATTACGGTTTGACCTATATTACTGTTTTTCGCGCTTTACCTCCAATTGCATACAATTACAGTCCATTTGCTAAGCTTTACGCTTTGGGAAACGTTCTGGAGCTGTCCCGACTTTTTATACGCTCCAACGTGTAACACACAAACCCTCTAAACTGTTGTGGACTTATAAATGGAAAGGAAAACCGGTTGTTGAACTAAACGCCAAAACAGTAATATCAACACATTGTTGCTCAGTGTTTTCTTTTTTTTTTGACAGAAACAAGGGATTTGGATGTATCGTAACTAGTAGAATACGGAAGGAGCTCAACATTCAAAGGCCTGTCAGTGACGCTACTGAGGAAAAAATTTCCCGATTAAAAGGAACTATTCCTGCCTGGCGGAAACCCGATATAATATTAATTATTGTCATAGAATGCTGAAATGCAGTTGCGACACATTCAGGAATGTCATATATGGTCATGGGTATTCCTGGAAGGTGCATTAGCCAAGAGTCAACATCTCGACTATAGTTGACTTTGAATTAAAAATACACACCCACATCTAGCGGTTGAGGCTTATTGCTACAATGTGGTGAGAACGTTAAAATTGTAACACCATGTGACTTGGTTAAATCAATGCATTCAACATGTAACATACTGTTTTAATAAGCTCTAATAGTTCTAGTATTCCTAAAAATAGTTAGTTTCTAGTTTAATTTTAGCATGCTAATTATTAGAATTGTAGCGGCTGCAGGATCACCCAAGTAGCTTCTCAGCGAAGTTCCCAGAAAGATCTAATCCAAGAGTTAATCAATTTTTCTAAAGGCACTTACTTTAAGGGCACTAAACATGTCAAATTAGTCCATATCTATGATTAGATGTCAATCATGCTTTAGGATCCTATTTATGTCAGGGTGGTCTGAAGCAATTTTTCAATTAGCTGAGCACTCAACTAAAATCAATTCTGAGAGCTACGGTTGTGGTTATCTTAGGCATTGACAGTTTTAATTAAAATTAAAGATTTACGACCGGCGCATCCTAAGCCGAGTAAGAGCGTCAAGAAAGGGTTATTTTCAATTAACCAAAATGTATATAAGGAGGCCAGCCGGTGGGAATCGGGTTGTTTATTTCCAGACGCGTTAGAGGTTAAAGCTAACGGTTACTAGTGATGTGTTTATTTCTCTGCAGTCAAGTGCGGGCCGTTATGTTTTAAGTTATTTATTTCTCTGAGTAAGTAATTAGTATATGTGATATTACTATGAACTCAAGGCTGTGTTATGCAGCATAAGTCAGTTATTTGTTTAAAAACAGTATTTGTCGACTTCCATAAAATACAATTCCGGGTGAATGCCCAGTTCAAGTAAATTGATCCGTTTTATTATTGCTTTGGAGACCGCATCGTTTTAGAAGGGTCTTCTATTATATTGTGTTTCGACGGTGTCAGAGGTCGTTAATCACTAATCCACGAGACTACCTGAGAATGCAAAGCTCAGGCCCGAAGTCAAGTTACGGTACTATTTGACCCTTGAGAAGGTCGTATTTTCATGGTGTAGATGACCCCGTGGTTAAAAGGGTTGTCGCACTATGCAAGTTAATTAGAATAGGGTAGCATTAATAAATTTTTGTTATTGGGGTGTGTACACCTAGAACTGTATCTATTCAAAATATGTTTGTTAGTTAAGTTTAGTTAAGTTGTGTTTGTGCTAGCCGGAGACTATAAGTGACTTATTTTCTGTTCTGCCATTTTGGTTCATCGCCCACGAACAAAGTGCGACGAGAGCTATTACCGCGATTGGTCCATGGGCCGTTTAATTCCCATGGTGGCGCCCTTTGTACATAAGGTTATTTACTTTATATTTTGTTATGCATATGTAATTAGTTGAAGTTTTAGTTAGTAGCTCGTTCAATAAAACAATCGAATTTTCGTCTCAGTGTGTTTGTTTAATGAACCCCCCCTTCACCGACTGCTGCAGCTTGCGAGGCAACGTCCCGAAACGTGAGGGTACGATGGTGTTAGAGGTCCTGTTATTTATTATTTATTGTTAATTGGATACCCTCATGCGGTAGGTAAATATTAAAATTACAAACAGAGAGATGATTTTCGTGATTGTCTTATGACAGAAATGTGGAATTCTCTTTTGAAGAGTTGGTGTGCTTTATAAAGCGACGCATAACTTCAACAAATAATTGGGTATTCATCCAACGTGACGGCGTTGCAAGTCCCAAACTACTAGGAGGAGCATTACGCAGCATAAATGGTTTGAAATATGTTTGAGAGAATATGATAGCTGGTGGTACCGTATTGCCTGTCGCACTTACAAAACAACATACCATTACTAAAGAACCTTACTCCACACTTGTCATTTGGCTGACTCGTTTAACTCCTCTGCAGGCAATCACTTTTCTTGATTTCTGGTCAGTGGTGGTTCCAGTCTACAAGATTCCATACTCTCGAGCCATTAGAAAAGGTTTGGTTTCTTCTTAGGACGTCCTCTGATTTATAAAAAAAAACTCCTATATTATGTCTGTTAAAGGACGTTGCCCTTGAAAGGCTTCAACCTTCTGGTTGCCTCATACTTAGCTTGGAACGTCGCTGTAGAAAACTTTTCTCTCTTTCTAACCCCGCTGCTTTATTCTCTGATCAGTTACCTCGGCACTTAATGCCATTTTTTACAGCAGTTTCATATGATAATTGACGACATCTAAGTGCAGTTAAGCCATAATTCATTTTTGAGCACGTCTCTAAATAATTTGATAAAATATTTTCCTGGTCTAATGTCATAATTTGTCTGCACCCATAATTGGGTTTCATTTTAATATCTTTATCGTGGTTTGTCTTTTATTTTTTTACGTCTATAAAACAATATAATATAAATAGTTTAGTGCCGTAATTATATATTTTCAATTTACCTAGCTAACGTTTGGAAAGAAATACTTTTTAACCAAGCAGTTTTACAAAGTGATATACCATTTTGTATTACAAGTTGAACTGCTTCTTTCATAGATTTGTTACGTTTTTTTCGTGGCAGCCACGTTGGGCGCCAAATTTATGCTACGTAACACAAAGAAAGTCAAAGAAATGACCGGGCTCGATCGGAGAGTCGGGGGGGGGGTTGTAGAAAGCAGCAATGCAAAGTCTAAGTTATTCAGTACTTTGTAGAATGTAAAAAAAACTGTTTAGATAATCTATATAATATAACAACGGTAAAAGCAATACAAAATTTTTTAGTACAAAGTGAGGTAATATTGGGGAGTAGCAGAAACGTTTCCTCACACACCAATTAGACATAAAGCAGATAAAATTTTAACAAAATATAAATAGGTAAACACAATTAATTTGAGTAGTCCAGTAGTATTGATTTTTCTCTTTTTTTTTCTTTTTTATTTAAAATAGCATGGTAAAAGATCTCAGAACGACGAAGATATGGCAAAGCAAACGGATAGATATTTAAAGCAATAACAAGTAAGAAATAGTTCAACTTACAAAAAGTCCTTCCGCAACGCCTCCTTGCAACTGAAGTGTGGGATTCAACGATGTCCTGCACTAACGAAGCACTTCACCCTTGACTGTGAGGGTGTTGATGAAACTTATCACACGTTACACTAATCACACCTACGTATTTCACTGGTGTTAGCAACAGACATTATCACGCGACGGACCTAAGTAGCATTGATAAATTTCTTGTTACTTCTATTTCCTGAGGCAGTAATTTCAAAATATTCTGTAGCACTAGTTTAATTTCAACTGGGACCAAAGGTACATTATTTTCACAAACATCCCAAAACGCAGTGAGAAACTTCAACCAATACCTTAGTAAACCGGTAATCTGTTATATTTCGCAAACACGAAACTTGCACAAGCAAAGATCTGTTGTAGATTCTTTGGGGTTAGAAAATTCAAAAACTACAGTATCCACAGTATTTGGGATAATCCAAAGTATGAACTACTCTGATAAAAGGAAAAAAACAACCGCGAAACTAGATCGCACACCCAGTTCAACTAAAAAAAGGACAACGTCACAAAAAAACACAATTAGTACAGCAATTCGTCTCACTAAAAACCGTCAGTCAATGACCTTAAACCAGCACGTGCGGTCGAGTCAAACACGTTACATATAACGCATATAAAGCATCTTTCTTCAAAATGGCATTAGAACTACACTATCTAGTTAATATACAACTTTTTTTTCCACAGGAAAAACAATTAAAATCGTGTCGTGCTTGTATATAGAAACCAAGCACGAAACTCAACTTAAAACACAATCCGTAAAAGCAACAAGGAAACATTATTTTTAACGTAATCAATATATAGCAACCAAGCACGAAAACTAACAACCGCTCATCGACTCTTATCTAGACTGGTATATTCACATAAGGAACAACATTTATATCAGCTGTTAGACAAGAACGATGCAATTTATAATTATCATACGACGCATTCACCTAAGGATGTCTTTCAAACTCGATCACCTAACCACAGTATCGAATTGTAGAGAGTGAAAGTCGATAATCGCGTAATATAATACAAAGGGATTATTCGCAAACGAGTTAATAAATATAAAACATAGAGATCGTAGTTGCAGAAATGTATTTACAAATTTGGTAAAGCGAAAAATGTTAACCTATAGAAATGCCCGTTACAGATTCTTCATAGAGTATTTCAATGTTGGTTTTTCTTTTTCGATTCCTTGCTATTGTCTTAAAAAAATTATTAAACTAAAGTTTTTACTTTAAGCTATTTGTAAGGTGGAGTACAGTAGGATGTCTCACTCTGACCCACTTGAATATGTCTCACTGTGCCCCACTTGTATGTTTTTAGTTAAAATTATATAATTTTGCATCCACTCTCTTACAGCAACAAAGAGAGACTGACCTAACCCAAGAATTCATTGAAGGATTTACTCGCCAATAACCAACATTTAATGGTAGTAGTAACGAAACGGTGTTGCCAGTGTGTGAACAAAATCCACTGTCTCACTGTGAACCACCTTCCGCTATGTAATTTTGTGTGAATAGGGGACTACCATAGAGAATATCAAATTACTCAACACAAAATGATACATTATTGGCATCTAAACATGAGTAAGTCGTAGTATCTGTAATAGAAGTTTGCATTCCAACACCAATTGTAGGTATGTTGAGTTATTTTTTGTGCATGTTAGACTATGCTTTCTAGCAGTGTAATTGTCCCATGAGTGTCCTTTAGTAGCAAATATAAATGTTCGTCATTTCCCATTGCTTCTTGCATAACTTATTTTACCTTAGTATCAATTTAGTCAGGCGGTTATCTTTCAACTCACGATCTTCTTGTACATGCAGCATATGGTTATTAAATTCAGTCACCTTATCAATGCCTTGCAGTCATTGTTAGTTAATTTTTCTTCATAATTTAAGTTTACAGTTATTACACCTACTAGATTATTACCTAATAATTTTTTGCTTTTCAGTCTGCACAAACAGCTTGAAAGAAACTGTAACACTTGACACATAAAATTATTAAAAATTTTCGTTAAACAACAAGTAAAAACAAAACTTTTTTTGGGTTTGTAGAAATACTCGGAAATAACTGTTACACTATTAGTAAATTACTTTAACATAATCAATGGCATTTCGTTTCAATTTCTAACATTGCAGGGTTGTGATACAGAAAATTATATTGGCGTCGCATTCAATTTCACCCTACAAATATTATCGATGTAAACGCGGATTAAACGAATTCATCTTGTCAGACTGATTTATACAGCAAAGGAAATTTAAAAATTCTTGGAGGTGCAGGAAGCTTACGGATAATGACAGAAATGGAATTAAAATTGCTGTTTCTAAAGAAGTCAAATAAAATTATTTTTTAATCCGTAACTTTGGCGAGAAGAAGAGGTTCTATACAGATAAGAGTTTGAGATCTTATGGAAAGTAGTAGCTATATCCATAAAATCTGAATTTTAAGTAATTTTAAAAATGTACCTCAAGCTTTAGCAACGGATGCTTGGTAAAAGAAATCAAAGCAAACTGAATGAAAATTATAATAATTCTACCGTTTTACAGAATTTCTTCCAAATCCAATATTTGAATTATTCTGTTTCTATATTATCTATATTTTGAGAGGTAATTGAATATCCTTTTAGTTTCATCGTTTTATCACCAGTGGCGCCTGCTGGTACGAAATGTTGTGATCGCGATGAGTGGTCCCAAAACCTCATCATCATTTTGTTTTCGACCTTGCTTAAGGTCGGTTTGTCGTAACTCTAACTTCTTTTTCATTCTGTGCTAATCTAAAAAGTTCTATATACCATTCACAACCTAAATTTCTAATAATATGACTTATATAGCTTGGTCTAGGTATTCCTATAGCCTTCTGTCTTTTCCTATCTACCAATCGCTGCCAACATGCGAGACCGCTAACGAATTGTGAGTTATGTCATAGTCACATTTAGTTAACTGATTTTTATTTATTTATATTTTTTTGTTTTGTTTTCGAACTTACTTAAGGTCGGTCTGTCGCAGCTCTACATTCTTTTCTATTCTGAGCTAATCTAAAAAGATCTACATACCCTTCACAACCTAGATCTCTAATAATTTGACTAATATAGCTTTGTCTAGGTCTTCTTACTCTATTTTTATTTGGTAGTCTATAATCTAAGACCATACGCAATAGTCTCTCATGTCTTAACGGGTGCCCTATCATTCTGTGTCTCCTGACCTTTAATTGTTTCTACATACAGGGTTCCTCACCTATCCTTCAATAAACTTCCTCATTTGTTACTCTATCTGTCCAACTAATCTTTGACATTCTCATATAACACCAAGTTTCAAAAGCTACTATCTTTTTCTTATCTACCTCTTCAATTGTCAAAGTCTCATTACCGTAAAAAAGAACGCTTCATACGTACTACTTTAAGAAACTTTTTCTATTATCTAAACTAATACTATTAGCTATTAGTAAGTCTTTCTTTTTTAAAAACATTTTTCTAGCTTGAGCTACTCTAGCTACTATATCTCTTCTGCCACGTCCGTCCTTTGTAATTATGCTACCTAAATAGCAAAATTCATCTACCTCCCCTAACTCGGTATTACCTATTTTTAATTTTGGTTTACAACTAGGCTATAACTTACTTGTCATTATCTTTGTCTTTCCTGAGTTAATTCTCATACTATAGTTACATCTAAAATATTTAAAAACTCTCCTAACTCTTTTCTAGACTCTGCTACAATGGCTATATCATCTGCAAAACGTAACATGTCTATTTTCTGTCGCTGTACACTAATACATATCTCTTTTCTCTCTCTAGCTAAGTTTAAAGCTTCCTCAATATAAACATTAAAAATCAAGGGAGACAGTATACAACCCTGTCTAACACCATTTCTAATCTTAGCTTCCTTTTCTATTTCATCAAATCTAATTACTACGCTTTGGTTTTTAGATAGACTGTAAATAATTTTTCTATCCCTATGAGATATTCCTATTTTTTGCAAAACCTTGAACATGACAATCTAATTGACTCTATCAAATGCTTTTACTAAATCTACAAACGCGAAATAAATCTTTTTATTTTTTTGTAACCTCTTTTCGATAATTACCCTAATCATTAGTATCGGTTCTCTAGTCCCCCTGTCTTTACGAAAACCATATTGGTCTTCGCCTAAATAATTCTCAGTCAAAGCTTCTACTCTATTTTTAATTATTATTATTGGTATTTTGGAAGCGTGGGAAGTTAAACTAATCATTCTAAAATTCTCACACCTATCAGCTCCTGACTTTTTTGGGATTGGGATGATAACATTTTCTTCGAAATCTATTGGGTCCTCACCTGTGTCATATATTACTTTCACTAGTTCATATAATCTGTCTAAAATTTTCTGACATGCATATTTTATTCATTCTGCGAGTTTATCGTCTATCGCCGGCGCTTTATTTAGTTTAAGATCCCTAACAGGTCTATCAAATTCCTATCTTAATATTGAGAACTCTATTTCTACATCTTCTTTTTGATCGTTCTCTAACTCATCCATATCGTCTCTCTTATATAAATCTTCTAAATATTTTTTCCATCTATCCACTACCTCAACTTTATTTATTAGAAGCTCATTATTCTCATCTTTAATACCATCATATTTTTTCCTATCTTCCCCGAAAAACTTTTTTAACTGCCCTGTAAGCCCTGTCTGTCATACCTACTCTCAAATCATCTTGTATTCCCTTACAGTTCTCCTCCATCCATTTATTTCTAGCTTTTCTACACTCATGTACTATCTTATTTCTAACTCTATTATATTTTTGCTTATTTTCACTGTCCAATTCTCTGATAGGTTTAAGCTTTCTTCTATTCTCTATTAAATCTAGTATCTGTTTTGTTACCCAAAGTTAGGTCGCATTATGGCAACAAAGGAAACGATAGAGCAGATGAATTAGCTAAATAGGCCTCGGCGGGCGAGTTTAGGATATCACACTCGTCGATACAGGGGTTTCCGATTAAAAGAAAGCTGCGAGAAAGATCAGCTCGGCAGTGGGAAGAGAGGTGGAGCAAAGCGGGTTGACACACAAATTTACACCGAGCATAGAAGCCAGAGATGAGATAGAGGCGAAGCTCGATGATAAGATAGTGCAGTTAATAACAGGGCACGGCGCTCTGAAAGCCTACTTGCGAAGATTCGGCTGGACCGAGAACGACCGCTGCGAATGTGGTAAGAGCGCAGAAAGCACCGAGCACGTGCTTTGTGACTGCCCATTCGAGATTACAGACAGAGGGTTAGCAGATAGAAAATTAGTTGTTGAAGGACTAGCATGGCCAAAGACTCTAGAAGTCGGGAAGCTAACCAGAAGCCGTTCTGGGCAGCTTTTAAGAAAGTTACAAAAAAGGCTGACAGATTGTATGGCTATAACTACGTGTAAATCGGTAGGAGGAAGGGGAGGGGGTGGACTATTTTACTACGAGATAGTTTGACTTATCATGATGATATCTACGCATGATGCAGCTTTAAAAAAAATTAAAAAAAAATTAAAAAACCCACAAAAACCAAAAGAAAATATCCAAATGTCTAAAAAAATCCACAACAAATCCCACACTACATCATAGATGAAATGGGTCACCTAAAATGTGACCCATGACCCAGTGACCCAAATGAGGATGTGACCCACCACCCAGTGACCCATAACCCAAATTGACCCAGTGCCCCAAATTGACCCAGTGACCCACATTGACCCAGTGACCCGCATTGGCCCAGTGACCCAAATTGGCCCACATTGACCCAGTGACCCAAATTGACCCAAATTGATGCAGTCGCAAAATTTTCTTACTGTTTCAAATTGGCCCTCTGTGATGTATTCAATTAGTGGGCGAGTTTTATCGAGTAACCGATTATGAAATTTGGAAATTTTATTATTATTTTTTAATAAATATGTGCTGTTCTACGAATTACAGTTACAAAATAAATCTCAGAACTATCTGGCAGAAGGAGTAGCTGCTGTCCGAGACAATTTCAATTAGTGTGAGAATGTTTAACAATTAAATACATTAAATCATCAAAATATTTTTCAATGACAGACGCAATAAAATATAAATTGAATAATCCCGTTTTCTTACAACGAGTTGATACAGGAACATTGTTTTATATGATCTTCATTATTCTTTTAGTTAATTAGTCTTATCAAGAAAACTCGGTCTCACGGAGATTTATAAAAGTCAGCACTTATGTATAAGGTTTAAATTACAATTAAGGTGATGTTTATCCATGCTTAATGATAATGATATACAAATTACAAAATAATGGACACTGAAAATAACCGGGTATATAATATTAAGATTTTTGCTACAAATTATTTCAGTTCTTATGTGAAAGAATACTATTATTTAAACATACAAAATTCTATACGTTCATAACACTGCATTCTCGCGGCACAGCGCCACAGCACGTTTCTTGAACAATATGTAAAAATGCGTTTCATATTATATAAAAAGCGATGTATTGATTACAAAACATTTTAGCGTTTGCTTGAAATATGAAACGAATGCTAGCAACTAACGGCACCAATAAGCTTATGCATTTGTGAAAATAGTTAATAAATTGGGCTGAAAGTATAGAAAAAAAAATTTTTATGACTTCAATAATTCAATTTGTTACTGAATCAATTGGGTCAGTTTGGGTCACTGGGTCAGTTTGGGTAACAGGGTCAATTTCGGTCACTGGGTCAATGTGGGTCACTGGGTCAATGTGGGTCAATGTGGGTCACTGGGTCAATCCGGGTCAATACACGGGACCCACCGACCCAGTGACCCAAACAAAAAAGTGACCCACTTAGACCCAGTGGCCCATTTCATCTCTGCACTACATCAATCACTGACTTACCTAAACGGACGGAATATCGGGTATAAAATAAAAACTTAAATTTCAGGTTAAACTAATAAACTAAATCAGAAACCCTAATTAAATTAAAAGCTTAAAAATTAAGAAACTTTAATGGAGTACAATCCCCCCCGTTTCGCTTAAAAGCGATAGTGATTGTAACCCCCAAAACATTTAGTGCATAACCACCAGGACTTTAGCAGTGCACAGGGGCGGCTGTAGTCGCATACGCCTTGATTTGAATTAATAAGTAAATTTTGTAATAATCTTGAACGAGCACGCTTTTAGCGTGATGGCGGCGCTAGCCAACATATTGCTTTTGCGAGTGCACCTGATAATTTGGGTTATGGTTTTTGCAGTTTTATGCACTGCTACATGATTCATGCTTATTTAGAAATTTATTTATATATTTATATTATATTGACATTTATATTTATATTTTTGCCTGTATTTTTATTGTATTGTGGCTTGATTTGTTTCGT
Source organism: Platerodrilus igneus (assembly GCA_036346225.1). Lineage (NCBI taxonomy): Eukaryota > Metazoa > Arthropoda > Insecta > Coleoptera > Lycidae > Platerodrilus > Platerodrilus igneus. The sequence continues at coordinate 2,408,169 of JARFIW010001617.1, forward strand.
TTGGCGTTTTGCCGCCTATTTTTGGTTGCAGTATCTATAGGAAGGAAGATTGGAATTAGAATATGTCAATTAGGGAACGTTAGGGACGAATTTAGGCTAGATTTAGAATAAAATCCCTAACAGCTCTATCAAATTCCTCTCTTAATATTGAGAACCCTATTTCTACAACCTCTTCTTGGTCGTTCTCTAACTCATCCATATTGTCTCCCTTATATAAATCTTCTGAATATCTTTTTCATCTATCTGCTACCTCAACTTTATTTATTAGAAGCTCATTATTCTCATCTTTAATACCATTATATTTTTTCCTATCTTCCCCGAAAAACTTTTTTAACTGCCCTGTAAGCCCCGTCTGTCAAATCATCTTGTATTACCTTACAATTCTTCTCCATCCATTTATTTTTAGCTTTTCTATACTCATGTACTATCTTATTTCTAACTCTATTATATTTTTGCTTATTTTCACTGTCCAATTCTCTGATAGGTTTAAGCTTTCCTCTATTCTCTATTAAATCTAATATCTCTTTTGTTACCCAGAGTTTTCTCGCTTCCACTTTTTTCTTAACTATAGTCTGTGTTGCTGTATCATGTTAAAATCAGAATTACTATTCTATAAACCTATTTAGTTGGCATATTAGGTTCAATTTTATACATAGCAATGTTCTCATGTTCCGGTTTGTTTTCAAATTCGAAAGATAAGTAGATGACAGTTAATCTTTAAATCTAATAAAATCGAATACATTGTTGTATAAACTTTCAAACTAGTCAAGTTCACTGTCGCAACATTTTGTTTTAAAAGTGGGATGTTTCTCATATTGTGTTTGGGTAATCTCACAAACGTTCAGTCAGCACTAGTGAAACGAGAAAATTTGCAAACAAGGAAGCAATAGCGCTCAAAAATCGATACTAAACACAGGCGGAAGTTATAGAAAGCTCAACTCTCGGTGGCTCTAAGTGCTGCTTAATTCTGTACTCTTTTTTTGATAATTATCCAAACCCAGTGGAGTGTATCACTTTTTTTGTCGAAGTGTGAGACTCATTTTTAAGATATACTGACTAAAATTACTCACCCTGGCGGTTGCGTATGCTAATGACTCCGTCGCACTCCAGTCTAAAAGCTTATAGTGCTGACCCTGGTTAATTCTCATACTAAGGTGTCGAAAGGGTATCATCTTTCTTCGATTCTAATTTTGGTCTCTCGAATAGACATTGCCTTTTTCCTAGCGCCTCCTAACTGCATAATACATGCACTGCAGTCTCCGGTTCCTCATGACAGAGCCTGCATTCAAGATATCTGTTATGTATACGCATTCTATGTAGGTGAACCTTAACAGATATATGTCCTGTAAGGAACTCCACGGTGATCATGAGCTGTGCCCTGTTTAGGCAAAGCAGTTTATGAATTCTTTTCCTTCTAGGTACCTTCAATAGCGTATTGCTTGAGCCAGTCCTGGTCTATTCCGCCAATCTCTTAAGTGTAGGTTGCACATTCACGCGTTCTTATAGCTGTGGATGGAAGTTTTTATAACTCCCAAGGCAGGTTAGGGACCGATGAACGGTCCTTGTGCACCATGTCTTGCGAGTTTATCTGCTACTTCATAATCCTTGATTCATTGGTAACCTGGCACCACAATGTAGTACCTTCTAGTGGACCATTTGAAAAAATTAAATGTAGGGGGTGACCTGGCACTGTAGTTTCATAGTATTCTACTATGTCAACCCATTAAGTACGTCAATACATTTTCATATTAGTTTTGATGACACCTTCCGTTTGAAAAACGGGGGCAAAATCCCCTAAAGGGAAGCTTATTCGAGCCTCCAATCTATCTCCTAAGAGTCCAGATCCGGAACCTGTCTCGTCTTTAGCGCCATTCGTGTACCAGGCCGTGCTGCCCGGAGGTAGACTATTCTTTTTCCCATCCACTTCCCGTCCTCAATAACAGTTTTAAAAAGGATCTCCGGCCAATGCTGGGCTGTAATTTGATACGTACACATCTCGAACAGTTACCCCCACTTTTTCCCAATCACTTTTGTATATTCCATCCTTTCAATAAGTCTGGACGAAAGGGTGCTTTGTACGGTCTTAACTTGCGACCACTATGTCTAGCGGGGGAAGACCAAAGAGAATCTCCATAGTAGCATTGGGCGTGGAACACATCACTCCTGTAATGCCTTAGGCCACCACATCAAGGCTGCATTTGTTATCGCTGGTCTGAGCATCCTAGTGTACAGCTAGTAGATCATGTTTGGTATTAGTCCCCGGGATTTGCCGCAAGTGTGTATAACTAGTGCTAAGGAAGTTTCTGCTTTGCGCATCACCTTATCGATCTGTTGGTTCTAAGTGAGTTTGAAGTCTAAAATGATTCCTAAATACAATACTTCACCATACAGACCAACTTCGTCATCGTTAAGTAAGAGGGGTGTAATTTCCTCCATCTTCTTTCTGCAAGTAAAGGGTACTAAGATGGAGGTTTGGAACTGACCTTGAGGCCTTCCCCTATTGCCCACCTCTCTACTATTTTCAGGGCTTCTTGCATACGGTCTCTGATAACGAAATTGCGTTAATCCTTCACTAAGACCGCCAGATCAGCAGCATATTCTAGAGGGGTTAAACCTCGCTTAGTCAGCTCCCATAACAGTTCGTCCATTACGAGGTTCCACAACAAGGGGTCAGCTTCTTGCCACCCGGACCGCAATCAAAAATGTAAGGATAGATACAGTATGCTAGAAATAGAACCATCAAAGTCTTGTTAACAAGGTTAGCAAGGTTAAAACTGGACAACTATTTTAAAGGCTCATACACTGAGATCTTATGTAACTGTACATTTAAAGACAATTCAGCTAAGATTAAGAAAATGCTCATGAACAGAATTGTCAAGTTTAGGTCAGAAACATAATTGTTGTAATAAACATTTCCAAGTGTAGTTTTAATAAAAGTGTACCATCATCATCTTCATTAGGTCTTCAGTCCTGGAACTGGTTAGACGCGTACCCTCATTGTTTCTTATTCTAAACTAACGTACACATTTTCTTGAAATTTGCACAGTTTGCATGTATCACTATTTGCGTACGATAGTCTAATCTAGGTCTACCTCTACTTCTCTTTTCCTATCTGTGCTAGTAATATATACCGTACTGTTCCCCAAAAATGCCTTAGAACGCATCATGCCCTTCTATTTCTCCAATTTTTTTAATTTTTACAGATATCTTTTTCCTCTACTATTTCTATAACCTGTTTGTTATTAACTTTGTCTGTCGATGCTATCATCCTCATACATCTGAAGCATAACACTCCCGAAAGCTTCTATCTCTTTCTGTCTGCTTTTCCTACTGCCCCTATTTCATAGACGTACTGCGTTGTGCTCCACACACATGCTTTCAACAATTTTCTTCTTGTTTCTATGTTTGTTGTCTTTGAACATAACCGCTGTTCTTTCTTGTTAGTTCGGTCCCCTTCTATTGTTTACAATGATATACCTTATTTCCCCGATATTCAGTGGTATGTGATGGGGAGGCAGCTCCGTGGCATAGTTGGTATGCGTGTGACTACTACGTCCAAGGTCTCGGGTTTGAATCCCGACACGGTCCGCTTAAAAAATGTTAGGTGAGCATTTTTTATAAAAACACACCCTCGCTCAGATGAGAAGTAAAATGGAGGTCCCGTGTGTAACTGTTGTCACCCACGTTAAAGATCCCTACCTTGTTTGGAACAGCAAGGGTTCGGAAAAATTCAAAATTTTTCAGATAAATAAACTCGCTTCCTGGCCAATGTAGTACCTGCGGGTACCTGCGGATTGGAAAATAACATGTAGGTATGTGAAGGGGGGTGAGCAGCTTGTGGCTGCCAACTTCCCCCAGCACTTGAACATTTTCCGAATTAACAGTTTTTCCAATATATTCTTTCGCACAGTCAACATTAGTTGAAAATATTTCACAACCAACACCTATAGTTGTTTATAATAATCATCAGATTTAGGTTCACTTATTTTTCGTCATTAGGTTTTCCGTCTTGGAACTGGTTGGACGCGTACCTGCACTTATTTATGTTCTGAGCTAATTAATTTGTATACTTCGTTTGTCTTTCTTATTTTCATGTTAGTTTGTACCTCTTTGCACTTTTCATCAATCCATTGTTCTTTAGCTTTCCTCCATTTACAAATAATTTCCCATTTTATGGCTTTGTATCTCTGTTTTCCTATTTCGTCTGATCTATTTTTGTATTTTCGTCTTTCTTCTATTAAATTTAGGATATCCTTTCTAATCCAGGGTTTCTTATTTTCTTTTTGTGTGTACCCCAGAATATCTCTGGTCGCAGTGTTTAGGCTGGATTTCATGTTATTCCATTCTGTTTCGACTTCCTTAGTATAAAAAATTTTCCCGATATCTTTTAGCAATTCATTTGACTTTTTTCAATTCTTTCGTAGATATACTTATCTATTAGTTTCTCAAAGTCAAAGTGCCTTTTTCCGTTTCTTTTTTTTCAAATTTTTTAATTTAAGAGCGGCCTTCATAATTACGATGTTGTAGTCGGTGTCTATATAATCGCTTCTTGGTAACTTATACAGTCTTTTACTTGATTTCTAAACCGTTGTCTAACAAGAATGTAATCTATTTGATACTTTCCTATATCTCCTGGCATCTTCTACGTGTATCGTTTTCTAGTATGATGTTCAAATAATGTGTTTGTGATGGTTAAATTGTTCTTGTGGCAGAATTCTACCAACCTATTTTTTCTTTTGTTGCTCGTGCCTAAATCAAATAATCCTACTACCGCTCCTTGCCTATTGTCAGCTACCACTGCATTAAAATTTCTCGTAGTTATTAAATGTTCATGTCCTTTTAGGTATCTTAGTATGTCTTCGATACCTTTGTAGATGGTTTCTACCTCTTCGTCTTTGTAACTAGAAGTGGGCATGTATACGTATAATATTACCGTATTTACCGGCTTAGATAATAATCTAACCATGAGTACTCTTTTGTTCTTTTGTAAGTAATTTTCTACACAGCATCCTATAGTTTTTGGCATAAGTATCCCTACACCCCAATTTCCTTCCTCTGCTCCTGTATGAATTATCCTGAAGTCTCCACTCCAAGAATTCCTTGCCTCAAGCCACCGAACTTCGCCGATCCCGACTATATCTAGTGCTAACCTATCTATTTCAATTTTTAAGTCCTCTAGCTTACCTACTTGCCTCATACTTCTGACATTCTACGCTTCGCCTCCGAAGTAGTTCCCTCCCGGAAATCCGAATGGGGGACTATTTCAGCTCAGAAATTTTTTACCCCAGACGATGCCATCATCTATAATAACAATTTAAGTACGCTGTGTACTTGGGAGGTATGTGGTGGTTTCCCGTTCCCTTCCACATCGCAGTAGTGTGTCCTAGAATGCCATACCGACCCCTATGGTCTCTGACAATCTATGTTCCGAAAGAACCTCTGCCCTCTTTCGGGGACCTGTCTTAGTCTGGTTCCTCACTAAAGATCCCACTAATTTGGTTAAACCTATAGATCGGCTCTTTAGATCATTGGAACTCTAAAGCCGTTCTACCCGTTTTAGTAATCTAGAACTTATTCAAGGTGCAGGTCCATTCAGAACGGAATAAAAGTGCATAAACGTTTTAATTAAGTTAGTAGTGAATGAAACTCAATATAATTATAGTCTGGATTTACGAATAAGGCGATCGTAAATATTAGTTTATAAAGAATGCGTAATTAATCTATAATTCGAAATGCAATTGTGTAGAAATTTATTTCTAAGCATTTTGACCATTTGAACCTTCAGACCACTAAAAATGTATTGTTCATAACTTGTACTGCAAGACGAAATCATCCCGTAGGAAGTATCCGTCTTGTGCAGAAGAAGCGTGTAGATAAATTAAGCAATTTAATCTGATAACATGAAAATATTGTTGTGCACACTCCAATTGCAATACCATAAACTATAAATACGCTCATGTAGTAGTCAAAACTGTCAGCGTTCTATAATGATGGCGTTTACCTACATAATGCTATGTATAATAAGTGCAATGTCGAACTAAGCGTAAATAAGGGAGTAATACAGATTAATACTCAATAATATAACAAAATATGGTTAAAATGTAGAACAATCGAACAGTCAAGAACGCCAGAAGGCAAAGCGTCCTTCGCGTCAATATGTAAATTATCGTCGTTGTCTTTGTGTAAATATAATCAATAAATGTAAGTAATCTTAGTTTAATAGGAAGACGTTTTCTTGTTTTAAATGGCGAACTTGTAACCCTGTATGATCTAAAATTAAAAGTTACCAACTTGGTGGGGTATCTCTCTGAACTTTGTTGATTAAGTATATTAATTTGTTCAATACCTTATTATCAACTGTTAATTGTACTTACTCAAATTGCTCGTTGTCTGGATGGTAATGACGAAGTGTTCAACAAAAGATGATCTTCCCTGCATACACGACGAAATTATTCTCGGCAGAATTCGGGTAAATTAATTAAGAATACAAATTGAAATGATTTGTTTAGTTTTTCTCTACCTGACATACGTAGTATTGTCTTACTGACACATTAATTTAAACCAGAGAAAGTATTCCTTCATTTTTTGATTCAGCATATTTCCCGTGTAAAACTTCTTCGCTCGAAAACGATAATGTCATAGGCGTCTACGTTGCACATTTTATTAATTTATTTATTTATGTGTTCCAACGTTTCAGTTTTCTGCTACCTGAAATTTAAGCAGACCTGGCTTCCCTCAAAAAGTAACCACGAGTAAGGTGTGTGTGTGCGCGAGTGGGGGCATGTGTTATGTGTGTTTATGTGAGTGGGCGAGGGTGTGTGTGGTGTTGATATCCGTGTACGTTCCCTTTCTAGGATTAGGACCATCGGCCGCCGGAAATCCCAGTCGTCAAGGAAGAACGCTTAACGGATATTGCCTTAGCAGTCCGGACCATCGGTAACCGAAATTCCAGATGTTGAAAAGGCAATGTAAGTGTGTGAATAAATGTTTGTGTTTATTCAGAGTTTGAGGGGTGTTTGTGTGTTTGTATATATATATATATATATATATATATATATATCTGTGTGCGTGTGTGTTTGTGAGTTATTTGTATCCGCATTGCATTCCCCACCTAGTACTAGGACCATCGGCAGCCAAAAATCCAGACTTCGGGGAAGAATGCCTAGATGTACTTGAAGTGTGTTTAAAGTGTTAATTTGTGTTTGTATTTGCCCAAGTTACCAAAAGGTTTAATTAAATTGGTCTAATTTTATACAGGTTTGACGTTTATACTATTATATTAAAAACACGGTACTTTAGGCTACAGCGTTGTACATTATTAGTCAAAATAAATGAATCACAATATTGCGCTACTTTAGAATACAAAGTTATGATGATGACATCATTCTTAACGTTTAAAACCGCCATAATAAATTTGACAACTTTGATTATAAATAATGTAAGGTATACAAAAATAATCCTTCCTTAAATCAAGGATGCATGGGGGAACTTGGCAGCCACAGGCTGCTTACCTCCCTTCACAACCATTGAAGGTCGGAGAAATAGGGCATATAACGGTAAAACAATAGAAAGTGATCGAACTGCATCTAACAAGAAAGAACAGCGCCTATGAGGAAAGACAACAAACATAGAATAAGAAGAAAATTGTTGAAAGCATATGTGTGGAGCACAGCACAGTATGCCTATGAAATACGGGCAGTCTGAAACGCAGACAGAAAAACGGTAGCAGCCTTTTGAAATGCTGTGCTTCAGATGTATGAGGACCATAGCATGGACAGACAAAGATAATAACAAATAAGTTACAGAAATAGTAGGGGAATAAGGATATCTGGAGAAAAAGAGAAATAGTAGGGCGGAATACGTTCTAAGGCATTTTTGGGGAATAGTATGTGATATATTACAAGCAGAGATAGGAAAGAAGAGGTAGATGTAGACCTAGATCAGACAGTTATAGATGCAAACTGTGCATATTTCAGGGAAATCTGTAGGTTAGTTCAGAATAGGGAACAATGATGGTACGCGTCTAACGAGTTCTAGGACTGAAGACCTAATGATGATGATGCATGTAACCTAAAAATTATATTACTCAAAGGAAAGAAACCTAATTCTGTTGGTGGGATTTACCAGTACAGAAAGTATTAAAATGAAATATGATTGTAAACCAATCAAAGGAATGATATAAACGGTTGGGTTGAACTTCTTCCTACTTAAGAGCACGGGAAGGGTAAGTTTTTAGTCTATTAAATTAATGAGTGCATATTTTGACGCAAACAAATAGTAAGGACATTAAGATAGTGATCAACTTGAAGCACCTCAAAATACATGCTTAGCTATTTACTATTTTATTATTACTTTTATTTATTTATTACATAGACACATTTCGGTATTAACTAAGCATATCAACCACCATTTTTGATCATATCATCGACATCTATTGCACAATACTTTCATCACTCGTTAGCCGTTAATCGCTCATGGAATTATACTCAATTTGCTCGAAAATAAAAAAGCAGCCGTCTATTTTATCGATTTTAAACTAGCTTGAAACTGGATCTATAAAATTCGTCAGAAGTATGCGCTTTTTATCTGCAAAATTAACCATCAATCACTTTATGATGGGATCATTGATGTACTTCTGCGTTCCACATTAATCTCAGTCTTCACTAATTGGATGGTATTTTTAATAATTAAAAATTCTACAAAAATGTTAATTTAGAAATAAATTGACTGTCAATATCCGAACCAATACGATCTGCAATCTATAATCATCTATTTATCGAGAATCAAATTTGTAGTTTAAAACCATTTCGTGAATAAATCGATTGTGTGCAGTTTTATCTACTAAAATATGCACCTGATTTGATAATATGGCATTGAAGATGTTTGAAGTACCAGTATTTTTATAGCTCATTTAAATATTTGGCTTTGAAATTTTTACTCGTTACTGTGGGGATCATAAGACGATGGGTAGAATTCTAGGAATTTTTATTTACATACCACAAAGTGTAAATATCTACTCCTATATACCAAATTAAGTTTATTATAGAGAATAGTTACAATTATTTCTAGTCACCAATTAAATCAGGCGAAGAGGTTTTCGAACAAATTTCTAAGTAAAATTTTTGAAAACCTAGCCAAGCTTTCTTTCTGACTTGTGAAATCACAATAGACCTATGTGAGATAAGTTTAAAAACATACTGACTAAATTTTAGGGCGTTAGGTCCATTTGTTCAGTAGATCATCATTCAATTCGATAATGGATACAATGTAAAAAGAGGGGTAGGCTTGCTGATGAATTTGATGTTGCAGCATTTCTTTTACTTTGTGGAACTACCCGATGAATTTGCTAATGCTATTAACTAGCTTCGCTGGCATGGATTCCAGTGCCGCAAGTATTGTCATAATAAATGTGCTACATTTTCTATTTTATCCAACAATCATGGTGTGGATAACAACTTTCAAACACCTTTGGGAAGTAGATAAGAACGTATACATCTTTTTGATAAGTTTCTTAAATTTGATTTATTCTTTGCTTGGTGTTAGACTTGTAACTTGCCTTCAAACACACTAAAGTTTTAGCATTCCAAATTAGTCGCAACTAAAGATTTATTGCTTTCTAATCTTCGTTTTGAAAGAAACCAGATTTACGTGCATTACATGAATTCTTTATATGTCAGTAACTTGCTGCATTTATCTCAGGGACACCGTAAACTAAAATTTTATTAATACGAGTATAACATTAGAACGTGACAAAATAAGACGAAGTTGTGCTTATACTACATAAGCTTAATCTATATATAGTTAATTTGATAATTACAGTGGGTCCAAAATGAGAAAAATACTGTTTCGGGTAATTTGTATAATTCTAGTAGAAGATGTTGGTACAAAAAGTTTAATTAACAAGATCACAAAAAATTGTTTTTATAAAACAATTCTGTTCTAAACGGACCTACACCATGAAGAAGTTTTGGAATACTAAAACGGGAAGAATGGCTTGCAATTTTCAGCGAGTTAAAGAACTATAGGTTTAACCAAATTAGTAGGGTTTTTAGCGAAGAATCAGACAAGTTAATAAATCTTAATTTACCCTAAAGGACGGGATCCCGTCACAAAATAATGGTATATCGGCTAACTGCAGTGGTACAGAAGGGGGTTCCTATGAAAGAAATTATAAAAGAAGATAGAAAATTTGTATTAGAAAGAATAAAGACAACATTAATAAATAAAGGGCTGAAATACAAAGAACTATGTTATACTAACACTCACCCTGAAAGTCTGTTTCTATCGTCATAATTGAGGGGCGCCGAACCAAATCGTCTGTCATAGCAACCCATTTGGATATTATACGTATATGGAAGACCATTATTTCATGTAAATACTTTGCTCCGGTGTTGTAAATTTTATCACCTTATATTTGCTTTTCTCGAAAATACATTAAAAACACATTAATTCTGTCATATAAACTAAAACTGTAAAATAAAATGCTCCTTCGAAATAAAATACCATGAGGTAGCTAGATATACTTTACAATTAGCTGACTTTACCTAGTTCCTAAATGAATTCAAATAAAAATTCTACCTAAACTTAAACTCTATTAATATAAAATAATTGCAATGTACACACAAATATACAAAAAAACTTAGTTTCTTAACCCCCTATGGCCTGGAATTGCTAAAAAAATCCTAAAAAGATCTTATATATAATTCATAAAAAAACTATTGTCACTCCCACTTTCCTGTTTTCAATATTTACTTACACGACATTTATAAATTTCAATTACTGGAAATGCATTTAATAGTAACAGAAAAAGTTAAATCTCCGCTTTTTCAGTATATCATTTCATTGCCCATTCTAAAATATTAATTTTGTTTTCATGCAGTAATTATTACTAAATTCTGTCACTAAAACTTTTATTCTAAAATCAATATGCACAATTCTGCCACTAATTAGTACAACCTAATAATTATTTTCACTTTGATTAATTTCTTATTACATAAATAACGATCAATGGACATTTTCAGTTCATAAATGCATAATTAATAATTCTAAACATACATGTTTATTCTACTCGCTGATTAATTTCAAGTTATCCAGGAACTCGAATGTTATTTATTGTAACCATGGCTTAAATTATCAGAAAACAAACAGAAGACTCTCCTGCTGTAACACATCAAAAAAATTCCAATTTAACAGAGGAGTGAACTATGCCAGTACCAACCCCTTTGTCTAAACGACATCATGACATTATCAGTGCCGCGTGAAACTACCCTGCATCTGCCAGAATAATTTGTTTTTACATGTCAATCGGCACCTATTTTCCTGTGGAAATAAAATCAAATTCTTTATAGAGCTCTGTACTTCTGACTTCACTTTTAACTTAACATTATATCAACAACCAACTCCGCGGTTCCATTTGCCTTATTATGTGTTCGTATAACTACATCTTGAGTTGACTCATTACTAGTTTGCAATTAATTAATTATTCATTTTTTATCAGATGTCTAACTGCCATATTTTTCACCACTCTGTTATGTTCAGTCTGGGGATTTTTGTCATGGTCTTTTTATTAAGTTTTTAAAATGAAACCTGGGAAAGTGCTTGTATTGTCATGTGATTTACTTAAGTTAACATTTGCTTCCTCCTGTCCAGCAATATAAATGAATACATTGTAATGTATTGTATGAAATGATTAACTTATATGTGCAATTTAATATCTGTGAATTTCCTTCGACTTTTACGTTGTATTAATGTATGTCTGAAGTTTTCTTTATATGCAATGTTGAATTTCTAAAAGTTCTTATAATTGAAATATCTTTTAATGAATTCACTGTTATTTAGTCCCCGAAAGGTGGCGGCAGTCCTTTAGGTACTTAGAGCGACAGATAACTTGGGGGTCGGATGATGTGATTGGCAAGTATAGAAGGAGCACCAGGAGCATTTTGCAAGTCGGAGCTTGGGAGTTTACAAATATGAACCAAGTAAGTAAGCTAGAGAATTTGAAAACTGAAATAGATAGGTTAGCATTAGATATAGTAGGGATAACGAAGTTCGGTAGCCAGAGACGGGGAATTTTTAATGGGGAGACTGTTTAATGAGCGGAGTGTCTTATAATTTTATATATCGACTTACCTCCGCGTTATTCTATTGTTCTATAAGTGTCGTTCCTACTCTTCAACGAAGTGGACTGTATGACGATTTATTGGACGTGTTATATTGCACTATCACTGTGTTTTTTAGGGGTTTATCGATAAAATCACATTCGGCGACACTAATGACTAAACTCATGTTATCAAACCGAACCGTTTCACTTCGATGCCCATGAGCAAGTGTCTGTCACTACCCCTTTAGTCCAACTTAATTTACACAGGAACAACGGAGGTTTTATGATTATTATATAACGGGACAAGGGATGACAGCTTTACTATTTGATTTACAACTTAAAATTAAACACGACAAAGTGCGACAAAGAGACCGAACATCCCGCCCACCAAAATAAGTATAAACTAACTTATTTTATATTTAAAAACAATTATAACTATTAACTAACAAACCTAAACCCATAAACTTATATAAGTGAATATATGTATATATACTATTAAATATTAAGTATCTGGCAGTAAACATAGTTTCACTAGAGTACTTGACCGTAGCTACCCGAACGATTCTGTCCCTACCAGGATGAACATCCACTATTCTTCCTAAACGCAATTGTAGAGAAGGGTTATTTTCTTTCTTTAAGAGGACAAGCGGATCAATAGGCAGGGTAACGGAATTTTTCTACCACTTACCTTTCTGTTGTAGCGTGTGCAGGTATTCAGCACTTCATTTTTTTCTAAAACTCTTGTTGCATTTGCTGCAACAGTTGCCAACGATTTAAACGAGAGGGGTAACACCGAGACTGGTTCAATATTAAGAAAATGACCCCGGGTCAAGTACGAAAAATCATGCGGTTCGCAACTCAGTGTGCATAGTGGTCGTGAGTTGGGAATCGCTTCGATTTGAATCAATACCGTCGAGATTTTTTCAAACGACAAAATTTGTTTACCGATAATTCTTTTCAAATGCGATTTTACCGATTTAATCCCGGCCTCCCACAACCCGCCAAAATAAGGAGCAACAGGATCGTTAAACGCAAATTCGATTCCCTCAACACATGCTGAATGGTGCATCAATTTAGAGATTTCACGAGAAGCCCCAACAAAATTGGTGCCATTATTACAATGCATTTAAATACATTTGCCTCTTCGAGCAATAAATCGACGTAAAACATCCAAGAAATTTTCTGTCGACAAGTTAGACACTAATTCCAAATGGATAGCTTTGGTACTGAAACAAATAAATAAGCAAATGTAGACTTTCAATGATTTTGCGCCACGACACCGATTCATCGTGACAGAGAAAGGTCCACCAAAGTCGACTCCCGTATGTAAAAACGCCTTTCCTGGACTTAACCTTGAAGCTGGTAAATTCCCCATGGAGAGCATAAAGCCATAGGGTTTGCACGAAATCAACGAATGCAGAATTTCAAACATTGCCGAATAGCCCTCTTTGCGGACAAGATTAAATAATTTTGAGTTAATAAAAATTGGGTTGTTCGATTTCCAGGATGTAAATGTCTTTCGTGATATTCTAATATAATAATTTCAGTCAACCGATGCCACTGAGGAAGCAGAATTGGAATTTTGCATCATGCGATAATTCTGAATCAAGCAAGCGACCGCCCATCCTCAACAAATCACGACTATCTAGAAACGGATTAAGGCTACGAAGTTGTTTACTAACAAGTTCTCCAGTTTTAATATTTGCAATGTCTTGGGCCAAAACATTTGGTTGAAGTCTTTTAATCAATAAATGTATAGCCTGTTGCTGCTGAGCTAGGGACAAATCATCAAAGTATTTTGAACGCAAATCCGCCGGACATTGAACTTTACGAATGAAATGACGAATACATGTAATAATCTTACAAATTTTCTGCAGTTTTGAAAATTTATCCAATAACAAATCGAAGAAATTCTCAAGCATAACAACTGTTAACGACAGAGTACGATATTCGACGTCCATCTGACGCGAGTGGATAAGTTTTAGCAGTGACGTTACTGACCATTCTTTGCTACGACGCACTAACTAGGAAAGCTTTGTGTACCATAATGGACCATGAACCAACTCTGAAGCCAAAAGTCCACATGAGGCACAATCCGCAGCGTTATCCTGGGACTTAACATGAAACCACGAAAAGGGAGGAATACGTTCTTGAATTTGCAAAATGCGATTGCTAAGATCCACTTATGCGAAGAAGACCGAATCTAAGACAAAACAACAGTAGAATCTGACCACGCGAAAATATTACTAAATGATAAACTATCTATATAAGTATTTGTGACGAAATTTACTAAATCTGTCAAGAATACGGCAGCACACAATTCTAGACGAGGCAATAAAACGCGATTAGTAGGAGCAACCTTCGATTTTGCGCATACTAATGACATGGAAATATTACCTTCTAAGTCGAACAAACGAAAATAGACGACAGCTGCATACCCGGCTTCAGAAGCATCACAGAACCCATGCAACTCCACCTTCTTAAAATTATTACGTACGATGCGACGCGAGATCTCAAAATTCGAAACCGCTGGCAATTCATTCAAAAAATGATTCCATTTTTTGACGACTTCTAATGGCGGCTCTTGGTCCCAACCGAGGCCTAGAAGCCAAAGATCTTGAACTAAACGTTTAGCGAAAAGTACTAACGACGCTATCAAACCGAGAGAATCAAAAATTTTTGCAATAAGTAACAAAATATTACGCTTAGTGCCAATGCGCTCTTCAGCGTTTAAGTTGTCTAAAAATACATCTGTAAGAACGCACCACGAAAGGCCTAAAATTTTTATTGACCTACTATCTTTATCCTGAAATGTAATTGCTTCCGAACTGGACAGGGACACCTTCAAGTTGGACATCACTTCCGGTCAAGTACTATTCCATTTTCTTAATTGAAAACCTCCACTAGTGCAAATACTATTCAACTCACCAATTAATTGATTTGCAGCTTCAATCGTTTTGCATCCAATGACTATATCATCAACATAGATATCGCTCGCCAATACCGATGACGCGAAAAGAAAATTAATCGATTATAACCTCGCCAATTCTTGAACAGTACGCAAGGCCAAAAAAGGCGACGACGAAACTCCATAAGTCACAGTATTTAATTTAAAATCCATAATAGGATCCGACAGAAAAAATCTCCACACGATACGTTAATAATCACGATGGGCATCTTTAACCAAAATCTGCCGAAACATTTCTTTATATCAGCTGTAATTACGATAGGATCTACACGAAAGCGCAATAACCAAACTGCAATGTCTTTTTGCAGAGCAGGGCCAATACTCAAGCTATCATTTAACGAATTTCCAGATTGATCCGGACACGAAGCATCAAAAACCACACGCAATTTGGTGGTAGTGCTATCACGCTTATGTACAGCATGATGGGGAATGTATTACATTCTCTCATGAACCGACGATTTTTTAGGCGATTTCACTTGAAACATGTGACCGCTTTTCAAATAATCCTCCATAAATTTTTTATAATCTGAATACAATTCAGGATTTTTTTAGCAAACGACGTTCTAATGACAAAATTTTTTTAATAGAAATCGATTTAGTTGCCAAGAATGAGGGTTCAGAGATTTTAAAGGGCAAGGACACTACAAAACGACCGTCCTTGTTACATCTATAATTTTCCACAAATTCCTTTTCACACCTTTCATCTTCAGGAGAAACGTGTTTCTTGAAAGGAATATTTTCTAATTCCAAAAATCGACGAATGTCGCTGTCTAAGGGCTTAACAAAAGCACACAACGACGTTATAGAATTCTTCGGGAAAACGACCTTTCCCGCTAACTCCCAAGCAAGGGTTTTTTAATAGCACCTGGCTCGATAGCGACACCCCAACGAGATTCGTTCAACAAAACCTGAGCAAAGATTTCAGCTCCGAGTAGCATGTCAATCTCACCAGGAATATTAAAATTAGGATCAGCTAAGGCCAAACCTCGAGCATGAGACCATTCCTTGACCCCTATAGACGACAAAGGTAATTGATTACAAATGTTAGGTAAAATATAACAATCAATTTCGTATGCTGGAGATTTTGCTCCCGAGGGGCTGACTACACACGATACTGCACCAGACATCAATGACGAATTCAAGCCAAGCCCTTGAACAGCGACATTGGCTCTTCGTTTCTTGAAACCTAATTTCTGACGGCACCTTTCAGTCATAAAACTTTCCATGGATCCGTTATTTAAAATTACACGAACTGGTTGCAATTTTCCTGTATAATCAAGCACCGACATCATTGCCGTAGCTAACAGCGGCGTTGTATGTTCTAATGACGTCAAAATTAACGAGTTAGTGGCAGGTTGTTCGTGCACAACCGCTGACGACAGATTGTCGTCACGAGGTCTACTAGCAGAAGTCAAAAGCAGGCATTAAGTCACGAGACCTGAAGCAAGTCACTACTATCTGAGTGGCGTGTGTTGTTTTCTTTTTAAAAATAGGTATGTAGGTTCCACTGTACCTTGTCTTATTTGTACCTGTTACCTATTTTTTTTGACTCCCTACGAGTGCCGTAGAGGTTTAGGACGGATTAAAATCTGATATTCAACATGGCGTATTGAACCCATTCTGCAAAACACTGCTGGACCCTGAGATTTAAGTTCCGAGATGCCACCACGTGAGTAATTTGATTTTATTTAAATTGTGCATGTAAATTTGACTTAAATAGCGATTGCATCACTCTTAAAGCGTGGTCTGTATATATTATAAAATGGCGGATAATTTTGCCGCGCGTAAGTATAACAAGTCTAGGCGCCGCTCTCCGAGGAGACGCTGACCTTTGACGATGAGTTTGTCTGCGTGGAGACACCTATTTTTCGCGTTCATCAAAGTGAAGTAACGAATTGTGTGACTGTTGACATTACACGACCAATCTAACTTTTAATTTTTCACCAAATGTGAAGTATTTAAACATTTAATACAAAGATTTTTAACCTTTACCACCTCAGATCTTTCTTGAGGGGTTTCATTGAGAAACTGCTTACATCTATAAATAGGATGCACAGCTTGACATAAACAACAATGTTTACAATCAGTGGTGGTACCAACTGAAGAAGTTTTAGCCGAAGTGCTAACGAACTTTCCTTTTTCTTTTTGTTTCACGGAATCTTAAGATTTTAAGCATGCTCCTGAAGCAATGTCATTTATTTTCAACACTTTACATTGTTTTTCAATGTACGAACTTAAATATTTGAACGAGGAAATCTCGTCACTATTTCATAATTCGAAACGCTTTAAAATGTTTGTATCTAATTTTTTAGATAACATATTAAACAATATGAAATCTAATAGATATATTTCCATCTGCTTTAACGCGAATATATGTTCATCAATACAACTAATTAATTGCCGGAGTTCCGTGTGCGAGTCTGAGGAACTTACCTTAAGGCATTTTTCAAGAACATTAAAATATGTCGAAAGTATCAACCTCTTGGACTGAAAACGATTAATAATGATTTTATAGGCTTCATCGTATGTACAATCGTTAAATGGTAAATGTTTTATTAATGCAGGCGACGAATCATTTAGTGTATCTACGGGTGACAAACTGACATTATCAGAATTTTGCGACAAAAACAATTTAACCATCACAAATACATTATTTCAACATCATGCTAGAAGACATAGGCAGACATAGGCAGATATCACATAGATTAGATTCTTGTATAAGAGTAAAGTATGATGCAGGTTTTAATTTCTTTGTTATTCGTGATGTTACTTTCAATGAGTTTTTGAATTACATCATCGTTGTTTTTTCTAAGCCAACATCTTGCCGCTTTTGGAATTTTGATTAAATCTAGTATTATTTCTAGCACGAGCGTCCACAGTCGTGGTGGTTTTGTACACTCCTATGAATCGTACCACGACTTCTCTTTGTACTCGATTCATTTTCGCCTGTGGTCGTAATAATTGGAGTCTCGCAATCGATGTGGTTGCCGCGTGAGACGTTATTGCCGCCTGTATTGTATTCATGTATGTGTTTCAATGGCAATCTGTATTGTCTTTGTGCTACGTTTGCAATCGTTGTCGACTTTTTTATTCCGCTACTGACTTCTTTGATGTGATCCTAGAATTTGAATTTGGCATTGATTGTTAGTCCAAAGTGTTTATTGTTTTTTCTTTTGGTGGTTGTTTTATCTAATTGGTAGAGTGTTCGTATGGGTAGTTTACCTTCTACCATTGTGTATGTTGTTTTCTCTCTCGATATTTCTAATTTATTTTGTTTGCACCAAATGTTTAGCATTTGTTCCCCTGGATAACGAATACCGTATCATCCGCGTACGCTACGACGGACAATACCTCTGACGTCGTTACTAGTTTTTTAATAATCTTATCTGCGACGATATCTCAGAAGATTGACAGCAGACCGAACCCTGAGGACATCTCTTTGTGCGCACGCACACGTGTTATATTAGTGAATATGATGTGTGATTAATGTGATTTTATTGCTACTACGTCTTCCAACTACTTCACATAGACCTGCGTTTAGTTTATACCGGTTAATAAATTATTTCAATACTTGTTTACCAAGGAATTATTATGTTTTATATGACTCATCTAAATGCTGTAGTACCCATTGACATTAACATTTATACCTTCAAAAGTTAAAAATTTTAAAACCAATTTTTATAGTTTAGAAATCAACATCTTTAATTTAAGTCAAACCTCACATTTGCGAGTATTTAACTTCTAAAATTTATTTATTTGTTTACCATTATATGTATTTAGTCAATCCTGAAGCAGAGAAAAATATACTCTCGATAGTTTGAGTTGAAAAAGGATAAGTAGTATATTAAACTTTAACCAAGATTTTCAAACCACAAATATTGTAATAAAATAAAAAAAATGAAAAATATTCCAAGTTAGAGCTTACACAATAGTTATTTGCGTTCCAAGCTCGGAATGTGATACTTCACAGGGCGAGCATGCAGTTTTCAGGGTGGTGCCTTAGGCAAAGCCCTGAAAGCATGTAAACGCTGTAAAGACATTTTCCGAGTGTGACACGTACAAATTTTTTGACAATAATAGAACTACAATAATATTTAAATTTTTATATAATTTACAAACTTGTAACAATTAATTCACAAGAACTTACTGACAGATGAAAACAGTAGTCTTGGTTACTGGCGTATCATGCCTACTTCATTTTTAATGTAATTGTTCATATATGAATCCTGCAATCGTTTTTCCGAGCTCTTGTGTCACTTCTCCGACTCTTATGTCATTTTACCGATCTAGCTCGACAACAACGTATTTTCCGAGCTGAAAAATGATATGAAACACGCGTTTTCTATAACAGCCGCACAAAAAAATAATTTTGCGTTGCTTTTTCAGCATTATAATATACTCGTGCAACCGTTTTTGCGCTTTCAAAAATATCTCTTTCAATCCCAACACGTATAAATTGTGCTATGTGTTATAAATAATAAATTTCCTAAATGAGAAATCGTGAAATTCACGTTTAAATATCCAGATAGCTTTTTTTATAATAAAATCTGGTGTAACGGGACACAAAGCTCAACTGCTACTCTAACCTTTATTCTCTGGTGCTTTGAAATACACATTCAAATATTGCTCCATAAGTAAGAGTCGCTTCTCATATAAATTAATAATAAAATTTGCAGTACTACGGGATTGTTTATATTAATTAAATTATACTAGCTTTTGACTAGTAGTAAAACTGAGAAAGAAAAGAAGCTCATCATATTTACAACATAACGCTCAAATTAAAACAAATTAACATCGATCAAAAATTTTACAATTCTTAAAGAATATCAATCATGCTAAAAATCACGTAACCCGCTTGAATAGTAATAGTTTCTATTCACAAGCTGATTGGTTTAGCCCACTCAACAAAGCCAAAATCGACTTATTTACAATACTTACAATCCTTTAATTCAAACCCACTATCTCTCACATAAGCAACTTCGAAATCAGAAATGGTTTCTCATAGATATACTATTTACCTTGGTATTGCGGTATATCACTGCAAATGTTAATTTTATTGAATGAAATAATGAACTCTTAAAATTACGTGCCACATGCATGTAGCGATTTAGAAAAATAATGAATGCAAATTTTTAGTAAAATTGAAGATTCTGTTTTTCTAAAATGTTTCACTTGAAAATACATGAATAATATAATAATATAAAGCGTAGTTCTATGTACAGTGTTCTCGAAAAAAGAAATTCATGCCTTTATTGTGAATTATAAATTATAATTATACACTAATTTACAAAAAAATAATGGTCATTTACCTCAAACACACACTATATATGAAAATTTAGGCTATAAGGTAGGGTTCATTAATACACCAACTAACCTATAACTTTCACCATTAAACAACAATTACACACACGCACGTACACACACTCGCACACACACACCCACACAAACACACACACACACGCGCGTACACACAGGTTTAACATCAGTACAAAAATTGTTATAAATTATTAAAAAGTAGACTTAATAATCCTAATAAATGTACAGATTATGTAAGGATAGAGGAGTACTATTGGATACGATTGACACTATTACTTTAATGTAAAATATCAAGTTGATTTTGACAAGTATTTAAATAATTTGAAAAAAGTCCAATTCTGGATATTTGTTGGCTATCATTAAAAATCTTGATAGGAGATTATAGTAGCCATAATTAGTGTAATAAAATAGTGGGAAGAACAAAGACTAATTTTGAGTACACTAAACTGTATGAACTGAAATAATTCAGGACAAGATACTGATTTAGAAATAATTTTGTAAAGTATAATAAAATCAAAAATAATACTTTTATTTCGAAGGGTAACAAGGCTTAAGAAGTTACGCAACAAATCAAAGTCAACATGATAATTAATTTTAGATAATTCCAGTATATAGTTCGTAGAAATTTATTTTGTCCGGGTCAATTGAGTTAATGCTGGTACGATATATTATTGGATTCCAGACTGATGACGCATATTCCAACGTACAGCGTACAAAAACAAGGTGCAGATTTTTTTTGACATCTATACTCAATTGATTGCTATATCTGACTAGATATGCTTATTTTTCTCATTTGTTTAATAAATGTATTTACCTTACCCTCTACTTGTATGAACTTACATTCAAAAATAATTTTTTATGCAATACTGTACTTATGGTTATGTAAACTATTTTTACTAATTTTAGAAGGGAATATTCTGCTATTTTTTTATCGTTTTTCAAATAAATCTATTTTGTTTTGAGATTTATTCTTGAAACTTTAATTACCTTAATTGTGATAATATATATATATATATATATATATATATATATATATATATATATATATATACGACTGACGCTTCGTCAAAGTTTTGCATGGCAATTTTATACTAGACTTATTAAAAAAAACGATAAAAATTTGCTGATTAAAATGGGTTCACATAGTTTAACTGTGTTTACCTGAAAAATGTCTTACAGAATTTTACATTGAGTGTCGACAAACTAGGGTGACTCAGAATTTTGGTAAGTCACTGTTTTATTAACTTATTTTTTTGTTATTGTTATTTGTACATTTTTGCATTGTTATTTTGCAGGATCACATGCCTTTAAATTGTAACCTTCCTTAAATTATTTTCCCTGCATTTATGTTCTCTATCCTCCAGGTTTTACATTTCCTCCCTAAGTGAAATGGTATTTATTCATCACCCTTCGCGTTTATTTATATTTTTTGAACTACGCCTGGTCGTGCCTCCTCGGTTACGTCGTACCCCACTGAAGTCGTTTCCGCCCTAGGTCTCCCATCCCACAAGCCGGCACAAAATCACAGAAACCTTTCCGTTCTCTAAAAATTTTAAAAACGGTCTTAGATAGTAAATGCAAAGTAACGTTTTATTATAATACATTAATTTGCGATGTTTTTATTCGATAGCTATTTATGGTCTTTTTTGTATATTCATGTAAGTGTACATATGTAACGCTACTTTAAAATATTTATAATCATTCTTCATTTTAATAATCCATCAATAGGATTAAGTTATTTCTTTTAAGAAATATAATTTTTGGATTACACGAATTCTTGATTTAAGGAAGAATTATTTTTGTATCTCGTATTGTTCATACTTAAAGGTCGTCAAATTCATTATGGCGGTTTTAAAAAGCTAGAAATGGTATCGTAGTTTTGTACTCAACGTATTATTAGTTCTATTATTTATTTCTTTTGATTAATAATGTATCACGCTAGCGAGTCCATGATCCCATCGTCTGGATATTAGAGAAAGTTAACATGCAATTTGTGCTGATACACAATGGTTCTGGTTAACTTCTCCATTAGCTAATTTGGCGATATTTTAGATAGAGGAAAACAACACAAAGTAACTTCAATTTGCAGTCTTAATTCATATTTCTCAAGTTTGCCAAAGAGGGCTCAAATTATTCTGCGTAACGAAGATCCATTTCTTATAGAGCACGACCTAATGAATATCCAAAGCAGCTTTCAGTTAACCATTTTAAGTACGTATAAAAATGGCCTTGTTGTAACGTTTATTTTAGATTGAGTTTAGCACTAGTGTATTTAATGACTTCTCATGTGAATTTCAGGTCAAAATTACTCTTCTGATTTTAGGTTTTGGCACCCTCTTGTTATTATTTCTGGGGGTTTTCCTTAAAAGCCATGCGGGATTAGGTGGCGTCCAAGATACTTGCCGATTAAGACATATTTCACCCACGATAGTATTCCGAGATCCTCTTCAAACATATCACCCGTCCCGCTGAGTTAGTTGACAACCATTTTTGTTAGTAAAGTCGAAGTTTTCGGTAGTTTATCGAAACAGAATTTTTAGCGGGGCACTTCACCGATTTTTTGAGGCTTACCGACTAGATTTTGTAAAGAAAAACTGTATGTAGCATGTACTTAAGATACCAATACTGTAACAAGTCAATTCACCGTTTCTTTGCCATGTTACATTGTGGTCCCCCTTCTTTCAATATAAAAGTATTATTCGTCTTAATTTTATATTAATACCGTTTACCATCACAAGTTAGTTTTGATTTGTGTAACATTTCCTTTCAGTATTATAAAATATTAATACACTAAATACGTTGATCTTTAGTTATAATTTAATGTTCCCTTTAGTATAAATAATATAATTAATTATTGATCATATGTAATTTTCTAATTGGTAAACCTCTGAATATTGTCCATAAATACACAACTGCTGTATAAATGAATCTGTCACTTAGGATAGTTTTATCCCTCTCTCAAAAAGTGTGGTTATCTTTAAACCAAAATAAATTTTTGTTTTTCTTGATATCTAACGGTCTTTGAGCCCATGCCGTCTCCCGATAAAGATGTCCTTTCTAAGGTCATGATGTCGTACCTGGTATGTAGAAGGTGTCTTTTTTTTATTCGTTTTAACATACATAAATATCGTTTTAAAATACTAGCAAAATGTGTATGGACAAAGTCTACCTGAATAACTCGTTCAAAATATTAATGAATAGTAAGCTGATTACAGATAAATTTTTAGACTGCTCTTCGTGGCGTATTACAATATTTTGTTTTTGTAACACGTTTATTTTCTATGGTCCTTTGGTGGCATATCCTCCGGTCACATATTCCTTGGTGAAGTATCTTCGGTGATATATTCTCCGGTAACATATTCTCTGAAGAAGAATTTAATTATCTATGCTAGGCTATCTAAGCCTATGTATTAATATTACTACCTACAAATATCATCTTTTATCGTACAAGAATTCATGTTGCCGTTATTTACCTTCTAAAATAAATTAAATGCTCCGTTAACAAAACATGTGGTTGTGGAACAAAAAGGGTTGGCTCTTACAAATTTGAAGTTTGAGGTTAACAACCAAAATAAACAACGATGGTGTTCGTCTCAACAAACCGTAACAAATCGTTCTGAACAAGCCGTAAGCTCAATGCTTAAGTATACGTTTTCTTTCATATATCTTGAATACAGGTATGAGTTTATCTTATTTACTTTTGCCATGGAACGATGTGCATGCGTTACAACTTAAATCTCAATTATCTAGAAAAATAATGCATGTAAAATATAGTCATAACTCTATTTACCGACTACCTTAACAAATTTAATATTATCTTTGCTTTCCTATATAACCTTATGAGTTATAAACAGAAAAGCTTTCATAAAATCTTTCTTTGTGAATTTTGAGGTTATGTTCAATTTAAATCTTCAATTCAAATTCTCTTAACTAATGTTAAACACAACAAGCGTATTTATGGTTTCCTTTTATTTAGAACGTTAATTTGAAATTGTGTCTAAGCACAATAATAATTTTAGATTTTCTAATTTCTTATCTGGTAGAGTCTAAGGCAAAATTCTAAAATTATGAGAGTGTAGATATATAAACTACACTTAGTGTTTTTGTCGCATGAAAATTTGGTTGTAAGAAAATAACGGTATACATTTAATTTTTTTATTAATGTTATTAACTAAATGTCAATATATAAGTTGTATTAAGGAATTTTCTTTTGTCACGTTCTAAATTGCATCCCTATAACCTGTCTGGGCAAAATTTAAGTTTGTTCTCTAAACCCCTGAGATAGTCTTTTGAAATCTACTGCAAAACGGTCGATGCTAGTCCCGCCAGAGTTTTGTTTAGACTCTGTTGTACACCCATTCCTACCTATAAAAAGGAAGGGTGCACATGACGCCCAACGCTTATTTTTTCTACATTTTTTTTACCTTAACATTCGCCACTTTGACGCCCAACTTTTATCCCCCTTATTCCCATGATTCTTTAGTTCTTAATGCAAAATTTCCCTTTGCTTCTAAAGTTTTTCCTTACCCACACCACTTTGGCACCCTATGCCATCATTTTTTGTGAATTTTTACCTTAACGTTCAATACTTTAGCGCCCAACCCTATTTTTTTCTGAATTTTTACCTTAATAGTCAAAACTTTAGCAACCAACCCTACAATTTTTTCTAAAACTTTTCTCTACATGCCAATACTTTGGTGTCCAATATTTTTTCATTACGTATTTTCCGTTAAACGACGTCCCTTACTAAACAACCACTATAGTTTTAAACTCACTACAAAAATAGAATATATTATCTTATAGAACGCTTTCTACAATACAAAGTCACAATATACCTTTACCGATTTATGAAAACATTTTTTCGTTTAAATAAAATTTATTATACATACATAAAATAAAATATTACTCATTACT
The DNA here is from genome assembly GCA_036346225.1 of Platerodrilus igneus. Taxonomy (NCBI): domain Eukaryota; kingdom Metazoa; phylum Arthropoda; class Insecta; order Coleoptera; family Lycidae; genus Platerodrilus; species Platerodrilus igneus. Next base: position 2,433,467 of record JARFIW010001617.1, read on the forward strand.
TAAAGATACGTTCAAATTTTTTTTAACTTTTTGTTTCAATATGAGACTGGCGCCTAACAACAACAATAATAAATTAAAAACAAAACATAACTTATAAGTTCTTCAAAATAAATTTCACTAAAACAATTTCTTTTTCTCAAAAATATTTTTCTTACACTTTAAAATGGAAGATTATTTTACTGCAGGACATTTATATCTGATGAGCTTAATTATGAACTTTACATAAGATCAGTAATTTGAAAAAAACCTATGGAAGAAAAACGAAAACTTTTAGCTCGTCTATTACGTATAGAAGTTTCTAAACCAACTCCTCATAAAGATCTTTTAAATTATAATATAAATTTTGAACAAAATAGCGAACAATTAACTAGTACAATAAAGTTGGTTACTATTTTGTAAATGATTTCGAAGGAAGCAGTAATGACTCTATCTTTAAAATAATAAAGTCATGCCTGGCACATGTTTGTGGCAGAATAAAGCGTTTATCTATACCCGAAACTAATAATGAACAAGCAACAACTTTCAAAAATGAAAGTTATGCCACAGCACTACTATTTGAAGCTGATCTTCATGAAAAAGCAGAATATTATGAATTATCTGCTGGCATAAATGAAGTTTCTTTAATAAATCCAACCCCCACTATAAATCTTCATCCTCCTACCATAACATACATATCTAATCCTAGACCAATTTCTTCCTGGTCAATTACATTTAACGGTAAACAAAACACATTTTATGAATTTTTAGAAAGAGTTACTGAATTAGATGAAACAAGAAAAATTTCTAAAGAAGAGTTGTATTGATCTGTCATGGACCTCTTTGACGGTGATGCAATTATCTGGCATAGTGAAATACAATAAATACAATTTCAGATCCAGTAATAGCTACAAAAAGATTAAAAGAATCCTTTAGGGTAAAAAACCAAGCAGTTTTGTTAAATAACTATAAACAATCAAGTCCCTCAATATTTAGTCAAAATAAAAGTACCTTACAAAATAAATTTCAGAAACAAAACACAATCCTTAGATTAAATAAATTATTTTCCGCAACAAAATAAAACAGATACATATCACTCCCCTAGACAATAGTCTCAAATTAATACACTAAAATATAATACACAGTTTAATACTTTTAAACCTTCTCAAAAGCAATCTACCTTCATTAACAATAAAAATGCACTAATAAAAAATTTACCTTTACATAAAACAGTGTATTTTTCAAGTAATATACAGCCAGCACAAATTTCCTGTTGAAATTACCAAGAGCAAAGACCTTCTTTCCTGACACAAGAAAAATTTTCTGTTATAAATGCGGTTACCCTAATGTAACAATTTCTTCGTGCCCCAACTGTTCAAAAAACTAATATTGAAGTACTGGAAAAATAGCCGATCTAGTACTTACCATAAAAAGGCTAAAAGTAAATATTACCAAAACAATAGTAAGTCTGACAATTATCAAGATTGGTTAAATTGGTTAAAGTAAAAAATTTTTATAAACAAAATACTTCCTACATGTTAACATTTAATTTTATTTATAAACCTTTAGACAATAGACCCTATATAAAAGTTAAATTACTTGATATTGATATCACTGTACTTTTCGATACTGGAAGTAACATTTCTATCATAGGCTCACGTGGTATTCCTATAATAAATGATTTACACTTAGAAATCTTTCCATTACGTGAACATAAATTATTTACTGCAGATGGAACACCTCAAACAATATCTGGTACCGTAGACTTGCCCATTTTTGTAGGAAATCTTTGTCGTTTTATTACCTGTTTAGTTGTTCCCTCACTCTCGCATTCATTTATTTTTGGCACTGATTTCGCGCAAAAATTTGAACTTATCTTAGACTTCAAAAATAATTCCTGGGATGTTTTTTCGTCAACGGGTGAAACAGTCTCTTTAACATATCTTAACCCTTATACAAAAACCTCTCAATTATATAATAATCTTTGCTCATTAGAAGATTTGTCTTCAACTGAATTTTCTCAAGCTAAAAAAATTATCGATTCCTTTTCTAGTATTGCTAGTACAAACAAAAAATTAGGTCGTACTGATAAAATATCTATGCATATCGATACTGGTGATCATAAACCAGTACGAAAACACCCTTATGCCTTATCGCCATATATGTCTAAAATATTAAATGAAAAGTTAGACGAAATGTTAACTTTAAAAGTCATAGAAAAATGTACAAGTCCCTGGTGTTCACCTATCTTACTTGTAAAAAAAGCTTCCGGAGAGTATAGAGTTTGTTTCGATAGCAGTGGTTTAAATGAATTAACTGTCCATGATAGCTATCCTATGCCTAATGTAGAAAGAATACTTAATATGCTTAGAGATGCTACTTACATTTCAAGCATGGACTTGCGACATAGTTTCTGGCAGCTTCCACTCACGGAAGAGTCCAAGGATAAAACAGCATTCAGCGTAATTGGCAAAGGTCAATTTAGATTCACTACTGTCCCGTTTGGTTTGAGGAACGCTGCTCAAATACAACAACGTCTAGTTGATAATATCTTCGGCCCAGAACTTGTACCGAGTGTTTTCTGTTACCTCGACGATAATGTTATAGTATATCCCACATTTTCAAAATATTTAAAACTGTTAGAAATTGTACGTGATCGTCTTATAGAGGCGAATCTAACAATTAATTTTAAAAATGTGAATTTTTTAAGAAGTCACTTAAATTTCTTGGATACATAGTAGGGGATAAATTTCATCGCACTGATCCTTAAAAAATTTCAGCAATAGTTAACTATCCACGTCCGAAAACCACTACTGACATTAAACGTTTTGTAGGAATGTGTAGCTGGTATAGACGATTCATAAACTCATGTTCTTCTCTTATGTCGCCAATAAATGACTTGTTAAGAGGTAAAAAAAACAACAATGGACTTCAGAAGCTGAAGTTTCCTTTTTAAAAATAAAACAAATACTAATTTCCGAATCTATCTTATGTCAGCTCGATTTCAGCCAACTTTTCTTACAATAAAAGCCGATGCTTCCAACACTGGTTTGGCCGGTGTTCTCTTACAAAATTTTGATGGTACCGATCGAATTATATCTTATGCTAGTAGATCACTTTCCCGCTCAGAAAGAAACTATTCTGTTACCGAATGCGAATGTCTAGCTGTAATTTTTGACATAGAGCGTTTTCGTCCATGGATTGAAGGAACAAACTTTCGTGTGACCACAGATCATCATAGCCTTCTGTGGCTAAACAATATTCAGAATCTGTCCGGAAAACTTGCTCGTTGGGGCAACACGTCTTCGACAACACACTTTCGATCTCTTCCACAGAAAGGGAAAATTACACTATATTCCTGATTCTCTCAATCGTATAACACAAGAAAATATATCTAATTTAAATATTTTGGAAATAGATTTAAACAATGTCGATAATTTCTATAGTTCATTAAAAGACAAGATCATTAAGTCTGCAAATAATTATCCTCAGTGGAAAGTAAGTGATGGGTTCGAACCGAACCGAACCGAATCTTTCCTTAGGTTCGGTTCGGTTCGAAAACTTTTTAGTCCGGTTCGGTTCGAAAATATATATTCCGGTTCGGTTCAGTTCGGTTCGAAGAAAACGAACCGAACCGCTTTGATATTTTGATATTTCAAACAACTGTTGCGTTCAACTACAACAATTTAAATGTTTAATGTAGTTTTTATATTTAGTAGTTGCTACTTTTAAATAAACGCAACATTAATTTGCTTCAGATTTTATTAGCATAAATCATATTAGTATTATTTGTCCAGGTTTGATTTTTTCAATACGTATTCAATATCTTTAACGAAGCGTAATTACAATTAGGTTAATAGTTAAAACCACCTTAAAAATTTAGAATGTGTTAATATATATATATATATATATATATATATATATATATATATATATATATAATTGTGGAATTTTCCTGTAGAAATCGTGCCCCACAAATTGGATGCCATAATTATCGTACAGTTTTTCTGAAAACCATCGAGCCCCAGCGTTGGGTCGTTATATTTATTGTGTATTTTTACCTCGACTGCTCTTCTCTAAAATCCTAATTCACTAAAGCCTCTTAAAACTAACACAGACGCTTACCTGGTACCGCTGAATCTAAAAACTCACGCTCACTGCCTCTATGTTGAAACCTAATAGAAATTCACACCCTACAATCACACTCTCAAAAAAACGCAATTCACAAAATACATCACACTCTATTTACATGAAATAAATATTACATTTTTAAAATACTTTTCCTTATGTACACTTGTATTATTGGTAATGTCAATAATTTCATTTTCAAAAGTAATTCAAGACGATAATCTTATTAAACAAATATTTTTTTAAAGTAAGAGGGCGTTCCTCATATCTTACCTTGCCCCTTTGTCATATCATGAGCTCATAGTAAATATCTTTAAATGTGAGTGCAAATTTACTGCACTACAAAAGAAAATAAACCCCCTATACTTCTTTACAACATAGCCTGGTTATCTGTAGATTAATTATCCCTGACTACCTAAATAAATTTCATGAATTTTCAGTTCATTAAATATATCAAAAAAGAAACACTCAAAAGCACAAAACAAATCAAAAGAACCATAGCAAATATTCACCACAAAATGTTTTTATACAATCGGTTACCTGGTAACTATTTTCCAACAAGTATCCGCCACCCAGCCCTTGAAAATCATGCCGTCCAATATGTCACTACTCCATGAAACAGCTCTTCGGTTGAATTACAATCCTTTTATGCATTCTGCTACCCCAAAATCTCGTCATTTACAATAAAACCATGAGAATCCAATTTCCAAAATTTATTCTTTATATTCCTAAATAAATTAATTAAAAATCGCTGCCTTCATCATCAAATATTTCAAAATTTAATAACTTTCGTGCATTCCAAAACCACAATAACAATTATTTGTACTTACATACAAAATTTACTCTTCGTATAAAATGCTTCATTTGCTTTTTAATTGACTTGACTTGTCATCATACTAACTTATGTGCAATTATACATAAATTTACTAACTTTCACTAAAGTAACTCGATGAAGCGCGAAAGACTGAAGAAAACTTAAGAGAGCGTCACTCCCTTTAAAAGTGGTTTATATAACCTTGCTACGCCTCCCCTGTTTTTACGTTCGCACGTAAATTTTCTAACGTACAATAATATTCTGTGTAAAATCACTAACCGTCCTTCATTTCTTAAAACAACTTGCATAACTGCTTCGATATTACCGCGAAAAGCTCTAACGACTCTTCGTTTCCTTAGAATTACGATTACAAACATGTTAAAATATTTGGTAAAACGTACACAACGGCCAACCGTCCTTTTGATTTCGCGAAACTAACCTCAACCGTCAAGCGATTCCGAATACATTCACGCCTTCAAACTCAAACAAACATCTTTTCATCTCTTTTATTCATATAGCTTCTTTTCACACATATGCTTCCACCAACTGAATATTTGCCCTACCTAATACAAACTTGTCACACGTATACCTGTATCGTCCAATCATCTCGCGCGATCCCTTTCCCTTGCTTTCAATCGATGCGCGTCTGCTTCTAATATTCCTAGAAATTATTAATTTTGTTTCCCCTTCTAAAATAAGTTTGTTCGTCAATTCCCTCCTATACTACATCTATAATTAATTCTGTTTCTTACTCGTATTCATCCGTTTTTGCTCTGTCCTCGTTTCTATATGACAGTTGTTTCTAGCTTCTCTCTAGTACTACCTTTATAATTAAAAATCGATATCTCAAACAAACAGACTGCTTCTTCATCCTACTTATGGGTTTTTTGTTCTGTCCTCGTTGTATATTGACTACGCTAACTCACAACGGTCTTTTCCTTCTTGTCACATATTAAAGCTTGCTTATCCTACGCGTTATCTTGAAATATCCCCTTCTTTTACTATGCTCTGAAACGTTTTCTGGTTTTACCATTGAAAATAATAATTCTAATTCTAACGAATATGCAAAGCTTTAATATTTTCGTCTGCTACATAAAATAAAACTTAAAAATGTTATTTTTATCCCGTTGTCTCTAATAAATATTATGCAACGTCGTTCCTAAATAAATATAACTACAATTAAATTAACACTACATTATTATACGTTGACTAAGCTCTAAATTAATTATTTAAAATACCTTAATTGTCTAACATGCCTAATTTGACTTTCTTGTAAGTTCTTACTCTAACACCAAGCTTGATTTATGATCTTATGTATTTACAATTAGCCATTCTAATATAATGGCAGTTACTTATTTATAGTTATAGTGTTTAGGTTGGGAAATGAATTTCCTACCCAAGAATTAAAGCAGAGTAGACTTTTAGCTGATTCGTGATTAAGTCTATTCCTTTGCTTCTTTATTACCAAACCTGCTTTTGAAAACAGTCTTTTAGAAGGGATTGAGGTTGCTCTCACACTATATAAATCCTTTGCCATACAACTCAGTATCGGAAACCTTTTCTTGTTAATTTGCCACCACTTTAAAATTATCTTTCCTTCTTCTTTTGGATTTGTACAGTTTAGGGACACTAAAATTGTCTTCTGAATCTTCAGAAGATTCGGGTAAAGGATATATTCTTCATAGAGGTTTTTGAAGAAGTTCAGCGAATCCTCTTTTATGTGCTTTCCCCAACTAGTGTGGTCAAAGAGCTCTATTTTGTGTCTAGGGTTGAGCACTAGTACAGCACAATATAGCCAATTGGTAAGACGATAATGTTATAGTATTTTATTTCTTGAACCCTGGTATGCTATCAATGATTGCTCATCGACTGCAAATCTATTTGCTTTTTTATCTAATTGTCTCATCTCTTCTTCTATTTTATCCAATAAAATGTTAATACAAACTACCACGGAGGGTAAAGTAACGTACCTGTCTCCTTCTAACTTATCAGTTACTCTTTTAAACATTTTTAAAAAATTACACATGTTCCGTAAGACTAACCACTCACTTTCATTAAGTTTTAAATTTTTTAGAGTAAGATCATTTTCGCACAAGCATATTAGTCCTCACTTTAACTTAAAAGCTATATCTAACATATTGTAAGTGGAATTCCACCGTGTAGGAGTATCTAGAATCGGTGAAACCTCTGTAGATACACTGACAGTCTGACAAGCGGTTTTAAATCGCTGTCCCAATAGCTCGCATCTTCTAATTTTCTTAAAAACTATTCGAATTCTCTCAATACAATTGAGTTTGACTTTACTGTTAAATTCATCTTCATCACTATCACTGCTACATTCATCTTCATCTTCAACTTCTTCTTCATCAGTTTGTTCAGGGCTTAAGTTCAATGTACGGCATAAATCTTGTATTGTCAGATCTAAAATATGTGCCATGCACCTAAAGTGATGATTTACGCTGTCAAATGTCGGTAGCAGTACAGGGTTATTACAAATGAAATAGACAGTTTGGATAGCCTTTAAAAAATCAGACTGGTGTATTTGAATATAGTAAGCGAGACAGGTTTATAGGGAATTTCTTAAAGTTTATGTTGGTACAACTGCTAGGTTGGTACTGCTGTTAAAACAACGACCAGTCTAGCAAAATGGCCGCTACTAAAGTGGAGAAAGCTTATTGTGTTCTTGAATTAGCCAAAAGTCTGTTACTGTTGTGCAGCGTCATTTCAGAACAAAATACGGTAAAACACCACCAACAAGGCAATCAATCTATGACTTTGAAAATAGCGGATGTCTGTGTAAAAGAAAGAGTACTGGAAGACCTCCTGTTACAAAAGAACAAATCGATAGTGTTCGTGATGTTTATTTACGAACTCCAGACAATCGACTACATCAGCAAGTTTAGAATTGCAAATTCCTCAACCTACTGTGTGGAAAATTCTGCGGAAACGTTTGAAAACGAAACCGTATAAATTGCAGTTAGTACAAAGTTTAAATGCCGGTGATAAAGTCGTACGTAACAATTTTTGTCTGGAGATGCAACAATGTCTCGAAAATGATGACACATTCTTTAATCGCCTAATTTTCAGTGACGAATGTACCTTTCATATTAGTGGAAAAGTTAATAGACATAATGTAAGGATATGGGGCACAGAAAACCCAAGAGCGACTTTACAACATATACGCGATTCCCCTAAAGTTAACGTGTTTTGCGCTTTATCTCGTGAAAAGGTTTACGGGCCGTTCTTCTTTCACGAAGTGTCAATAACCGGAGTAATTTATCTGGACATGTTACACGAATGGTTAATGCCTCAACTACAGGAAGATAGTGATAACTTCGTTTTTGTACATGGAGCTCCGCCTCACTGGCACTTGCAGGTCAGAAAATATCTGGATGAACATCTTCCTAGACGATGGATCGGCCGTGCAAGTAAGGAAAACCTTGTGCTTAAGCCGTGGCCACCTCGTAGTCCAGATTTAACGCCCTGCGACTATTTCTTATGGGGTTATGTAAAAAACAAAGTTTTCATACCACCGCTTCCTGTTGATATCGACGAACTTAAACAACGTATCACAAATGCTCTTGCTACAGTTGACCGTTACATGCTTAATAGCGTGTGGCAAGAATTCGACTACCGTGTTGATATCTGTCGTGTTACCAAAGGTGCACACATTGAACATTTGTAAAAATTTTAAATAAAAACTTAATCATTTATTATTTATAATCATATAAGTAATAATCTTAACTTTTCAAAAATAAACTTTCTATAACCTATCCAAACTGTCTATTTCATTTGTAATAACCCTGTATATTCATTTCTTTCATGAATGAAGAGTTGGCTGAAGCATTGTCAAAGTAATGCCTTGTATCCTTTGTTCAATGCCGTATTTTTTTACTGTTTCAAAAAACTCTTGCATATGTCTTTTTCTGTGTGTCCACCGTAAGACGGAACGAAGTCTATTACAATTGATTGGAGTTCCCAGTTATTGTTAATAAAATGTGCTGTGATGCCGTAATAGAAGTTTCTATTAATAGCAGTCCATCCGTCTAACGTAAAAAATATAGTTGAACTGTTGTTTTGAAGTATGTTCATAACAACGTTTTTCAGTACGTCATATCGTCCTAAAACCATTCATTTTTACTGATTTCGTCCTGGCAAACTAAATCCTGGACAGAACTGATGAAAAAGGCATCTTGAAGCATCATCATCAAAAAACGAAAAAGCGCACCTCGATCACAAAATTTATTAGATGTATAACTCTAATACCCATTACACTTTTTTACCTAGTGGCTTAAAACTCGATGACCATGTATATTAAAAAATCGTTCTGTTTCTTATATGCTTGCGACTAAAGATTTTTAAAATGTGCATTTGGGAGAAATTACGATTGACATATTCTTAGTGAAGATTAAATTTCTAAACTAAATTTTTATTTAAAAAATCGAACCTTTCGAACCGAACCGAACCTTTAGCTAGGTTCGGTTCGGTTCGAAAAATTTGCCGGTTCGGTTCGAAAATGAAATGTCCGGTTCGGTTCCGAAAATCGAACCGAACCTCGAATCGAACCTCGAACTTGTTGGTTCATGTCCATCTGGAAAGTCGAAAATAACTTAGTTTATAAATTTGAGCCCGTTAACTTACCGTTTTCTTCAAATATTTCTGAGTGGAAACTTTGAGTACCCACTAAACAAAGAAAAACAATAATTAGTGATTGTCATGATCCGCCTACCGCTGGTCATTTTGGTTATTTTAAAACTTTGTCCGTAGTAAAGGAGACATACTACTGGCCAAAAATGAAATTTGATATTATAACTAAAGATCAACGTATTTAGTGTATCATTATTTTATACATTAAAAAGAGCATGCATTAGATATTATTAATTGTATTTTGAAAATTTGAAACCTATTATTTTAATAGTTTAGTGAGAAAGAGGTAGGCAACTTGAAGTTAATCGTCGACGACCAACCATCAAGCACTCGGCGTATCACTATAATTAATATTCATTCTGAAAACATATTTAAAAAAAATCAATGTTATCCAATAGATGATTAAATCAGATTCCTAGTTTATTAGTTGGCTCGTGTTTATAAATTTTTTCAGAACAGAATTAGTATAATAAAACATGTGGTGAACATACACGTCTTCGAACTTATTCTAGGAAAATAAAGAAACCATTATAATTGTATATTTTATGTATAGTACAAGCATTTTAAAAGGGTTTATGAATGCGTTTATTACTAAAAGGATTTATATTATTTAAGTAGTGTGTTGATGTTACGGCACAACATAGTGGATTCGTTTGTGGATCCATGTGTTCGTCAAAATATAAAATATAATTTACTAACACGCGTTTGGTGTTTTTATATGTCACATATGGTACATTAAAGTCATTTGTCGTCATATTTTTCACTAGGGGTTGTAATGACAGTCGATCCATTGATTATACTTAATGTGCTGTTAAATTAATTTCCACGACTAATAACGTCTGTAAACAGAAGCAGCACAGCACAAGCGAAGTAATTTAAATGACAATGACAATGTAACAACTTAGGCAAAGAAGGCGAGATGAGTCGAAGTAAAAGCTTTTATGAATACTACACATAAATCAAAATTGTATATATTTGTAAGTATAATGCGCGTTTTGTAATTTAAATTGAAATTGGTTATAAAAATCTTAAAATGTAATGCAGAGTGCAGAATAAACATTGACTGGAATTATGAATACAATTTCCGGTAGTCGAGATATCATAAAAAAGTAAGATACGGTGTTGAGTTATCTCACGAGGCGCCATCGCGTGTCGTGGTTTCTGCGATTTCCGCCCTGTGGTAAGCTCGTTTGTTTAACTGTTTGAGAAAACCACACGGTTTGTTTAATTTTGCTTCTAAGTTAATTGAAACTACGTTTCTAATAACTTGTTAAAGACATCGATGACTCGACTGACAGTAGTTTACTATAATATGTTCACAGTGAGATGGAAAAAATACATACTCAACAATGTGTAGACTCACTTTCTGGTTAATGTATAAGTCTGGTATTAGAATAAAACGGTTGCCTTTTAAAAAATCATGTGATATTCCTTTGAAATGGTGATGATGATATTTCATTTTAATAGTTTCAGTATTTGGTAAATTCCACCAATAGGGTTAGTGTTATTTGCATGAAGAAATACAATTTTTAGGTTACGTGCATTCTCGATCTAAGGAAGTATTTTCGCATCTTACATTGTTGATACTCATTATGACAGTTTTTAACCCATTTTGTACCGGTGTCTTACATACTGGGTGAATGAGACCACCCGTATCAGTATTTTTTTAAGGAACGGTGGGAGAAAAAAATTTATTATAAAGTCATACCTAAGAATTCAATGGTGATATTATTATTTCTCGAAAAGTCAGCATCACGAGTAGTTTTGTCCACAATGTCCAGAACTCCAAAATCTTAAATGGCACCTTAAGTCGAAAAACGTATTGTTCAAAAGATCGTTAAAAAAGAAGAAACTTTTGTAGGAAAAATTATTTTACTACTACCACCCCTTTTAAGTAATATTCGATTAAAGTTATTAAATTAGAAATTCGTTGTTAACAAACAAAATTGAAAAGTTACAAGTGTTCAAAATGTCTTCCATTTACTTCTAAACACTGTTGAGCTCTTTTAGTTACACTATCAGTGGCTCTAAGTATTTCTTCATTACCCAATGAAAGGCAAGCATTCCGAATTCTCAGCTTCATATCATCTCTCGTTGCTGGTTTTTCTTGATAAACAATATCCTTGATCCGACCCCAAAGGAAAAAATCTAGAGGCGTACAATCTGGTGATCTTGGCGGCGACACCACTGTACTTCCTCTGCCAATTCATCTATTAGGAAATAGTTGATTTATCGTGTTCCTGGAAATTATGGAAAAATGAGCTGGGCAGTCATCTTGCTGAAACCACATTCGTGCTCGCATTAATAGAGGAGCATTTTCCAGTAGGTCGATCAAGTCGTTACCTAAAAACTCGGCATATCGTATTCTATTCAGAGTTCTTTCGGAAAAATAAGGGCCAATGATAGATTCACCAAGAATACCACACCACGTATTAACACTCCAAAGGCGTTAATTGTCAATAGCTTGTAACCAAAAAGGATTTGTTTGCGACCAGTAATCCGCATTGTGAATATTGATTTCTCCGGTGCTTTTAAAACTAGCTTCGCCAGTCCATAAAACTCTCCTAGGAAAGTGGGGACCTTTATTTAGTAGCCAATTACAAAAAAAGGTTAGACGTTGAAAATCATCCTCGCTTAATTCTAGGTGCATCCATACCCACATGCAATTTGTGATCCTTCAAAATTCTGCATACGGAGTATTGGCCAGTTCCGGAATCTCTTGCAAGTGATCTCGTTGAAATATGCGGATAAACAATTACTGCAGCGACAATATCAGGTTCTTTGTCGTTACATTGATGCCTTGTGATTCTATTTCCGCGATTGTACGTTGGTTGCACCTGTCCTGTGGTACAAATACGTGCTGTCAATCTCCGAAAAACTTTGAAAGATTGATGGGTCCGATGAGGATATCTTTCAACATACACTCTTTCAGCCTCTTTGTATTTTTTTCTGCATTCTCCCAAAACCATGAACATGTTGAAAGCTTCTAAATTTAAAAAAGGCATAATTTCACTAATTTAAGTTAAGTTAATTCACTTTCTAACGGAATTCACTTTTAACTTTAATCTGTCCCCAAACAGATATCACTAACCAACAACAAGTTATCAATTTAAACAATGGGTGATTTGACGATAGATTAATACAACAAATAGAATTATTGACATTAAAACGTGTTTGTAACATTGTTTAATTTGGTAACTAAATTTTAAAAGCCGACTTTTCAATTTTGTTTGTTAACAACGAATTTCAAATTTAATAACTTTGTTACGTCATCATTGAACAATTTAATAATGGTGACACTAAATACCATTAGTGCGGGTGCCCTACAGTTTAGTGAAACATTATGCCGCAGTGCGAGTGCGTGAAGTGACAGTCAGTCTTACTCGGACGGTAGCAGCAGACAGTTGTACGAGTGACCTGAGAGCGACACTACACCGAGTGCGCGTGTTCTTTAGTGTCCGCTAGCCTTGGTGTGTGACTTTTCTTGCCCAATGCGGCACAAGCTTAAGGTATTTATATTCTTTATTAAGTAGTTTGTCGTAGTTGCTTTGTTTATTACATAACCGCTACACTGCCATCGGTATTGCTACATAATAGAAATTCGTCCGTCCCTATAATTACCATATCTAGATCACCTTATCAAATAAACTTTAATCGAATATTACTTAAAAGGGTTGGTAGTAGTAAAATAATTTTTTTACAAAACTTTCTTCTTTTTTAACGATCTTTTGAACAATACGTTTTTCGACTTATGGTGCCATTTAAGATTTTGGAGTTCTTTGCATTGTGGACAAAGCTACTTGTGATGCTGACTTTTTCGAGAAATAATAATATCACCATTCGATTCTTTAGTATGACTTTTATGATAAATTTTTTTATCCCAACTCTTACGACTCACCGTTCCTTAAAAAAATACCGATACGAGTGGTCTCATTCACTCTGTATAGGGTAAACCCGGGATAGATGGTCATGATTTTTTCGAAAGCAAGTTTCACAACCTAATACACAAAAATAACCTAAAATTTTAACATTAATTTCCTTTTCAATTCATAAAATATAAAATTCGATTTCATTTACAAAGGTACACTAAATTTCACACTAATTAAAAATTCATAAAAAATATGTTACACTTGTCCATCTTACCCAAGTATCTGGGTTAGATGGCCAGACATGTAAAGGAATAGATGGCGATCGAACAAAACACTTTAATATCAAAGAGAAAATCATAAAAGAAACGTTTATCATTTTAAATATGCTTTATTGAATCTCTTGTGTAAAAAATATTTATAGAGATATTAATTGTAGTTAAATTATAACTTAAACAGAACCTTATTTGTAAAAAGCATTTTACACTCGAATTATTGAATTAAAAACTAACCTTATAACGTATAAACAAGAAAGTTTATAGGCTTAGATTTATTTTTTAAAAATAGCATTACCACATCGATGGCACACATCAACATATGATGTGCAGGATTCGTGTAACCAACGGTGACATCTGACACACCTAATCCAATCACAGGTTTTATCCGTTTTTGAGTAGTCCTCTCCGCATCCAACGCATTCTTCTTCTTTTTCAAGAAGTTCGTTACTTGAGTCATCCTTGTACGAAACTTTATTTGACGAGTCTGAACTGTCTGAAGTTTCTTTACGCTTCTTGATCCGAACCTTTTTCACGCGCTTTTTTCCCTCTAGGCCTAGTTTATCTTTTCCTTCATCAAATTTCAATTTTAACCTGTTAATATTTTCTTTTGAAGTCAAATTTCTATCTTTAAGTTTTCTACATTTGTTTGTTTCAGTTTTGGGTCCAGCTGGAATAGGTGAAATATTGCTCAGAATTTGGGAAGGGGTCGCTTAGGCCGTTTTATTTGAAATCACAGGCCAAACTTTGTCTGGTCTTGTAGAAGGTCCTGGTACAGGTGACGTTGCTCCTCTTTCAGAAGATTTGTGGCCACATTTGTCTGTTGAAGTAAAGTCGGCGGATCTAGTTGTGAATTGTGACAAGGGTGACGAGTTTCTTTCCTGGAGAGTTTGTCCAGATACGTCTATCTGGATCAATTCCAAAAGCGAAATCTAGAATTGCATCTGGATTTAAGGGGTAGATTCCCGTTGCACTGAACCCAGAGATGGCGTTCCGTGGTGTAGCAGCCTTTCCGCAAGCATCTGGTAGTAGATTGCCAAATTGTAATCTTCCTAGCTTCCGATCTGGATGGTTCCTTTGTCATATCTCAACGGCATTGTAAAAGTGATGCTTTAAAGATTTGAAAACAGATCGGTCCAGGGATAGCAAATAATGGGTAGCATGGCTGGAAATGCACATTAATATAATATCATTCATCTCAGCAAACTCCAACATCTGTACCGAACTACAGTGTAAACTATGGCCATCCAAAATCAACACAACTGTTTCAAGTTTTTGCGGGGCAAAAAATGATCCCTTAGTCATTCAAAAAATATTTCAGCATTCACGTAGGCAGATTTATTGGACATGACAACTTTACTTCTCGGTGGCATGTAATCCTCCCACTACTTTTTTTGTTAACTCCTTTCATAACAACGTAAGGAGGAAGAAACATCCCTTCAGCATTGCAGCTTGCAAGTACTGTTGTAACAGTTTTTTAACGACTGCAAATCACCTAAAAGTTATTTGTTAAATACGTCATTTGGTCTATTCAATTAAAAAAGTAAATATCGTCATTCAAATAAATATTCGTATTGGGATCGTGTAGCCCAATCATTTCCGGTATGACATAATTTTCTTCGGTTTACATAATTTACTCAAGTTTACGATAATCCTTTAATTGCTATGATGTTTTATTCGAAAGAGAATGCAGTTGAAAGATAACGAGAGAAATCTAGTGATAACTTTTCACGTGTTTAATGTAGAACTTTTAATGAAATAGCGTTTATACGCTCAATAGTTTTTCGATAACAAGATATTCGAGTTTGTTAAATTTTGTTTTCCCAAAATGATAAAACGTACTCCAAGAAATTCTAATAATGACCTCGTAGCTTGATAATATTAATTTCCATTAGTTTATAAAATTAACCTCACTACTTGGCTAATTTCCGGTATTTGCAAGTAATAAAGTGGATAATTACGGTCAATATAATTGTTTTGTAACGAATGAAATGCCGTTAAAGAAGAAAGCAAAGCTTTTTGGATAGCTGTTGGTTTGGATTTGTTTAGTTCATTTTGCAAGGAAGAAATACACTTCAAGTTCGTATAATTGGATCCAAGAAACGTACAGTTGGCTACGTCACAACATGTGGACAGCCGACGTCATTTGTTTGTAGAGGCACCGTATGTAAACACATCTGGTTTAGACAATGTAACACTATTACCTAAACAAGAACCTGGCTGTACAAGGTAAGCCTTTTTTATTATTTTCACATGACGTCCGCATTTGGTCAATATTGATACAAAGCAACATATTAAGCACAATATTGTGATGACCTCTGATTCTTTGCTTAACGAACTATAAAAGACTTTTGATGTTTTGTATATATCAACATTTAAATCCAGGGTTGTACCTGTTATTATTACGAATGAACTTAAACACCCTAATTGAGTTCTGATTAAAGTTTTCATTTATGTGTAATTAAACTTAAAGCAAATATGAAAGTTAAATTATTAGATTTTTGAAATTTCCATATACACCTGTAAACCAAATAACAGATCTGATATTTTGGGTTTTGAAGTGAAATAGCTTTGTAACAAAAAAGGAAATGCTTAACATGTTTTGATATTTTGTTTGATTTTATTATTCTACAACTGCATAGAAGAAATTGAAATACAATTTTGATGTATATATTTTGTACATACAACCTTTTATCATAGAGAAAGTAATATTTGATTAAAGAACCATCATTTAATTCATTTAAGTAATCGTTTTATTTTGAACAAGTGAGTTCAAGAATAAAGTAATTGAATCAAAGAGTAAAAGGCATAAATACCTTCAATATAATAATATTTGTAGCTCCCATTTGACTAAGGAGCACTGATAGCACTTTCAAAATTCGATGCCTAATACTTGTGTCTATAAAAGTGTGTACATAATTGGTATTTTTAGCTTTTCTTTTTATGAGGTAGCAAGAGTACACCTCTTGTGTCCTCCATTGCTAATTTAATTCTATATTCTTTACAGCTCCTGCTTAAGCAGTAAATACAATATTCCTCTCGAAGGACTACCAAGTCCCCCTTAGAGAAACTCTTTGTTTAAAACTTAATGACTTGGTGGCGCTCTCCCTCATACCACAGTTTTGGTATAAGTTGAGTCAGTAAGTAAATAATGTTTTGTAAAAACAACCACGACCAATCCTCATAAGCTCTACCCGAGGAATAAACCCCTAGCATAGTCGGAAGATAGTTGAGTTCCATCATCTTAAGGAAATCCTTCCTTAAGTTCACTGGTTTTATCAAACGATATTAAAGAACCCAGGAATTACGTTAATTATTTAAATAATTAATTAAATAAAGTAAAGTGGGTAAGACTGTAATAGTTTCTCCTTTTTCTGACGAGTTATCGTATTAACTGTTTTTGAGCCCTTTTTAGCTACAACAGCACCTGGTCAACTATTTAACTGAAGGCTTGACTCATCTATGTTAAATATACTTCCCGGTTTATTGAGCAAATCGTTTTCTTCCATTACGGTTGAAAGTAAGTTGAAATATTCCTTGACTTCATCACGATTCATGCCCTGGACTCTGGCCAAAGATACACCTTCAGATTTTCGCACACTTAGATCAGGATGTCGAGATAAGAACAGTTATAACCAATCGTAACCTGCTTTTCCTTTTTCGTTATTAAATTTATGTTTAAGACCAAGCTGCACGCAAAATTATAAGCTAAACTTCGTAGACAGTCCTTCGTTAAGTGAAATCCATGGGCCTGCATTTTTATTATGTGACGGACAAGTTGAGTCACATCCAGTTTTCAATTTTCTCTCAAGAGTTTTATTTGGAATATTAAACTCTGCAGAAGCTTTTTTCACAGAATAACTATCATTGTTTACTTTTTGAATAGCATTTTAAGGTCTTCTTCTTTCCATGATCCTCTAGAAGAGCCGGCCTTTTGAATGTACTTATTTGGCATCTGTAAAAAACATTGAAATGAGTCAAAAATTGATGTAAATATTAAACCCAAACCAACAAACATACGTGGCATAACATGCCCTTTAGAAACGTAACGTTTCAGGATGATCCGTCAAGAACAGTGGCGTATCCAGACGTGTCATTTTGGGGGCTGAAATACATACCAAAAACTTGCTCAGAAAAAACGATTGATTTCTATATATTCGACAAATTGTCTGAAACCGAAAGTGTCCGGTCATTAACGGCTACATAGTGTATATAACACGTGTATAGGATGGCTATCTATTCCGATGATTTGGAGGCCGTCATTGCCGATCGGCCGAGATAGATAACCTTAGTGCGGCATTAAACATGTTGGACGCCAAATGAAACACAACGTACATATCGGTATGCAGTTAGGCCTATACAACTACGAAAATAAGGTTTATCACACTACTCACCGTCAAACACATACTTAAATTGAAAGGTTATGACATGCTACCTAATTTCAAGGAATATTGAAATCTAAAATCATGAAAATTATTTACTTTTTGTTGAAATACAAAGACATGCGTAACAGCTACAATCACTGACGTTCATAACTAACTACAACCTGACCGGCAGCGCCGTACAGCGTATCGTATGGAAACTACAGGCGTTGGTCATCTCTCCCGTATGACCATTTATCCCGGGTTTACTATAGTACAGTTAAAAGAAATTTTTTTTTAAAGGCTTAGATAATAACAAATTACTTGTGTCTATGTACTGTCTCATTTTCCAAAGTTTTATCTGTTATGCAGAGATGTACATTTGTTTTAACTATTAGTTATAAATAAAAAAAGAATGTTTAAAATAGAGCTCCTTTTTAGTCACTGGATACCTTTTTAGCTTTTCCTGTTTTTCATAAAAATCTGAAAACTTAAATTTCACTTTTGTCCATCAATATGAAAACAATGTTCTCTGGTTATGACTACACTATTTGTGCGAGTTTATTCTTGACTTCAGACAGGAATATACAAGTCTAAAGCTTGGTGTCATATTTATAGGACACTGATCTAATGCATATAATACTTGTAGTTGTAGTGGCTGCGTGTATATGTGCGATTGAACTTGTATTTATGCTATGAATATATACTGGAGACTTCATGAAAATTGGCATTTGTGAGTGCAGCATGGATAACAGACGGCTTTTAAGTGTGACAGATATTGAAGCATTATTTGAAGATGACGAATTTTTTAAAGACTTAGAAAATGCTGCCAGTGTTTATATTGCAGTTTTACCACCAGATCCTAATGTTTTAAGCGATTATGATAAAGGTGATGATGAAAAAACGGGCGAAATTGAAGTAAACTATGTTCCTGGTAACTTAGAAGTTCCGCTTCAAGGACCTAGTGTACATAATGATGATGAAAATGCACACGCTGTGTCCGGCCAGATGAAAGTTCTTCAAAAACAAAAAGGGGTACAAAATTAACAAACATTTCTGCGTTCTGGTACAAGTCGCAGCCATTCTATTCCAATAGTATAAAGGACTTGCAAATAGAAAAGGACACCAAACATTGGGTGTTCAGCCCTGGAACTGGTTAGACGCATATCCTTGTTTCCTATTCTGAACTAACCTACAGATTTCCCTGAAATTTGAACAGTCTGCATCTATCACTATCTGATCTAGGTCTACATCTACCTCCTTTTTCCTATCTCGGTTTGTACTATATCCCATACTATTCCCCAAAAATGCCCTTCTATTTCTCCTATTTTTTTTTACAGATATTCTTGTTCCCGTACTATTTCTATAACCTACTTGTTATTAACTTTGTCTGTCCATGTTATCATCCTCATCGTGTGAAGTACAACATTCCAAAAGGCTGCTACCGTTTTTCTGTCTGCTTTCCGTACTGCTCGTATTTCATAGGCATATTGTGATGTACTCCACGCATATGCTTTCAACAATTTTCTTCTTGTGTCTATGTTTGTTGTCCTTCATCATAGGCGCATAGGTGCAAGTTATTTTAGACCTTTTGGAAAACATTAAGAATCCAACCCCAAGGATCATTTAGTATTTTTTTGATAATTTTTTTACAGATCGTGACATACTAATTCATTTAAGGGCAATTGGGTTTAGACCTACAGGTAATATTATTGCCGTGCTTATGGCGATAAGGTTAGGTTTGCATGTTACAGGGAGAATGTGTGAAAATCGGACAGATTAATGTCCTCTGATGAATTCCAAGGAACTTTCAAAAAAAGAACGTGGCACATTTGATTACAGGTTTGACCGAAACGGTGAAATTTTGATACTAAAATGGAATGACAACAAGTGTGTTATAATGGGTACACACTTTGATAGCATTGAACCTTTAGGAGAAGTAACAAGATGGTGTAAGTCAAAACAACAAAAGATTTCAATTCCCCAGCCGATGATAATTAAATCATATAATCAATACATGGGTGGTGTCGATCACTATGATTGCCTGGTTGGAAAGTATGCTACTAGAATTAGAGGCTAAAATGGTATTGGCCACTAATTACAAGAATGATTGACATGTCAATTGTAAATGAATGGATTTCTCTACCGAAAAATTGACGGGCCGATTTCCTTATCCTGCTTAAACTTTCGAAGGAGTGTTGCAACATTTTATTTAAAAGTAGGGCATACAGGGATAATAGTAATAAATAATAATAAATGGTGTGGTACCTAATATAAAATATAACAAATGAATCACAGGATAAGGCGAAGAAATATAAACAACGAAGATGTCAATTCCCAAACTGTCAGAAGAAGCCTTTGACTTTTGTTATAAGTGTGACATAACATTGTGTTGAATGTTTTGAACCATTTCATTTGAAATAATGCACATTATCCTCAACATTTGCTAAACCCTATATACAATTATTAAATACACAATGTACCAGTGTCATACATAGGACAGCTTTTTTCTTGAAAACCATAAACAACAAAATTTTTTTTAGTATAGTGTCATTTAAAATGTATCTAAGATTAATAGCTAATAAAAAAATTCTAACATTTTTGTTTATTTTAATGCCCGGTACTTAACGCGTTAAGTTTAAGAAATGATATAATGGCTACTTTGTACTCTAAATTCTTATAGTTTTATACTTCATTTGTATTAATTAATAATGTATAACACAGACCTCTTCGTCTTGGCACGAAAAACTTTCACACCTAAAAATGTGCTGATTGAGAAAAATCAAAAGTCCCTTCCTCTGGGTCTAGTTAAACATTTCAAACAAGATTATATTGCATATGTTAGATAGAGAAAAAAACACTCAAGTAATTGCAATTTGTAGTCTTAATTCATTTCTCCTAATTCTGCCGAAGATATATCGAATCATTTTAGGGAGGAAAAGCATTTTGGTTAAGCACTTCATAATTACCATCCAAAGAGATTACGTGTAACTTGCGTAGCTTGGTAAACCTTGAAGAAAAGGTATCAAACTGAGCAATAAAGTTCGAGCTCTTGCCCTTCCAGGTTGAAGGCTTTTAATTTTAGAAGAGAACAGGTTACCATAAATTGACAAGTTTGTGTAGGACAAAAGGATGTTAATTTTGAACAGCTTCTTCTTTTCGAAGTCCCGGTAGGGAATGGTCAAGATTAATTAAGTGCAGGAGATAATGTCTTTTAGCGGTGTCCGAGTCAACTACAAACAAAAATCACTCACATCATCAATAAATCTTCTGCCCTGGAACTGGGTGAAAAGGCACTCACATCATCAATAAATCTTCTGCTCCGGAACTGGGTGAAAAGGCGTACCTTTATTGTTTTCTATTCTAAGCTAACTTATACATTTCCCTGAAATTCCCACAGCCTACATTTTTCACCATCTGAGCGCAATAGCTTAATCTTGGTATAGCTCTACCTCTCTTTTTTCCTTTTTCTGCTTCTAATATATTCTGCACTATTTCCTCATGCCTTAGAACGTATCCTATCGTCGTATCTCGACTATTTTTTCCCACATATTTACTTCTTCCACTACTATTTCTAGTACCTCTTTGTTCTTCACTTTGTTTGTTCATGATAAATAGGCGACTCCGTGGCATAGTTGGTATGCGTGTGACAACGACGTCCAAGGTCTCGTATTTAAATACCGATACCGTTTGCTTGAAAATTGTTAGGCGAGCATTTTTCACAAAAATACGCCTTCGTTCGGCTGAGAGGTAAATATGGAAGTCCCGTGTGTAAGTGTTTTCACGTACGTTAAAGATCCCTACCTTGCTTGAAACAGCAAGTGGTCAGCATAATTTAACATTTTCCAGGTAAAAGACTCGCTTCCTGCTTAATGTATAGTACTTTCGGGTCCAGCATTCGAAAATCAAATGTAGTGTGTATGATATCTTCAGCATGCATTTGTAGCACCACATTTCAAGGGTTTCCAAGTTATTCCTTTCCGCTTTCCCTACTGTCCACGTTTCATAGCCGTGCAGTGCTGTGATCCACATATGATTTTAGCAATTTTCTCGTAGTTTCTATGTTTGTTGTCTTCGAATATAGCAACTGCTTTTTATTGTTAAATGCAGCACGGCCTTGTGCTAATCTTTCTTTTATATCTTTCGTACTTTTCTGATCTTGCTTTATTTGGCCTTCTAAGTAGCAGAAATTCTTAAATTCTTGTAAATTCTCGTTTTCTATTTTGTATTATGGTTTTTTACTTATTTACTCCTGCTATAAACACTAGTACTTTAGTTTTATTTTTGTACTGTATCTTTTTGTTAGCACTGTTTCCATTTAATTAAGCGATGCTTCTAACTCTTCCTTGCTAGATGCAAGCTCCACTATATCATCTGCAAATCTAAGTAAATCAATCGTTTGTCCCTACATACTAATTCCAATTGTCTTTTTGCGTTTCACAGTATTCATTGTTTCTTCAATATACAAATGAAAACTAACGGGAATAGCACACATCCCTGTCTCACCCATTTCCTAATACTTACTTTTCTACGTTCCCGTTCTAATTTCATTACCGCTGTTGTATAATATGTACCATCCGTTTATCCGCATAGCTCATGCTAATTTTTTTAGTATTTCGAACATTTCTTGTTATTTTACATTGTTGAATGCTTTTTCCAGATCAAAACTGTACACACGCGTTTTCCTTTTCCTATTATTTTCTAAAAATAAACCCCAATTCACCAATATAAAATGGTAAGCGAAGGGATTTAAGCAACTTGACGGCTACCAAGGTACCCCACCACGAAAACATCTGCCAAATCAATAGTTTTCCAATTATTCTTTTCGCACATTCAACATTTGTTTAGGATATTGAAAACCAATGCCTGTAGTTGTGTACATAGCCAGCAAGTTTAATACAAGTACTTTTTCATCATTTGGTTTTCGTACGGAAACTGCTTGGACGCGTATTTCCCTTGTTTTCTATTCTGAGCTAACATACAAATTTTCTTGATATTTTCGCAGCTAGATTTTTCACTATCTGTGTGCAATAGTCGAACCTAGGTTTACCTCTACTTCTTTTTTTATTTTTGGCACTATTCTCTCATGCCTTAGTATGTATGTTATCATCGTATCTCGTCTATTTGTGCTGCTTTCCACATATTTCTTTCATTTCCTATCATTTCTAGTACCTCTTGGTTCTTAACTGACCATGATATCTATAGCAGAACACTTCAAAGGTTTATAACCTTTTCCTGTACGCATCTTCTACTGTCCACGCTTCACAGCCGTACAGGGCCGAGCTTCACACACAAGTTTTCAGCAATATTTGCCTTGTTTCCATGTTTGTTGTCTTCGCACATAGTAGTTGCTTTTTTTGTTCAATGTAGCACGGCCTTGTGCTAATCTTTGTTTTGTATCTTTTGCACTCTTTTCATATTACGCAATTTGACTCCAAGGTAGCTGAAATCTTGTAAATTCTATTTTCTATTTGTATCCTGGTGTTTGACTTATTTTTCCCTCCTTTACATACGAGCACCTTAGATTCATTTTTGTATATTTCCATACCGTATCTCTCGGTCAGTACGGTATATTAAGAGCTATTTCTAACTTCTCCTTGTTAGATGCTAATACCACTATATCACCTTTGAATCTGAGCAGATTAGTAGTCTGTCCATGCATAATAATTCCAAATGTCTTTCTGCATTTGATAGTATTCATTGCTTCTTCGATATACAAGTTAAAAATCTGTCTCACTCCTTTCTTAATTTTACTTCTACGTTCCTGCTCTAATTCTATTTCCGCCGGTTGCTCTTTGAATAAACTATGTACTATCTGTCTATCCCTAGAACTCATTCTTATTTTCTTTTAGTATCTTAAACAATTTTTCCCGTTATATATTGTCGGATGCTTTTTCCATATCTACAAACCCTATATATACGCTTTCTTTTTCCTCTATTGTTTTCTCCATTATCACCTTTAAAGCTAAAATGGTCTACTGTGGTTTCCCGCTTCTCCTAAACCCAAATTGATGTTCTCCTAGTATTTCTTCAACCCTTTTTATCCGTCTTTGTACAATTCCAGTTAATATTTTTACCCATGTGTTGCTTAACTTATTGTTCAAAAATTTTTACATCTATCCTTGCCTTTTTTTGTATAGTGTTTATGGTGCCACATTTGAAATCTTTGGGTATCTCCCCTGTTTCATACATATAGATAACAAATTGGAAAAGACTTTCTGTTGTTGCTTATCCGGCAGTTTTTAGGGGTTCTTATTACACTTTATCTGTACCCGACGCCTTATTATTTTTAAGACCGTTTAATGCTAGTTCAAATTTGTCTCTAAAGATAGGATATCCCAAGTTCTCCTTGTCAGTATGTTTTCTGTTCTAGTGCTTCTAGTTCCAGTTCTTATATTTCTACTTTCCTGCCATCTATTTACTTTCTCTACATTTTCCATAATGATATCTCCTCTTGCGCCTTTTGTATTTTAGCTATACGTATCATTCTAATTAGTTTGTATGTTTTGTCTGTCTTTCAAATTTCCATCTTGGGTGGTACCTGTTTACACTTTTTCTTAGTTCATTGTTCTTTAGCTTTCCTGCATTTGCGAATTTCTCATTTTATGGCTTTGTGTTTCCGTGTTTCGTCTGACCTGATTTTGTATTTTTGCATGTTTTCTATTAAATTCAGAATATCCTTTGTCATCCATTATTCCTTATTTTCTCTTTGTTTGTGCCCTAGGAGACCTTTTCCTCAGTGTTTAAGTTGGATTTAATGTTATTCAATTCTTCTTGTACTTACTCAGTATCAGACATTTTTCCGATGTCTTTCAACAATTCGTTAGACTTTTTCCCAAACTGTTATCTTTTACTTTCTCAAGGTCAAAGTGCCTTATTCTGTTTCCTTTTTTTTCACATTTTTAAACTTAAGCGTGACTTTCATAATTATTACGTGGTGGTTAGTGTCTATATCTACTTCCGGGCAGCTTCTACAGATTTTTACTTGATTCCTAAACCATTGTCTAACAAGAATGTAATCTATTTGGTATCTCCCCATATCTCCTGGAATCTTGCACGTTCATCTTGTTTTAGCATGATGTTGTAACAATGTATTTGTGATGGTTAAGTTCTTTTTGTCGCAAAACTCTATCATCCTGTTTCTCTTTTTGTTTCTCGTGCTTAAACCAAATAAACCTTTTCCCTATCTTCACTTACTACTGCATTAAAATTTCCCGTAATTATTAAATTTTCAAGCTCTATTACGAATGGTAGCATGTCTTCGATGTTTTTGTAGATCGCCTATACATCTTCGTCACTGTAGCTAGAGGTGGACGTGTGAACTTCTATTGTTACTGTATTCACCAGTTTAAATTTTAATCCAACCGTAAGTACTCTTTCGTTCTTATGTAAGTAGTTTTCTACACAATGCTCTCTTTTTTGCATAACTTTCCCGATACCCACATTTTCTTCCTCCGATCCTGTATGAATTACCCTAAAGTCCCTGCTCCAAAAATTCACCGCCTCTGGCCTTTGAACTTCGCTAATCCTAACTATGTCTAATGGTAACTTATCTATTTCAATTTTCAAATTCTCCAGCTTACTTACTGTCTTCATGCTTCTAACGTTCCACATCCTGACTCATAAAATTTTTCTGTTTTTTTAAACTTGCTGATCACATTCTCCGAAGTAGTCCCCCCTCAGAGATCGGAATGGGACAGTATTTTTATTTCAGAGGTTGCCATAAGTTTAAAAAATATTTTTGGTACTGTGAATTTGGGAGGTAATGTGATGGTTTCTAGTCGCCTTTCACATCGTAGGCGCGTGTCTTAGAATTCCATACCGACCCTTATAGTTTTATCACTCTAGGTACCAGAAGAGCTGCTGTCCTCTTTCGGAAACCTGTATTAGTCTTGTTCCCAGCTAAAAGCACCACTAATTCGGTTAAACCTACAGTTCGGCTCTTTAGCTCACTGAAACGTACAAGCCATTCTATCCGTTCTAGTATTCTAGAACTTTTTAAAGGTGCAGGTCCGTTTGGAACGGCGATTATATTGTCCACAGACAGATTTATTTCAAGCAAAGACTTTCGAGTGTTTTGTCTAGCTTATTCTTCACCTGATAACGCACTAAGTTGGAGGGTATGGTTTTTTATTTTGACGTCTTATCCTCTATGGTAAAAACCAAATATTTATTGTCGTGTGAAAGAATTACTACTATCGAAGAAGCATTGCAGTTCGGCGTGGATTATGGAAATATAGTGTAACATATTTTCGTACAATAAATTGCCTCATAGTATCTTGGCAACGTTGAATATGATTACTTCAAGTATAAAGAGATCTTTCTTCACAATGAAAAAATTAAATTCGTGTTCACGCTTTTTAATAAATGATGACTGTCTTGCTATACATTTGCCAAGGTATCAATTCGCCAAGATGTTGAACCCGATAAATCCATCAGCGTTATGGCAGCAAAAAACCAAAATGATGTTTTGTAAAACAATTCATTGAAGTATAAAATTTCTACTTTAAAAAAATTATTTCATGTAATTTCAACAACAGACCCACTTTGAAACCGAAATATGCCTACCTGCATGACCAGAAGCTAATATTTAAATTTTCCAAGTGAATTAGGTTTAACTAAATTGCTTATTGTAGGTAGAGTGTAAGCATCAAGTTCTCCAAAAGACACTTTTGGTTATTACAAATGCCCCCTTCGAATGAGACCGAAGAAAACGAGTTTATTATCATTTACAAGATACTATTTTTAAACATCCACTAGTTTGTTTATTTAATATCCTTGTTAATGCATAGCAGACTCTACGATAAAAAACGTAATTAAATGGTTCACTTACGAAAGGCATAACACAATCTGTGTAGTATTGAGGTTCAACATGGAGGTACGGACAGATGTTCACGCTTAGAACGTGGATACAACACTTACACCTGTTTAGAGTGAAATATTTATGTACATACCGTAAATTTATTTATATCCGGGTATAATTCTTATTGTCTCTCTAAAATATCTAACTTTATTCTAGTCACAGCGAGCTACTGTTATCAAAATAAAACTGCGCGTTGAATTGAACCACAACAATCGACCTAAAAGACAACCCGTATAAAGGGAAAAAAAGCGATCATAATTTGCAATCCTATAAAATGGTCTACTCTAGCACTGGTAACACGACAGACGTCCATTACTCCAGAATGATTAAGTTAATTACCGCTTGGAGTTTCCGAACATAACAGCACTGCATGTCCTTGCTCATTAGTCCAATTGTCAAGGGAAAAATAAGCAGCATTTTGATTATTTTTACCGATTGAAGTAATTTCTCTTTGCCCTGAAATAGAACAAACAGAAAAATCGAGTACGTGCATGTGTAAATACTAAGATAATTAGGTTATATTTTAATATAAACACTTTCAGTAAAATTTACTACAATTAAAGCTTGATTTTGAGTACGAAAACTTGAAATGTGCAATCATATGAAAAACTTATTCCAGATGGCGCTTGTGTTAAATCTGTTACGTGATTAACAAACAATATAGACAGTATTACTGTACAGTAAAAATGTTTCTAAGAAATCAAAATCATAAACTTCATTAACATTATCGATTGCTAATTACACAGCAACACAAAAAAATTTCTGCCCCGAGGATCAGACCATGAATTTTATGTTTTCGGGGTTGCTGAAACTGAATCCGATGTCTGTTTAACCCCATCACGTCAGGTTTTTGACATAACCTCTACTATGTTTTCGGAGTCACTGAAACTGAAACCGCGATCCACTTACCTACACCACGAGGGGTTTGCCATAACTTTGTGAATCGACAACCGCCATAGTCTGAGGAACTGTCAGCATTAGCGTTACCCGATGTACACCGCGTGGAGATTGCGAACGGACTTTGTACATCATATGGCCCTTACAAGGGCTGATCTGCAGTTGAGTGTTTGCAGGTTGTCTGAAAATTTTCTTCGAGCGTTTCAGCATGTTCAACATTATCTTTTACAAACTCCTCTTTCAACTGTTCGACAGCTTTCACATTTGGATCTAATTTTTCTGTAAAACTTGCATTACTTTCTTCTAACTTCGATGCCAAGCCCGCAGAGTTTTGGTCTTGTTTTTCTGCGCGTTCTTGGAATTTCTCTGAAAAACCTTTCTATAGTTTTAAGGAACTTTTCTCCATGCCGGACTTAAAGTGCTTAAAAAGCAAATGGTTTCGTTGTTCATTTCATGTTGGTGGCTTCGAGTTGCAGGTATGCAAATACAATCGTTCAAACGTTCTTTCATTAAAATCCTGCCGCTTGACACCAATGCAACGAAAACTCCATTTGCACAAACAACAGTTCTTTATTTTCAACTAATTTCACAAGTTTTTTTAGCAACTCGCTGCTACAATGAAATTGTAGAAGCTTTTACAAATATTTACTTCCACCTAATCGCTAACAGTACAATTACTCACTTCTTACTATTAAAGCACTACAATTAATTTATATCATCCGTAATTTATATCATTAGTGATTTGTAACGGGCTTTTTTATAGTTTAACCTTTTTACACTACTCAATTGGTAAACACATTTCTGCAACTACTATCTCTATGTTTTATATTTATTAACTCGTGGGTATTACTTTAAAATTAGATAAATTGCAGTTTGATTTTCATTAATAAATAAAGTGGAACGATTTGTAAATAGGATTATTCGTAAATTGCTTTCCAACTTGTTGAAAGTGATAAACCGCGGTAATTAAGTATTAGATAAGATTGCGGCATTTCACGTTTTGTATGTTCCTTATGTTATTATACCAGTCGAGATAAGAGTCGATACGCGGTTGGAGTAACAACGAGGGTATTATTAACAAAGGAGTAGTTTGGAGTTTGCCTTCGATCCTACGAATTAATTACGTAAAACATAGTGTGTGCTGTTTGCTTTGAAAGGGTCGGATTGTTTTAGTGATGCGCGCGGCTTTACTAGTTGTTCTTTTTGTTGCTTTTCTGTTGGGAAAAAAAGGATAGAACTTGTTTTACTCGACCGCACGTGCTTGTTTTACGGAACATTATTTTAGTGATACGCGTGTCTTCCTAATTGTTTTTAGTTGTTTTTCTTGTGAGATAAATGTTTTAAGGAACATTTGACGAACTTGCTTGAGTGATACATGTGCTTTACCCGTTATGGTTCTTTTAGTTGTTTTGTCTTTTTTATTTGAACTGGGTGTGCGATCTAGTTTCGCGGTTCTTTTCTTTTTATCAGAGTAGTTTATACTATAACAGATTACCGGTTTACTAAGGTATTGGTTGAAGTTTCTCACTGCTTTTTAGATGTTTATGAAAATAATATACATTTGGTCCCAGTTGAAATTAAACTAGTGCTACAACATATTTTCGAAATTATTGCCTCAGGAAATAGAAGTAACAAGAAATTTATCAATGCTACATAGTTCCGACGCGTGATATTGTCTGCTGCTAACCCCAGTGAAGCACGTAGGTGTGATTAGTGAAGTGTAAGAAATTCCATCAACACCCTCACAGTCAAGGGCGAAGTGCTTCGCTAGTGCAGGACCTCGTAAATCCCACACTTCAATTACAAGGAAGCGTTACTGAAGGACTTTTGTAAGTTGAACTATTTCCTACTTGTTATTACTTTAAATATCTATCCGTTGCTTTACCATATCTTTGTCGTTCTGATACCTTTTACAAAAGACTTGCATGATATTTTAAAATATAAGAAAAAAAAAGAAAGAAAGAAAGAAAGATCAATACTACTGAATTACTCATATCAATTGTGACTTACCTATTTATCTTTTGTTAACTTTTTGTCTGCTTTATGTTTAATTGGTGTGTGAGGAAACGTTTCTGCTACTCCCCAATATTACCTCACTTTGTAATCAAAATTTTTGTATTGCTTTTACCGTTGTTATATTATATAGATTATCTAAACAGTTTTTTTTCTACATTCTACCAAGTACTGAATAACTTAGACTATGCATTGCTGCTATGCTTTTTCTTTATTTCAGGTTTGCAGGACTAATCTTTTTTTATTGCAGGTTTGCTATTCTAATTTCTTTCATTGTAGGTACTGTTACTAACTCCTTACCGCCGCATACACCATAGGTCAGTCTGCTTTCTACAACCCCCCCCCCTACTCTCTGATTGAGCCCGGTCATTTCTTTGACTTTCTTTGTGTTACGTAACAGAAATTTGGCACCCAACGTGGTTGCCACGAAAAAAACGTAACAGATTTATATTACATATGTACCACTAACATTATTTGAGAATATTGCCCATCCAATATTTGTAATTGCTTATAATAATCATCATGTTTAAGTACAATTACTTTCTTCGTCATTAATTTCTCCATCTTGAGACTGGTTAGATGCGTACCTCCATTGACTTCTATTCTGAGCTAGCCTACACATTTCCCTGATACTCCTACAGTCTACATCTTTCACTATCTGTGTGCAGTAGTCTAACCTAGGTCTACCTCTTCTCTTTTTCCCTATTTCTGCTTCTAATATATTCCGCACTATACCTCCATGCCGTAGTATGTGGCCTATCATCATATCTCTCCTATTTTTTACCGTTTTCCACATATTTCTTTCTACCCCTACCATTTTTAGTACCTCTTTGTTCTTAACTTTGTCTGTCCATGATATCTTCATCATACGTCTGTAACACCACATTTCAAGGGCTTCTACCTTTTTCTTGTCGGCTTCTCCTATTGTCCAGGCTACACAGCCGTTCAGTGCTGCGCTCCACAAATATGTTTTAAGCAATCCTTTCCTTGTTTCTATGTTTGTTGTCTTTGAACACAGTAGTTGCATTTTCTTGTTAAATGTAGCACGACCTTGTGCTAATCTTTGTTTTGTATCTTTTGTGAGTTTTCCATCTTGCGTTATTTGGCTTCCTAGGTAGCAGAAACCTTAAACCTCTTGTAAGTTCGTGCTACATATTTGTATTCTTGCTTTTGATTTATTTTCCCCTCCTTTGCATACTAGTACTTTAGTTTTAGTTTTGTTAATTTTCATACCGTATCTCTCTGCTAGAACCGTTTCCATGTCATTAAGAGCATCTTCTAGCTCTTTCTTGCTAGATGCTAATACCTCTATATCATCTCGAATAATGTTAATTGTGTGAAAGGATTTAATGGAAAACTATTAATTCGGCAAATGTCTAAGTGTTGGTGGATCTTGGCAGCACAGGCTGCTTAACCCCTTCACTGAATCTCGGTGAAGTAGGACAAAATTAGAAAACAATTGAAGGTGAACCGAGCTGTACACAGACTGTGTGAGAATTTCAGGGAACTGTGTAGGCTAGCTCAGAATATAAATAAGTGCAGGTACGTGTCCAACTAGTTTTGAGACGGATACCAAATGACGAAAAAATAAACGCAAATAAATCTGATAATTACTATAAACAACTACAGTTGTTGGTTGTGAAACATCTGCAACCAATGTTGACTGTGCGAAAAGATATATTGGAAAAAATATAAAATCGGTAAATGTTCAAGTGCTGGAGGAATTTGGCAGCCACATGCTGCTTACCCCCTTTACAACCTTACATTTGATTTTCCAATGCTCCACCCAAAGGTACTACATTGGCCAGGAAGCGAGTTCTTTTTTACCCTTGCTGTTACAAGCATGGTAGGGATGTTTAACGTGCGTGACAACACACACACCGGACCACCATTTTACCTCTTATCCGAACGAGGGCGTGTTTTTGTGAAAAATGCTCACATAACATTTTTCAAGCGGACCGTGCCGGGATTCGAACCCGGGACCTTGGGCGTAGTAGTAACATGCATACCAACTACGCCACGGAGCCGCCTCCCCCTTCACAACCACTGAATGTCGGATAAAGAGGGTATATAGTTGTAAAACAATAGAAGGGGACGGAACTGCATCTGACAAGAAAGAACAGTGCCTGTAATGAAAAACAACAAACATAGAAACAAGAAGAAAATAGTTAAAAGCACAGCACAGTATGCCTATGAAATACGGACAGTAGAAAAAGCAGACAGAAAAACGGTAGCAGCCTCTTGGAGTGCCGTGCTTCAGATGTATGAGGATGATAGCATGAACAGACAAAGCTAGTAAAAAATAGGTTGTAGAAATGTAGGGGAACAAGGATATCTGTGGAAAAAAATAGGAGAAATAGAAGAACAGTATACGTTCTATGACATTTTTGGGAAATAGTACGGGATATATTACAAGCAGAGATAGGAAAAAGGAGGTAGATGTAGACCTATATCAGATAGTGATAGATGTAGACTGCAAATTTCAGGGAAATGTGTAGATTAGTTTCGAATAGGAAAAAATTTTGGTACGCGTCTAATCAGTTCCAGGACTGAAGACCTAATGATGATGACTGTCACGACGCTCCGGTCGACAAGTATCAAGATATAGGTAAACGAACTAATTTGAAGTCCTTGTATTTGATAAACAAAATTTTTGACACTTCCATATTTCATAATCTTGAACAAAATTGAACGCCTGCTATCCACGGCCTTTTATTATAAATGGTCTTTTCTGGCAACATAAACCCCAAGTATGACTCATTCAATATATTCCATAGTTTAGCTTATTGTTTTTCCTGTACAGAGTTGTACTGCTATCGAAAAAGCGAATACTGGAATTAAATATCAATATGAACTCTGTGGCGTAATGACAAATTAAAAGAAGAGCAACTCTCTTTACAACAAAGATTTATTGACACTTCTAATAGAACCTCTAAATACGTATTTCTACCATTTAGTAGAAAACAGTTAAACTAAAATTATAGCTAGATTTCACTTCTAAGAATATTCTCCTCACGAAGTAGGCTGTAGGGAAACTTTGTAAAAATAATCCTGAAGAGTTTGTACTGAGGATGACCACTGGTAGCCGAAATACGTATTTAGAGGTTTTACTACATGTTTGTGTTAAAGAGAGTTATTCTTTTTTCGATTGATACTAAAGGGTGTCTCAGAATGTTTTTCGTTTTTAGATGTTAAATAAAAAACAACATCGATTAAAACTCGTTTTATTTATGGATTATTTAAAGAGCAATTCTTGAAGTTTATTTATGAAAAACAATCGTTTGCAAATGCGCACCATTCACTTGTTCACACTCATTTAACCTGAAGCTAAAATTTTCAATCACTCGATGGAGCATCGCTCTTGGAATAGAGTTGATTTCTACAGTGATTCTTTGCTTCAAAACATTCAGGTTGGGTGGCAATGGATTGTAAACTTTACTTTTTAGGTAGCCCCATAGGAAGAAATTAGCGGGCGTTAAATCAGGGCTTCTCGGTGGCGACTTATCACTCTTCCAGTGAATAAATCGTGAAGAGCAGCTAATGAGTCATTTGTAACATGAGCAGTGGCTCCATCTTGCTGGAAAAAGGTGTTGCGGTTGTAGCCGTTCTGGTTTTGCATTTCTGTAACCAAAAAAGTCCGGATCATATGGCAATATCGATCAGAATTAACGGTCTGAGTTCGACCTCGGTCATCCTAAAAAAAAATAAGGGCCGATAATTCTTTGACTTGATATGGCAGTCCAAACAACAAGTTTTGGCGAGTGCAAGGGCTTCTGATGCAGTTCTAACGGATTCTCGGGAGCCCAGTATCTGCAATTTGTTTATTGACATGACCGTTGATGTGAAAATTCGATTCGTCGGAGAACCAGATGTTGTTGAAACTCCTAAAACAATTTTTCATTGTCCTGCAGAATTCGACTCGTTTATCAGGATCATCAGGCTTCATTTCTTGAACAATTACAATTTTATAGGGGTGAAAATGTAAATCTTTCGAAATAATGCGATGAACCGTAGATTTGTTCAAATTAAGAGAAGCTGCGCGCAATCTCAACGACTGTCGTGGGTCGTCCATAACAGACTGGCGAACGCGGTCGACGTTCAAGGTCGTTCTTGATGTCCTTTTGCGCCCAGACGATTTGTCCGGCATTGTATTCCCAGTCTCTTCAAACTTGCACACCCAATGCTTAATTAAATTGGCACTTGGCACATGTCTTAAGCTTGTTAAATTAAAATGTGTCCTGTAGAGACAACGAACAATAGTGTAGGAATCGTTATTTTTATAAAACGCTCGCACGCAAAACGCGCGCTGTAGTCCCGTGAAACGATTCATGGCTACTTAACTTAACAAGTCGGCCAAGCATTTGAGTCCACTCCCCTCCCCCTGCTACCTGCGGTTGGCGCGTATTGGTCAATTCAAAAACGAAAAACATTCTGAGACACCCTTTACTTATGCGCTCTTAAAATGTGGAAAAACATCCGAATGAAATAAGAGCGAGTTTGCGAGATTCGAGTGCTTTTTTCTTTCGCAGGGTATGCGCAGCGGCCTCCTGTTCCTTTATGAGCTCTTTGCAACGAGCAACTAGTTAGATGCTCTATATATTTTGAAAGTGCGTTTCATTCGCGCATTTTGACACCAAGCACGTTGCAGCAACGAATTATTTCACAAAGTTACGTGTTGACACTTGTCGACCGTAAGATTGTGAAAGTCACAGATGCAAATTTTTGTAAAACCGCTTAACTTTTGCAAAATGTTTTTTGACATTTCAAGAGCACATAAATAGCACATAAATCAGGCACGTTTGTTTTTCGATTGCATTTTTTATATGGGAGGGGGGGCTGCTTAACATTAAATTGGTCTCGCCATTTTCAAATTTAAATTCCCGATAAACGAGCACAAAAATCTTGGCTAGAGAAACTAATTAGCACATAAATAGCATTAAATATTTTAATGGCCATATATTAAAGTTATCGGCAAGTATATCTTGAACTCTTCGTAAACTAGTATCGCTCGCTATAAAAGATTTTTATCAAAAAACTCAATTATCCACTCTAAATCAACCTTAACCTAAAGAAAAACTTCGAATTTCTATTAACAAGCAAGCAAATGGTAGAACTGAAATTTGTCGTCCTAAGTGTACTAATTATCTGAAAAATGCTGTCAAATTTTGAAAGATTTGGCTAATTTCTGATCACTCTGTAAAACTGAGTGTAATGATAAAAAAGTTTTCGTTTGACACATTCATTATCAAAATTAACAAATTTTTCTTTTACTTTAAAAAAATTTGCTCTCTGATCCTTTTCCTTCACTTTTATTGTTTATAAGAACCATCTTCTTTACATACTTTACATACTTTCAAACGCATGCTCGAATCAAGTCATGTAAAGATCTTGTAATGGAAATGTAAATATATATCATATAATCTGAGTTATGTTCTCCAACCTCGTGATGACGATATCCGATGAAATAAAACAAAAAGGTCTAGAGCCATGCAATTACGTAGAACTACTTGATTTATGGTAATCTAAAGATAAATGTTGTTCTTCAGCTTTGGTAACATGTCAACTCTTAAAAGTAATGTTCAACATTAATTGAATAATATAGCATAATTAAATAAACCATAACGATTTAAGATCATAAATACAAATAAAATTTATGTGTTTGCATAAGTAGAACCGCCTAAAAACGATTGTATATTTCAGTAGGTAGACAAAAAGCTATAAAATAATTGAGACCGGTTTAAGTCTTTAACAATTTAAATAGTTTATAATCTTTTAAGTACTCTAGATGATTGTTCCTTAATATTCAACTAGAAAATCGACAAAAAGTAAATTACACTTTTCCTTGGTTTATTCGCGTCTGAATTGTAATTTAGGTTTAATAAGGCATTAAAACTTGCAAGTAGAAATAGCTTTCTTGAATTATTTTGATTGGATGGAAGCAGAGTCGGCGTTTACCTGAAAAGACCCAGGCGCCGTTAGAATTTGGAAGCCTTGCTCTTTGCTAATTAAAAATTATTACAATTATAAAAGACGCTATCAAAAAGAAAAGAAAATAACAAATATTATAGATTACTTTTTTGTATACTTATATAGGCAATTGTCTAGAAGTGGGGTGGGTGTGGGGGCTTGGCAGCCGTCATGTTGCTTAAACATCTTTGCATACCACTTAATGTCGGTGAAATGGGTTATATATTTAGAAAACAATAGAAGGGAAGCCGTGCTGTATCTAACAAGAAAGAGTAGCGGGTATGTTCAATGACAACAAACATAGAAACAAGGAAAAAATTGTTGAAAGCATACGTGTGGAGCACAGCACTATAGGCTATGAAATGGAGACTGTAGGAGAAGCATACAGAAAGAGATAGAAACCTTCTGGAATGTGGTGCTTCAGATATATGATGATGATAGCATAGACGGACAAAGTTAATAACAAAGAAGCTCTAGAAATAGTAGGGGAAGTAATATATCTGTGGAAAACAAAAAAAAATCTGATAACTAGAAGTATAGGACACGTTTTAAGGGGAATATTGCGGAATATATTCCAAGCAAAGATAGGAAAAAAGAAAGGTAGGGGTAGACCTAAGTTAGACTATTGTAAGCAGATAGTGAAAAATGTTACCCTATAGTAGGTGACAAAGAATACTGCTATAGTAAGCCTGCTTATCGTAAAAGGCGATTAAAAGGCGCAGCAAAGGGCAGCAGCCTTGCTGGCTAAAAGATATTGGAGGAGAGTCGGTTGGTGCCAAGCGATCCTCAATAATTTACGAGGTTATTGGAGGTTGGCCGTGACAGATACGACTTTTTGCTAAAATCTTTAAAAACTGCGTTGTGGAGAGATGGGAACCCACCACAATATTTCCCAGGTATGCGTGGCTTAAAAGACGAAATATGTATGATGGAGAGCTCACAAGTAAAATTCTTGTCCGGAGGTAAAATACCCCCTCATTCGCATCTCCGGGAGGGGGTACTTGGGGCTCGTCAGCATAAGAGTTTAAAACAACGGTTCGATTTAGTGATAGAGACTTGGAACGTGAAGTCATTACTTAGAGTAGATAAATTAACGAATTTATTAGTCGAAATGAGAAAAGGAACGCTAGACATTTTAGGTATTAGGAAGGCGAGATGGCCAGATAGTAATGACTTTTGGAAAGATAATTATAGAATAATTACAACTTCGTCAACTAATGGACAGGCAGGGGTACAAATAGTGTTAGGTAAAAGATTATGATGTAAAATTAAAGAGTACTTAC
This sequence comes from Platerodrilus igneus, assembly GCA_036346225.1. Classification (NCBI taxonomy): domain Eukaryota; kingdom Metazoa; phylum Arthropoda; class Insecta; order Coleoptera; family Lycidae; genus Platerodrilus; species Platerodrilus igneus. The sequence continues at coordinate 2,470,557 of JARFIW010001617.1, forward strand.
AATTTAGTGATAGAATAATTATGGTTAGATTGAGTACAAAACCCACAGGCACTGTTTTAGTACAGGTTTACATGCCAACAACTCAGTACGAGGATGGGAGATGAGAATTTAATAGTTATGGGCGATTTTAATGCGTCAGTGGGAGAAGGTAGTGAGAGAAAAATAGTAGGAAAATTTTGGTATGGCAGGCGAAATGAAAGAAGAAAAAGATTAGTTGAGTTTTGCCAGGAACATAGATTAGTAACTATAAACATCCTAATCGAACAACATGTTAGGAGAAGATATACCTGGAAAGCGCCAGGGGATAGGGTTAGATACCAAATAGATTATATTTTAGTTAAACAAAGATTTAGAAACCAAGTTAAAAACTGTCGTAGTTATCCAGGAGCTGACATAGATAGCGATCATAACTTAGTTAAAAGGAAGTGTGATCTATAATTAAAAAAACTGAGAAAGGCTAAAAGAGAGGGATGGGATCTAGGTATGCTTAACGATAGTGAGGTAAAAAAGGAATATAAACAAGTATTAGATAATAAGATCAAAGAGATAGCTATAGGAGGGAACGTAGAAAATAGATGGAAAGAAATAAAAAGGGCTGCACATGATACAGCAACACAGATTATAGGTAAGAAAAAAATAGAAGTGAGAAAACCCTGGGTAACAAAGAAAATATTAGATTTAATAGAGAATAGAAGAAAGCTTAAACCTTTCGGAAAATTGGATAGTGAAAGTAACCAAAAATATAATAGAGTTAAAAATAAGATAGTACATGAATGAAGAAAAGCTAGAAATAAATGGATGGAGGAGAACAAAAAAATCAGGACCTGTAGGTGTGAGAATTTTAGAACGGTTAGTTTAACTTACCACGCTTCCAAAATACTAACAATAATAATTAAAAATAGAGTACAAGCTTTGACTGAAAATTATTTAGGCGAAGACAGACCAATATGGTTTTCTTAAAGACATAAGGTCTAGAGAACCGATGCTAATGATTAGTTAGGGTAATTATCAAAAAAGGTTTCAAAAAAATAAAAAGACTCATTTCGCGTTTGTAGATTTAGAAGAAGCATTTGATAAGGTTAATTGGATTATTGTGTTCAGGGTTTAGCAAAAAATAGGAATCTCTCATAGAGATACAAAAATTATTTACAGTCAATATAAAAACCAAAGCGTAGTAATTAGATTGGATGAAATAGAAAAGGAAGCTAAGATTAGAAATGTTGTTAGACAGGGCTGTATACTATTTCCCTTGATTTTTAATGTTTATATTGAGGAAGCTTTAAACTTAGTTAGAGAGAGAAAATATAGCAGAGTCTAGAAAAGAGCTAGGGGAGTTTTCAAATATTTTAGATGAGATACTACAGAGTAACTATTGTATGAGATTTAACTCAGGAAAGACAATGAAAATGACAAGTGAGTTGTAGCCTAGTTCTAAACCGAAATTAAAAATAGGTAATACCGAATTAGAAGAGGTAGATGAATTTTGCTATTTAGGTAGTATAAATACAAAAGACGGACGTAGCAGAAGGGATATAGTAGCTAGAATAACTCAAGCTAAAAAAATGTTTTTAAAAAAGAAAAGCTTACTAATAGCTAGTAGTATTAGTTTAGATAATAGAAAAAGTTTCTTAAAGTCGTACATATGGAGCGTTCTATTATACGGCAGTGAGACTTGAACACTTAAAGAGGTAGATAAGAAAAAGATAGAAGCTTTTGAAACTTAGTGTTATAGGAGAATGTTAAAGATTAGTTGGACAGATAGAGTAACAAAGGAGGAAGTTTATTGAAGGATAGGTGAGGAACCCTGTATGTGGAAACAATTAAAGGTTAGGAGAGATAGAATAATAGGGCACCAATTAAGACATGAGGGACTATTTAGTAAGGTATTATATTATAGAGTACCAAAAAAAATAGAGTAGGAAGGCATAGATAAAGCTATATTAGTCAAATTATAAGAGATTTTGGTTGTGAAGGGTATGTAGATTTTTTTAGACTAGCTCAGAATAGAAAAGAATTTAGAGCTGCATCAAACCGACTTTAAGTAAGTTCGGAAACAAAACCAACAAAAAAAAAATAAATAAAAACCAGTTAACTAAATGTCACCATGACATAACTCACAATTACTTAGTGGTCTTCCATGTTGACAACGATTCGTTTGTTAAGCCTTACCATAACATATAATTTAACACTTTTCCTTTTTGGAAGGGATAACCACGTAATATTTCATTTCCTTATGAATGGGAATCGTGTAAACATGTTGGAGTTCTTTAACAACCATCAGGTTGCTAATATCTACGTAGAGCCAGGTAGATTGTTACGTGCCAAAATTTGGCACTAGACTTTTTTGTTAGTTTAGTTTTGATATGCGGGAGTTTCGCGCCATAAATTTGAAAGACTTGGCGCGTGTATTTCCGTTACGTCAGAAGTGCGTTGCGCGAGACTCCGCGCCGGCGCGAGGGGCGGAACAAAAGTGGGGAAGTTTCCAAAAGACGCTGAGAAAATGGGAAACTTTGCTGCTCAAACATCGAGAAGAGTGGTCGGGTCTGGTATCGTATCTTTACTTTAATTATGTAGATTGTCGACCCTATATAAACCCGTTCCTTATCGTTCCGCTACATAAGTAAAGAAGATAATTTAGATACAACCTGGCAGCAGTCCACGACCCTAGAATGAACGAGTCCAGGGAGCCCTGCAGTGGCTATCCGGAGCAACCCTGATGGAGGTCGCAGCCACCATCTTTAAATAATTTGGAAAGGAGCCACGAGCAACCCTGACGGAAGTGATTCTGTAGGAAGCTGGACCTATTCATGTGAGTACCCCGTGTATGGGATTTTGTTTATAATACCTTTTATGAAATTGACATATTGCGTCATTACGTGTAATAATTTGCATATTGTGTGACGTCATTGACAGATGGGCGCGCTAATTTCCGTATTATAGATTAGCGTTACCAACTGCCGTTGCGTCGCATATACCGCGTCGACGGTAATGTAAGAATCACGTCTAAATGTAAGAAGATAGGAAAAAGATAGAAGAGTATAGGAAGATCTAGACCAAACTATATTACTCAAATTATGAGAAATTTAGGTTGTGAAGGGTATGTAGAACTTTTTAGATTAGTACAGAATAGAAAAGAAGTTAGAGCTGCGTCAAACCGACCTTGAGTAAGGTCGAAAATAAAATGATTATGATGAGTGAAAAATGTAGCGTGTGAGAATTTTAAGGAAATGTGTAGGTTAGCTCAGAATAGAAAACAGTGGAGGCACGCGTCTAACCAGTTCCAAGACTAAAGACCTACTGATAATGAGACAGGGTGTATAGAAATTGAGACAAAAGCTCCAGGTGGCGATATTCTTTGAATCATGTACCATGCTTCTCGTGCCCTCACGAACTATGTGAAACAAACGTGCTTTTTGAAACAATGGATCTATCACACACATTGTATTTATAATTAATGAATATTAAAATACGATACAGGTTAGATTTTTTAACACTAAATTTTTGTCATTCCACTTGTTGGTAGTAACAGAGGGGTAGGTATAAGATATTCTCGGAGGCTTTCACGGCCGGAGTCATTATAAATATTTATGGTTCCGGTTTGGGACCGTGTCATTTTATAAATTAAGGTCGACGTTTTGCCCACTTTTGTAAGGGGCTTTATCAGGACAAGAAACTAAAATAAGTTATAAAATAAAAATATAAAAATAAGAATGATAATATTAAATAGACAAGTTAAAGTGTAAAGAGAAGAGTTACTCCTGAACTAGCAGACTCACTAGCCCATTCAAAGCCAAAAGGTATCTTGTGATGAAGTAGCGAAAGTGGTAGTTTATATAGGGCGAGAACTTGATGCATGAGCGATCATGAATAGAGAGGAGTGTCGTAGCGGATCAGTGAACGTCACGGTTCCGCTGTGTGAACATAGGCTTGTTTTCCAAAGACCTTAAACCAAAAACTTGGCTCCGTTATGTAGATGACACTTTTTCAATCTGGCCCCATGGACATCAAACGCTCAATAAGTTTCTAGATCACATAAACAATCAACACAAAGAGATCAAGTTCACTATAGAAATTGAAAAGAACGGAACTCTGCCATTCCTTGACGTTCTGGTGGAGCGCCAACCCTAGGCGTATATAGTATATCTAGCAGTTGCGGTTTAGTATACATAGGAGAAACAGGACGGTCAGTACAGACTAGACTAAACGAGCATAAGCGATGCTTAAGAACAAGCCAGTACAATCGCTCAGCGGTGGCCGAACACCAACATGAAACAGGCCATACCATTAACTTTGACAAGACGAAACTAATTGCCAGAATTCCATTCTTCTACAATAGAAAAATTAGAGAATCCATAGAAATCAATAAAAATTCTAATAATCTAAACAAAACGATGGCTACTACCTTTCCCCCATTTGGAAAGCAAGCCTACGTTCACAATAGCGGAACCGTGACGTTTACTGATCCGCTACGGCACTCCTCTCTATTCATGATGGCTCATGCATCAAGTTCTCGCCCTATATAAACTACCATTTTCGCTACTTTCACCAGTTACTTCGCCACAAGACACCTTTTGGCTTTGAATGGGCTAGTGAGTCTGCTAGTTTAGGAGTAACTCTTCTCTTTACACTTTAACTTGTCTATTTAATATTATCATTCTTATCTTTATTATTTTTATATTTTTATTTTATTACTTATTTTATTTTCTTTTCCTGATGAAGCCACTTACAAAAGTGTGCGAAACGTCGACCTCCTCTGGGGCTGGCTTGAAAGTATCCATCCTAGTGATAAACGATAAGGGTACACTTTCTGGGAAGTGTGTATCTAGGAGTAACTTCGTTGTCTTTTCCTCGTTGTTGGTAAACGAACCATCCGCACATCTGAGACAACATGGTTGCTGGCGCGGATCTTTAGACAGGATTCTATTTATTCGAGACGTTTCTTTGGCAGACTCAACTGAATTACAGAAGGTTTTCAATGAGTCTCTTTGTCGTTTTTTTATTGAAGCTTTGTATAGTCTTTGGTGGTTTTTGTAAACCTACCAGTCGACTATACTTTTGCTATTTTTGCCCTATTGAACAATCGGTTCACGGTTTTCTTCAGCTTCCAAAGCTCGCTGCACCACCATGGGGTGTCGGAACGAGTAGAAGCTGTTCGAACCGGGCATGCCTGCTCAAAGGACTCTACAATGGGGGTTGGAAGGTACTCAATGCCTCCTTGTAACTCCTGTGTGGTTGTTAGATTGGTCGTGTGTTGCGGTGTGTAAAGCCTTCTTTCCAGGCAGTTCACATAAACCGCAGTATCGGTCGCTCTAGGTTTCCTGTATTCCTTACAAACGACATTTGTTGTTCCCCTTATCATAAAGCTAAGCATTCTATGATCTGAAAGGATTGCTGTAAGCAGCACCCGCCAGTTCGATATGTGATTAGAAATACCAATAGAAGCCAAGGTGAGGTCGAGAACCGTCTGATTACGGGATGTAACAAACGTCGGTTTGCATCCCGGGTTTATGATTTCTAAATTCCTACTTGTAACAAATTCAAGAAGTGCTCTTCTTCGTGGGTTGATATTAGCGCTGCCCCGGGTCGTATGGTGGGTGTTAGAATCACATCCAATAATGAGATGTTTTTTGTTCCTTTCGCAGTAGTCAATGATCTCCATCAGCTCACGAGGAGGGGGGTCATTTTCTATTGCAAAGTTAGCTGAAACCAAGATTAAATCTTGCTCCGATATTGCATTCAAACTGGATGGTCGTGACGTCACGGCCACTCAGTTGAGGCAACAAGACAGCGTTAATATGCCTAGGTATATATATATATATATATATATATATATATATATATATATAATATGTCCTAGGCTTATACATCTGGTATTATAATACACAACTTAACTGCGAAAATCGAGTTACCTTCAAATTCAACTATAAATTTTAAATAAATTCTTAAAAAAAATACGTGGATATAAATTTTGTGAACCGAAATCACCAGAACCGTGTTGTAAGTAAAAAATGTCCTCTTTAAGCAATTACAAATATAAATATACGAGTAAGGAAACTCCGCATTTTTTAAATTACGCTCCATTCAGAACAAACCAGGGATAGTACTAAGATGTAGTGCCTCTTACCTTCTATAACCGCGCTTGAAATAGTGGCTATTGGTTTTTGTTCACCGCGTTGGAATACATAAGTCTGTAGTTTTAGGACACCTTCCATCCCAGGCTCCGTCGAGCCTTGGTGGCCTGGGTGGTTAGAAACTGCCGTACTCCACATTTGGCCGGTGCTAGATAGAATTAATCTAGAGACATTTATGAGTCTTGGTGTGATGGCATAATAAAGACTGGACCCAGAACGAAAAGAATACGCCCAGGGCTAATTTTATAAAGCCGCAAGTTTTCCAGGCAGACATAAAGTACGCGAGAGTAATAATAAACTGACTGGTTACATGCCACAGCATGTCATAGGAACCACCAACAAAGTCAAAAGGAACCAAAGGGTCCCTTTAATTTTAACCAATTGTCAATCAAAACAAAAAACATATTTTAATTAAAACAAGTTTTTGCGTTCGCGGCATTGTCTATGTACATTTTGAATGTAATCAAATAAGCTAGAAACTTTCAAAAAATTTTAAGTCAGTCCTAGAAGAATTTCTCGAGCTTCATAGTTTATCAAAAAATGCTATACTTAGAAACCTAGACCGATCGCGATCCAAAAACGATGCTAAGCACAGCACCTGTGATGCTTGAAGAAGTAAACACTAGTCCTCCGCCTTCGATAAAAAAAGTAGCAGCAATGGCAAACAGAGCTGCATGAGAGGAAGAAATAACCACTTTGGTTTAAAACAGGCTTGTAATTGCTAAGAGGTAGAGTGGTATTTTTCCTACAACTGCCAATTTTAAGAAAAAAACTATAATTAAATGACATAGCTAGAAAATAAGGGTACTGTGTGATACTGCTCTTTTATAACCGTAAACTCGAGAAACGTTTTCAGTTAAACAACAAAAGACGCTCAACGAAGTTGGCGAAAAATGTCATGTAGCACTTCTGCTACAACTGCCAATTTTGAGAAGAAACATAATAAAACAAAAACAAAACTGCTGCGAAGCATTGGATAATTGAAAGCGACAAGCAAATTTCGTAAAACTGAAGTGGTGTGGGATACAGCGTGGTACTCAAAGTATTATATTTCATTTCTTTTATAACCGCGAAATTGGTGTAGGCACTTCTCGTTATATGTCTACAAATTTCAAGAAGAAACGTATCCTAAAACCATTAATACAACATGCGGAACAGAATTGGCGAGAGCTGCAGGTGGTACTTAATAGGCGGTTCCGTAAATCAAATAGGATCGCGTATGACTGCTGAACCTAAGGTCCAGGGTTTGAATCCTGACACGATCCGCTTGAAAAACATTTTTCACAAAAATACGTCCTTTGTTCGAATAAACGTTCGGCAAAATTCTAAATTTCCAAATAAAAACTCGCCCCTTGGCAAATGTAGTACCTTTGTGTGGAACATTAAATGTGGTATTTTTAATAGCATTCTATGTAATTAATTTGTTATTTGTTTTGTAAAAAATGCCCATTTTAAATAAGCATTTAACTGAAGTAGGTTTTGGTACTAGGATTGTACAATATCAAAGTATTTTAAATTTAAATTTTGTTACGTTCCAATTTTGCTTTAAAATTTCCTTGGTTAACTCAAATCTTTTTTGCTTTTAAAACAAAAATTTATTCGATAAATTAAATAGTTTATGCCTTGTTTTAGATATCCGGTAATCTCTTATTCTTCAACAACATTCTGTTTACAATAAGTACGCTTGCAAAAATTTTCATTTTGAACTTATTTATTTCGAAACGACAAGTTTAGGTTACAATTAAATAGTTTATATGTCCTGTTTTAGGTACTTGTTATTTTCGTATACATTACGACCGCATATAATGGTTTTCTCTATTGTACCGATGTAAAGACTGGTTGAAATAAGGTCGCCCACTATCCGATAAAACCCGGGTTTTCCAGTTTCAATCGCGCTTCGATAAGCGAGAGTTTGCAGTTCGAATTTGTGTTAGTTGAACCATTGTTGATTTTGAGTCTACAGCTTGTACGTCGAAATACTTTCTACAGTATTCGTCACCGTATTTCAAAAGCAATGCATATTTGGTTTTCTCTGTTCGACAACTAGGAGGTGTCTTGCGTGGATTGCTTTTTTAGCTGGAGTCCAAATGTGTTCTTTCTTTATGTAGACCAACTGCTTTTGTCTGTAGAGTCCAAATGGGTTCTTTCTTTATGTAGACCAACTGCTTTTGTCAGTAGATCGCTGCTGCAGTTATGGTAGCAGGATAAACAGATCCTGACGACCATGGCGTTTCTGTGTTGACTCACCCCCGACGATATGCGAGGTAAGTATCCGGACACCTACAGGTATGCAACTCGTTTTCTTTTGTGTGTGTCAATGACATATTTTCGTATCAATGTTTGGTGCAGTTATGTGATAAGAAACGTGACACTGTAGGACTATTGCTTGTAGCTGCGATTCGATATTATTGCCCTACAGGTGCGATGTATTTTAAACATGCTTGTCAAAAGAACGCACACGTTTATTCGCCTTACTGACTAGTTTATTTTACAAAAAGTATTAGGTGAAATTTTAAAAACGCCTGACAAAAGCTCTCACATGTTTATTTATTACTGATTAATTCCATTTTGTGTAAATACGAGATGCGCACTTCGTATCTAATGTACTAAATTGTTCATATCACCTAATTGTTTGATTTGAAATAGTAACGCTTAATTTATTTTCTTTTTGCTTGTTTGTACAGAATCCTTTATTTATTTTTATGTGTTGATAGATAATCGTGGGCGATGTACTTTATTTGTTTGTTTTTTTGGTATGTAGGCGAATTCCTCCACTCTCCGCGGTTAATAGTTAGCCTGGTATTTACTTTTCTTCCGGCTAGGTCTAGGTACGTAGCATAATTTCTGACGCCTTAGCGTGGGGTGCGGGTTTGCTTTAGTTAATTTTTTTGTGCCCCGATTTTGTTTTGTGTAACGATGGCTTAACTTTTGCTTCGATTTTGGTTTTGGTTAGCGTTTGTTTCGATTTTGTTTGGCTTAATTTCTGCCCCAATTTTTGTTTTGTTTCTGGGCCTGATACTACTTATGTTTTCTTCCCTTACGCTCGAACTAGTATTTACTTCTTTTCTTTATTTCTTGTGTGGGATCGATTTTCTTAAAATTTAATTCTGTTTTCCTTCTTGATTGCTAAATATACTTGTTTAGCTCCTGTCAGATTATTGAACTTGTGTTTTCGCCAATAATCCTAGTCCATTGAAAACGCTGGTGCCCAAAATTTTACTTTTTTCTTTCCTTCCCTCTGTGTATATTTCGTTGTACCCGTCAAGTCTAGAGTTGGTTTTCTTCTCCGATTTTTTTCTTTTATTCTACAGCCCCATTCTAATTTCTATTTTGTTGTTTCGCTTCCATTGATGTTCCTGAAGTTTATCCGTCGGATATGTTTTAGATTGCTTTATATTCGCAATAATTTTTCTTTAGCTTTTATCGAGTTACGGTTAGCCTTTATTTAGTTACTTTTTACCAATTTCTTTCTTGTTTGTATTCAAAATGACTTCTTTTTCGGCTCCTACCAAAATCTTCCTGTGTGGGAGTGGAATTTAAAATTTTGTGGTGCCCCAAACACTCTTACCGTACATGATTTTTGACACGGGTTGAAGAACTCCGACGAAATCACCATGTGTCAGAATTGCAGTTATTTGAGTCTGCAGTGGATTTGTTTGAGTCGAAAACGTTACTTTGATATCCTGGTTACCGGCATAAGTTTTCTGACTGGAAGTCGTTGTCTGATTTACTGATTCAACATTTTGAAGCCCCCGGATTTTGTTTATAAGTTTGCTACTACTGAGGAAAATACTTTTGCTTCACATGACCGAGTTGTTAAAATTTCTCCTACGCCTACGGGTAGATCCGATACTTCTTCCGTACGTTCTACTGTTCTTCTTCCTTGTTCTGCTTCTACTCGTCAGGTCATATGCTTTAATTGCGACAAACCTGGTTATGTTTCGACGCGTTGTACTCGTCCTCAAATACTCCATTGTTATGGTTGTGGATGTAAGGGAGTTTCTCGCCGCAACTGTCCACACTGTCATCCTACTGCTAGTAGGTCTTTAAATCATACTTCAAATACTGTCCACCTCTAGCTACCTAATTTCTTCTGCTTCTCACTCTACGTTCCCTTCTGTATCCCATCCAGGTCATTCTGCTCCTACTAGCACAACATACCCTTCTTCGGCAAATGTAGCTTCAAACAAAATTTTTTCTGTTTCTAGTGATACATCCTACTCTACTCCTCCTTCTGCTCGCCACACTTATTTACCCTTACCCCAAACTGTGCCTCCACAACCATTACAAACCATGTTTCGAATTAGTGACTTTCTTAAACGATTCCACCCAAGAAATCCCTGTCGTGTCTGCAAACACACATGTCGCTGAAGTGACGATAATTTCTAATTTAGGCAGCGAAGATCCTATCGAAGTTCACAAACCTGTATCATTAATGTCTGTTGCTGTTGCTGTCAAAATTGTACATGTTCTTGCTTTCTTTAATGGTTCTACTCAAGAAATTTCAATCGTGCCTGCAATAACAGCCGTACCTATAGTGAAGATAATTTCTAATATTGATACAGAAAGTTAGGGAACCCGTAGTTATAATGGTTGTTGCTGTCGTCCTCAAAGTTTTACCTGATCCTGTTTCGTTATCTACTACTGTGAAGAAATCAGTTCCTATTGGGGCTGAAGTTCTGTTTGTTCCTACTTCGTTGTCTAACAGTGATGCAGTCTTACTTGATTCTACTCTTTTATCGGACGTTGATGAAACGTTACCTGCTCTTACTCATTTTTCTGATGTTGACAAAATTCTTTCTGATTGTGTTTCTTTATCTCATGCTGACAAACTTCTACTTGCTTCTGTTCTTTTAGCTAAGGTTAATGAACTTCTAGCTGATGTTCCTTTATCTACGGTTGTTGAAGTTCTTCCTGCTGCTGTTTGCTTTTGTAAGGTTGATAAAGTTCTACCTGACTCTGTTCCTTTATGTAATGTTACTGAAGTGTTAGTGGATTGGGTTCCTTTTCCTAAGGTTGATATTCCTACAGCCAATGCTGTTTTCTGTCCTAACTGTGATACTTCTAGTCTTGTATCTAACGTCGTTCAAATTTTATCTTCTTCTGTCCCTCTAGCTAACGTAACTGAAGTGTGCTCCGATTGTGTTTCTCTTCGTACGGTTGATTCTCGTACAGCCAATACCTTTTCTCTTTCTACCGTGGATATTCTGAAAACCCCATGACGTTTCCTTTTCTACCGTTGACTTTCTTACCTCCAATCCTAACAACAAACAATTTTCTTCCTTAACGCGTTTTGAGTTTTCTAAACTATCCGTGCCACCTCCTATATCGCGTATCACAACTGCTACATCCCCCTGCTGTTCCTGTCTTGCGAAAACTGGCCAACAGAGGCAGACATAATTATATGCTCCTTCCGAACCGGAAGATGTATGTCGGCGAAGTCCTAATGTCTTTGGTCTCGTTTCGTTCTCCTTCTGGCGGAGTAAACGCCTTACGCTCAATAACTAGTCCTCGCGCCCGTTTCTTATGCCGACTTTGCTCTCCTAAGGTCTTGATTTGTGGATTTTAAGTTTTCTTTTTATTTACTTGCTTTTATTATTTGCTGAGTTTTCTTTCTTTTTATCTCTTTCTTTTTCTTTCACCCCGTGTGGGTCCGGGAATAGAATAGCCCCATGGTACGACCTGCCTGTCGTAAGAGGCGACTACAGCGGTCCAACACATACACACACGCACCCTTTATACACGCACAACATATACACACACGTACTTCTTACACACCCACACACATATACAGACGCACGCACGCACACGCACATACTCACTCATACATAATTACACTGGGATTATGTTTTATTTTATTTTGTACGATTCTTAGTTTTTTTTTGGTTCTGTACTTGGTGCTTGATGTTATTCTTTTTGGTTTTTTTTTGTCGTTCCTGTCGTTCCACATTCTTCTCCTTTTTCCTGTGCTGGTCTTCTTCGCTGTCGGTCCCTAGTTCGATTGTGTTTTGTCCATCCGCTACTGTGGTAGGTGCTTTCTAGTCCGTTCTTGTTTCTTCGGTATCCACGACTTAGTCGACTTTAGGACTAGTTAACATTTCTTTTCTTTGGTTCTTCGGTTACGAGTTTTGGTTACCACAGTTTGTAGTACACCGTTTCCTTTTACCAGCGTTCCTCCTCCTTTCCTCTCGTTTCCCCATGTTGTTTCTTTGTTTACTTGAGGCTTGACCTTTGGGTCCTGTTTGGGTTGGCACTGTTGGTTTTCTTCTTCGTTCCTTTACTTTTTTTGAGGTTGAAGACTCTCCTCTTTCTTTACAAGAAACATCCGTCCTCCGACGACTTTTTCAGTGTCAATGCCGTTCCATCTTAGTCCTCGTTACTTGCTTCCATTCCTTCCTTCCTTTTTTTGCTGTTTTATTAATGGGCTTTGAGCCGGATAAGAGTTCTTTTTTTATTTTGGGGTGTTTTTTTTTCTTCGCCTTTTTCTGTTTTTTTTTGTCTTGCCCACTCTCCCGTTACTTTTGTTTTCCTACTTCGATCTGTTAATTTTGCCGGGGGGATTTGTTACGTTCCAATTTTGCTTTAAAATTTCCCTGGTTAACTCAAATCCATTTTGCTTTTAAAATGAAAATTCATTCGATAAATTAAATAGTCTATGCCTTGTTTTAGGTATCCGGTAATCTGTTAAATTTTTCAACATAATTAATAATAAATACACTTTCTACATATTTTCATTTTGAACTTATTTATTTCGAAACGACAAGTTTATGCTACAATTAAATAATTTATGTCCTGTTATCTTGGTATACATTACGACCGCATATAATGGTTTTCGCTATTGTTCCGATGTAAAGACTGTTTGAAATAAGGTCGCGCACTATACGATAAAACCCGGGTATTCCAGTTTCAATCGCGCTTCGATAAGCGAGTGTTTGAAGTTCGAATTTGTGTTAGTTGAACCATTGTTGAATTTGATTCTTCAGCTTGTTCGTTGAAATATTTTCTACAGTATTCGTCACCGTATTTCAAAAGCAATGCACGTTTGGTTTTTTCTGCTCGACAAATAGGAGGTGTCTTGCGTGTATTGCTTTTCTTTAGCTGGAGTCCAAATGGGTTCTTTCTTTATGTAGACCAACTGCTTTTGTCCGTAGACCGCTGCTGCGGTTATGGTAGCAGGGTAAACAGATCCTGACGACCATGGCGTTTCTGTGTTGACTCACCCCCGATAGTGTGCAAGCTAAGTATCCGGACACCTACAGGTATGCAACTCGTTTTTTTTGTGTGTGTCAATGACATATTCCGTATCAACGTCTGGTGCAGTTACGTTTTAAGAAACGTGATACTGTAGGACTATTGTTTGTTGCTACGATTGGATACTATCGCTCTACAGATGCGATGTACTATTTTTAAACATGCTTGTCAAAAGAACGCACATGTTTATTCGCTTTACTGACTAGTTTATTTTACAAAAAGTATTAGGTGAAATTTTAAAAACGCTTGACAAAAGCGCTCACATGTTTATTTATGACTGATTAATTTTATTTTGTGTAAATACAAGATGCGCACTTCGTATCTAAAGTACTAAATTGTTCATATCACCTAATTGTTTGCTTTGAAATAGTAACGCTTAATTTATTTTCCTTTTGCCTGTTTGTACAGAATCCTTTATTTATTTTTATTTGGTAATAGGCAATCGAGGGCTTTGCACTTTGTTTTTTGGTTTTTTTTGGTATGTAGGCGAATCCCTCCACTCTCCGCGGTTGGTAGTTAGCCTGGTATTTACTTTTCTTCCGGCTACGTCTAGGTACGTTGTAATTTGGTCAAATTGAGTTTGAGTTTCATTTAATAGTTTCTGTGTTAGAGGAATTTTATTAATTCATTCACTATTATCCTGAGAGAGAAACGTTTTCTATGTTCCGTTCAAAATACAGAAGCTTTACTATACGTTTACATTGTATATCTAGTTACTTTACAAAAGCCATGCTATCGTTATATTTTAAAAAGTCATGTATAATTAGTTCACTTTATCTTCAAGTTAGTTAGGAATTTCATTAAAACTGAGCTGATCTATTCTTCCTATCGCCGATTATCTTAGTCGTTTATTTTATGTACTTAATCAATTCTTACAATTTTTTGCCGAGTTCTATTTTTCTTTGTGTATACGTATCTTTCAAATACGAAATCCAAACTTTGTGGAAAAAATGAACCAACGTCTTGTTATTACAGACGAGGTTAAAGGAAGTTTTCTAGATTACAGACTTTTGAGGGAGGTACTTCCTCAGCTTCCCCTGTAAAATATCTACCTAATTTTGTAGACAAATAGGACAAACACTGCAAGGGTGTAAGTAGCTTGACTTGCAGTGAATTGTATTTAATAATTTAGGTCTTCTTGAAGCGGAAATAAGTCATTTTGAGCGTGCACTTTTTACTTGGGTTAATCAACATGGTTCACCTCGTCTGATTCTATTTTCAATAATACAATTTTCATTAATTAAAGTTGAAAATGTTCACATCGGATTTAAAGTTGTGTGCAACGAAAGTGACTGACCGTATGTTTTTGGTACGGCAATGAATCGGTAAATTCAGTTACTTTAAGTATCACTTGTTTTGATTTACACGCTGAATTCTATCGACCTTTCAATTAATAATTTAGTTTTTAATAGGAGAGAGCTGCACGTTTAATATTTTAGCAAGCTTTGACTATTAGAAAGTAGACCCAAACGATGAACGGCATTGAATAAGTGGAACATTAGTTACCACCCACCGTTCACAGCCCTTGTACTATTAAAAAAAGACAAGTTCCTGAGAATTCTGTCAATGCAGGGAAGAACATAAATATTCGTATTTGTACTACTTGTCAGTTTCGTAGATCACCGTGTCTAATATTATGATTTAGACGTAAAAGTTTAAAATTTGAAAAAGACAAATTTTTATTGTTCACTTTAAAAGCCGTGTTTTATGTTAAACCTTTATTTTTAAGTTTGAGTGGAATTTGATGCTAGAGAGGTATAACAGAAGTTCAATTTTATTGATTGTAAAAGCGAATTTTATAGGACATTTTTGTTAGTTTTCTATTAAAAATGCCTCTAAATATTTAATCCAACTTGGGAACGTAGATATCGTGATGAATTGCGTAGGTATAAAACCTTTAAATCAAATTTCGAATGTTTTACATAACCCAATTTTAAGAAATTTCCAAATCGGAAAGATTTTATGTACGAATTGTAGATACCTTGCTGCTTAATAGCTGTAAGGTCCGCTTGCGAAAACGCTTAAAGCTCTTTAGGAACCATCCCGAAGATATCCTCCTTATCCCATATGCCGAAGTGGACTTTTCTAATATACAATTACCTAATATTGTTTTGAAAACCTGAAAATATTTTCTTCAGAGCGAGGGCTTGTGATCTCAACAGCACTAAAGTGAATTCATTTTGTGTTGTGTTCACCAGCCTGTGTTCGACTAGGAAAATATCGTAAGACAACACTGTATTTTATAAAGCGTTTAAAAGTGTTGCTACCGATAGTGATTACTTAGTGGTCGTAATACGTATAGTTTTAAGAAGTGCGCGTTTAAAGGGTTTTTATTATATTTAATATCAAGCGTGGCACAAAATTCTTAATAAACACTAAATAAACGAAATTCTGAGAGAATTTGAACAGCCAAAAGCGTCGAAAATATAAAAAACGTCAATTTTTATATGTAACTATCTCTCTGGCAATTCTATCCATGTGCGCCTAGGTAGAAACGCCCTAAAATAAAATTGGAAGGGCGTATGTAAAGAATGGTCGTTTGAAAGCAGTTCTCAGTTTTTACAAAACCGTATTTAAATAGATCGGCTTGTACCAACACTTGCGCTTTTTGGTTGCACAAAGTTTTCGATTTAATAATAAGAATAGGGGATTTTTTAATCCATAAAGGGAAAGCTTTTTCCCCATCATTAATTTAATTAGGTTACGATGTGTAAAGTTTGTGATTTCTGGGTTCATACGAACTAAGGTCAAAAAAAATCTTTAATTTATCGATGTATTCGTATAAGCACGCATTTTTCCAGACCGAAGGAATGTGTGGCTATCGCGCTAGCCAATGAGAAAGTTTTTATGGCGGGTGGTAACAACAATGAATTTTAAACACTTTACCGTCAATTACCGCACGTTATCAACGATTAGACGCGAGTGCACGTTTACTGCAAAGAGTGTATCTGCGAAGTACTTTACCTATCCCACATCTAACCACCACAGGTATCTGCTCCAAAACTCGGTAGGTTTAACACACTTTGCTGCAAGATTTGGACAAAACCTAAACGGTCTCCCCGCATGTTTGCTCCATATTTAGACGTCGTCAAAGGCATACGTTAACTATGGCTATTAATCAAGGTAAGGCTTTTGCTTATTTTTTAATTGCTTTTTTTGTACGTATATCTGTAGCCGTTTGGCAGCAATATTTTGCTACTTTGTTACGATTTCTCTGGTGATATGTAAAACTAACTCAAATTAATTTTTTTTACATTAGCCAGTTATTTCGATCCCCTTTATAGTGAAAGGAAATAGACAGTTTTCCGACTAAGCTAGTGGCCTATTTCTTGGGTAGAGCTTATGAGGAGTGGTTGTAATCTAAGCATATCAATCTTTTGTCCCTGCATATTAATTCCAAATGTCTTCCTGCATTTGACAGTATTCATTGCCTCTTCTATGTACAAGTTAAAAATTAATGGGGATAAGGCACATCCCTGTCTCACCCCTTTCCAAATATTTACTTCTCTACTTTCTTGCTCTAATTCTATTACCGCTGTTTGCTCTTTGTATGAGCAATGTACTATCCGTCTATCCCTAAAACTCATTCCAATCTTTTTGAATATTTCGAACATTTTTTTTCCATTCTACATTGTCGAATGCTTTTTCCAGATCTACAAACCCTATATATACGCTTTCCCCCTTCTCTATTGTTTTCTCCATTATCACCCTCAGAGCTAAAATAGCCTCCCGTGTTCCCCTGTTTCGCCTAAACCCAAATTTGTCTTCTCTTAGTATTTTTTCAGCTCGTTTTTCCATTCGTCTTTGTACAATTCTAGTTAATATTTTTGAAACGTGTGCTGTCTAGCTTATTGTTCAAAAATTTTCACATCTATCGGTGCCTTTTTTTTTTTTGGTGTAGTTGCTATGATGTTACGTTTGAAAGTTTTGGGTCTCATACATATAGCTTACAAATCGGAAGAGACGTTCTGTTACTGCTTGTCCAGCGGCTTTTAGAGTTTCTACGTGCACCTTATCTGTACCTGGCGCTTTACCATTTTTCAGACTCTTTAATGCTAATTTAAACTCATCTCTAAGTATAGGATATCCAAGTCATCATTTTCAATGTCTGATTCCTGCTCTAATACTGATAATTCCTCTCCTGAATATAAATTACTACTTTCTCTACTTTTTCTGTAATGACGTTTCCTCCCGCATCCCTTATATTTTTGCTATATGGTTTTATATCCCTAAAATTCATGCTAATTAATTTGTATGCTTCGTCTGTCTTTCCTATTTCCATCTTAGTTTGTACCCCGTTGCACTTTTCATCAATCCACTGTTCTTTAGTTTTCATGCATTTGCAAATAATTTTCCATTTTATGGCTTTGTATCTCTGTTTTCCTGTTTCATCTGATCTATTTTTGTATTTTCGTCTTTTATCTATTAAATTCAGGATATCCTTTGTTATTCGGGGTTTCTTATTTTCTTTTTGTGTACACTCCAGAATATCTTTTGGCCGCCATGTCTAAGCTGGATTTAATGTTATTCCATTCTGTTTCTACTTCCTTAGTATCAGAAATTTTCCCAATATCTTTCAGCAATTCATTTGACTTTTTCTCAAATCTTTCGTGGATATTTTTGTTTTTAGCTTCTCAAACTCAAACTGCCTTTTTCCGTTCCTCCTTTCCAGATTTTTAAGTTTAAGTGCGGCCTTCATAACTACGATGTTATGGTCAGTGTCTATATCTGCTTCCGGGTAGCTTCTACTGTCTTTTACTTGATTTCTAAACCGTTGTCTAACAAGAATGTAATCTGTTTGATATCTTCCCATGTCTGCTGGCATCTTCTACATGTATCGTCTTCTAGCATGATGTTAAAATAATGTATTTGTGATGGTTAAGTTCTTCTTGTCGCAAAATTCTACCAGCCTATTTCCCCTGACATTACTCGTGCCTAAACCTACTAACGCTTATTTCCTACGCTCACCTGCCACTGCGCTAAAATCCCGCGTAATTATTAAATTTTCATGTCCTTTTACGTATCTTAGTATGTCTTCGATATCTTTGTAGATCGCCTCTACCTCTTCCTCACTGTAGCTAGAGGTGGGCATGTATACTTGTATTATTACTGTATTTACTGGTTTAGAATCAAATCTAACCATGAGTACTCTTTCGTCCTATCTTTTTCGCATAACTATCCCCACACCTGAATTTCCTTCCACAGATCCTGTATGAATTACCCTGAGGTCTCCACTCCAAAAAACCCCCGCCTCTGGCCAGCGGACTTTGCTAATTCCTACTATGTCTAGTGCTAACCTATCCATTTTGAGTTTCAGGTTCTCTAGCTTACCTACTTGTTCCAAACTTCTAACATTCCACGCTCCGACTCGCAGAATGTTCACGGATCTTTTTCTATTCTTTCGGATCACATCCCCCGAAGTAGTCTCCTCCCGGAGATCCGAATGGGGGAATATTTTACCTCCGTATTTTTTTAACCCAGAGGATGCCATCATGTTTAACAATTTCTGTACGCTGTGTACTTGGGACGTAATGTGGTGGTTTCCCGTTGCCTTCCACATTGCAATAGTGTGTTTTAGAATGTCATACCGACCCCTATGGTCTCTGCCATTCTAAGTACCGAAAAAGCTGCTGCCCTCTTTCGGGGACTTGTCTTAGTCTGGTTCCTCACTAAAGACCCCACTAATTTGGTTTAACCTATAGTTTGACTCTTTAGCTCATTGAAACGCGCAAGCCATTCTACCTGTTCTAGTATTTTAGAACGTCGTCAAGGTGCAGGTCTGTTCAGAATGACAATAAATATTAATGATTTTAATTTTATATTTAATGAATTTTTAGAAACAGCTGGCAAGATCATGGTTAGAAATATTTACATTGAAGACCTCGGTGCTACAAATAACATCGAAATTAAAAGAGAACATTAAGTCTAACAAATTATGCCTGCGTTCTGATATTCTACTCAGTTTTGAAACCAATTACACCAAATCGAAGTTCAGAGCTAAGACCGCCATTTCCATAGTGAATTTATTGTAGAGATCCAAGATATCAAAATTTAAATCGTACAGAGGAAAATTGTATTTGCACATGGTGTCAACAAAGATATGTAGTTTTCAATTCATTTAAAATAAGAGGGATCATAGATCTCGGTTCTGCAGCAAACCCCAAATATTTGTACAAATTTTATAGTTTTTATACAAATTTTCACAACTTAAACTTTTTTTAGCTGTCATAATTATGAGAAGTCCCTTTAATTTGCAAAACTCTGGCTGTACATGCTTCATCGGCTAATTTCTAAGTGTTTGTTAAAATTTTTTGTGCAGTGCTTCTAACTAAAATTCTTCTTTTACCCGTTTTCCTACACTTTGTTCCTAAAAAATGTAAACTTATAATTAACAGGTGCTCAATAAATTTTTTAAAACGTTGAAGACTGAGGATTTTAATGCAGTTCTTTGCCAACCCATGTATCAGAGAAACCTTAAAAACTGTCAAACATCAAAAGTGGGCATTATTTTCTTAAAAGTTATGTAGCGATTAGGACTAAATGGCGCCAATAACCCTCTTTTTACTCCTCTCGCGACAGTTCTATTCATGTTCAACGTTGCAAATATTCTAATCATTTCTTGCAACCGTTAGCTATTTTAAAGTAAAAGTATATAACACATCACTAATCCCAAGTTGCTAATTAGGCGGAGAAAAAATTTTGGTAATCATAATTATGCAATTAGTTTTAAAACAGAAATTCCATGAATTGATTTTACATAAAATTAGTTTTGCTGTCCGAATTTAAATCTACCAAATATGCAAATACTTTAAAACATAGACTACTATTAAGTTTTAGCAGTTTAGACATTCATTTACAGACAGTTTTTTATAAAAATGGTATTGAGTGTAAGTTGATTAAATTATATAAAGCGTAACAGCGACACAAATATTTGATTCGAATTAAAAATGTATTAAAAATTCATAAGCAGCTAATTTAAAAAAAAACAACGTGGGTCCTTTTACAATTTTCAAGGTACCATACAAAACCTCTTTACAAAACTTATTTTAAATAATATGCGTACTCATGTTATCTAAATTATAATTTTATTATTAACTTATATATTTAGAAAATAATAAAAAGAAAAACCAGTAAGGAACAAATTTAGCATTACTTTTTCTTTATTGACGAAGATATAGTGGAAATCAGGAAAGAATGAATGCACGTCATAGGTTTCTGAATTAAAAAACGACATACTTTTAAAGGATTTATCGGAATATACTTAATGCATAAGATTTGAAAGTATGTCGTTTTTTAATTCAGAAACCTATGACGTGCATTCATTCTTTCCTGATTTCGACTATATGCACAAATAAACATATTGCTATACGGAGTTTGTATTAAATCTAGCAACCGTCTGGATTCCCTATGGATTTCGTTTCCTGTCGTATAGAACGACTAACTGGCGCAACTATCCGGTTCCTTCCTCCACTCCTAATAACCTTGAAAGAATATTTTACTTCTCTTGGTGGAAATCAACAATAAGCAATCAACAATTTATTTTCCTAAAAAAAGAACACGAAGGTGACTTATAACGCGTATAGATCTTGCGTGGGTAGAGACTTGATCTCACAAAACCATGTTATCTCAATAGGTGGTTTCAATTTGGACTCTGATGAGGAACAACAAATCACTATGAAAAATAGAGTAAAGAGACAAGGAATATTCACAATCGAGAAAGCCTGTGTCAATCAAGAACTACTTCATTTACCAGAGCTACTAGATTTGATCAAGAGGCACTTAAGGATTTTTTGATAAACTTGAGATGTGTTTGGACAAATACAAAATTAACGATGCTCACCGCATATTCAATGTTGACGAAACAGGACTTTCCTCCGTACAGAAAAAAGCTAAAAAATTTTGTCTTTGAAGCGTAAACACCAAGTTGGATCAATTACTAGTGGAGAACGTGGTACAACAACTACAACTGTATGTTGTACCAATGCTACTAGATACTTTATGCCACCACTAGCTAATCATTTTTGAAGAGATCAAAAGATGAATTGAAGGATGGGGTACTCTTTCGTATATCATTTGCATTCATTCTAAATAGCGGGTATATTAACAAAGAAATGTTTTTGCTATGGATACAGAATCTTGTAGAGAATGTAAAACCTTCTGCAGAAAAAAAGACACGAACACACCACACACACCAAAAATTTAGACGCAATAACATATGAAGAAAAAAATGGTATGTTTCCAGCACATACATAACACAAGCTACAACCTCTCGACGTGTCATTTTTTAAGCCTTTGAGTAGTTATGATAAACGCAAAACCCTGGGTGGTGCCTGACAACATCTTAAGTATGTTTCACCTTTGGGAAAGCTTATTCTCGAGCAGATTCTATCAGTACTGCTGCAAATAATTTTTTGAAAACCGGAATGTATCTTTTAGATAAAGAAGTATTTGCCGACTATGGTTTTTACCAGGTCAAAAAGAATCAATGAGTGTTCGTTCAGCAATGGTAGAAACAGATACTTCCAATGAATTATCAACGAATTCAGAACCGCCCGTAGATAAAGAAATAGTTTCAGTTTTAATGCTAGGACTAGGGCCAGTTTTAGTCTTCAATTACTCTCCAACTAAGTTACCGTTACAATGAACTCCAGTTTTCAATTTCACGTGTTACCTAAACCATACTACAATCGACAAAAACAACAGGTACTGAGCTCAGTGGGAGAGTAGGGGTCGGTTGTAAGAAACGAGCGACAGCCTCCGGTGCGCGACTGTAAGAAAATCGTATTGTGGTAGATATCTAAAATCGAATAAATAGTAAAACAACCTAATAATCATGTAGGATATTACTCTTACTACTCAGTAGAGTAATAAAAAAATATCAACATTATATACATATATATATATATATATATATATATATATATATATATACATCCGCGCCAAATTAATCAGTTTAGATAGCGAAGACAAACGGTTATTAAGATATTTTTGTATTACTAAATTAGAATGTTAAAATTGCACAAAGGGAAGAAGCTATAGGGTACATGAAAATTCAAGGATACGCATAAATTAGTTGTAATAGTTAAAATCAAGCGCATGGGATAAGAAACGGAGCTTTTGAGTATAGAACATTAATAATTTAAATGCATATTTCTATTTAAATAAACGAAACGTTCGTTATACAACTCCTAAGAAGTGGTAAAACTCGGAATTATTATTTTAAACGGATAAGTTGCTTTGAAGAAACACCTCTTAGTTGAATGTCAGGTTGCAAAAAATGAAATATACGTTTAGACAGAATTTCTATGGAGTTGTTTGTAACGGTTGGTCTGACAAGCTGCTAATATAACAAATGCTTTGAAGACTAAGTGGAATGAAGATCTATAATGTAAGATAGACAGAGACACGTATAAGAAAACGTTGGTTACAATACATGTCTAAAATACACGAGAGACTTGAAGGCCGACAACAATATCGATTTTCTGTAGGTTGAGAGGGGTTCTGAAAGAGACAATAAATATGGGCGAAACGAAGAGAGATAGCTAAGAGGTGGAACGTTATAACGGGGAAAAGCAATATCATTGGTCTAAGGCTAGTAGTTTTGAGAAACTCGCGTACGTTGATGTTATTGAACGAATTTCAGAATAACAGCACGGTAATCTCGGAATTTTTCAGACGTTACGATCAAAATTTTGAGAATTGATTTTAAAAATAAGCTATTTGATGAAAAGAGGTTCCGTGAGTGGTATTGAAAAGCGTATAAATACATAAAGCCTCTTGCTATTAGATCTTATAGCGTTTAGATCTCTAACGTAATTGCTATTACGTGCTCTTACGTTGTACTAATTGTTGTTTATTCGTCAAAGAAGCATACCCCATCCTATTTTAAAGTGTGTAAAGCGGTTAGTAACGTACCGGAATGTATTAAAAGAGATTTGCACAAGTGGGTGCCAGCGTTACAGAAGCTGCTGTTATTACACGATACAAGCGAATGATAGGATGATACTTGGGTAAGCAAATTGAAAAGCTTAACTTGTATGCGTGAAATGTAGTGGTATGGAAGTTTAAGTGTGGTCAAGACAATCATCCGGGTAGAATTACTAAAGGTGATGGCAGAGATCTGGATAGTGAGTGGATATCAGTTGGATCCAGGCATATTCACGAAGTATATGGACACAACGACGAGGGTTTTCGGTACACATCTTCAGAGGTAACGATGGACGAAGCTTACTCCAAGTAAAGAAAATTAATTTCTTGCTTGTTGCTTGAACATTTGTGCTGATATTTTTGTGTTTGAGTGTTTTGACTTATTGGGGGTGTATTTTATTTACCATAAAAATTCATTTAAAGCAGTATATGTGCATGACGATTAATATTGATTACTTAAAATGTTTATTGATGATATAAAAATGTTGTTGTAAGGAGTAAACGGGTTTTTACCTTTATTTTAAATAAAAATGCGAGGTTTAAAAGCATTAAGAGTAACTGGGTTATACTGAGCTCAAAATAGACCAGATTAAAAATCAATTTACGGTTGCACGACGGGCCCATCTACTCGTCTAAGATAAAATTGTTGAAATATACTAAAATCATGAAATTTTAAAAGGATTTAAAGATTGAGATGGCAACAGTTTTTATCAAATTGGATGTACCTATGTGTAAATATTTTCATAATAATGGAAACTTGTTAATATGTGTAAATAAAGAGGTTGTATGTTTTGTTGCGTTATTTGAGTGGTAATTTCATTTGACTGTGTTTGTGAAAAAGGAATGTAATTAGGATGGTAGGTATTCAAGAAGAAGCAGATTGCTGAGCTAGCCAGGGTGTGCAGAAATAAGAAGGCGTTCCAAAGAAAGCGTAAGAAATTTTTTATTAATTGTGATTTTCAGAAAATTTTATGAGGGCGGAGCGAGTGTTCTCGAATTGGTTTAGAGGATTTCCACTCTACTTTTATGACGTCCAATCCGTGGGGCGAAAATTTTTGTAAGTTCCACTGCAATTTTATACGGCCCAATCCGTGGGGCTAGAATTTTTGTAATCTCCACTGCAATTTTATGGCACCCAATCGATGGAACTCGTTTGTTCCCAACGTCCACTGCAATTTTAAGATATATATATATATATATATATATATATATATAATATTGTGTAATTAGTAGCTAATTGTAGGTTAACAAAACGTACAGAAGGTCATGGGTCAACATAGAGGGTCTTTGATAAATTTATTAGTAAGATAATAAGGTATTTGTAAATAAAAATTAGAGCTTAGTTAACGTAGGATAGTTTAGGGTTAATGTAATTTTAGGTATATTTATGTATATAGGACGTAGCATAATATTTAATTAGGATAACAAGGACTTAGAAACAACACGAAATAAATACTGCTTTTATTTTGCAAAAGTTTTTCGTATTCGTTAACATAGGGTAAAACCAGAAACATTTTAAACCATACAAACAACAGGGGGAACGTTATCTAAATGAACAAAGCTACAAAATTTAATATGTTCCAAAAAAGACAGACCATTGGATATTTGTGTAAGCAACAAACAACAAAGGCAGATGGCCGTTAAAAAATATGGATCGATATTTTACAAGGAAAGATAGCGTTTTCGGATGTGTTGGTAAAAGAGCGAGATAACATATGTTGGTTAGTTGGTTGACTTTTAATTGAGCAGATATAACAAAGATAAATCGAAGCATACGAGTATGACGGAGAAACAGCATAAAAGATCAAAGTAATCTTAAAAGTAGTACAGTAGGGAAACAGAACCAAGCGGTTATAGAAGAAAATGGACGATACAGAACGTATTATATTTTTAAGATTTAATCATAGAAGTAGTATGGTTGGGAGACGGTATACAAATTTGTTTGGGGAGGGTAGAAAGATCAATAATTTCTAAAGAACTTTAACAGCAGACACGGATCGGTTAAAAGCAAGGGAGAGAGTTAGTGTGATTTGATTGGACGTTAAAGGTAGAAGAGCAACAAGTTAGTTTTAGGAAGGGTAAATATCGATCGGAGACTTGATTTTTGGAAAGGTATCGAAATCGTTGGGATTTGGGCCGGGGCTGTGCGGCGGGTGTTCAAAAATTAATTTCTTTGCAAATTGTGTGCGAACTTGCGTTGTCTTGGTAGAGGATGATTCGTCGGTTGAGGTTGGTTTTTCAAAGTTACGCGAAACAAATGGTTGTATACCAATAAGCGGTAACAGGTTTTGAAATTGTGGAGGAATTATTACTACATGAGCTAATTTCGAGACAAATGTTGCGATCATTTTTTTTGGAGACACTTCGAGAACGGATGAGTTGTCCGCTTTTCCTCACCTTGGATCTTTCAAACAGGCGACTAGCGTTTATTTTTTGGCTCGAACGAGTAAATGCAAGATTCATCACCACTCACGATGTTGTGCACGTTTTTGGAGTTGGTTGGTGTGGTTGATAAGATTAATCGAGAAATGGTAATGATAGGGAAGGACCAATTGCTATTATGCAGCAATACCGATGGCAGTGTAGCGGTTATGTAATAAACAGAGCAAATACGATAAATTACTTAATCAAGAATATAAATACCTTAAGCCTGTACCGCACTGGGCAAAAGAAGTCACACACAAAAGGTTAGCGGACACCCAAGAACACGCGCGCTTGGTGTGGTGTCGCTTTCAGGACTCTCGTTCAACTGTGTTTTCTGTCATCGTCCGAGTATGAATCATGTTACTTCACGTACTCGCACTACGGCATAAGGTTTCACTAAACTGCAGGGTACCCGCACAAATGGTATTTATTGTCACCACTGCTAAAATGTGTAGTGGTCGGTTCGGGTGAACGGCTAGAGCAGGTTGCGCTTCAAAATGTAGCAAGGTATAATGCTGCTTGGCGCAAGTTCGACAAGAATTATAAGATTTGCATTGCATGGACGCATGGTCTGTATGTAAGCAATTTAAACAGAGGCGTAAGCATTTGACAATGTCGAAACGTTCTGTCGGAGTTTTATTTAGAAACGATTGACACCTGTAAATTAAGTGATTGCCCTTGCAAGAAGGACAATGGTGCAAAAATGAATTCTTTGAGTCACTGGAGCTAATTGGTGTATCCAGTGAAACTACGTTAGAAGAAACTCTTGGTTTAAATTGAAACGCTGAGGATTTCTTAGGCACTGATGTGAGAGATGAATGAACAGTCGTCGAATAAAAAGCAGGTGCGGTTGAAGAAAATGTTTCCAACGCTGCACATTATTGAGTTAAAAAATATCTCAAATTATCGAAATTAGGTATTTGCTTCGGATCCGATTGGAGTTCAAAGCGTTTTCTAGTGAACGGATCAAGTTTTTCTAGAAGAAAATGGACCAGAATAAAGTTCCAATGTTCAGTAGGAAATTTTAAGTTAGTTAGAACAGCAAGATTCTCTGAAAAACAATCAATGAGTGCCCTACGTTTCTTAGGGTCTTCTGATTTTAAAGGTGGAAAGTTTTTCATAACCTTCCAATGCAAAGTTGCTAATAAACGTGGATTGCTAAATCGCTCACGCAAGGCATTATATGAAATAATAAAATTATCCCCAGAAACGGGTACAGATTTAACAATTTTTAAAGATTTTCCGCTACAGCAGTTAATAAGGTAATTTAATTTCTCAATATTGGTCAACGAAGCATTATGGTAAACGAGACTGTCAAATAAATCAATAAAAGACGAGAATTCAGTTACCTCATTATTAAAATGTGGCAACTTTAAAGGCAACAATTTTGATCCAGTACTGCTTGGAGTACTTTCAGTAATTTGCGGTGCCCGCGTTTCTTGCACCACTTCAAGATGAAGCAAAATGCAATAATAAGCCGTATTTACCTCTTTCCGTAGAGAGTTGAATGCTAATAATTCTACATCGTTACATGAAGCTAAGACATCAATTAAAACCCTATTAAAATTGGGGTAAATGTCATTTACTCCCCTTGTTTGAATATGGAATAACGTTTTTAAACTTGAATCACTCTGTATAGTGTTGCCAAGTTCCAATATTTTCATAATGCGTATTTTAAATAACTCAAGTTGAGCTAAATCTGTCTTTTTTGGAGCCATAATGAAAATGTTATTCTGAAAGACGTACAAATCCTGTATACACAGTAACCCTCAGCTGTGCGCTGAGAAATTAAATATTATCGGTTAATTGTTCAAGCACGAAAATGTAAAATATCGCAATAAATCAATCACGTTTATGAATATTAGGCTCCAATAAGTATTAAGCAACAAGTCGTAAAACCTAACGTTTGTCAATATGCTTATGTAAGTGTTAGGATATAATTCATAATTTAGAGCGGACGGCTTTGAACTTCAAAGATTCAAAAGTCCACCAAAAATTTAATGTAGTTCTTTCGTTGAGGAGTTTGCGCAAAGCATCGACGTTTTCCTGAGTAACTGCCATTTCTGGTGCATCTGGTCTTCGATTGTAACTTACTGATCCGTCCACGTTTGAATTCTCCACACAAACGAGAAATTATTGACTGATGTGGTGCTTCTTTGTCAAAACAAGAAACCAACTCGACGATGCATCTTGTTAAGATATTCGCACGAAAATGTTCACAGTTTAATTTAATTTTTTTATTAATTTGTTAAGTTTGGCAGTTCGCTGTAGCTACAACACTACGCGTATCGCAACAAAGCTTCGAATTTAGGTTAACTAAAGATGGAAGTTAATTTTTAGCAAGGATATTTGATTAGTTACGCTTGCTGTGTCCCAGTATGCAAAACAGAAAAAATAATCCCTCGTACTTTGGCAACAGCATTTATACCCATTTTCTTTGTTCTATAATTTTTACAGCATTTTTCAGAGCATCCTCCGACCATTCCCATCGTCCTGTTGTCTTTGGCGTTTGTATACTGTTAGCATTTTTCTCTAACAGAAAAAACCAACTTTAAAAATAACTCACTAATTTTTTAACGGGGAATGAATCTACTTAAAAGGAACTTAAAAATTTACAGGTCCAACTATCGCTAAAACAAACCGGCCCATTTATTCTATTCGTCAGGGATTAATCGACCACCTTTTCGTTCATGAGTGTGGCTTGCAACACGTTCTTTTAGGTTATATAATATCTAAACACGTGCTTAGTAATACCATCAATATTACGTCGAAATAGCGTAAACTCATTACGCAATGTCAAATGCTACTTTAGTGTAAACATTTTTCAATTTACTCAAAGTTATCATTTTACTTTTTAAAGAACTACGTAAAATACCGAGGATAAGATTAGCACACGACTATCACTGATGAAGTACTATAACCGTAAACATTATTTGTGGCACTGCAGTGGGAAATCAATGTACTATCGAAGGGGTCCATCTACCCGGTGGTCCTTCTATCCCGGACTTCTTACCCTAATACAAAGATGTGTCTCTATTGTGGTTAATTTTATCTCTACTCTTTGAACAATTGATTAGTACAGTCAATGTAACTTGGAAAATATGAAAAAATCAATAAAATGTTTTTGCGTTAAAATCCAAAAACATTTTGAATTTATCAATTGTCTCTTTGACAATTCATGGGGTTCGAAATATATGACATACAAATTTAAAATTCATATTTGAAAATTAAATATTTTAGTTAATATTAAATGCCCCTTAATGTATTTTTAATCATCATCATCATTAGGTCTTCAGTCCTAGAACTGGTTGCACGCGTACCCTCGTTGTTTCCTAGTCTGAACCAACCTACACATTTCGTTGAAATTTGCTCAGTCTGCCTCTATCCCTATCTGTGTGCGAAACTCTAATCTCGGTATACCCCTAACCCCTACCTCTCTTTTCCTATCTCTGCTTGTAATATATCCCGTACTATTCGCCAGAAATGTCTTAGAACGTATCCTGTCCTTCTATTTTTCCTATTTTTTCGTTTTCCACAGAAATCTTTATTCCTTTAATTCCTTTAATACATATGTAAAATGATTACCTCCTTCGGAGCCATTAGGCCATGTCGATTGAAGCAGTTTTTTGGAAGAGTGAAAGTTATTTTAAACCTACGTTAAAGTGTAAATATTAAATAGCTGAAAATAATTGTTGCACAAAGTGTAAATTTTGCCAGAAGGCGTTTCTTTCAAACAACTCTGCTTTTCGCGCATTTTGGAGACCAAACTCCAATGATCGACAACTACCTATATGATAAAATTAAGCAATTGCAATATTGCACATAAAGCGAAATAATTAATTTTTTATAACAAAAAAATTCAAACTTGAAAAGAAAGTATGTTGTAAGGTGTAAATAACTTTAGAAATTAACTGCAAATCAAAGCAAATCCGATTTTTCTTTATGCACATAGTGCGTACTTCTATGCACATTTACCCTATATCGACAGAGCTTCATCTCTCTCGTGTAAAATTGTTTCAAGTCGCCCTTTAAATTACAGCAATCGTCATTTACATGAAAAGATGAACATTGTGTACGATTAAAGGGCGTTTATTAATATAAAGCAGCCGCCATTTTGTAACCCTTCCGTATCATAATCTCATTAGAAAGCCGTCTGTTATAAGCAGTCATGCATACACAAATAGCAGGGTTTAAATACAGACTAAAGGGGGTTAGAAGGGCGGCCTGATCAAAGATTGCGCCCTCAGTGGTAAACGCGCGTTGGTCATACTAACACTACACATGTAATAATAAGCCGAATACAATTAAATATCTTTTCCCCTTTTGAATCTTTATTTTCATTTATATAACAGACCCAGCCCCCGTTTACTGGTATTTACTCAAGATCAGTTCGCCGTGTAATAATCACAGAACATTGGGCCCATCATTATGATCATCATCTCTCATTCCGCTACGCTGGAAAAGAATTTTGTTACGATTCATTTATTTCTGAATTTTAAATTGAATTTTCCCGATGGATTTTAATGTTTGGAGTGTTGGATTTTAATTATAAAATTTAATAGGTACAGAGTAATAATATTGTCGGTAATTAAAATTGATTTGTGTTAGCAGCGTAATTAATTTGTGACGTAATTTGCAGGTTATGACGCTTTTTTGCTACCGTTTCATAAATACGAAATTCCCGTTGTAGTCAAATATACCAAACTGATGTATCATAACATGGGTATATTTATTTGAGCCGAACGGCTTTGTATACATTGCTGTCTGCGTTTAGACACCTTCTCCCAAGGGTTGGGGTTCGATTTCGATTTCTGACATGAAACAGGAAAATAAATTATTGCCATTAGTATTGATGCTGTCACTTATAATGTTAGGTCGTTTGTTTTATGTTCAGATTCTGAAATTATTTTAAAGAAATGAAGCACTTAGTTTTACTTTGTATTTGAAGTCCTACGATTATGCAATATCTTATTTTAAAACCCTATAATGAGGAATGCTATTAATAGCTTTGTTTAAAAATATAAAATACATCCACTAATTATCTTCCCTGTTTTATATGTCATAACGTGTAACGCTTTGCAGAAAATTAAATGGGTAAGGAAGGATAGATCTTGAATGGACAAACTTGTTGTTGAAGCACCCTGTATAATTTTAATTTCATGTATAGTAGTGTTCAAAACTAGACATTGCAATCAAATCCATATTTTTATTCAAATCATAAACTTAAAATCACACATATTTTTTTTATTTCTGTTAGATACATATTGCAACTTAACTCAGGGTTCTAAATTATGTTAAACCACAAAACTGTAAACAAATCAATTATACCCATAGCATTTCATAGTAAAAGCATGTCATTTGTTAAAGAAAGTTTTAACAAGTGAACAACAGTAAATTTATTAATATACGTATCAGAAATATGAGCTTAAAAAATTTTAGTTGAATAAATTTGAAGATAAACCCAAGTACATTGTAGGAAAACACGCACTTCCCGCTTTTCATTTTATAATCTCAGTAGCAAGATCGTGCAATGACAAAGAATCTCTGAATTAAGAATACAGAGTGGAGAAAAATAGTACTAGAATTAGACATCCGACTGAAATTTAATTTAAATAATCGTGAACCGGCAATACATCAATATCAAAATGTAGAGATACGTGCGAATACACGGAGGGGGTTTGATATAATGTTAGTTTCCATATGAGGTTGAACGTACAAAAGCTCCAAGAAAAATGTAATAATATCAAAGGGAATAGACGGCGCTCGACATGTAAAAGTGGAATAGCTCTATAAGTTGCAAGGTAGTTTTATAAATGCGCACACGCGGATATAGTGGCATAAAAACAATTTAAAAACAAAATCAGGTGTCATTTTTCCATTAAATTGGAACTTTGAGATGCGTTGAGCGAAAAGGAGTTCCCTATTTTTGGATAACTAAAGGAATGATTGCAAACAAAATAGGTGTTCTTGGATATCCTCGAATTACATAGTGAGCAGATAGTTGTTATGTTTGAGAATTTTTATTTATGCTTTCATGGAATAAAATTCTATTGGTTGTTGTTTATGTAAAAGGAATTAATATAAACGTGAAAATAATTATTGGATTGGACTAATTAGCGACGAAAGGAGTGGATATTGATTTTAAATGCCGAATTTATCGGTGAAATTTAGGTTGGTAAAATTATAGAAACTTAGTAATCTTAGAATGGACAATGAAAAGATACAGTAAAAGTTAGCATTTAACTGTTTCTTTTAATCAGGAGCGACATTTCCAATAATTGAGGTCTATGAAGGTTTTATAACTAATATGAAAGCAGTGAGTGAAGTAGGGTAGCGAATAGTTTTATTAATGGCTTAGATTTAATGTTTTTTTAAAGATTTTTCTTTAGGATATCTCTTTTTTTAGCAATACCTGGTCAGATTTGAGAATAAGAAATTATTTCTTAGGCAAGAAAAATTTGTAATTTTATTGATTTTATTTTATGTTTAAGTCTAGGTTGAATTTTTTTTTGAAATTATTTAGGAAATAGGTAAAGAGATATATTTGTAAAGAATGACCAGCTAACCTAATGATGGTATCCTATTTGGAAAAAGTAATTTATTTTAAAATTTTATTTAATTATCACCGAAACAAGAGAGTTTTATGCGGAAGAACCGTCTTTCGTATAGAAATATTATTATAAGAAATTATTGTGACAGACAGTTTGGCGCTCTTCGATTTTGACCAAAGTAGACAAACCTTTCCGGGTAAATCTTAATGTAACTTAGAATCTTTGTATTTAATCTATGTGTTTATATTGTTTTGTATTTCTTTATTTTTTTTCTTTTCTTTTTTATATCTATAGGATCCCACTCCTGCACCACTACAATTAACCGAGGCACTTTTATATTGTTACCGGGTCTTTGCCCCTTCAGGGCAAATCAAAATTTATTAACTTCATGCACATTTCACACGTAACAAACGTCAAGGTTGGTTCTGAGCAAATTCTTTCAGTGTCCTTTTCGTACGTTTTTCTTAATCTAGTGTTGTCTTCTTTTACATACCTTACAGTTAGCTCTGCACTATATTACTGTTATGTCTATACCTTCACGGCCCAAAATATGATCATCATTCTGTCACGGTTTATTTTAAATACACGCGTGATATTTCACGCACCTGTATCATTTACAGGACCCCATCGTTACTAACCTCATCTGTTTAGATTTTACAGCACGACGTCTCAAAGGCTTCTAACCTTCTAACCTCTTTTTTTTTAATATCTGTGTTTTGCAGCTATGTAAAGACATGCTTCTAACATAAGCTTTCAATGTTCTTTTTCTATCTGCTAAAGTTATTCTAGATTTTAGTATCGCGCCCTGCACTTCAAATGCTCTTTACATCTCTTCTGGTTCTATTATTTATAAACCAGCTTCTTAGGCTGCAAAAATTCTTTACTTTTTTTATTTATTTGACCCTAGTTTATCACTTGTCAATTTGACAGGTAAAAACGGTAATATAAGTAAACGTACTTTAGTTTCTAGTGTGTTTGTACAGAAGGGGTAACAATATTACACCGATTTTTAATACAAAAAGAATATTAATTAGCAGCATATAATAGCTTACCTTATTTAATATAACTAGGTTAAGATAGAGCCAAATACTCGATCCTTGTCTTTCGGCTATTGTTCATCTAGACGTACATCCTAGTCCAATGGTTTATTGGCCTTTATTCCGGAAATTGCTGCGAAGTTTGTTGCTAACCTACAATATTATGGAACAAAAGATTTTAAGATAGAAGGAAGGTAAGGAAATCAAAGGTAGTGCATTTCACTCACACGTCACTCGTCTGTTCGGCAAGGTAGTAACCCAAGGTAATCTGTTAAATTATGGCGCTCGTGTCAGACCAACTTGTAAAAACCCTTCATACTACATGTTTTTATTGGTTGAAGCAATGACGCACATTCCCAAAGCGTTTAATCTAACATTCTATTCACACAAAATATATAGTAAACATAATAAAATATTCCTAATAATTTCTGACAATGCATGGGAATCGAAAACCGTATTCTTAAACGCCATAACCTACTTATACTAGCTAAAGTACGATGGCAAATATACTTCAATTTAGGATTGGTAATCCCCTATACTTAATCATTAAAATAAGACTGGTGCCGTCAGAAAGGCGTAACAAGCTTTACCATAATCTCTCTACTGCCATTCTGTTTACGATATTCCATTATACTCAAAATCTTTGTCTTGGTATGGTTGATTTCGTTGCTTATACCCATATCTATTTTTTTATTTTATTTAGGCCTATTTCTAACTTCTTATCTGTTTCTACTAATTGAACGTATACCTCGGCATTTGTATTTCTCTCTCTGAATTACAAAACCTGTCGCTAACATTTCCTAGATTGTATTTATAGATTGCTCTTTATACAGAGTAGACAAGATTGGTGATATAACATATCCCTATCTTACACTTTTACCCATTTTAGATTTGACTACTTTATTAATTTTTTTCTATAACAGCCTATGGTTTACTACAAAAGTTGTAAATCACCTGCCTGTCTTTGTAATCTTTTTTGTTTTTAGTATGTCCTAAACAGTGTATTTCAGTCTAAATTGTCAAAAGCCGTGGCCGTATCTATAAAACCATTATATAATTTTTTCTACCCTTACAATTTTAAGATTAACCTTGGCGTTGGGATTGCTTCCTTAGTCTCACTGTTTTTTCTGAATTCAACCAAATTTTCAGGTAATCTCTCTTCTATTGTACTCTGTATTCTGTTAAATATTATTTTAAGTATTATCATTGAACAAGCTTAAGACACAAACGGTTCTAAAATTTATTACATTTCGTTGATCTAGTTTTCTTTAGCATCTTCAATCCAGATTTTGCAAAACTCAATAAGCAGTGCTCCTTCTTCATATGTATCCTATTTATCAACCTAAATAATTTGTTTTTTATTGTCTCATCCCCGTATCTAATTAATTCTCTGCAATTGTACATTCCTAAGGCATTTCTTATGTGGAGTTGATTTAGTATTTTCTGAAAATATGTTCCTCTTAATTTACATCGTGCTTCTTCAGCCCCAGCGCGCACGAAATCTTCATTAGTTTAAAGAGTTGTTATTTAAATACTTTTATCACATATCTCTATCTTTCCCTTTGATTAATGCCATCTATAAAGTAATACTTTATGTTTTTAAATAAAGAACTTTTACTTGAAAAAGTAAAACTTTTGTGTATCACCTACACACAAACATAGTACGTTCTTTTAGCATCCATACTTGATGAAATTAGTATTCTGTGCAATTCTCGTAGTGAACAGCTGCATTTTGACTCGGATGATGATTGACCGAAAGGCTACGTGGCAACTGGCTTAAACGATTGAATACTGAGTAACGCCTTTCAATAACTGAAGAAGTTTCTTTCGATAGGCAGTAGAAAATGACTGTTTGTAATGATAATGCGACATTTAGGTACTACAACTACAAACATACAACTACAAAAATCAGTCATATTCGACATATCTTCAACCATCCAAGAATTCTTAATCCTATAATAAAAAATATAAAAAACACTTTTGGAGGTAACCCACGTGCTTATCTAAAAAATCGTATTGATGAATCTAATAAGAAATGAGTAATAATAATATTAAATCCGACTCATTCAACCCTTGTTGCATTTAAATGTCAGCGAGCAATAATCCGACGTGTAATTTTGAACAACAAAAGAAATTCGTGGAAAGCGTATGTGTCACCGACGCCAAAAGATACACCTATCCGTAAGATATGGAATCAAACTAGAATTATCGCAAAGAAAAGATTCATTTCTTTGAACCCAGTCTTAATGGTGAACAATCAGCCAGCAACCAGCATTCTGGAACTAGCTGAAACGTTTGGACGTCATTTTCATAAAATTAGTAGCTCCATCATTTTAAATCAAAAGAATCCTATGGAAATATCTAAATTTTGAGGAAAATATTATCTCCAGCTGATGTAACTCTGAAAGAACCTGAAAACGCCCCAATGCAACACAACAACTGCGCACCAGGAGCAGATGGCATAACATATGAGATGTTACGAAAGCTCCCTACAAGTTGTAAAGTTACAGTTCTGGTACAACAAACTTCGGAGAGAAGGCTCCTTTCCCACATAATGGGACATAGCTATTGTAATTACGTTACTATAACAAGACAAGGATTTTAAAATCCGTACCAACTATAGACCAATTTCACTAACAAGCTGCATGTGCAAAGTCCTGGAAAAAACATCCAATTATAGATTGGCATGGAACATCATAAACTCTAATCGTCTTTGCAAGTAGAGTGCCCAAAATATCGGAGAAATGGCGATTTTAGAAAACGTTACCAAAATGGTTTTGTACAGCGCAAACACACTGTCACCGTTTCCTTTGACAACAAAACTTGGAGATTTGCTATACTAAGAAAACTTGATCGAGGGCCTCGTGGTCGTCTACCAATACCCTTTAAGAACAATCTGCATATATGGAAATTCCAAGTTAAAGTTAGTAATCACCTAGACGCTGGGAAACGGAATCCCGTAGGAATCCACACTAAGCTGTTGGTTATTTGCCATTGCGGTTAACCTCTTAACTAAATCAATTCCAGAACTAGCAGAGAAATCAATTTATATAGACAATCTAGCTATCTTTAATTCGGATTACTTTCTGCACCATATTGAATCTACCCTGCAGACCACTATTGATAATTTTTGCACTGACGCGGAAAATAATGCGTTTCTATTTTCTAACGAAAAAGCAGTACCATGTTTTTGTAGACTTTGCCATGCTCACGGAGACCCTGTACTAAAAATTAACAACAATGTAATTCCTTGTACCAGTGCAATTAAGGGTGTGTAATTTTTGACCAAAACTTAACGTTTAAAAATCACATTGCAGAGCTGGCAACAAGATATAAACGGTAATAAATGTAGTACTATGTGTTTCTAACATAAACAGGGGTGCCGATTTATAGGTCTTACTGAACATGGTCACAGATTCCAATTCAAGTCGATTAAGTTACGGCAGCATTGCTTATTGCGGGACTCGGAAAAGCATGTTACGCATTTCAGAATCAATTCAAGCAAAGGCTATTCGTTTTGCTATTGGTACTTTTAGTAATGGCCCGCTCAATGCTCTTAACTGCGAAGCAAAAATTGTTGCTCGCTATGTTACGGACAACGTTAAACTCCAACCTACAAAATAAATATCAATTCTTAACCCGATCACCTACTTTTCAAAAACGTGCACCTGAAAGAAAACCTACAATGGTATATCAATTAACGTTCGTTCCCAAGAATTACCTACTGCCCTTGGTACACAAATCCGAGCACGTTTCAGTAAAACTCAGAATACTCTTGGTCGATTCTGTTTCCGCTAGAGGTCAGATGAGACTTGAAAAAAGATAACGAGAACAATCAGAACCGGTTCTTGCACTCCATACGTTTTTTCGAAGCTTTAGCGCATTGCCTAAACGTTCGAGTAATAATTATAGATTGCTCTAGATCTTGAAAAGGAGTCAGTAGTGGGTTTGTCTCGACCTTGGCTCTTCGTGGCTCTTCATCCAGCACGCAGCATTTACACTGCCGAGTTGTACGCAATTCAGCAAGCACTAAGGTATACTGAAACGGTACATGAATCACAAGTAGTGATATGCACAGATTTATTAAGTGCAATCACAAGAATTAATAACCCTTTTGGAACCAAATCAATTGTCAGCAACATTTTGGCACTATTATATCGGTTAAAAGAATTATTGAAGAATATTGTTTTCATCTGGTGTCCAAGCTACTTGGGAATGTGCGGAAATAAAGCAACGGACTATGCAGCGTCGGTAGCTATGGGAAACGCCTCACAATTCGATGATACGGCAATCGTTGAAGACTTGAAAAACCTTTTTGCACAATGGCTGTATCAAATGGCAAGAAAGCCTGGATGATATGTACAAGTTTTTATATCGCACACACTTTAAGGTGAAAACACTTTTCAGAAGAGATCAAGCCGTCTTCACAAGATTGAGAATTGGGTATACTAACCTAACATCTCTGTCATTACTGTGCGAATATAGAAAATCCAAATGTTCAACTTGTAACGCAACGCTGACAGTGCAATATATCCTATTAGAATGTCCAAAATATGGCCAGAATCGACAAGATCACTTGTGCCCGGCATCAGTTTACAACTGTCTGTAAGGAACATAGCCGAACACATCCAAGCTCTCAACATTTTTGAAAGAGACCCTACACCATCTAGTTTAAAACTTTCCGACTGCGACCCAGAAGTAATCTGACAACACTTAGGCTTTTAACTTTAAGAGCTGCGCAACTAAGTTTCCTTGTTTATTAATTTATGAAAAATGGAAAATTTCAAGATAAATTCAAAAAATGGTTTGTTCAAAGTATCGTCCATCGCTAGCTACACATTTTTGCCAATTCTATGGCAATACATAAATACCGCGACGATAAAACGACGTGTCTTTGAACCGAAACTATATATTCAACTGCTGTCACACTTCTTGGAATTTTGTTAAGTGTAGCCCAGCCAAGCTATGTGCCATAGACCGGCGCAAGTGATAATCGGAAGGGATTAGGTCTGGCAAATACGACGGGTGCAGTAGCAAATTCCAATACAGCATTTGACGATGTCTTGGATGATAGAAGTGCGATGAAACGGAGGGTTGTCATGCTGCAGTAACACTCGTTCGTGTCTTGTGTCCCATTCTGATCGTTTTTTGAGAAATGCATGGTTCAAATTGATCGGGTGATGTTGGTAACGATGCCCACTGACAGCATAAATACGACAAGCACTATTTAAGAATCACATATTTAAGCACCTGAATACAGTTGCTGACAAAATCACAAAGACTATGCGCAAACGAATCCTCGAAAGACAATCACTACAACGACGACCACACTGAGATGAACGCATCCCATTTACAAACTTTCGATGGATATTCCGGGAGCACTCTGCTCCTGATGACCGTTAAACCGAACAATAAACGACAGAACCCATTAACTGAAGTACACGAAATCGTTTCTAAATTAATACTAACCTCAGATTTAGAATAGTTGAAAATTAGTTCTAATATTGTAGTAGAATAGGATATTATACACTAACATTAAATTAGCATAAAATAGGACAGACTGAATCCGAAACATAAAACTTTTAATAACCCACACATAGACACTCTGGCGACCCCGGTTTCCGGGTGCCGACGCCCGGGGACGTGCGGTATGACTTCGGACAGCTCAGTATCTGATTTCTGGTTGCCGATGGTCAAGACTGAGTAAGAAGCATGTGCAGAAATACAACAAAACATTAAAACATACACACACGAACGCTAAAGAACGGCACAATAACAACCTCCGATTTCCGGGTGCCGACGGCCAGGGTCGTTTACCATCAACGTGGACGGCTCATCTTCCGATTTTCGGCTGTCAGTGGTCGAGACTGAGTAAAAAGCAAGGACAAATATGACCAAAAACACAGCTGCATATGCGCACACACATACTCGCAACAGCATGCACGCACACGCATACACACACCATACACGCGCGGACACAACACCACACACACGCGCGCGCACACACACTCTACACTCACGCACGCACACACAAAAACACACACATTCAACACCAACTCAACAACATCGGCATTATTCTGAGTCGAGCATACTTAAATTGTCCGACTTCATGCCGAAAACTGGTTAGAAAACTAAATAAAAAAAATGTTTTAGTCGTCCAGGGCATTCCTTGTCCTCGGTGCCGAAATTGCCACTTCTGAAGCGTATAAACCAATGTTGACAAATAGTTTTCGCTAGTGCATGTTCACCGTAGGCCTCTTCAAGCATACGACGTGCTTCAACCGTATTTTCATCAAGTTAAAGCAAGAAAGCAAAACTTTCTGCAAATGCTGTTCATTTGGCACATTCCCGTTGTTAGAAAAAAATATTTTTGCGCTGCGACATGTGTTGGTATCACGACTGCTTATTGTTAATGGATGTCCAAAATATTAAAAAAACACAATTTAAGACATGTATGTCTATGTCAACCATATGTGCCGTCAGCGCCACCCGTGTGTGAAACCTGGGGAATCATCGTAGCACTCTTCTGTAAAGTGATTGGGAATCAAAGCTTTCATATGAGAGCAGCGTAAACTAGCATTTACATGTTTTCGACTTAAAAGTATGATGATGTAAACACGGTGAATACCCTTAGTTGTCGGTTATGTAGTTAATTAAAAGAAAACAAATCATAATAATAACATATGCCTGTATATATTATTTGTTCATAAAAGGCAGTAATAGTGAAAATAAAATCAGATAACTTCAAAAAAGTTCGATATAAGTTCAAACAAAAGCAAAAACAAAAAATCAGATTTATTTAAACAAATTTGTAACAAAATGAAACAAATATACTCATGGAGCAGTAATATTCGATTTAGTTTACTTTTAAATTCAAGGTAAAGAAGTTGTTTAGGATTTTTGTCAAACTGTCAGAACTGAACGGAATCTGATAAGAAAATGTTATATGTCTATTTTATGCGTATAAGTAAAAATTAATCCCTTGTGTCTAATATTAATATTATGAACATAGTTGGAGTCGTAATTTAATGTGTGAAATAGGGAGAAGTCTTTGTAAGTATTGTGTAATAGAAGTATCTTCCACTAAACATGTTTAATAATTTCACTTCATTTAATTTATGAAAAACATGGTTATGTTTACATATGTGTTGCGGTAATCCGTGCGAACAAGAAAGAAAGTAGAAAAATAAGCATAGAAAATTAGCCTGTACCGAGTACCACAACAAAACAAGGGGACTCCAAACAATGCCGTACTAGCTAAAACATCGAAGGATGGGGTGGGTCACACAGAAAGAAAAAGAAAATCTCAGGAAAGAAAATTATTTACAAACCCTTAAGAAATCAACATATAAAATGAAAACCAACTCGCATAGAAAACAGCGTTTATTCAGAGTATCTCAGAAGATTTACATAGCCCACAATCTTCGCAAAATATAAATAACTTCTTAAATTCCCTGACAATTAACTTAAAGGGTAACTTCTCAAATGTACATTAAACAAAAAGAAAAACATTTTAAACAAAATCTAGAATGAACTACCTTTTACAATTATTAAATTTTGATATCAAAATAGTTTAACCATTAGTAGAAACAGAAAAGGTTACTTACATATTTATCGCAACTACAGATATTTTTCTGCCGATAAAAACGCATTTCATTAGCTGTATCTGGTAATAAAATCATATAAGGAAAATACTTTTTATAAGCAGTAAGGGTTAATCATAATTGCTATAAACAATACCAAGAACAAAGGTCACCATATAATATTTCGACGGTCTGGAGCGGTGTGGAATCCATTTCCAATACCAAGAAAACTTAAAAGGAAAAAAGCAATCTAACCCAAATTCATTTCTGGTGAAGTCGTCGGCCACTACAGACAATTCAACAACTAGAGATAACGTTTTGTATTTCCTTATTTATAAGGTTTTAGCCACCAACACGCCAAATTCCAACACAACCATACAGGATAGTAAAAGTGATTTTAACGTTTTAGTATTTCTAGCTGCTCCATTTTCAAAGTTCAATATTAAGAATGTGATTCACTTTCAGAATAGACACGACAAGTTTTCCTAATTATATTCAAAACGAATGTCTGGCAAATGTCATTTTGTTTTCAGATTGAGGACTTAATACACGTATATTATTTACACGGAAATTTTACTAAAACATTCCATGTAATTGTATTTTAAAGGAGTAACATCTTTCTGATTTTACACACGGAACAGGCTGCTTAAAAGCAAGTTATCGACACAAATCAAATACCTTGCATTCGTATTCAAACGCGCATTGCCTTAGACCATCGTTTTGACCACAATAACCTCAATCGCGAAAATTGTCACAGTAATGATTTTTATTTCTATTGTAGCATC
The DNA here is from genome assembly GCA_036346225.1 of Platerodrilus igneus. Classification (NCBI taxonomy): domain Eukaryota; kingdom Metazoa; phylum Arthropoda; class Insecta; order Coleoptera; family Lycidae; genus Platerodrilus; species Platerodrilus igneus. The sequence continues at coordinate 2,512,246 of JARFIW010001617.1, forward strand.
GCTTGTAAACATCTATGGGTAGATAATCAACTACCTCGAAGTATCGTATTTTCCTCTAAAATATTATCTGATGATAAAACAATCACTTAGAAGATATTTTTGAAACATCATCTGCTGATAACAGAGTATACTGCGCTCAACAAAATGGACGAATTTACCTTTACGTGTGCTTTGTACAACCAATCGCAGCGCTTGTCAAACAACAAGTGTCTAATCAGCTAAGGAGTATCTGCAACCAATCTTGCAGAATCATAAAACAGGTGTAAATTTGATGGCTTACATCTCGTATAAACATAATAGACTGCAGCATAAATGCAATTAATAACGCGATGTTAACTAGAGGTCAGAGATAACCTTGAAGAAGCAAATGTTTTGATCAAAACACTTTCTAATTTATTCAAGCAAATCCATTTTGCAAGCATTACTAAAACAACGTTCATAACTTATTTAAGAAATGCACATATTGCAAAAAGAATTACCACATTTTAAACTTATTTAGGATGTTTCTGAAGCAAATGTTTTGATAAATAGATACCAGATTTAACGCGAAATCTAAAATAACAGATTTTCGTTCTTTGTAGATAATGATAATCCTAAATCTTAAGGCTAAATCGAAATAAATTTGAAGTACTGTTTGGTCTCTTTGTCGCACGTTGTCGTGTTTGATTTTTAGTCCTTGTAAATAAAATTGTAAAGCTGTCATCCCTTGCCCCGTTATATCCTGTCATAAAACTCCTTTATGCCGATGGAAATTAAGTTGGACTAAAGTGGTAGTATAGACGCTTGCTCATAGACATCGAACAGAAACGGTCGTTGGTTGGGTAAAGTGAGTTAAGTCATTAGTGTCTCCAAATGTGATTTTGTCGATAAACCCCTAAAAAACGCAATGATAGTGCGTACGTAACGGGTCCAATAAATAGCCATACAGTCCACACCGTTGAAGAGCAGAAACGACACTTATAGAACAATAGAAAATGCCAGAGGTAAGTGGATATATAATATTATAAGACCCCTCGCGCGTTAACAAGTACCTTAAATTTTATAACTGAATATTTAACACGAATTCTACACGATGATGGATAAGCGACAATTTCAATTGACTAAGGCTGTCAGGTTTACTACTACACCTCAAATACCGCACGGAAAATGAAATTTTAAATTAAATATGCCCGAAATTATTTAGATACAGGGTCGGAACGTAACAAATGAATTTTGAACACGTTGAATTTTATTATAAGTGTCCTTGCTACTCTCGAATGATAAAATTTACAAGAGTAGATAAAATGAGGCAGAACAAGTGTCTCAGAAATATTCTTTTTAGTGGTGGTAAGCCGATAGTACGGATGAGGAAATAATCTTTATGCTCACATAGTTAGTCTGGTTTTCGTGCTTAAATGCCTTGTCGATAATTACTCCTATATTTTACACTTTTCGCTACCCCAATTTAATACCTGGTATTTGTTTAATGAAATTAGATACAGTGCTGTTTTGCACCGACAGAGTTTTTGATGGGATTCACAACGCAATCATTATGGCGAATTATTTCGGCAAGTTATGTATATCACTGTCATAGTTTGTTAAACTCAATATGGTTCACAATTAGAAAAAAATGTATTGGCATGCCATAGACAAAATTCTATGCTTTAAGCAGAAAACGATGTATATATCTCGAACAAAAGAAGAAGAAGAACAAAAGAATCTTGTCGAACTTCTTCATTATAGGTTTACAAGAAGGTGTAATTATTTAACGCATAGATACCTAATAGAAAGGAACTTTTTAATGAGATCTGCAGATCGTATCAAAGCCTGTATAATTCAAAATGGCTATAAGAATAACACGATTAAACTTATCAAAGAATTTACTAAGCTCTATTAGGGTCATGGCAGTTATACAATTATTATCGGCAGCACGCCGACGAAACTTTTACAAATGTTTCGAGTGACCGCTAGAAATTAATGTATTTGCATCCAAATATTTAGTAATTTGATTAGATAGTATTTTTCAGATAATTTATAAAGGAAAAAGGCAGCATGTTATAGGTAGGGCTTAAAACATTTAATCTATATGGATTCAAGTAATGTTTCGTAGATTAGGAACCTGTTTTTGTTCTAAGCAACTATCGATTAATTGAATTAGAATTAAGCTGCTTTAGTAAAAAGATTATTTCTTCTTCATCGGCTAGTACAAAAAATACTACCGACTTCAAAATGTGAGTGTAATTTTTGTAACAATTAACCAGTTGCTTAGTTTTTGCCTTAGTAGAAGTACCATTAATGAAGATTTCATTAACAGAATTCACGTTTGACGCGCTAGCAATTTTTTTTGACTATAGAAGCGGTTTTCAGGTTTTTAAGACGCTTTCAAAATTCCTTGAACAAAATACTGTTGAACGTTGATGACAAATAGGCTTTCATTCTTTATAAATTACGTAAGGTTCAGTAGGGTGAGTGTGTAAATGGGGTAAGTGCGCTACCAAATTTCATTCGCTGTAATAAAAATAAAAATGTATTAGTTAATATCTAGAAATCTACTTAAAAGTAATTTCAATCTACCGAGATAGATGTCGCAGCTTTATTGGTGGGTTTCTCCTATTTAAATAAATCAGTTCCGTTACACTTCAGATAAGTTTGAAGTCGTAATTAAAGGGCCTTGTTTTTTTAGTGAAATATCTAGCTTCAAATTATAATTTTTGATTAAAGTTTACGCTAAAATAAGAATCGTAGTTTGTTTTATAATATTTATTGAGAAAAGCATTAGTCTGTTCGCACTTCGGAAATATTTATACATGAGACAAGTGCAGTCCAGCTGGGGCAAGTGCATGTTAGGTCGCTCTTGCCCGTGTCATGATTTAAATTTTATTGTTCTTAGTTTATAAAATATTTTTTGATACGTTCCAGTTTTGCTTTATAAATTTCCCTTCTTAATTCGTATGTCCGCTTTACGATAATTTTGTTAAATCAACTACGTTGCTATTCTCACATCCGTCAGCTTAATTAATAATAAATACGCTGTCTAATACTTTTCAACTCGAATCCCTTTTACTTTAAAAACGACAAGTTTATGCTACAATTAAATAATTTACATCCTGTATATTTTATTTTCTGCAATAAATACGCTTTCCAATAATTTCTCAACTTAAATCTATTTGCTTGGAAACGACCAGTTTATGATAAAGTTTAAACAATTCAATATCCTGTTTAGGTATCCGTAAGCGCGTTATACCTTTCGATAACGTATAATTGCATTTTAGTAGGTTCCCATCTAAAGATTTGTCGAAATAATATATCCTACTATTCTCCGGTAAAACCATGTTTTCCAGTTTCAATCGCGTTTCGATAACGCGGATGTTTGCTTCGCGAGTTTGTGTTATTTTTGTACTCCTTTTTGAACTTTGATTCTGCAGCTTGTGCGTTAATGCACTTGTAAAAACTACTCGTTTTGTTACTCCAAGAGCGATGCACGTTTTTTCTCTATCAAATGTGTAGATTTGGTGTGGATCGCTCTTAGCTAGAGGTTAAATTTCTTGTTACGTAGCCCGATTATTTCATGACGTAGATCAACTGCTCTTGCATGTAGACCGCGGTTGTTGGTTGTTGCTGACTACCGCGGCGATGCTGTGTCAATTCGCTTCCGAGGGCTGACAACATAAGTATCCCAACACATGTATGTGACTTGTTTTTATTTTCTAACATAGCCAGGGATAAACCCAATTCGAAATTAGATACGCTAATGTTTGTTCTGGTAAAATCCTTACTAGAAAGGTTTCGAAGTTTAATGCTTTTGCATTTTATACTTAATTCATCTGCTTATGCGAAAGTATCAGCAGTACCCTTTTTTTAGTGATTAGAGTTATAACAAATGCTTCGTATGGTAAAATCCTTACTAGAAAGGTTTTTAAATTTAATGTTTTTTTAATTAACCCATCCGCTTATATGAAAATATCAGCGTTATTCTTTTTGGTACTGATTAGATTTATTGCATGTTAGCTACGAATAGCGCACTTCGTGGACCAATTAGTGAATTTGTCCATAGAGTAAAATTGTTTTATTAAATAGTAACCTTAGTTAATTTTGTTTTGCTGTTTCGATAAAAATTTTATATTTGTGTTTTTTTATTGTGAATAGAAAGTTCGCATTGGTAGTTAGTCTGGTATATTCACGTTTTCTTCCGGCTACGTCATGGTACGTATCATAATTTCTGACACCCTGGCGTGGGGCCGCGATTTCTTTTTTGTGATTAATTTCTGCCCCGAGATTGTTTTAGTTAATTTTTGCTTCGATTTTTTTTATTGTTAGTGCGTAAGTTCCTACATGACCCGCATTTTCTCGGCCTGATACTACTTATGTTTCGCCCCTTACGCACAATATTATTGGTGGGTTAATTTCAGATTATTGGACTTGTGTTTTCGCCAATAATTCTAGTCCATTGAAAACGCTGGCGCTCAAGATTTTTCTTTTTTCTTCCTTCTCTCTCGGTACATTTTGTTTTCCTCGTCAAGTCTGGAGTTTTTTTTTTCCTCCGATTTTTCTTTTATTCTACAGTCCTGTTCTAATTTTTATTTTGTTGTTTCGCTCCTATTGGTGTTCCTGAGGTTTATCCGTCGGATATGTTTTAGATGGTCCTGTATTTGCAAACCTCTTTTTTGGCTTCTATTGAGTTACGGGTAGCCTTAATTAGTAACTTTCTACCAATTTCTTTCTTGTTCGTATTCAAAATGATTTCTTTTTCGGCTTCCTTTGTGCGAGTGAAACTTGAAATTTTCTGGTGTTCCGAATACTCGTACTTTACATGATTTTTTGAGACGGGTCCAAGATCTCTGACGAACTCACTATGTGTCTGAATTGCAGTTATTTGAGTCTGCAGTGGGTTTGTTTGAGTCGAAAGCGTTACTTTAGTATCGTGGTTATCGGCATAGGTTTTCTGACGGGAAGTCGTTGTCTAATTTACTGATTCAACATTTTGAACCCTCGCATTTTGCTTATCAGTTTGCTACTACAGAGGAAAAACTTTTGCTTCACATGACCGAGTTGTTAAGATTTCTCCTACGCCTGCGGGTAGATCCGATACTTCTTCCGTACGTTCTAACTGTTCTTCTTCCTAGTTCTGCTTCTACTCGTCAGGTCATCTGCTTTAATTGCGACAAACCTGGTCATGTTTCGACACGTTGTACTCGTCCTCAAGTACTCCATTGCCATGGTTGCTGATATAAGGGAGTTTTTCGCCGCAACTGTCCAAAATGTCACCCTACTACTAATAGGTCTTCGAGTAATCCTTAAAATACTGCCCTCACCTCAAGATGCCTAATTTCTTCTGCTCCTCACTCTACGTTCTCTTCTGTTCCTCATCCGATCATCCTGCTACTACCATCAAAACCTACCCTTCGACGAATACAGCTTCGAACAAAATTTCTTCCGTTTCTAGTTCTACATCTTATCCTACTCCTCCTTCTGCTCGCCCTACCTATTCACTCTCACCCTAAACTGTGCCTCCACCACCATTGCAACCTATATTTCGGATTAGTGACTTGCAGGTAGCTTCTCAAGAGTTTCTTCCCGCTTTCTTAACGATTCTACTCAAGATTTTCCTATCGTGTCTGCAAGCACAAATGTTGCTAAATTGACGATAACTTCTAATTTAATCAGCGAATGTCCTGTTGAAGTTTATAAACCTGTATCTTTAATGCCTGTTGCTGTTGTCGTCAAAGTTTTACCTGATCCTTTTCGTTTCGTTACTCATTTTTCTCATGCTGACAAAATGTTACTTGCTTCTGTTCTTTTGTCCAACGTTGATGAACTTCTACCTGATTCTGCTCTTTTATGTAAAATGGTTGCAGTTTTATCGTATTCTGCTCTTTTTCCTAGGGTTGATATTCCTACAGCCAATACTGTTTTCTTTCCTAACTACGATACTTCTAGTCCTTTATCTAAAGTCGTTGAAATTTTATCTACCTTTGTCCCTCTAGTTAACGTAACTGAAGTGTGCTCCGCTTGTGTTTTTCTTCGTAAGGTTGATTCTCGTACAGCTCATACTTTTTGCTTTTCTACCATCGACTTTCTTACCACCAATTCTAAAAACAAACAACCTTCTTCTCTAACGTGTTCTGAGTTCCATAAATTACGACAACCACTACCATCTCCACCTTCGCCATCTCTTTCTCAACCTTATGTTACAACTCCTACACCCCCTTCTGTTCCTGTGTAGCAGAAAACAGCCCAACAGAGGTAAACATTATTCTATGCTCCTTCCGGACCAAAAGATGTATGTCGGCGAAGTCCTAATGTCCTTGATCTCGTTTCGTTCTCTTTCTAGCGGCGTAAACGCCTTAAGCCCAATATCTAGTCCTCGTGGCCCAGATTCTTATGCTGACTTTGCTCTCCTTAGGTTTTGATTTTTGGACGTTACGATTTCGTTTTATTTTTCTTTAACCTTCTATACACGCATAACAGATACACACACCCTTCCCCACACACGCGCACGCACACGCTCACACCTATTCATACGTAACTACACTGGGATTTTGTTTTATTTTCTTTTGTACAATTTTAGTTTTTTTGGGTTTTGTACTTGGTGTTGGTGTTATTCTCTTTGGTTTTTTACTTTTTTCTCGTTCCCTTCGTTCCACTTTCCCTCCCCTATCCTTTTGCTGATCTTCTTTGCTGTCGGTACCTGGTCCAATTGTGTTTCGTCCATCCGCTCCTGTAGTAGGTGCTTTCTAGTCGGTCTTTCGTTCTTCGGAAACAATGACTTAGTCGACTTTAGGACTAGTTAGCTTTTCTTTTCTTCGGTTCTTCAGTTTTGGCTACCACAGTTGGTAGTACATCGTTTCCTTTTTACCAGCACTCTTCCTCTCTTCTTCTCGTTCTCTTTTGTTGTTCCTTTGTTGACTTGAAGCTTGACCTTTGGGTCCTGCTTTGGCGTACACTGTTGGTTTTCTTCCTTGTTCCTTTTCTTCTTTTGAGGTTGATAACCTTCTGGTTTCTTTACTAGAAATATTCGTCTTCCGACGACTTTTTCAGTGTCAATGTCGTTCCATCTTAGTCCTCGTTGCTTATTTCCCTCCCTTCCTTCCTTCCTTCCTTTTTCTCTCTCTTCTTCTTTTTTGTCCTCTTACATTATTGGTCTTTCGAGCCGGACGAGAGTTCTCTTTTTTATTTTTGGAGTGTTCTTTTTTTCTTTTTCGGTTTTTTGTCTTGTTTTTGTAAGGAGTTTTCTTTTAGTTTTGAAGTGAATTTTTGTTCTTTTTTGTTTTGTTGGGTTTTTTCCTTTATGTTTTTTTATTGGTCCTGCCCATTCCCATTACTTTTGTTTTCCTACCTCAACCTGTTAATTTTGCTGGGGGAATTTGTTACGTTCCAATTTTGCTTTAAAAATTTCTCTTGTTAATTCATAAGTCCACTTTACGATAATTTTGTTAAATCAACTACGTTGCTATTCTCACATCCGTCAACTTAATTAATAATAAATACACTGTCTAATACTTTTCAACTCAAATCCCTTTTGCTTTAAAAACGACAACTTTATGCTACAATTAAATAGTTGACTTTCTTTATATTTTATTTTTCTGCAATAAATACGCTTTTCAATAATTTCTCAACTTTAATCTATTTGCTTGAAAACGACAAGTTTATCATAAAATTTAAATAAGTCAATATCCTGTTTAGGTATCCTTGAGCGCGTTATACCTTCCGATAACGTACAATTGCGTTCTAGTGGGTTTCCCATCTAAAGATTTGTTGAAATAATATATCCTACTATTCTCCGGTAAAACCGTGTTTTCCAGTTTTAATCGCGGGACCTCCATTTTACCCCTCATCCGAACGAGGGTGTATTTTTGTGAAAAATGCTCGTCTAACATTTTTCAAACGGACCGTGTCGGGATTCGAGCCCGGCAGCTTGGTCGTAGTAGTCGCACACATACCACTACACCACGGAGCCGCCCTGGTACCACATTGACCACGACAAGAGTTCTTTTACCTGAAAAATGTTGAATTTTGTCGAACTCATGCTGTTTTAAGCAAGATAAGGATCTTTAAAGTTCGTGACAACACTCGCACACACACACACACACGCACGAAACCTTCATTTTACCTCTCATCTGAACGAGGACGTATATTTGTCAAAAATGTTAAACTAACATTTTTCAAGCGGACCATGCCGGGAAGCGAACTCGAGACCTTGAGTATGGTAGTCACACGCATACGAACTACGCACGGAGCCGCCTGCCCATTAACATTACATGTGATTTTCCAATGCTCCACCCGAAGGTACTACACTGGCGAGGAAGCGAGTTTTTTTTTTACCTAGAAAATTTTGAATTTTGCCGGACCCTTGCTGTTCCAAGCAAGGTAGGGAACTTTAACGTGCGTGACAACACTCACACACGGGACCTCCATTTTACCTCTCTTCCGAACGAGGTTGTATTTTTTGTGAAAAATGCTTGCCTAACATTTTTCAAGCGGACCGTGTCGGGATTCGAACCCGGGACCTAGGGCCTGCCCATTAACATTACATGTAATTTTCCAATGCTCCACCCGAAGGTACTACACTGGCCAGGAAGCGAGTTTTTGTTACCTGGAAAATTTTGAATTTTGCCGAATCCTTGCTGTTCCAACCAAGGTAGGGATCTTTAACGTGCGTGACAACACTCACACACGGGACCTCCATTTTACCTCTCATCCGAACGAGGGTGTATTTTTGTGAAAAATGCTCGCCTAACATTTTTCAAGCGGACCGTGTCGGGATTCGAACCCGGGACCTTGGGCATAGTAGTCACACACATACCACTACGCCACGGAGCCGCCCCTACCCATTAACAACAGATTTTGGTACTTACAGAAAGTTGCTACGAGCGCGAAGCGCAAGAACACGTGGGCGAACGAAAACTTAAAAAAAAAGCTTGTTTTGAGCACAAAGCGCGATAACGGAAATGAGTTATCCGGCGAAAGAGCGCCCCGGACGAAGGAGCTTCTAGGGCGAGAGAATTCTTTAGGCGAGTACAACTCAGTCCTGTAGGGACTGAAAACCACATTCTACAATTTGTTGTTTTCACTATAACTATTTGAAACACATTCAATCAAATCCCTGGTCTTGTTCTAATGTACTATACTCAACGAGCACGAGCAATAAGATTGTTTTGCTTAACAATTTATTAGCTATGGTAGTTGTTCAATAGTACCGATACTAAATTATATAAGAGTTTTTTAAGTGTGGAGGTTTCCATTTTTCTTTTTCTTTTGGTCGCTATAATCCAGGTATTCAATCGTCTTGTGCTTTGTTGATTTTTATATGATTTATACATTGTTAGAAGCATTAAGCGATATTAAGTTTGGACTGCGAGAAGTGTCCGTTTTTTGTAAAGATCATAATTTGAATTAAGGAAAATACTGCACATTGGCTCTAACACATTGAACACGTTTTCCAATTTTGTGCACAAAAACACGTTGAAAAACAAACTTTCTTTTTTTTAATTTAATTTACAAGAAACTCTATAGCTGTACCGATTTCATGCAAAAGTTCCATTTAAATCATTTTTTCGCACAACTATTCAATAATGCACTTTGTAATGTTTTCTTCAAATGTGTATAATCATATTGCATTTTAATAGTTTCTGTATTAGTAAATTCCACCAATAGGGCTCGGTTGTTTTTTTTAAGGAATATAATTTTTATGTTACATGTATTCTTGATCTAAGGAGGATTATTTCTGTATCTTACATTGCTCATACTGAAAGGTTGTAAAATTATTGTGGCGGTTTTAAAGGTTAGAAATGATATCAGCAATGTAACTTTGTATTAAAAATTACTAGTTTTATGATTAGTTTGTTTTAATTAATAATGTATCACTCTGACGCCTATGACCTTATTGTCTGGGCATTGAAGAAAGTTCACATGTAAAATTGTGCTGATACAGAAAATAAAAAGTTTTTCTCTGGTTCTAGTCAACCTTTTCGTAAGTTAATTTTTAGATATAATTATCAAATAGAGAAAAACCACGCAAGTAATTTCAATTTGCAGTCTTAATTCACCTGTCTGACTTATGTCGAAAATATCCCAAATTGTTTTATGAAGGGAAGGTCAATTTTTTAGGGCACTTCGTATCTACCATCCAAAGAATTAACACGTAACTCGAGCAGGTTGGTTTACCTCAAAGAATATGTATCGAACTGACTGCAAGAAGTCAAAAAGTATGGATAACACAGTATCAGGTTGTTTGCTATTAATTTTAGAAACACATTGGTTCCATTAAATTGACAACTTGTTGAACATAAGCATGTTGAAAAGAACTAGTTTCTTTTGAAACCCCTGGCGATGAAGGCTTTTAGTGGTATCTGCGTTATGTACAGGCAAAAATCAATCGTCAGGTATATATGAAAACTTCTATAATTACAATAATTATAAATGAATGAACATGTTTAATTAATTGCGTGACCTAATAAACGTACCCACAGTACGTTCTTATAATTAGGTTAAGTATTTAGATAGTAATTTTGCGATATATTTGGTTGTTTTTTTTTTTATTCATAACATTTATATGTACTTGTTTTGAAAACATAATTCTATATCAGCCTTAGCGGACTCGCGGCGCAATGGCTGTCATAACTCGCTCGTTGAATAATGTACTACTATGTATTATCGACCTTGCTATTATACCAAATACAAATTTATCCATACCCGGCCAAAACTGTATGCTATTAATCTATTTTTAAATTTTGCTGTTGAAAACCGCCGAATTGTTAAATTGTTTCAGACAACCCTGTTGTAATTAGATTGGGAAAATCTAGATTAACTTAGAAAATATACATTATGTAAAAATGTATACTGAACTTATTAATAACTGTTAAAGCTAATACTGTTGATTTTAAAACGCCAAAAGGTACTATATTAAATAGCCAAAGAAATACAGAAAGTTTATAAAAGAACTTGATTTAAAAAATCATAATTAAAAACGAAGATTGTTTTGGTAATATTCGATCGTAGTGCGTGGCCTTCGAGTGACCGCGGTGGGGGAAGAATGCTACTGCTTCCGCCGGCCGGCAGTCGCCACTCATCAGTCATGGCTACAGAAAACTCAGTGTGTGATTTGTTTATTCCAACAAGACGGCGCGCCACTTTACTATAGCAACCGTGTCCGTTTTGCGTTGAACTTGCGTTTCCCCGACAGGTGGATTGGTAGACTAGATTTCTTTTTTTGGGGACATGTAAAAAACATTGTTTATTCTGAGAAGATCCGTGACATTGCTCATTTGAGGGAGAGGATTGTTGCAACTGTAGCATCCATCACGCCTGATACGCTGCTGAATACCTAGGAAGAAACTGATTATCGTTTAGACATGGCCAGGGCAACAGATGCTGCACATATAAAACTTTATTAGGTATCAAAAAAAAAACTTGAGAAGATTCTGTCTAATACTATATAGGTTTAATAACTATTATTTTACCTTTATTGTATACAAATAAAACTTTACATCGAGGAGTTCTTTTATAAACTCCCTGTATAGTTGTACTGGCCCGCCCTTGAAATATGAATATTGAATACTTTTGTATATTAGGGTCTTTTAGGTATAAGTCAGTCGGGTTAAGGATGCAATGCCGTGCGGTTGTGTTGTCTAGGAAGGTGTCCTCCGTTCGTGTATTAATGATGGTTGATTTGTAAACTTAGCGAGTTATGAATTATTTAGTAGTTTTAATCGAAGTGGTAGTCACAGCATCTTTGAAATTCGTTCATTGTTGGATTACTATAACAGAAAAGTTTGAGTAGTTAGAATTTTGCTCATTTGCGAATAGCAACGCTGTAGGTGTATTGCTATAAGGAGTGTCGTCTAACCTCGTGCGATTGTATTTTACGGCACGCCGAATATTGTGCATTTGTTTCTACTTTGTTACATTCTTTTATAACATTATTTCATTAAAGCCATATAAAATAGGCTGCGAGTTGGTTCATTCTTTCTAAACAGGTAATAGCGAGACAACGAAACTAGACCAGAATCTACGTGTATCCAGGAGGGTTGTTGCTAGCCAGGGCCAACACCTCAAGGGCAACCGCTTCTGTGACGAGTCATACAGCAAAGACAACCATTATATAGTATTTCATAAATGGTGAAGCACGAATAATAAACAGACTCTAAAATTGTAACAACTTAGAGTAAAACCACTAATTATTTAACTTGAAAGCTACTGAAACTGCTCGTAAAAGCATAGAATGCGAAAAGCTGCACAAGTAAAAAACACTGAAGAACAAATAAAAGTAATCTGAATAACAATTAGAACTAAACGAATGTTTTGAAATTGTAATTATTAAGATGTAAGTTAAACAGTTAAACAATTCATTGTTGAATTCAGTCGATTTATTCATAATTTTCTTTTTCTCTGTTGCGACTTTCCATCATGTTCGTACGGTCTAATTTTACGTTTTAAAATTGTGATTGTACACAGTAAATTCTGTACAAATAGACAGACTATACATTTGAAATATTAGTCAATTTTTTTTTAATCAAAGAGGTATGTTTTGAGTTCTCCTTTAAGATTTTCTACCCGTCTGTCTGATATTCACCGCAGTACACGCAGTTAGACCTGACGTATCTAACAGAGAGAACTCATCTTTATTTTTAACCAATAGCTGTAGTAATTGTTTGTAGAAAAAAACATTTACTCGTATTTCCAAAAATATTTTTAAAGTGAGCAACATATTGACAAGCACGTAAGGAATAACTTTTTCTGGTCATTAAATGTTTTTTACCTGGTATCGCTGTTTTGATGGCGAATAGTGTTAAATACGGAAGCTATTAGAAAATTAGATAACCATTGCTACAGCTATTTGTTTAAGAATGCCACATTATACTTAAAATCCTCTACCCGATAGAAGGGTTGCGAAAAGCCTTCAAATCAAGAATCGTAAGCGAGCTAACTTGTGCCGAACTGATTTGTTGGAATGATAACGAAACATATTTGTTTCTGCAGAATTATGAAGAATACCGTATGTATATTTTCCGTTCTGAACGGACTTGCACCTAAAAGAAGTTCTATAATACTAGAACGGATATAATGGCTTGCGTGTTTCAGTGAGCTAAAGAGCTGAACTATAGGTTTATCCAAATTAGTGGGGTTTTAGTGAGAAACCAGATTAAAACAATTCCCCGAAAGAGGATAGCAGCTCTTTCGGCACTTAGAGTGGCACATACCATAGTGTCCGGTAAGGCATTCTAAGACATATTACTGCAATGTGCAAGGTAACGGAAAACCACTATAATACCCTTTAAGTACACAGCGTATCAAAAATGTTTTAAAAAATGGTGGCATCCTCTGGAGTAAAAGATACCGGAATTAAAATAGTCCCTCATTCGGATCTCCGTGAGAGGACTACGTTGGAGGATGTGATCGGCATGTTTAATAAAAAGAGAAGGGCCGGGAACATTTTGCGAGTTGGGAATGGAATGTTGGAAGCATGAAGCAAGTAGACAAGCTAGAGAATTTAAAAATTGAAATGGATAAGGATTAGCAAAGTTCGGTGCCCTGAGGCGGGGATTTTTGGAGCGGAGGCTTTAAAGTAATTCATGCAACTTCAGAAGTAGAGTATTTGTACCGGTTCTGGGACCTCATTTCCTTCAGAATCCCTCCTTTCTTCACTCATCTGGACCAAATAGTTTTCTTTGACTAGTCATTGCACATATAAGTTTAACATTTTTGCCATTTCCCAGTGACTGGTGTTACGTACATAGAAACTTTAATTTCTTATTAGAGAGAATCCTTATTCTCCCACGCACTGTTGCGTTGTTGCATGCCCGCCCTTTTTGGGGATATATGCTCGTTATAGGTTCTAGCACCCGCGGTTTTACTTAACTACACTTCGTGAGACCCCTTTAATCTTTTTAATCGTGTCTTTCTCGCTTATAATACAGCAGCACTTGGTTTTTGTACCGTGGAATTCTAATACTAGACCCCCATTAAATTCGTCTTTAAATTTCCCTACAACTTTTTTGTTGACAAGCGGTATATTGTATTTATTATCCGCGGGGTAGTCACTCTTTTAAGATAACCATATTTTGTTTGGTATCAACTAATATTAGATTTTTTTATGGAGCCCAAATCTGTAAATAGATTTTAAATAGGACCACCCCATACAAAGTTATATCTTTTAAAGAAATTCCTAGAGATTCGGGTAGCTGAGAAAAATCTAATATTAATTGACACCAAACAAGATAGGTTTATCTCGTGGGTAAAAATGGTTAGTCGAAGAAAACTATTTGTTAAGTTAGCTTGTAGAGCAAAGAACAAAATTTAGAGGTTTAGGACTTTAAAAAGGTATAACTTTACAGGGCGTGGTCCGATTTTAAATCTGTTTGCAGATTTGGAATTCGGATTCAGCATAAAATTCTAGACTAATTTGATGTGCCGCATGGTTAAGAAAATTTATAAAGACGGTTAAAAATCGCTACCAGCAAAAAATCTTAAAATGAGGGTAGCTCCCTGGGGAATAATGTAATCTAAGAAATTCTTAGAGATTCGGGTAGCTAAGAAAAATCTAATATTAACTGATACCAAACAAGATAGGTTTATCTCGAAAGATGAAAAAGGCTAGTCGAAGGAAACTATTTGGTCCAGATGAGTGAGGAAATGAGGGATTCTGGAGGAAATGAGGTCCCAGAACCGGTACAAATACTCTGCTTTCAGAGATAGAAATCTGATTGTGCGAATAGTTATGTGGAATAAGATAGGACACTGTAGAAAACCACTTACAAAAGATAGTGTATAAACTTTTCCTATCAAAGTTTTTTTACAATTTTTATTCTTGCAACTTTAATTTATTTGTTTCGAAAACAGCACTCTGTTACAAATTCAAATTTAAAGTATGAGTATTATACACGAGTATATAGTTGGAATTTGATGACGAAGAAAGGCTGATACTCCGAAAACAATTAATGAAATCAGCATTATAGGATGTACATTTTGTGGCATACAAAATTTGTGATCTTTACTATTAATCTGTATATTTATGACATGTATTAACTGCTTTCATTATTCCATGTCAGTCGTGTTTTAATATACTACAATCATAAACAATTGAATTGTTTTATTTACTAATTTATTGGTTATTGTAGCTGTTCAAAAGCGCTGATATCCAATGATATACATTTCTTTTAAGTTTTTGGAGATTTTCTTAATATTTGTTTTTAGTCGTTATGATCTAGGTATTTTATCATCTTCAACTCCTCGTTATATTTCATGAACTTTAAAGAAGGCTAATAATAAACTTTATATGTATTAAGAAAATGAATCCAGCGAGTTAAATTTGGACAGCAAGAAGTGTAATGAGCCATATTGTTCGTTGTCGGTGACGATATTCCGAATTAATAAATTGTACCGCGGTGAGTGCAACGCTATCAGCTCCTGCTCTGTTTTTCTGCCAAAAGAAATTGAAAAGAAATTAGTTTCTCTGTTTTGTTTGACACCGAACTCTACATCGCGATGTCCTACATACTGGAAACTTTTCTGACCTCCTGCAAACCATAAAAAATATACTTTGAAATTTTGTACCAATCACTTGTTAATTTTTAGAATGTTTATTTTCTGAACTGCCAAAGTATTTTAGAATTGTAAGCAAAATAATTTAATTATCGATGCCCGTTGGTAGTACCACATTTTGAAAAGTATTTTATACATAGAATTTTTATATTTCACACCAATAATTTTTGTTAAAATTTAAAAAACATATTTTATACAGTTCGCATAAAATTGATGTTATTCCTAAACTTCCTTTAGGGATCCAGTCTTAACTTATGCGTACGTCATTTTTGATATCTTCACAATTCTGTTTTCCTTTTTTTTTAAAATATGACGCATTGATTTTTTTTTATCTATATTTCTTTACAACTTTTATTTTTGTAACCTGAATGTATTGCTTTGAAAAAGCACTATGTTTCAAGTTATTTTAAAGTTTATCTAAAACGTATAATTTCCTAAAATTTATCGAAAGACATCATCCGAAATGGATTTTATCATAAAGATATAGATCGAAGTGTAGTAAAAGTTTATGAAAATTTCACATCTTTCTTAAGGTTAGCATAAATCGAGTTTTTTAAATTATCATGCACATGCATTTGGAACGGACAAAAATATGATAATTCTCATTTTACTGCTTGGTATGTCACCTTAATTGGAGTTCTCGATTGAATTATCACTTATCAACTTTAAGGTATTACACATGAGGTACAATAGTTCTGATTCCATAGCAAAGAAAAAATAACATTCCGAAAGCAATTACTGGAGACGGCATTATTTTGTGACACAAAATTTGTGGTCCTTATTATTAATCTGTATGTAAGATATATTAACTGCTTTAATCATTCCATGGTAGTTTTGTTTTAATATACTGCAACCAGAAACAATTGACTAGTTTTGTTTACCAATTCATTAGTTATTCTAGTTGTTCAAAATCGCCGTTATATAATTATATACATTTCTTAATTATCAAATTTAACGTGTTATACTTGAGTACATAGTTCTAATTTAATGGCGAAAAATACTAATACTCTGAAAACAATTAATGAAGGCACATTTTAAGAAACATGTATATTTTGTGGCTTATAAAATGTGTGGCCTTTGCTATTAATCTGTATATTTATAACATATGAACTGTTTTGATCATTTCATGGTAGTCTTCTTTTAATATACTACAACAATCAACAATTGATTTGTTTTGTTTACTAATTTATTAGTTACTGCAGTTGTTCAAAAACGTTTATATCCAATTACATACATTTCTTTTAAGTTCTTGGTGGTTTTCTTAATATTTCATTTTAACTGTTACGATCTAGGTTTTTCGTTCTTTTCAACCCTTTTTTATACATTTTTTTTTGTTCTACTTCGTAGTTATTACGTTTTATAAAAAATAATATTATAATATTCTTAAACAAAAGCGAATACACTATTACACGTGAAAACAAAACAATTACATAGTTAGGAGATATCCGTAAATACTGGATCTCCTTCATAAATATTATTTTAAATACCAAGAACTACAGTGTGTAGTCAGCCTCTGCGAACAAGAATTACTTTTAAGCCTAATAGATGCTTTTAGCCTATAAGGGAAGGTGTTGAACAAACGTCTTTCGAATCAGTTCTTGATTGTTTTACAGTTCTCAAACCCCAAACATATAATTCCCTGGCATACGGACCTACAGATTATATGGGTAATAAATCGTTTTCAAAAAAATGATCGACATCAAGAAGTTAGTATTTTCTGTATTATTTCCAAGCTTGCGCTTCCATACTCTTTCGGCCTATAGAATACACCATACCATTTTCATCTAATCCAATTATACGGCGTTCCGCACTACAAATTAGCTACTATCTGTACTGGAGAAATTGTATATCGGATGCCCTTAAGCCTAGCTACTTACTATTATTTGATCCAAATACGTAGGCCTGATCTTTTCCGGAAACCTTGGCCAATGTAGAATATGAAACTGCCTTAAATATCTTCAAAGTATAATTTTAAAGTTGGCTTTAAACTTATGGAAAAGGTGTTAATAATTTAACTAGTTGATCAACACCTGCTCCACTTATGGTGTTTCTATTACAGTCACGGGGAATAGCTCGACCGAGTCGTCCTTGCTCTCCACACCCATATGAATAAATTGTTCGGTTTTTTGTAAGAAAGACTATGTGATCAGCACCAAATGCTATTTAATAACGTTGCCAAAATGATAGGTGATGGCAATTTTTCACTTCCATTTATTGCAAAACTTAAAGACGACTAAAATAAGCAGTTTATGCATTAAGAGTTAAGAGTTAAGTTTGGATATCGAGAAGTGTAATGAGTTATTTTCGCTGTTTATAACGATGATCATTTGAGTTAATAATTGTGGCGCGTTGTGTGCAACACCATCAGCGCCTGCTCTATTTTTCTGCCAAAACAAGTTGAAAAGAAATTAGTTTTTTTATTTGATTGATACTGAACTCAGGATATCGTATAAACTAGAAACTTTTCTGACCTACTCACCATAGAAAAAGTATATTTTAAAATTTTGAGAAAATTACTTATTACGGATTCTAGAATGTTTATTTTATTTTCAGAAGTATTTAGTACACAGAATTTTTATATTTCACAATAATAATTTTTCTTAAAATTATACAGTTCACAAAAAATCGATATTCTTAAACTTCCTTTAAGGATCCAGACTTAACGTTCTCGCTGTATGAGCTTCTAAAATACCAATCTTAACTTTACGCATGGCATGTTTGACACTTTCCACAATACGTTACATTTTAAAAAGATAACGCATACACTTTTTTATCTATATTTTTTTATAATTTTTATTCTTGTAATTTAAATTTTTTGCTTTGAAAACAGCACTTTTTATCAGCGTATTTTTAAAATTGATGTAAAATGTATAATTCACAAAAAATATATCGAAAAACATCATCTCAAATGCATTTCGTCATAAGGATCTAAGGAAAAGTAAATTAAACAATGTAAATTAAACACCGTTCTTAAGAGTAGCATAAGCAAATTTTTAAAATCTTTTGCACAAGCATTTGAAACGGACAAGAAAATGCGTATTCTCATTTTACTTCTTTGTTTAATCAACTTAATTGGAGTTGTCAAATGAATTATTAATTATCAAATTCGAGGTAATATTACAAGAGTATGCGGTTCTAATTCCATGTCGAATAAAAGATAATACACCGAAAGCAATTAATGAAGGCGGCATTATGTATATTTAGCGGCATATAAAATTCGTGGTCTTTACTATTAGTCTATATATTTATGACATGCATTAACTGCTTTAATCATTCCATGGTAATATTGTTTTAATATGCTATAACCATAGACATTTAAATTGTTTTGTATACTAACTTTCTGTGATCTTGTTCAGCTCCTCCTTCAATGCCGTCTTTATCGTTTCCATTGCGATGATTGAGCTTTGGTTTCCACAACATAACCATAAACCCATGTTCGTCACCAGTTACGACCCTCTGAAGCAAACTTGGGTCGTTGCGAACTGAGTCCAACAGCTCCATGACAATGTAAACGCGACACTGTTTTTGATCGAAAGCGAGTAATTTTGGCACTAATTTCGCGGCGACCCGTCTCATGCCCAAATCATTAGTTTAGGTGTTCAGCAACTTCTCTAACGGTGTTTCGACGATTGGCCAGTATTATTTTCTTCACTTCATCAATGTTTTCGTCTGTTGTTGATGTGCTCGGGCGTCCGGTACGCTTTTCGTTGTTCATATCTTCTCGGCCCTCTGAGACGGTGTTCCGCACTATAAATTAGCTACTATCTGTAGTGGGGAAAAAATTGTAATATTTTTGCAAACAATTGTATATCGGATGCCCTTAAACCTAGCTACTTACTATTATTTGATTCAAATACGTAGACCTGATCTTTTCCGGAAACCTTGGCCAATGTAGAATATGAAACTGCCTTAAATATATTCAAAATGTAATTTTAAAGTTGGCTTTAAACTAATGGAAAAGGTGTTAATAATTTAACTAGTTGATCAACACCTGCTCCACTTCTGATGTTTCTATTACAGTCACGGGGAATAGCTCGACCGAGTTGTCCTTGTTCTCCACACCCATATGTATAAATTGTTTCGGTTTTTGTAAGAAAGACTATGCGATCAGCACCAAATGATATTTTAATAGCGTTCCCAAAATTATAGGGTATGGCAATTTTTCACTTCCATTTATAGTCGTAAGATTTAAAGACGACTAAAATAAACTTTTGTATGCATTAAAAAAAAGCAGCCAGTGAGCTAAGTTTGGATATCGAGGAGCGTAATGAGTTGTTTTCGTTGTTTATAACGATCATAATTTGAGTTAATAGTTGTGGCGCGTTGTGTGCAACACTATCAGCTCCTGCTCTATTTTGCTGCCAAAGCAAGTAGAAAAGAAATTAGTTTCTCTGATTTGATTGCTACTGAACTCACGATATCTTATAAACTAGAAACTTTTCTGACCTCTTGTAAACCATAGAAAAAATATACTTTGAAATTTTGAGCAAATTACTTATTATACTTTTTAGAATGTTTATTTTATTTTCAGAAGTATTTAGTATACAGAATTTTTATATTTCACAAGAATAATTTTTCTTAAAATTATAAAAGAAAACATATTTTATACAGTTCGCCAAAATCAATATTCTTAAACTTTCTTTAAGGATGCAGACTTAACGTTCCCGCTGTATGAGCTTCTGAAATACTAGTCTTAACTTTACGCTTTTCACAACTCTTTTCATTTTAAAAAGATAACTTTTTATCTATATTTTTTTATAATTTTTATTCTTGTAATTTAATTTTTTTTTTGCTTTGAAAACAGCACTCTTTATCAACGCATTTTTAAAATTGATGTAAAATGTATAATTCGTAAAAATATATCGAAAAGCATCATCTCAAATGCATTTTGTCATAAAGATCTAGGATGAAGTGAATTAAGCAATGAAAATTTAACACCTTTCTTAAGACTAGCATAAGCAAATTTTTTAAATCTCTTGCACAAGAATTTGGAACCGATAAAAATAGGTATTTTCATTTTACGTTTTTGTTTAATCAACTTAATTGGAGTTCTCACATGAATTATTAATTATCAAATTCGAGGTAATATACATGAGTATGCGGCGAAGAAAGGATAATACTCCAAAAGCAATTAATGAAGGGGGCATTATATATATTTAGTGGCATATAAAATTCGTGATCTTTACTATTGGTCTGTATATTTATGACATGTATTAACTGCTTTAATCATTCCTTGGTAATATTGTTTTAATATTCTATAACCATAGACATTTAAATCGTTTTGTTTACCAATTTATTAGTTATTGTATTTGTTCAAAAGCGCTAATGTCCAACAATTTACAATTCTTGTAAGTTTTTGAAGGTTTTCTTAATATTTCTTCTAAGCGGTTATGATCTACGAATTTCATGCTCTTTAACCTTTTGCTATATCTTTTTTTGTTTCTACTTTGTAATTATTACGTATCATAAAAATATAATATTACTGTTTCATAAAAGTAAATGAAATAAAATATTACATGTGAAAACAATTTCACAGTATAGAGATATCCGTGAATACTGAATTGTTTTCATACATATTATTTTGGGTACCAAGTATTAACAGTGCGTTGTCAACCACTGCAAACAATAATACTTTTAAGTCCGACAGATGCTTTGAGCTTATAAGGGTAAGTGTTACGCAAATGTCTTCTGAATCTGTTCCCGATAATTTACAGTTCTCGAACCTCCAAACATATAATACCCCGGCATCACTAGTAGCAAAGGAAGTAGCGGACCTACAGCTTATACGGGTGATAGATTTGTTTTCAGAAAAAGGAATCCAAGTTCAAAAGTTCTGTATTATTTCCTAAGCCCACGCCTCGATATTCTTTGCGATCCATCGAATACACCACATTCATTTTCTTCTAATCCTATTGCATGGTGTTTGGCACTACAAATTAGCTTCTATCTGTACTGGGAAAATGGTAATCGGATTCTCTTAAACCTAGGTGGTTGTTATTATTTGATGCGAATAAGACCTGATCTTTTCCCGAAACCTTGGTAAATGTAGAATATGAGACTGCCTAAATATCTTCAACATGTAATTTCAGGGTTGGCTTTAAACTAATGGGAAAAGGTGTTAATAATTTAACTAGTTGATCAATACCTGCTCCACTTCTGGTGCTTCTATTAGTCATAGGAACTAGTTCGACCGAGCTGCCCTTGCTCTCCACAACTACATGTATAAATTGTTCCGTTTTTGTAAGAAAGACTGTGATCGGCACCAGATGCTATTTTAACCACGTTACCAGAAAGTATATAGTATGGCAATTTTTCTTTTCCAGTTATAGTCATGTGATTTAAAGACGGCTAATATAAACTTTATGTGCATTAAGAAAAAATTATCCAGTGAGTTGACAGCGAGAAGTGTGAGTTATTTTGTCTGTTATTGGTAACGACCATTTGAATTAATAAAATGTACCGCGGTGAGTGCAACACATTAGCTCCTGCTGCGTATATCTGCCAAAACAAATTGAAAAGAAACTAGTTTCTCCTATTTGAATGCCACGGAACTCGCGGTATCGTATAAAGTTATATTATAAATAATTTTTGTATTAATGTTTTTGTTATTATTTTAGACACAATTCTATGAATTGCCTAGAAAAACTATTTATTATTGATTTATTTCTAAATTTTTACTGCCCCAAAAATGCTGAATTGTTAAACTGTTTGGGACAACCCAGTTAAAATTTATCCTGTCATGAGTAAATAGTTAAAAAGCTCGAATTTTACTATGAGTACAAAATTATCTAAAAATTTGTTTCTTAGCGTTGTTGGAGTTTTCTGATAAAATAGTGCAAATGTCAGTTATAATCAGCGTCGAATTATTAACACAATCTACAATTTAATAATTTTTTATTATACAGATGATACTTTCGTAATAATTGATTATAATTACGCCAACATTTATTATCTCATAAACTTGTGAATACTTCTTTCTATATCCTATTCTCAAAATTTTCAATATTCTGTTAGCTTAAAGCGTTACACACCCTTAATGTGCCAAATTCAATTTTCTTGTTTTTCATACGCGCGTATAATAAAAGTTAATTTTTTTGTTAAAAATATGATTACAACAAATAGTTTTAAATAATTTGAAAATTAATTATGTCTACGAAAGGGTTAAACTGTTTATAGCTCAATGATTAATTTTATCACCAAAGTAATTAGATAAAGCAACCTTTGAGGGAGAAAATCAGTTTATGGCAAAAATAAATTGAGATTGATAAAGTTAGTTTGCTAGGAACAATTCTTTGTCAAAATACTTTATTCGCTTAAAATGCGTAGAGAATTGAGAAAGCTGAGAACTGAATAAAATACTTAACTAATCACTCGGCCTGTGTGTATTTTGAAAATCACTCCGAAAAGAGTTAATGAAATCAGCATTTTAGGATGTATATTTTGTAGCATACAAAATTTGTGGTCTTTACCATTAATCTGTATATTTATGACATGTATTAACTGCTTTCAACTTTCATTATTCCATGTCAGCCTTGTTTTAATATACTACAACCATAAACAATTGAATTGTTTTATTTACCAATTTATTGGTTATTGTAGCTGTTCAAAAACGCTGATATCCAATGATATACATTTCTTTTAAGTTTTTGGAGATTTTCTTAATATTTGTTTTTAGTCGTTATGATCTAGCTTTTTATCATCTTCAACTACTCGTTATATTTCATGATACTTTAAAGAAGGGTAATAATAAGCTTTATATGTATTAAGAAAATGAATCCAACGAGTTAAGTTTGGACAGCAAGAAGTGTATTGAGCCATTTTGTTCGTTTTCGGTGACGATATTTCGAATTAATGAAATGTACCGCAGTGAGTGCAACGCTATCAGCTCCTGCTCTGTTTTTCTGCCAAATTTAAAAGCAATTAGTTTCTCTGTTTTGTTTGACACCGAACTCTACATCGCGATATCCTACATACTGGAAACTTTTCTGACTTCCTGCAAACCATAAAAAATATACTTTGAAATTTTGTACCAATCACTTGTTAATTTTTAGAGTGTTTATTTTCTGAACTACCAAAGTATTTTAGAATTGTAAGCAAAATAATTTAATTATCGATGCCGTTGGTAGTATCACATTTTGAAAAGTATTTTATAAACAGTATTTTTATATTTCACAACAATAATTTTTGTTAAAATTTAAAAAACATATTTTATACAGTTCACATAAAATTGATGTTGTTCCTAAACTTCCTTTAGGGATCCAGTCTTAACTTATGCGTACGTCATTTTTGATATCTTCACAATTCTGTTTTCCTTTTTTTTTTAAAATATGACGCATTGATTTTTTTTATCTATATTTCTTTACAACTTTTATTTTTGTAACCTGAATGTATTGCTTTGAAAAAGCACTATGTTTCAACGCTCTTTTAAAGTTTATCTAAAACGTATAATTTGCTAAAATTTATCGAAAGACATCATCCGAAATGGATTTTATCATAAAGATATAGATCGAAGTGTAGTAAAAGTTTATGAAAATTTCACATCTGTCTTAAGGTTAGCATAAATCGAGTTTTTAAATTATCATGCACATGCATTTGGAACGGACAAAAATATGATAATTCTCATTTTACTGCTTGGTATGTCACCTTAATTGGAGTTCTCAATTGAATTATCACTTATCAACTTTAAGGTATTATACATGAGCACATGTTCTGATTCCATGTGTAACTGGCATTTTTGTAGTTTAACATTTTTCGCTTCCTTTCTGTTAGCGTATGTAAAAATACATCGTTTCTTTGGAATCGCTGTTTGTATCAAGTAAATACGTCCGAATAGTTTTCATATTGTATGCAATTTAACTCGCGTGTATTAATTAAAGATAGATAAATTGAAGCTTGATTCTCATTAATAAATAAATTCCAACTTATCGGAAACGATAAACAGCCTGTAATTAATTATTAGATACGATTGTTACATTCACGTTTTAGATGTTCCTTATGTTATTAGCAGTCTAGATAAGAGTCGATACGCGGTTGGGATAACAACGATTGATATATCTACAGAGAAGAGTTCTAGTTTGTATTTTGTTCCTATATGTTAATTACGTTACGTGGTTAGTTTTCGTTCCTCGTTCCTATAGATTGTTTACGTTGCGGGAAGACTGCTTTTCGTTTTGCTTTGAAGATAGTGATAGTGATTTTATATTTATTAACTACAAGCACGTGTGTCTTAAGGTCATTGACTGACGGTTTTAGTGGTACGCGTAGCTTTACTAATTGTTTTTTTTGTTGATTTTCTGTTGGAAATAAAAGTACTTGACGTGTGTTTTACGGAACATTTTGGACGGTTTTATTTAGTGATAGGCGTGGCTTTTACTAATTGTTTTTTGTTGCTGTGATACTGTAGTTTTCTGAATTTTCTAACAAAGCATCTAAAATAGATCCTTACTTGTGCAAGTTTCGTGTTTGCGAAATATAACCGATTACCGGTTTACTAAGGTATTGTTTGAAGTTTCTCACTGCTCGTTGGGATGTTTATGAAAATAATATACCTTTGGTCCCAGTTGAAATTAAACTAGTGCTACAGAATATTCCGAAATTATTGTCTTAGGAAATAGAATTACCAAAAAATTTATCAACTACATAGTTACGACGCGTGATATTGTCTGCTGCTAACCCCAGTGAAATACGTAGGTGTGATTAGTGTAACGTGTGATAAGTTCCATCAACACCCTCACAGTCAAGGGTGAAGTGCTTCGTTAGTGCAGGACATCGTTGATTCCCACACTTCAGCTGCAAGGAAGCGTGGCTGAAGGACTTTTGTAAGTTGAACTATTTCCTACTGGTTATTATTTTAAATATCTATTCATTGCTTTACCATATCTTTGTCGTTCTGATACCTTTTACAATAGACTTGCATGCTATTTTAAAACATAGAAAAAAAAAAGAAAGAAAGAAAAATCAATACTACTAAATTACTCATACCAATTGTGTCTTATTTATTTATCTTTTGTCTACATTTTATCTGATTTATGTTTAATTGGTGTGCGAGGAAACGTTTCTGCTACTCCCCAATATTACCTCACTTTGTACTAAATATTTTTGTATTGCTTTTACCGTTGTTATATTATATAGTTTATCTAAACAGTTTTTATTTACATTCTACAAAGTACTGAATAACTTAGACTTTTCATTGCTGCTATGCTTTTTCTTTATTTCAGGTTTGCAGGACTAATCTTTTTTATTTCAGGTTTGCTATTCTAATTTCTTTTATTGCAGGTACTGTTACTAACTGCTTATCGCCGCATACATCATATGTCAGTCTGCTTTCTACAACCCCCCCTACTCTCCGATTGAGCCGAGTCATTCTTTGACTTTCTTTGTGTTACGTAGCATAAATTTGGCGCCCAACGTGGCTGCCACGAAAAAAACGTAACACATGGCAAAGATAAGATAACGTTCCGAAAACAGTTAATGAAGGCGGCATTATATATATTTTGTGACACAAAATTTGTGGTCCTTATTATTAATCTGTATATAAGATATATTAACTGCTTTAATCATTCCATGGTAGTTATGTTTTAATATACTGTAACCATAAACAATTTACTTGTTTTGTTTACCAATTCATTAGTTATTATAGTTGTTCAAAATAGCCGTTATCTAATGATATACATTTCTTAATTATCAAATTTGACGTGTTATATATACCTGAATACATAGTTCTAATTCAATGGCGAAAAAACTAATACTCCGAAAACAATTAATGAAGGCGCATTTTAGGAAACGTGTATATTTTGTGGCTTATAAAATTTATGGTCTTTGCTATTAATCAGTAATAACATATTAACTGTTTTGATCATTTCATGGTAGTCTTCTTTTAATATACTACAACAATCAACCATTGATTTGTTTTGATTGCTAATTTATTAGCTATTGCAGTTGTTCAAAAGCGATTATATCCAATTGCATACATTTCTTTTAGGTTTTTGTAGGTTTTCTTAATATTTCATTTTAGCTGTTACGATCTAGGTTTTTCGTTTTATTCAACCCTTTTTTTATACATTTTTTTTGTTCTACTTCATAGTTATTACGTTTCATAAAAAATAGTATTACAGTATCATTAAACAAAAGCGAATAAACTATTACACATGAAAACAATTACATAGTTAGGAGGTGTCCGTGATTACTGGATTTCCTTCATAAATATTATTTTGAATACCAAGAACTACAGTGTGTTGACTGCCATTGCAAACAAGACATACTTTTAAGTCCAATAGATGCTTTTAGCCTACAAGAGAAGGTGTTAAACAAACGTCTTTCGAATCAGTTCTTGAGTGTTGTACAGTTCTCAAACCCCGAACATATAATTCCCTGGCATACGGACTCACAGACTATATGGGCGATAGGTCGTTTTCAAAAAAAGTAATCGGCAATAAGAAGTTAGCATTTTCTGTATTATTTCCAAGTTTGCGCCTACATGCTCTTTCGGCCTATAGAATACACCATACCATTTTCATCTTATCCTATTAGACGGTGTTCCGCACTACAAATTGGCTACTATCTGTATTGGGGAAAAATTGTAATATTTTTGGAAAAAATTGTATATCGGATGCCCTTAAACCTAGCTGCCTACTATTATTTGATTCAAATACGTAGACCTGATCTTTTCCGGAAACCTTGGCCAATGTAGAATATGAGACTGCCTTACATATCTTCAAAGTGTAATTTTAAAGTTGGCTTTAAACTAATGAAAAAGGTGTTAATAATTTAACTAGTTGATCAACACCTGCTCCACTACTGGCGTTTCTATTACAGTCACGGGGAATAGCTTGACCGAGTTGTCCTTGCTCTCCACGCCCATATGAATAAATTGTTCGGTTTTTTTGTAAGAAAGACTGTGTGATCAGCACCAAATGCTATTTTAATAAATAATAACGTTCCCAAAATTATAGGGTATGGCAATTTTTCACTTCCATTTATAGTCGTAAGATTTAAAGACGACTAAAATAAATTTTGTATGCATTAAGAAAAAGCAGCCAGTGAGTGAAGTTTGGATATCGAGAAGTGTAATGAGTTATTTTCGTTGTTTATAACGATCATCATTTGAGTTAATAATTGTGGCGCGTTGTGTGCTACACTATCAGCTCCTGCTCTATTTTTCTGCCAAAACAAGTTGAAAAGAAATTAGTTTCTCTGATTTGTTTGCTACTGAATTCACGATATCTTATAAACTGGAAACTTTTCTGACCTCCTGTAAACCATAGAAAAAGTATACTTTGAAATTTTGAGCAAATTACTTATTATAGCTTTTAGAATGTTTATTTTATTTTCAGAAGTATTTAGTAGAGAGAATTTTTATATTTCACAATAATAATTTTTCTTAAAATTATAAAAGAAAACATATTTTATACAGTTCGCACAAAATCAATATTCTTAAACTTCCCTTAAGGATCCATTTCCTGCTGCATGAGCTTTTGAAATACCAATCATAACTTTACGCTTTCCACAATCCTTTTCATTTTAAAAAGACAACGCATAGACTTTTTATCTATATTTTTTTATAATTTTTATTCTTGTAATTTAAATTTTTTTGCTTTGAAAACAGCACTTTTTATCAGCGTATTTTTAAAATTGATGTAAAATGTATAATTCATAAAAAATATATCGAAAAACATCATCTCAAATGCATTTCGTCATAAAGATCTAAGGAAAAGTGAATTAAACAATGTAAATTTAACACCGTTCTTAAGATTAGCATAAGCAAATTTTTTAAATCTTTTGCACAAACATTTGGAACGGACAAAAAATGCGTATTCTCATTTCACTTCTTTGTTTAATCAACTTAATTGGAGTTATCAAATGAATTATTAATTATCAAATTCGAGGTAATATTACAAGAGTATGCGGGTCTAATTTCATGGCGAATAAAAGATAATACTCCGAAAGCAATTAATGAATGCGGGATTATGTATATTTACAGGCATTTAAAATTTGTGGTCTTTACTATTAGTCTATATATTTATGACATGTATTAACTGCTTTAATCATTCCATGGTAATATTGTTTTAATATACTATAACCATAGACATTTAAATTGTTTTGTATACTAATTTTCTGTGATCTTGTTCAGCTCCTCCTTCAATGCCGTCTTTATCCTTTCTATTGCGATGATTGAGCTTTGGTTTCCACAACATAACCATAAACCCATGATTCTTCACCAGTTACGACCCTCTGAAGCAAACTTGGGTCGTTGCGAACTGAGTCCAACAGCTCCATGACAATGTAAACGCGACACTGTTTTTGATCGAAAGCGAGTAATTTTGGCACTAATTTCGCGGCGACCCATCTCATGCCCAAATCATTAGTTTAGGTATTCAGCAACTTCTCTAACGGTGTTTCGACGATTGGCCAGTATTATTTTCTTCGCTTCATCAATGTTTTCGTCTGTTGTTGATGTGCTCGGGCGTCCGGTACGCTTTTCGTTGTTCATATCTTCTCGGCCCTCTGAGACGGTGTTCCGCACTATAAATTAGCTACTATATGTAGTGGGGAAAAAATTGTAATATTTTTGGAAAAAATTGTATATCGGATGCCCTTAAACCTAGCTACTTACTATTATTTGATTCAAATACGTAGACCTGATCTTTTCCGGAAACCTTGGCCAATGTAGAATATGAAACTGCCTTAAATATCTTCAAAATGTAATTTTAAAGTTGGCTTTAAACTAATGGAAGAGGTGTTAATAATTTAACTAGTTGATCAACACCTGCTCCACTTCTGATGTTTCTATTACAGTCACGGGGAATAGCTCGACCGAGTTGTCCTTGCTCTCCACACCCATGTGTATAAATTTTTGTAAGAAAGACTATGCGATCAGCACCAAATGCTATTTTAATAGCGTTCTCAAAATTATAGGGTATGACAATTTTTCACTTCCATTTATAGTCGTAAGATTTAAAGACGACTAAAATAAACTTTGTATGCATTAAAAAAAAGCAGCCAGTGAGCTAAGTTTGGATATCGAGAAGTGTAATGAGTTATTTTCGTTGTTTATAACGATCATAATTTGAGTTAATAAATGTGGCGCGTTGTGTGCAACACTATCAGCTCCTGCTCTATTTTTCTGCCAAAACAAGTTGAAAAGAAAATAGTTTCTCTGATTTGATTGCTACTGAACTCACGATATCTTAAAAACTGGAAACTTTTCTGACCTCCTGTAAACCATAGAAAAAGTATACTTTGAAATTTTGAGCAAATTACTTATTATAACTTTTAGAATGTTTATTTTATTTTCAGAAGTATTTAGTAGAGAGAATTTTTATATTTCACAATAATAATTTTTCTTAAAATTATAAAAGATAACATATTTTATACAGTTCGCCAAAATCAATATTCTTAAACTTTCTTTAAGGATCCAGACTTAACGTTCCCGCTGTATGAGCTTGTGAAATACCAATCTTAACTTTACGCTTTTCACAACTCTTTTCATTTTAAAAAGATAACTTTTTATCTATATTTTTTTATAATTTTTATTCTTGTAATTTAATTTTGTTTTGCTTTGAAAACAGCACTCTTTATCAACGCATTTTTAAAATTGATGTAAAATGTATAATTCGTAAAAATATATCGAAAAGCATCATCTCAAATGCATTTTGTCATAAAGATCTAGGATTTAGTGAATTAAGCAATGAAAATTTAACACCTTTCTTAAGACTAGCATAAGCAAATTTTTTAAATCTCTTGCAAAATAGGTATTTTCATTTTACGTTTTTGTTTAATCAACTTAATTGGAGTTCTCACATGAATTATTAATTATCAAATTCGAGGTAATATACATGAGTATGCGGCGAAGAAAAGATAATACTCCAAAAACAATTAATGAAGGAGGCATTATATATATTTAGTGGCATATAAAATTCGTGATCTTTACTATTGGTCTGTATATTTATGACATGTATTAACTGCTTTAATCATTCCTTGGTAATATTGTTTTAATATTCTATAACCATAGACATTTAAATCGTTTTGTTTACTAATTTATTAGTTATTGTATTTGTTCAAAAGCGCTAATGTCCAATAATTTACAATTCTTGTAAGTTTTTGAAGGTTTTCTTAATATTTCTTCTAAGCGGTTATGATCTACGAATTTCATGCTCTTGAACCCTTTGCTATATCTTTTTTTGTTTCTACTTTGTAATTCTTCTTAATCTTCTTTGGGGATTAAATTATTTTGAAAACGATCCTAGGTTATGGATCGAAACGTTAATAAAGATAATTTTAAAAACTATGAGTGGTTTAATCCCCAAAGAAGATTAAGAAGAATACTAAACAAACCACAACAAACATACAGGGAGTATTTACTTTGTAATTATTACGTATCATAAAAATATAATATTACTGTTTCATAAAAATAAATGAAATAAAATATTACATGTGAAAACAATTTCACAGTATAGAGATATCCGTGAATACTGAATTGTTTTCATACATATTATTTTGGGTACCAAGTATCAACAGCGCGTTGTCTACCACTGCAAACAATAATACTTTTAAGTCCGACAGATGCTTTGAGCTTATAAGGGTAAGTGTTACGCAAATGTCTTCTGAATCTGTTCCCGATAATTTACAGTTCTCGAACCTCCAAACAGATAATGCCCCGGCATCACTAGTAGCAAAGGAAGTAGCGGACCTACAGCTTATATGGGTGATAGATTTGTTTTCAGAAAAAGGAATCCAAGTTAAAAAGTTCTGTATTATTTCCTAAGCACACGCCTCTATATTCTTTGCGGTCCATCGAATACACCACATTCATTTTCTTCTAATCCTATTGCATGGTGTTCACCTCTACAAATTAGCTTCTATCTGTACTGAGAAAATTGTAATTAGATGCTCTTAAACCTAGGTGGTTGTTATTATTTGATGCGAATAAGACCTGATCTTTTCCGGAAACCTTGGTAAATGTAGAATATGAGACTGCCTAAATATCTCCAACATGTAATTTCGGAGTTGGCTTTAAACTAATGGGAAAAGGTGTTAATATCTTAACTAGTTGATCAATACCTGCTCCACTTTTGGCGCTTCTATTACAGTCACGGGAACTAGTTCGACTGAGCTGTTCTTGCTCTCCACAACTACATGTATAAATTGTTCCGTTTTTGTAAGAAAGACTGTGATCAGCACCAGATGCTATTTTAACCACGTTACCAAAAAATATATGGTATAACAATTTTTCATTTCCAGTTATAGTTATGTGATTTAAAGACGGCTAATATAAAGTTTATATGCATTAAGAAAAAATTATCCAGTGAATTAAGTTTGTACAGCGAGAAGTGTGAGTTATTTTGTCTGTTATTGGTAACGACCATTTGAATTAATAAAATGTACCGCGGTGAGTGCAACACATTAGCTCCTGCTGTGTATATCTGCCAAAACAAATTGAAAAGAAACAAGTTTCTCTTATTTGAATGCCACGGAACTCGCGATATCGTATAAAGTTCCATTATAAATCATTTTTGTATTAATGTTTTTGTTATTATTTTAAACATAAATCTATGAATTGCCTAGAGAATCTATTTATTATTGATTTATTTCTAAATTTTTACTGCCCCAAAAATGCTGAATTGTTAAACTGTTTGGGACAACCCAGTTAAAACTTATCATGTCATGAGTAAATAGTTAAAAAGCTCGAATTTTACTATGAGTACAAAATTTTCTAAAAATTTGTTTCTTTAGCGTTGGAGTTTTCTGATAAAACAGTGCAAATGTCAGTTATAATCAGCGTCGAATTATTAGCACAATCTATAATTTAATAATTTTTTATTACACAGATGATACTTTCGTAATAATTGATTATGATTACGCCAACATTTATTATCTCATAAACTTGTGAATACTTCTTTCTATATCCTATTCTCTAAATTTTCAGTATTCTGTTAGCTTAAAGCGTTACACGCCCTAAATGCGCCAAATCCAATTTTCTTATTTTTCATACACACGTATAACAAGAGTTGATTTTTTTGTTAAAAATATGATTACAACAAATAGTTTTAAATAATTTGAAAATTAATTATGTCTACGAAAGGGTTAAACTGTTTATAGCTCAATGATTAATTTTATCACCAAAATAATTAGATAAAGCCACCTGAGGGAGAAAATCAGTTTATGGCAAAAAGAAATTGAGATTGATAAAGTTAGTTTGCTAGGAACAATTCTTTGTCAAAATACTTTATTCGCTTAAAATGCGTAGAGAATTGAGAAAGCTGAGAACTGAATAAAATATTTAACTAATCCCTCGGCCTGTGTGAATTTTGAAAATTCTTACATTTTCTACAAATATTTTTTAATAAAAGATTTTTGTATGAAAAGTAATACCTTAGCAAAAACGCCTATAAAAAAATTGTAGAGAAATTTTTACTTAGTAATTGATTGTGTCAATATTTTTTGGATTTTTTTTAATTGATTAAAATTCTGTAATCTTACAAACAGTATTGTGTAATTATTAGAATTGTAGGTAATGCCCAATTTTGCGTTTCTAAAATTGGGAAATATTTAATTTATACAATATATTCTTTCTAATATAAATTCCCGTAACAGTTTTACTCTTTAAAAGGTTTATAGGAATGTTTTGTCTAGTTGTACCGAAAAAATTAAAAGGAAAACTGCAATTCTGAGCCAAGTATTAAATCAATTAATGGGCATATATTTAGGAATAATAATTTTTATTGAAGTTATCAAGTCAACACCAGGCGGTTCTCAGAAATTTGATGTTCCTGAACTAGATATAACGTTCCCACGGAGCTTTCAAAACATTGGGCTTACGTTACATGATTCTTAAATTTTTGACACTTTTGGTCATTTTAAAAACACCTCAAAATGTGTGTTGTAGTTATCGAAAGCGATAGTTTTAGAGGATATATGCGCCAAGTTATGTAGTGATAGTGAATGATTTGACGACGCCTCTGAAACTATATACAATAATCCAAATGCAATACATACTTGACGAAGATATACCAGATTTAAAATGTTTGAATCGG
Organism: Platerodrilus igneus; assembly: GCA_036346225.1. Taxonomy (NCBI): domain Eukaryota; kingdom Metazoa; phylum Arthropoda; class Insecta; order Coleoptera; family Lycidae; genus Platerodrilus; species Platerodrilus igneus. The sequence goes on from JARFIW010001617.1 coordinate 2,545,797, forward strand.
AAATATTACGCTTTTGCAATTTAGAATGTTTTGAGGACCGTTACATTTTTTGGGAGTGCTGATAAATTCAAACACGTAAACAATATGTGACGTTATCTTAACTACACAATGATCTAAATTTCTAGCGTTTGTAGAGCCTTTTGAATACATTCATGTATTTTTAAAGGAAAACAGCGCATTTTACCGATAGATTTTTTTAAAACTTGGTCTGTTAACACGTTGTCGGATCTCGATCTCATACAGATAATTTTCTCAAACAATATGTAGAACTACAAAAATTTCTTAATTTCCGATCCCATGTGTTGTGTAAACATCCCTTTCATACTTTTTCAAAAAGCGTATAATGCGTTTGTTCGTAAACCAAAAGAATAACCTGTAGATGCTTTTTGCAGACAGTGAGCCGTTGGAGATAATCGGAATCAGAATTATATGTGATATGACAGTTCTTCACAATTTCATGAAAATGCGGGATTTGTTTAGAAATGTAAATATTTGTAAGAGCTACAAAACTGGATGTATAATGTAGATATCGTCAATACTTAAGTGGGCGCAGCGGTAAACCTGTTCTCTCTATTCTATAGTACTATCATTAACAGCTAAAGTTGTAAATCTGTCATTGTTTATTATAGTTAAGCGTTGTTAGGCTAGTCCGGTATTACTTCCAAGCTAACACTTAGTCATTTTATAATTCCGTAACGAAAGTACAATGAAACATAAAGTTTGAAAATATTAGATTTTTTAAAGAATTTTCAATATGTAAAAAAGCCTGACAAAGCGATCAAAGACACCGCTCTTCAACGAGCTCCAATATATCCAGAAATTGACAACAAATTATGGTCCTTTGTATAAGCCGGTCGTCCATCATCAATTAAACAAGAAGTCGAGTTTTTCAATAACATAAGCATGAGCTATGTGCAGTTATGATTTGATGTACGTTACACTGGTAGCTGTCGAGCTTGCATTCTCACGGATTTAAAGTTGTATGTCATGAAACTTTTTATACCTATCAGACGTGTGACGGCTGGAATCCCGAAAGAATTACACCGATGACAAATGTAATTAAAACTTTTCTGGAAAACCATTCTGACTTCCCTGTTCTTACATTTATATTCGACAAAGTACACGCGGTTTGTTTGATCCACTGCGCGATTGAAGAATTTCAATTTTCTGAATGCTTTGCAGCCTTAAAGCTCAAGTCAACTTGAGTAAATTACCGTAATAAGAAGAAATTATTTACGCTTTATTACGCAAAAATATTTCAAAAGCGGGAAACGCGAAATGCATTGTTTATTATAACTCGCCGTAGCTCCTTGTGTTAATTAGAAATCCGTCGCTTATGTAAGGAAGTGCTATTATTGTATTTGATTTGTGTAACTTTGTTTTTTCTAGTAACCGTCGGAAGTAAGTTTACTACACGATCTAACAAGGAGAATTTAAATTGTCTTCGGAGTTAGTTAAACTTCTAAATAAACCTTCTAATTTAAAGAAATTTTTGATTTTCCTTTAGTCTGAAGGTCTGTTTACATTTGTCAAAATAAATTTTGTCTGGTATATTTTGCATCAAGTCCTAAACATAAGGGTGGGTGATTATTAACTAATTGTACGGACATACCCAGAGGAGTTGTTGAAGATGCTGCTGGACCCTCTTCTTCCTCAAGGAGTCGAATGGGTCTGGCTTGTTTCCTACGGGACATGCCGCACTACACTGTCCACTCACTGTCACTTTTGTTATCTAACAACACATGATAACCCGAGGCTTTTAAAAAAAATAAAAATTATTATCTTATATTATGACAGTTATGATGTTCTTCAATTTTCATATCTATATGTGATTGGCTGGGAATAACGTGCGAGCTGAACGGCGCCGAGATGCTGTCTGTAGTGTCCGACGCTCTCGTGGTGGGGACCGGCGCTTGGAACGGGCGGCGTCGACGCTACCCTCGGTTTATATCGGCTTTCCTCGAGTTTCACTCGCGTTGCAGCTCCTTGCGTCTTCATACAAACCTCTTAATCCTAAAGTAAAATCACAACATAAAATTTTCTAATTACTAACTTAGATCGGTTAAATGTGTAAGTTTGTATAAACGAGGGGTGTTAGATGCCCGCGTGTACTCTGCGTGGGTGACTGTTGTGACAGACGGAGCGTCCAGTACACAGAGCGGCATTTGACTAACACTAAGTGGTGCTCGGGCCGGCCCAGTCCCGCCTTCTGCTCACCTGGAGAAAGAGTAGGGACTGATGTTTCACCACACTCCGCGCTCAAGCAGGTAATTCATAAATCACCGATGATATTACCCAAGTATCTTAATGATATTCTGGCACGGATTAATGTAACTCTGAACTATATCTGGACACCGGCGATTTAGGTTGAGATAACAATACAAACCGTCACGAAAATAGATACAATTATAACCCTTTTAATACAAAGCATAATGTTATATATAAAAACCGAAAGTAAATTCGTTTCCTGAAAGCTTTTGGGTGTTTCAGTTCTCGCTTCAAGCTTCAGACTACATTTCTGTTGACAGAATGAATGTTAAACGCTACCGTGCTTTTTGGTTTGTTTACAACTTTACACAGATGGATACAGATTTTCAAATATTTCTTGTAGGTTAGGTTATGTCCGGTATTACTTATAAGAAATCCCCATATTTCTATCAGATATTCTTTTCTGTTTTCGCGAAAATACTAAGATTAACAATTAATAAAGATACCACTATATGAAATCATGGAGTTTTAACACCACTTATTTGGCGAAGAAACTGCGTATATCATAGTTTGCTCCAAATTATGAAGATATTTGATATACAACATCGCAGTACATTTATAGGTCAGCTAGTAAATAAGATAATGTTTTTTTTTATTGCCTAATCCTTCAAATTTACTCCAATCTTGTTCACAGGCACTAAGATGAAGGAACTTAATAATTGGGACAACTCCGTGTAGATATTACTTACTTAAGTGAGGATTAAACTAAAATTGGCTAGTACAGTATAAATAAACAATAACTATATTTAAAGAACATAACAAAATTAAAAATAAAAATATTTATTATAATCTAATATGGTGACACTAATAGTTTGTCAATAAAATTTTTGTTTTGCTCCGAATGGACCTACACCTTGAAGAAGTTCTAGATTATTTGAGCGGGTGTAATGGCTTTCGCGTTTCAGTGACCTAAAAAGCCAAAGTACAAGTTCAACCAAAGTAGTGGGGTCTTTCGTGAGGAACTAGACTAAAACAGGTCCCCGAAAGAGGGCAGCTTCTCTTTCGGTACTTATAGTGGTAAAAAACATTGAGGTTGGTATGGCGTTTTAAGATACTGCGATGTGGAAAGCAACAGGAAATCGGCACATTAGCTCCCAAGTCCACGGCGTACTTAAATTGTAATTAAGTTGTTGGCATCCTCTGGGGTAAAATAATCCGAACTTAAAATAGTCCCCCATTTGAATCTTCGAGAGGGAACTACATCGGAGGATGTGATCGGAAAATTTAGAAAACTAATCGGGAACATTTTGCGAGTCGGAACGTGGAATGTCAGAAGTATGAAGCAAGTAGGTAAGCTAGGTAACTTAAAAATAGAAATGGATAGGTTAACACTAAACATAGTAGGGATCAGCGAAGTTCGGTGGTCAGAGGCGGGGATTTTTGGAGTAGAAACTAGGGTAATTTATACAGGATCAGAAAAAGAAAATTTGGGCGTGGGGATAATTATACGAAAAAAGATAGAACACTGTAGAAAACTACTTACAAAAGAACGAAAGAGTACTTATTCATGGTCAGATTAGAATTGTTTACTGCGCGGGGGTCTTATAATTTTATATAAGGCCTTACCTCCGCGTTGTTCTATTGTTCGAAGGTGTAGTTCCTACTCCTCAACTAAGTGGACTGTATGCGGGTTATAGTACGTGTAACGTTTGCACTTTCACTGTGTTTTTAGGGTTTTTTTTCGATAAAATCACATTCGACGGTACTAATGACTAACTCACTTACCGAACGAACAACCCTTTCGCTCCGATATCGATGAGTGTTTCTGTCACTACCCCTATTTCAACTTAATTTACACATGCACAAAGGAGGTTTTACGACAGGATATAACGGGACAAAGATGACAGCTATACTATTTGATTTACAACTCCAAAAGTAATTTAAAATTAACCACGCAAACATGCGACAAAGAAACCGAACATCTCGCCCACCAAAATAAGTATGAACTAACTTATTTTATGCTTAAAAATAATTAGATCTATTAACTAAGAAACCTAAACCGACAAACTTATATAAGTGAATATATGTATACATACCATTAAATATTAAATAATTGGCAGTAAACATAGTTTCACTAGAGGTCGTTTAACTAACCCTTGGGCTGTCTTGACTGTAGCTACCCGAACGATTCTGTCCTGCCAGGATGAACATCCACTACTCTTCCTAAACGCTGTAGAAGGGGGTTATTTTCTTCCTTTAAGAGGACAAGCGAATCAATAGGTAGGGTAGCGGAATTCCTCAACCACTTACCTTTTTGCTGCAACGTGTACAGGTATTCAGTACTCTATTTTTTCGAAAACCTTTGTTACATTTGCTGTAACAGTTGCCAGCGATTCAAACGAGAGGCGTTTATGGACAACAAATCCGGATCTGGTAACACCGAGACTGGTTCAACATTAAGAAAATGACCCGGGGTCAAAAACGAAAAGTCATGCGGTTCGCAACTCAGTACGCATAGTGGACGTGAGTTGAGAATCGCTTCGATTTGAATCAATACCGTCGAGAATTCTTCAAACGATAAAATTTGTTCACCGATAATTCTTTTCAAATGGGATTTTACTGATTTAATCCCGGCCTCCCACAACCCACCAAAATGAGGTAATATTACCTTCTAATTCGAACGAACGAAAATAGATGACAGCTGCATACCCAGCTTCAGAAGCATAACGGAATCTATGTAACTCCACCTTTTTTAAATTATTACATACGATGCGACGCGAAATCTCAATATTCGAAACCGCTGGCAATTCACCCAAAAAATGTTTCAATTTTTGTACGACTTCCAATAGCGGCTCTTGGTCCCAACCGAGGCCTAAAAGCCAAAGATCTTGAACTAAACGTTTAGCGAAAAGTATTAAAGGCGCTATCAAACCGACAGGATCAAAGAATTTTTTGCGATAGCTGACAAAATATTACGCTTAGTGCAAGTGCGCTCTTCAGCGTTTAAGTTGAATTAAAATACATCTGTAAGAGCGCGCCACGAAAGCCCAAAATTTTTATTGAACGACTATCTTTATCTTGAAATGTAATTGCTTCCGAACTGGACAGGGACTCCCTCAAGTTGGACATCACTTCCGGGCAATTACTATTCCATTTTCTTAATTGAAAACCACCACTAGTGCAAATACTATTCAACTCACCAATTAATTGATTAGCAGCTTCAATCGAATTGCATCCAGTGACTAAATCATCAACATAGGTATCGCTCGTCAATACCGATGATGCGAAAGGATAATTAATCGATTCTAACCTTGCCAATTCTTGAACAGTGCGCAAGGCCAAAAAGACGAAGACGAAACTCCATAAGTCACAGTATTTAATTTAAAGTCCATAATAGGATTTGACGGTGAAAACCTCCAGACGATACGTTGATAATCCGATGAGTATCTTTAACCAAAATCTGCCGATACATTTGTTTAATATCAGCTGTAATTACGATAGGATGTACACGAAAGTGCAATAACAAAACTGCAATGTTTTTTGCAAAGCAGAACCAATAGCCAAACTGTCATTTAAGGAATTTCCAGATTGATCCTGACACGACGCATCGAAAACCACACGCAGTTTGGTAGTAGTGCTGTCACGCTTATGTGCAGCATGATGAGGAATATAATATATTCTTTCGTGAACCGACGAATTTATAGGCGAGTCCACTTGAGCCATGTGACCGCTTTTCAAATAATCCTGCACAAATTTTTTATAAGCCAAATACAAGTCAGAATTTTTTAGCAAACGACGTTCTAATGACAAAAATCTTTTAATGCAAATCGATCTCGTACCCACAAATGAGTGTTCGGGAATTTTAAAGCGCAAGAACACTACAAAACGACCGTCCTTATTACGTATATAATTTTCCACAAATTCCTTTTTACACTTTTCGTCTTCAGGAGAAATGTGTTTCTTGAAGGGAATATTTTCTAATTTCCAAAATCGAGGAATGTCGCTATCTAAGGGTTCAACGAAAGCACACAACGACGTAGTAGTTATTCGGAGAAACGACCTTTCTCGTTAACACCCAACCAAAGGTTGTTTTAATAGCAACTGGCTCGTTAGCGACACTTTAACGAGATTCGTTCAACAAAACCTGAGCAAAGATTTCCGCTCCGAGCAGCATGTCAATCTTACCAGGAATATTAAAATTAGGATCAGCTAACGTCAAACCTCGAGTATGCGACCATTCCTTGACCCCTATAGACGACGAAGGTAATTGATTACAAATGCTAGGTAAAATATAACAATCAATTTCATATGCTGGAGACCTTGCTTCCGAGGGGCTGACTACACACGATAGTGCACCAGAGACACCAACGACGAATTCAAGCCAAGTCCTTGAACAGTGATATTGGCTCTCCGTTTCTTTAAACCTAATTTCTTACGGCATCTTTCAGTCCTAAAACTTTCCATGGATCCGCTATCTAAAATTACACGAACAGGTTGCAATTTTCCCGTATAATCAAGCACCGACACCATTGCCGTAGCTAACAGCGTGATTGTATGTTCTAATGACGTCGAAATTAACGAGCTAGTGGCAGGTTGTACATGCACAATCGTCGACAACAGATTGTCTTCACTAGATCTACTAGTAGAAGCAAGTTTAGGCGCCGCTCTCCAAGGAGACGCCGACCTTTGACGATGAGTTTGTCTGCATGAAGACACCGATTTTTCTCGTTTATCAAAGTGAAGTAACAATTGGTACCTCAAATACGCTACGACAACTAATTAATCTACGAAATTAAATTATTATGGACAAATTCAACTAATTACAGTGCTCGCCCGACGAAACGCTTCACATAAATACCAAGCCCTTTGATCTACTAAGTTGAATGAACCCGAGTGGTTCCTCAAACTTGACGACGAAAAATAAAGTAAGGATTTAAAATACAATAACCCTCATAAATTTAGTTTACATAGCGTAAACCGACTGACCACTAATCTTTGCGACAAAAGATAAGTGATATATTGTAAAATCTACCGTTACGACCAAATGTTTTTACTATTAAATGTGCAAGCACGATGTTAGTCTCTTTGTAACATGCTCAAATATATCAAAAATTACGACAATTATTAAATTAAAGTATAAGGAGCGAAAAGAATAGGAACTAATTAATGAATTAAATAATCCGGTTTGAAGGACCATGTTTATTGCGCGGGGGGTCTTATAATTTTATATATGGACTTACCTCCACGTTGTTATATAGTTCTAAGGTGTAGTGCCTACTCTACAACTAAGTGTACGTGTTACGTTTACGCTTTCACTATGTTTTTGGAGTTCATCGATAGTCGCATTTTGCGGCACTAATGACTAACTCACTTACTGAACGAACAACCGTTTTGCTCCGATACCGATGAGAGAGTGTTTCTGTCACTACCCCTTTTTTAACTTAATTTAGACATGCGCAAAGGAGGTTTTACGACAGGATATAACGGGACAAGGGATGCCAGCTTTTCTATTTGATTTACAACTACAAATTTAAAAATAACTCAAAATTAATCAGGCAAACGTGCGACAAAGAGACAGAACAAAAATCTAAACCAGTAAATACAGTAATAATACAGGTATACATGCCCACATCTAGCTACAGTGAGGAAGAGGTAGAAACGATCTACGAAGATATCGAACATACTAAGATTCATAAAAAGACACGAAAATTTAATAATTATGGGGGACTTTAATGCAGTGATGAGTGAGGCTAGTGAAGGCACTGTAGTAGGTTAATTTGGTTTACGCACGAGAAATGACAGGGGAAATAGGCTGGTAGAATTTTGAGACAAGAACAATTTAACCATCACAAACACATTATTTCAACATCATGCTAGAAGACAATACACGTGTAAGATGCCAAGAGATACAGAAAGATATCAAATAGGTTACATTCTTGTTAGACAATGGTCTAGGAATCAAGTACAAGACTGTACAAGCTACCCGGAAGCAGATATAGACATATAGACATGAAGACAGCTCTTAAATTTAAAAATTTGAAAAAGTAACGGAAAAAGGCACTTTGACTTTAGAAATTAAAAGATAAAGATATCCACTAAAGATTTGAAAAATGTCAAATGCATTGCTAAAATATATCGGGAAAACTCCTTATATTAAGGAAGTAGAAAAAGAATGGAATAACGTTAAATCCAGCTTAAACATTGCGATCACAGATATTCTGGGGTATACCCAAAAATAAAATACGAAAACATGGATAACAAAGGATATCCTGAATTTAACAGAAGAAAGACGAGAATACAAAAATAGATTAGACGAAACAGGAAAACAGAGATACGAGCCATAAAATGGAAACTTATTCGCAAATGCAGGGAAGCTAAAGAACAATGAATTGATGATAAGTGCAAGGAGGTACAAACTAAGTTGAAATTAGAAAAGGCAGGCGAAGCGTTTAAACTAATTAGAATGAATTTTAGGATAAAACCGTATAGCAAAAATATAAGGGACGTCGTAGGAAACATCATTATAAAAAATGTACAGAATTTAGAATTAACTGGATCGAAAATTTTCTGGTTTCATTTTTTTAGATTTCTATTTTAAATAATCTTCATATGTCGAAGTGTACTTCACTAGTTTTTGAAAGTACTTTTATTTTAATAGATTAAACTATCAGGTGACTAACACCAAGATAACTTATAATTTTTACTGGAGCAATAAATATGCCGTCGTTGCGCTTCATAAAAAGCGATTTAGTAACTATGTATGACTGCTCCTCATTATCTGCCGACTCTATATAATAAAATTCTAAATGCGTCATCGTTCTCGATCATTCCGATTACATTTTGTGAGGTCTGACTCATCCCATCATGTAACAATTAACTGTAATTTCGTGTGCTCCTATCTTTAATTTTATGAAAATTTAAGATTTAGTGCAATTATACAATAATCACTATCTCTCACTAATGCTTGGAACTAATAGTTGGTTATCCCTCTATATTGAGGTTCTGTTATAATTTATAGCTACTAAAAGCGTGTTATCTTATCTTGATTATCTGGTTTATAGTCTTTACCGGTGTTATCGCGTTTTACTAATTGGGCCGTTTATTCATAGTGCTTGTTATCGTAAAGGTAATGGATTTTAGAACGATCTGGAACAGTAGCTTGTTTAAAAGGCTATAAATAAATGGAGTATTTTTCGTTTTGAATTAAATAACGTATATTAAATTATATTTTTAAAAAGGACGAATCTTTATTCATTAACGAATTAGCATCTACATTTTTAAACTGGTTTTGCTGGCTCTTTTTAACATGCATTAGAAATTTTTTTAAATTATGTTTTTAAACAAAATATTTACACATTAGTTAAAACATGAGTTTGACTTATGTACTAGCAAATACTATAATAAGCTTATCTTATGAAAAATATTATACGGGGCAGAAGTTAAATATTTGAAAATTTAATTCTCTCCGCTACGGGTTGGTTTTCTCACAGAATGTGGTGCTTATTGACCTCTTATGAAATCTTTGGGTATCTTGCCTGTCTCATACATATAGCCTACAAGTTGGAAAAAACGATCTGTTACTGCTTGTTTGGCTTTTAGAGTTTCTGCTTGCACCTTATCTGTTCCTTGTCGCCTTATCATTTTGCAGACCTTTTAATGCTAATTTAAAATTATGTCTAAGTATAAGATATTTCAAGTCTTTCTTTACAATGTATCATTCCTGTTCTAATGCTGTTAGTTCCTCTTTTACATACAAATTCCCTATGGATTCTTGCCATCTAACCACGTTTTCTACATTTTAAATAATGACGTACCCCCCGCGACTCATATTTTTGCTATATGGTACTATATCCCTAAAACTCATTCAAAATTCATTGTATGCTTCGCCTGTCTTTCCTATTTCCAGCTTAGTTTGTACCTCTTTCCACTATTCATCAATCCATTGTTCTTTAGCTTTCCTGCAACTGCGAATAATTGCCGATTTTATGGCTTTGTTTTCCTGTTTCGTCTAATCTATCTTTGTATTTTCGTCTTTCTTCTATTAAATTCAGGATATCCTTTGTTATCTATGGTTTCTTAATTTCTTTTCGTGTATACCCCAGAATATCTCTGCTCGTAATATCTAGACTGAATTTAATGTTATTCCATTCTGTTTTTACTTCTTTAGTATAAGAAATTTTTCCGATATCGTTTAGCAATTCATTTGACTTTTTTTTTTAATCTTTCGTGGATATCTTTATCTTTTAGTTTCTCAAAGTCAAACTGCCTTTTTCCGCTCCCGTTTTTTAAATTTTTAAATTTAAGAGCTGCTTTCATAAGTACTACGTTGTGGTCAGTGTGTATATTTGCCTCTGGGTAGTTTCTACAGTCTTACTTGATTCCTAAACCGTTGCCTAACAAGAATGTAATCTATTTGATATCTTCCTATATCTCCTGGCATCTTCCACGTTGTGTCGTCTTCTAGCATGATATTGAAATAATATGTGTGTGATGGTTAAACTGTTTTTGTCCAAAATTCTACCAGCATATTTCTCCTGTCATTTCTCGGGCCTAAATCAAATAAACCTACTACCGCTCCTTCCCTACCCTCACCTACCACAGCATTAAAATTCCCCCGTAATTATTAAATTTCATGTTCTTTTACGTATCTTAGTATATCGTCGACATCTTTGTCGATTGTTTCTACCTTTTTGTTTTTGTAACTAGAGGTGGGCATGTATACTTGTAATATTACTGTATGTACCAGTACTCTTTCTCTCTTTTGTAAGTAATTTTCTACACAGTGTCCTACCTTTTTTTGCATAACTATTCTCACACTCGAATGTAATCCTGTATGAATATCCTAAAGTCTCCACTCAAAAAATCCCCCGCCTCTGGTCATCGAACTTCACTGATCTCAACTATGTCTAGTGCTAACATATCCATTTCAATTTTCAATTCTCCGAAGTAGTACCTTCCTGGAGATCCAAATGGGGTACTATTTTAACTCCGAAATCTTTTACCCCAGAGGATGTCATCATGTTAAAAACAATTTAAAGTGCGCTTTGTGCTTGGGAGGGAATGTGGTGATTACCCGTTGCCTTCCACATCGCACTAGTGTGTCTTAGAATACCATACCGATCTCTATGGTCTCTGCCACTCTAAGTACCGAAAGAACTGCTGCCGACTTTCGGGAACCTGTCTAAGTCTGGTTCCTCGCCAAAACCCCACCAGTTTGGTAAAATCCTTGGTTCGCCTCTTTAGCTCATTGGAACACTCAAGCCGTTCTATACGTTCTAGTAATCTACAGGGTGTCCGAAAAGTCACGCATCACAGGGTGAATATATATTTCACAAAATTTGTTCAATATGGCTTCCATGTAAGTCGAAACATATTTGAAAACGATCTCCAGCATTTCAGAAAATGTTGGCCACTAATCCAGGCGTAATTGAACGACACACAGTTGAGATGAGCTCCATTCAAATGGTCTTTGTCTCTAATGCTAATTGTGTAGACTTTGGATTTTACGTAACCCCACATTGCACTATCCATCGGGTTTAAGTCTGGTGATCGTGGGGCGCATTCCATTCGTCCTCTCCGGCCAATCCACTGGGGGAAATTTTCATCCAGTCAAACCCGAACTTGTGTACCAAAGTGTGGCGGTGCATCGCCCTGCATAAACCAATCTGGTTTTCCCAAGCCTTGGAAATCCAAATCAGGAAGCAGTTTATCTCTGCGCATGGTCAGGTCCGTTTCACTGTTAACTGTGCCGTCAAAAAAGAAGGGGCCAATGATACGGTCTTTTCACAAGCCACACCAAACCATGACGCAATCAGCTCCTTGCTGCCACTGTACCAGTGAAGGTTACTGTCAGACCAGTAACTCATATTATGTCGGTTAACCTTTCCATTTATATATGTTAGTTCGTCCGAAAACATAACGTTAGACAAGAACTGGGAGTTTTCGTCCAACTTTGTCAGAAACCAAAAGCACATTTCCATACCGCAATCAGGATTGTCTTCTGACAAGTGGTGTAACATATGTAACTTATACGGATGAAAGTTGTTTTTTTGCAAAATACTCCATACTGTGCTTCGAGGAACGCCTATTTCCAAGTTGGTACATCGGATTGATTTTTTGGGACTTGCAATAACCTTTGCTAAAACTCTTTCTACAACCTCTTCTGACGTGCTTGGACGGCCGCTTCTTTGAGCATCAGCTACACTACCTGTAGCTTTGAACTTTGCTAGCAATCCGCCAACCGTTGTGTGCGACACTGGCTGTCGTTGAGGATGGCTCCTATTAAATTCATCTGCAACGCCTCTGTTAGAGAGACCTTTCCTTTCAGAGAGAAAAATAATCTGTATCCGCTCTTTAGTGCTCAACATTTTTCAGTCCTGCAACAATAAGAAAACAATAATAGTTTAGATAATAAATAACAGTGTAAAATCCCTATGGTGCGTGACCTTTTGGACACCCTGTAGAAATTTTTCAAGGTGCAGGTCCATACGAAACGGAGTTTTATTTGTAAGAGGTAATAACTTTAAGGTTTAATTAATTCAAACTTTCAAGATTTTAGTTAGGAAATTTATTTATATAACAACGGGCAATTTACACGTATTTTTGATGAAAGGTTTATTTTTAAATGAGTAAGTTCGGTTGTGAGAGCATCTTCTGACGATGGTAGTTCAACTTAAGTTTATTTTTGGTGTATGTGAATCATTGTTTTTTATATTTGTTTATGTGATTTATACTGCACAAATTTTGTAAATATATGTACTTTAAAATTCTGAGTAAAGGTTATTAGAGCAGGAGAGTCTTTTAGTGTTCTTCTAAATGAAATGGTAAAGGAAGCGTGGATTCTTTAATTTAGGTTCGAGATTCAACGTCTGTTGTGTTGAGAAACAAGAGTTATAATTTCTATTATATTTCACAAAATTTAGTGTCCTACGTGAGTTACATATCCCCCAAATCAATATATGTATAATTAAATACAAATTATTAAGAAACTTAGGTTAGATGCAACAATGTAATTTAAGAATAAATAAAGAAAAGGTTAATGAAAGTTCACAAGCAAGTTGTGATACAATGTATTCCAGACGCAACGTAATACTGCAGGTGCAGGTCACAGGCGGTTATAAAGCCGCAATTATTAGAATTATGATTGTTACTTTGCATTGTATAAATTAATAAAGAAATAAGCAGATATGAGCTCTGCAATTCCCACAGAAATGTGACTAGCAGGGACAACATAAATACCCCGGGAACCCCAAGAAAGTCAGTCAGTCTTGAGCCGCCTAACTTTTGCATTGTTGGTTGTTCAGGCTATTCGCCCTAATTTAAATCAATTTAACAGTAATTTCGACTTAGAGTAATTTTAAACAGTTTTGTAAAATTCCACTTGTAATTTCTGATTAAACAAAAATTGTTACAAGAGTTTTGGAACAAGACTTTTTAAAAAGGCAGCTCCCAAGGCCCAAAACGTAACTCGGTTGTGCATAATAACATCATAGGACTATAAAGAATGTTATGGAATAGCTATTCTTAATTTTAAGAAATAATAGAGGTCACTTAAATAAACATTTTTTATTAATAAACCAGTGTCCGAAAATTTCTCGGTGTCAAGATAAACTAGAAATCTTACTTTATAAAAATTGTTCGAAGTTACGACCACCATTTTCGATACACATGTAGTAACGATGTGCAATTAACTGCCGAACGTTCACGAATATCATCAAACGCTAGAATAATTCGAGTCACTGGTTCTTTTTCTGCCTTAACAGGTGTCTCATAAACCAGTGATTTACAATGACCACAAATACAAATATCAACTGGAGTCATATCTGGTGGACGTACATGCCAAAAAATCGCCTTCCTTCTCTTTTTCGATCAATCCATTTGGAAATTGTGCATTTAGATAATTTCGGCAATTTTATCCAAAGTGTACTGGAAAACAATATTTCTTCGATTTCTAAGTGAGACATTTTCAAGTAATTCTGGAAGAGTATTTTCCAGAAAAATACTATACACGTGACCATCTAACCATACAGGCAGTAAATACGGTTCCACAGCGCAAATATTAACAGACCACTTTCATTGACGATATAACCTGTATTGTTACGTGCCGAAAAATTCGGCACTAATTAAACATTCTTAATTAAGTTTTAATTTGTAAGAATTTCGCGCCATAAATTTAAAAGGACGTGCGCGTATTTCCGTCACTTTGGACAGGCGTTTGCGCGAGATTGCGCCGACGCGGTGTGCCAATAAGGATGGAAGGGTGATTTCCGGCATACGTGTTGGGACTAGCCACCGAGACGTGAACAAGTGTAGTTGTCTTGTATCTTATCGTGTCTTTTCTTTGTTATGTAGGTTCCTTGCCTTATCTCTGATATCGTTCCCTATAAACCAGTTCCTTTATCGTGCCTCTGCATACAGAAGAAAAGACAATTTGAATTTGGATTCGACCAGGGCCGAAGAATTCCCACGCCCGAAGGATCAGCGAAGACGCCGCCGACATCATGGAGTAATTCTGCAATAAGCCCTTCAATTCATGTGAGTAGTATTTTCGTATCCTTTTTTATGTGATAAAGTAATTTTATATAATTGTGTGACGTCATCTATTATTTGCGCGTTATTTTTACAATTATGAAACATTGCTACCAACTGACTGTAGTGCCTCGCGTACCGGCGCGGCGGGGTTATAATACTGTGAACGGCGTGAGAATTTTCTTCACTCCAAATGTGACTATTGCGTGTATTAAAATAGCCATTTCTTGTAAAACATCTGTCGGTATTTTTTAAAATATAGTGATTTATGCGTAAATATCAATCTACGTCCCTTTTGCATGATTAAAAATTTACGTCATTTAACATTTGATTTTTAGAAACCTTCCCTTCAGCTAGAAGTTTTCAATAGGTATATAACTGCCAGTTGCACACATTACTCTTAAAACTGCTACTTAGTTAAGCGTCACTTAAAAATAAGGTTCCTTTAATAACATAATACGTTGCACACATCTATTTTAGGTTAGGCTTAATAAAGGATCAAAATACATATGACAACAACGCATACTCTGGGGAAATTTAACGATTCATAATTGGCTATACTAATTTTGATAATGTCAAATAAATTAATGTGTTGTTGTATTGTCTGTGAGCTTGAAAAATATTCTCGTTGCATTGGAAGCACGTTATTTTTATTATTGATCTGTGACATTACGTTTAAGAATATGGAAGCGGCAAGTTTTAGGAAAAAAATACGTTCATCAAATTATAGCGCCAACGAAAAAAATATTTTATTGAATATTATATCTCGTTATAAGAGGATAATAGAAAATAAAAAAACCAATGGTACAACGAACCACGAAAAAGACGAAGAATGGGGCGAAATTACACGTGCTTTCAATACACAGTGTCCTGGTAATCTACCAAGAAGGAAAGAATCATTGAAAAAATGTAGGTATCTTCATGTATTTATAACATTTCTGGACTAATGTTATTGAAAGTTTTGTTTACTATATTTTTCTGGGCAGGTTATGAAAATTTGAAAAAGTCAGTGCGACAAGATGTTGCGAAAGAAAAATTAGAGTTACTGAAAACTGGCGGAGGTGAAGCAGATTTACCACCCGTCGACTCTAATAAGGATTTATTATTAAATATTGTAAGTTCTAAAACCGTAAAAGGTTTAATTAAAGATTACGATGGAGATAGTGATAATGTATTACTCATTGTTGAAGATGATAGAAAGACAGAACATAGTTGTGATGAAATCATAGATAAAGAAAATGTAAGTATATTTTGCGACATGTTCATAATAGTATCACGTTAGGTTTTAGGAGTCTGTACAAAATCCAATCGATTGGGGTGATTTCAAAACGTCACATTTAAGTATGCCAATGTCACAACCTCTAAATAAGGAATCGAAAACTTGGCAAGCACGACGACGTCTTGTGACAAATACTTTAAATAGTTCTGCCATTGCAGAACATTACACCAATTTAGCAAAACAAAACATGAGGTTGCTGCTCTTACTTTGATCAATCTTAAAGCAGAACGTGCCGAAAAAGAAGATCTGCGCAGGATTCAAAAACGAGCAGCAGAACTAGATGTTGAAATTAAAGAACTACGTTAAAAAAATTAAAACTTGAAATGTCAAATTTAATGAAATTTTAAAATAAATGCATTCATTCAGTTATTTTATAAGCATAAGTTAGCTTATAGTTATTACTTTACAAGTTAGCAAAATATTCATTTATTAATAAATTTCTAATGAGAAAATTGCCTTCTTCACGATTTTGGTTTTCAATATTTCCTTGTTGTATAAACAAATTGAATTGTTCCTCATTCATTTCATCAGGTAAAGGTGCAATTTCATCACCCATACGTTGTGCAACATTTTGAAGCACTGCTGTAGCTACAATCATTGGTAGTACATTCTCCAATTTTAATCTGCAACCGTATGCTAGTATAGGAAAACGCCTCTTCCATATGCCAAATAATCTCTCTATAATTCCCCTTGTTCTAATGTGTGATTCATTATATAATTGCTCCCGTCTTGTTGCTGGGTTTAATAATGGAGTTAACAAATAATTTTTTAGGGTATATGCACTGTCTGCTACAAAGTTTTATTTTAATTTAAAAGAACAATTTGGTTTGGAAACATACCTAATAAAATTGCATTATTAAAATTGCCTCGTTCAAATGATACTCCTATATTGCTATTAATGAAAATTGTGGAGTCATGTGTTGATCCTGGCCAACGTGCAACTATGTCTAATATGTTCATTCTAGCATCACATATGATTTGTATATTTAGAGAAAAGTAACCCTTACGGTTTCTAAACACCTCACCATCATTTCCTCCTAAAATAATTTGTTTAAAAATCATAAAACCATGTTCTGAATTTACCAGGTGACTGTAATCTGATATGGGTTCCGTCTACTACACCAACTACACGAGGAAAGGATGCAATATTATAAAACTGCTGTTGTATCTCCATAATATTCTCATTTGTTTGTGGAAATTTAATGTATTCATTCCTCAATTCAGCCAAGGCAATGGATACTTTATGGATGATTCTGCAAGCGGTAGAAATATGGATTCCCATAAAATCTGCTACTGATTGAATATGACCATCCGTTGAATAAAACCTTAATGCAGTCAAAAATTGATTCATAGGACTGATACTATTATTCCTAAAAATTAAAACCACTATAAAACAGTTTTGTAGACAAGATGATCGTATACCCGTCATATGCATATTCCAGTCGATTTTCAATCAAAGTCAATACGTGCAAAGCGGTAGGTTTCGTCAATCTAAACCGTTTAAAAAACGCCAGTTCGCTCAGCATTTCAAAATAGTCTGCCCGAATTAACAATTCTTTTGGTATACCAGGTTCTATTAATTCTATTACTTCTAAATCGTCTTCATACAGATCATTATCAAATATATCCATTATGATAGATATATATATTAACATACAATTAAATATATACTAGATAATCAGGAGTAATTTTTATAATTTTGCTGCTAATAGAGAATAAAAATTACGTCAGTACTAAAAGTTGGGTTAAGTGTCGCTTTAAGCCGTCGATTTTCTTCGCTTAAATTTGAGGGATACTTAAGGATTTAAGCTTGTCTTAAAATGTGTGAGCAATACACCAACCGTCACTTAGCTACTTTAAGTGTCACTTTAAGGGTAAAGTGTGCAAGTGGCAGTAAGTCTTCCAAAGTTTAATGTTTGTTTAGTTTAAGCAAGCATCCGTTAAAATATTTCTATAAAGTTATGAAGTGCTCTGTATAAAATTTCCATATTTATTTCGAACTCAGATTTAAATCAAACTAATGATCGAAAAAAGGAAAAACTAGTAAGAGGGATTTAAACTGTAATCTTTTTATTGCCTTTTTAACACACTTACTAGTTGCACCCTTACAGCCCAACGTGTTGAAAATATATTAGAGTAAGTGAATAAATAGGAAATAGATTTGACCACTTTAGGAGTTCGTAAATGCATTAATACAACCAGGAATCGGGACTTTTAACCAGTCAGAAAGGTATTTAGAAAAAGCGCGCTATACAATTTTGATCATGGCGGTTGTAACATGCAACATGCCTATTATATAATTTTTGATCAATTCCGTAGCTATAAATATTCTTCGTTCAATCGAGGTATGCGATTTACGCTATAGCAGGAAATTTATAACTTGAATTCTCACAAGTTCAGGTCATATAATTAAGTGATACTCGGCAATTAAAATACCACTATATGATTGACGAAATCAAATTTTGTCATCGATAAGCCTAGAATTTTATCGAATAGAACATACCCAAGAATGCAGCATCAATAACAAAATAAAATTATAATATCAAGACGCGAAAGAGCAATAAATGGAATTCGTTATAAACGCGTTTTCTGATCCCGTGAAACAGTGAAATACAGTAATATCATCGGCTGCTGATTTATATTTCCTTTCTTCTTTTGTATTAATATTTCCATAATAATATTAAATATGTATCAGGTAGTTGAGGAATATTTTTTAAGAAATGCTTTGCTAGTGCCGCTTGCCATTTATTAAAGCTATATTGCCGTCCATCATGTCTTCGAGACAGCAGAAATATCCAAATATCATAAGAACATTTGCATGCCCAGACGACGGACGTCGTGCTTGACAGATTTATTGGAAAGTGTCTGACAAAGTCATGCCAAGATGCGAGTATTAAAATCTTTTGTGTAATGTCATGATGTTGTTTGTTGATTGTCGTCGATGGGAAGGAAATAAGGGTTGCGTCCGTTTCACCTACAACAAAGGTAAACATTGCAGTATTATTTTACCGTAATTTCATATAGTTTCATGAATGCAAGGTGCTGCCAAATATTGAATAATACCAAAGGAAAGTTGAGTTAGTTTACTTTTAGCACAAATTAATTACCCTATTTCTCCCTTGTTAATTCATTACTCGTTCGAATAAATTCCGTTTCAATTCTTAAATTCTTCAACAACACCCTATATAGTGTACCTGTTCAGTATAAGCCCGCTTAACATAATTGTAATTCAAATCCACTTTGCTTTTAAAACAAAAATGTATTCGATAAATTAAATAGTCTACATCTCGTTTTAGATATCCGGTAATTTGTTAAACAATCCGAGAACGTATACTTGCTTTCTCTTGTGTTTCCCATTTAAAGACTTGTCGAAATAATCGATCCTACTATTATTTGATAGCGTGCTTTCCAGTTTTGCTAATCATGCTTTCAATAACGCGAGGATTGCAGTTGGAACTCGTGTTATTTGAACCCATTTTGAATTTGATTCTGCAGCTTGTGCGTTGAAATATTTTCTACAACATTCATCACAGTACTTCAAAAGCAATACACGTTTTTTGTCAACTTTCTACCGATACCACTCGGTGTCAAAGTGGAATTTAAAATGTTCTGGTGATCCGAATCTGATTGTACATAATTTCTTAGGACGGGTGGAAGAACTCCGACGAGCTCGACATGTGAGAGAACTGCAGTTATTTAACTCTGCAGCGGATTTGTTCGAAGCTAAAGCGTTACTTTGGTATCGGGGTAATCCGTATAGGTTTTCTGACTGGAAGTCGTTGTCTAATTTACTGATTCAACATTTTGAACCCCCGGATTTTGCTTATAAGTTTGCTACTACTGCACATGACCAAGTTGTTAAGATTTCTCCTACGCCTACGGGTATATCCGATACTTCTTCCGTACGTTCTACTGTTCTTCTTCCTAGTTCTGCTTTTACTCGTCAGGTCGTATGCTTTAATTGCGATAAACCAGGTTACGTTTCGACACGTTGTACTCGTCCTAAAGTACTCCATTGTTATGGTTGCGGTTATAAGGGAGTTTCTCGCCGCAACTGTTCACACTGTCGTCCTACTACTAATAGGTCTTCCAATCATACTTCAAATGCTGTTCTGACCTCTAGCTGCCTAATTTCTTCTGCTTCTCATTTTACGTTCTCTTCTGTCCCTCATCCAGGTCATCCTGCTACTACTATCAAAGCTTATCCTTTTTTGGCAAATACAGCTTTGCGCAAAATTTCCTCCGTCTCTAGATCTACATCCAATTCTACTCCTCCTTCTGCTCGTCCTACTTATTTACTCTCACCCCAAACTGTACCTCCACCACCATTACAACCCATGCTTTGAATTAGTGACTTGCAGCTAGCTTCTCAAGAGTTTGTTCCCGCTTTGTTGAACGATTCTACCCAAGAAATTCCTGTCAAGTCTTCAAGCACAAATGTCGCTGAAACGGCGATAACTTCTAATTTAGTCAGAGAAGATCCTGCTGAAGTCCATGAACCTGTATCTTTAATGCCTCTTGCCGTTTTTGTCAAAATTCTACCTGTTCTTGCTTTCTTAAATGCTTCTACTTAAGAAATTTCGAGTCGTGCCTGCAATAACAGCCGTAGCTGAAACGACGATAATTTCTAATATGGATAGAGAGGGTCCTCTTGAGCCCGTAGCTATAATGCATGCTGCTGTCGTTTTTCCAAGTTGTACCTGATCTTGTTTCGTTATCTACTATTGTTAAGGAATCAGTTCCTATTGTGGCTGAAGTTTTGTCTGTTCCTACTCCGTTGTCTAACAGTGATAAAGTCTTACTTGATTCTACTCTTTTACCGGACGTTGATGAAACGCTACCTACTCTTACTCATTTTTCTCATGCTGACAAAATGCTACTTGCTTCTGTTCTTTTAACTAAGGTTGGTGAAATCATAGCTGATGTCCTGTTATCTAATGTTGACGAAGGTCAACCTGATTCTGCTTCCTTATCTATTGTGGATGAAGTTCTTCCTGATGCTGTTTGTTCTTGTAAAGTTGATGAAATTCTAAAACTTCATTCGACTCTTTTATTTAATATTGGCGAAGTTCTACTTCATACTGTTTGTTCTTGTAACGTTGATGAACTTCTACCCGATTTTCTTGTTTTAGGTAATATGGTTGAAGTGTTATCGGATTCTGCTTCTTTTCCTTGGGTTGATATACCTACAGCCAGTGCTGTTTTCTTTCCTAACTGTGATACTTCTAGTCCTTTATCTCACGTAACTGAAGTGTGCTCTGCTTATGTTTCTCTTCGTAAGATTGATTCTCGTACAGCCAATACTTTTTCTCTTTCTATCGTTGGCTTTCTTGCCTTTTAGGACGCGTTTTAAGTTTATTAAACTACCCTTGCCACCACTTTTCCAACCGCATGCTACAACTACTACACCCCCTGCTATCCCTGTTTTGCAGAAAACTGCCCAAAAGGGGCAGACATTAATCTATGTTCCTTCCGAACCGGAAGATGTATGTCGGCGAAGTCCTAATGTCCTTGATCTCGTTTCATTTTTTTGCTGCCGGCGCAAACGCCTTAAGCCCAAGATCTAGTCCTTGCGCCCCAATTTTTTATGCCGACTTTGCTCTGCTTCGGAATTGATTTTTGGACACTACGATTTCGTTTTACTTCCCTGTTTTGCTAGTTCTCTTTCGTTTTCTTGCTTTTTCTTGCATCCGTGTGGGTCCGGGAATAGAATAGTCTCACGGTACGACCTGCCTGTCGTAAGAGGCGACTACAACGGTCCCACACATATACACACGCACACTTTATACACACACAAACACACAAACACACACACACACACTTCATAAACACACAGTTCTACTTGGTTTTCCTTTCTTCCGTTCTTGGTTCTTCTTTCCTCTGTTCTCTTCTTGTACTCCTTAAACCCGCGTGAGTCCAGGAATAGAATAGCCCCATGGTACAACCTGCCTGTCGTAAGAGGCGACTACGGCAGTCCAACACAACACATACACGCACGCACATTTTATACACGCACAACACATACACACACACTTCTTACACACCCACGCACACACACACACACGGACACGCACTCACCTACTTATACATAACTACACTGGGAATCTGTTTTATTTTCTTTTGTACGATTCTTAGTTTGTTTTTTTTGGTTTTGTACTTGGTGCTTGGTGTTAGTCTTTTTGGTGTTTTCTTTTTTCTCGTTACTTTCGTTCCACATTCCTCTCCTTTTTCCTGTTGCTGATCTTCTTTGCTGTCGGTCCCTAGTCCGATTATGTTGCATCCATCCGCTCCTGTGGTAGCTGCTGTCTAGTTCGTTTTTCGTTCTTCGGAAACCACAAGTTCGTCGATTTTTTGTTAGTAGTACATCGTTTCCTTTTACCAGCGCTCTTTCTCTCTTTCTCTCGTTCTCCCTTGTTGTCCCTTCGTTAACTTGAGGCTTGACCTTTGGGTCCTGTTTTGGTTGACACTGTTGGTTTTCTTCCTCGTTCCTTTTCTTCTCTTGAGGATGATGATCTTACTGTTTCTTTTGAAGAAACATCCGTCCTTTGACGACTTTTTCAGTATTGACGCCGTTTTACTTTTGTTCTCAATGATTGTTACCTTCTACTTTTCCTTTTCCTAAGCGAATTCTTTCTTTTCCCTTTCTTTCTATTACTATATACTGGTTTGTCGAGCCGGATGAGAGTTCTTTTGGGTGTTTCTCTTTTTTTTTATGTTTTCGTTTTGTTTGGTTTTCGTAACGAATTTTCTTTTAGTTTTTAAGCGATTTTTTTCTGGGTTTTTCTTTTCTTTATGTTTTTTGTACTACCCACTCCCATTATTTTTGTTTTTTTTACCCTGACCTCTAATTCTGCTAGGGGGAGGGGAGATTTGTTACGTTTATTTTCAGTATAAATTAATTACCATATTTCCCCCTTGTTAATTCATTATTCGTTCGAATAAATTCCGTTTCATTTCTTAAATTCTTCAACAACACCCTATATAGTGTACCTGTTCAGTATAAGCCCGCTTAACACAATTGTAACTGAAATCCACTTTGCTTTTAAAACGAAAATTTATTCGATAAACTAAATAGTCAATACCTTGTTTCAGGTATCCGTTAATTTGTTAAACTATCCGATAATGTATCATTGCTTTCTCTTGTGTTTCCTATTTAAAGACTTGTCGAAATAATTGATCCTACTATTAATTGATAGCGTGTTTTCCAGTTTTGCTAAATCGTGCTTTCGATAACGCGAGGATTGCAATTCGAACTCGTGTTATTTGAACCCATTTTGAATTTGATTCTGCAGCTTGTGCGTTGAAATATTTTCTACATTATTCGTCACAATACTTCAAAAGCAATGCACGTTTTTTTGTTTGACAAGCAGGAGATATCTTGCAAGTATTGGTGAGTTTGCCCGCGGTTACCCATTCTAATCAGATTCTCGTTTTAGCTTTTAGCCGGAGGCAAATTGGTTCTTTCTTTATGTAGTTCGTTGACGTAGACCAACTGTTTTTGTCTGTAGACTAACTGCTTTTGTCCGTAGACCGCTGCTGCAGTTGTGGTAGCAGGGTAAATACATCCCGACGACAATGGCGTTGCTGTGCTGACTCACCTCCGACGGCTTGCGAGCTAAGTATTCAGACATATACAGGTATACAACTTGTTTTCTTGTGTGTATATTAATGGCATATTCCGTATTAGCGTTTGGTGTAGTTACGTGATAAGAAACGTGACACTATAGGACTATTGTTTGTTGCTGCGAATCGATATTATCGCTCTACAGGTGTGATGTACTATTGTTAAAAATGTTTGACAGACACACACGCTTATTCTTTTCTACTGATTGGTTTATTTTGCAAACGGTATTATGTACAATTTAAAAGAATGTTAGACAAAATCCTTCATACATTAATTCTTTCCTACTGATTAGTTTATTTTACAAAAAGTATTAGGTGCAATTTTAACAATAAAACGCTTGACAAAAGCTCTCACATGTTTATTTACTACTGATTAATTTAATTCTGTGTAAAATACGAGATGCGCACTTCGTATTTAAAGTACTAAATTGTTCGTATTACATAATTGTTTGCTTTGAAATAGTAACACTTAATTTATTTTCTTTTTGCTTGTTTTGTACAGAATCTGTTATTCATTTTTTTATTTGTTAATAGATAATCGTGGGCGATGTACTTTTATGTTTTTTTTTGTATTTAGGTGAATCCCCCCCACTTTCCGCGTTTGGTAGTTAGCCTGTAATTTACTTTTTCTCCGGCTAGGTTTAGGTACGTAGCAGTTGTCAGTAATTTTACAAATCGCTATACACGCAGCCGGGCCCGCCATATAAGGGTAGTGGTTGCGGTGTAGGCTGCTGCTTAAACCAATAAATTGTATTTCATTTGAAGTATTAAATATAGCTATTAATTTAATGTTTTCTGGATTTGCGCTTTAACCCAAATATTTATCCACAGAAAGTGTTTCGGGTTTGATGCCTTGTTGGGGTATTTTGTTCTGATACTTTCAGTCCACCGTTACAACATACTCAATCTCAGAGAAAATAATATTGATTAATAAGATGACACAATAACTTGGACTCTTTTGTATAACCTACATGACAATTTCAAATCAAGCTAGTAATTGAAAGGTTTAAAAAAAATGTCCTGGACAGGATTAGAACTTGTAATCTTTGGTTTTCACAGCCGAAAATTTGAAAATTATACAAGTCAAAATCATAAATGTGAACATACATCAACTTAACTTTTAATTACAACTGACATTTTAGTCAATTATAGCTGACAGTATCAAATTTTTAACTTATGTAATATAAACAGGAAGCTACCCTCTAAATTAGAGTTGCAAGCCAATTATTACAGATATTGGGTAACTGCACAAGACAACTTGTTAATAAGATTAAAGAATAATTTAGACTTTTACACAAAGTCCAAATGATTTTTTCAAGTTGGGCTGGTAATTATAACATGGAAAATATAACATTCCGGCAGGATTCGAACCTACAACTTTCGGTTTCAACCGCCGATGCGCTAACCAATTACTAGTTTGGTTTGAACTAATCGTTTAGGCTTTACATGAAAGTTAAGTTATTATTTCATCCTATTGACTAATATTATAGTACTATAATAATCAACTTATCTTGTGCAATTACCCAATATTTGTATTTATTAGTGGGCTTACAGCCGTAATTTGGAATGTCGCTTCCTGTCTGTATCTGACTAGGTCAAACACTTGGCACTGTCAGATATGATTGACAAAAATGCCAAACATAATTGAAAGTTCGGTTGATATATGGTTGCGTACATGATTTATATCTGTATATTTTTCTAATTGTAGTAACTCGTTCGGGAGGAGGGGGGCAATTCGTTAGCGTATCGGTGGTCAAAACCGAAGGTTATAGGTTCGAATCCTGTCCGAGATCCTATATTTTTCAGCGCTCGCATTGAAGTGATCATTTGAACCTTTCTTATTCTATCTTACTGATTGATATTATAGTATTGTAATCGCTTTGTGCAATTATCCAATATATATTGTTGTGATATTGAAGTTCTCCTCATTTTCCGATACAACAGAAACGGGTCATTAAATCAAAATTTAGAAATCCACTTCCTCTACTATTTCAGTTAGTACAACATAATAAGACTCCCCTGCTCAAATAGATTAGTATATTAGCCTCTACTAAAATTTGAAAGTACAGAAATTTACATATAATATAGAGAAAAATGAAAATTTGTGCAGTATAAATCACATAAAAATATAAAAAAATTACACCCAGAATAAACTTACGTTAAATTTTCTTTCATGTCGAAAATCGGCTATGTAAACATTTTTGGTTTAAGTTTTAAATATGTGACTGAATTCGCGCCAATTTTTAAAAAATAGACTTGTGCGTGCATTTCCGTCACTTCAGACAGTTGCGTCGGCGCAAG
Organism: Platerodrilus igneus; assembly: GCA_036346225.1. NCBI lineage: Eukaryota > Metazoa > Arthropoda > Insecta > Coleoptera > Lycidae > Platerodrilus > Platerodrilus igneus. The sequence goes on from JARFIW010001617.1 coordinate 2,571,736, forward strand.
AGAATGCGCAGACGTGGAGTGATGAAGTAAGGCGCGGTTTCCGACACGATAGGCATTAGTCAACGAGACGTCGAACAGTGAGGTTTATCTGTGTCGTCTTTTTTGTCTTCTCTTTCAGATAATGTAGGTTTCTTCTATTGTACCTCTTATCATTCCTTACCTTATTCCTATCGTTATCGCTACAAACAAAAGAAGAGTGAAGACAGAAAATCTGGTTTCAAGATGGCCTAATGACGCGCACGCCCAACAACGAGATCAATGGAAAGGAACATGGCTCCTGCCGCAAGAATAACCGCAATGTCGTGAAGAGCTCCACATTATTTTGTAAGTACATTTTATCTTTTTCTTAAAGGCGCCTCTGGTATTACAATAAATATTTTTGGTATGTAATACAACTTGAGACGCAATTCTGACGTAATATCTTGTTGCGCAATATTATGTACGCTTTAGTATGTATTGCCAACTGTCGTAGTGGTCCTTATGAATTACGCCGTAACTTTAACGGTTATACCTTAGACTATAATAGTCGCGTGTGTATTATAACAATTTTCAACGTCAGAGTATTCTCTTACAGCCGTTAAAAGTATATCTTTTATCGAAGGTACCTGTAAATTGCCTAAGTGAAATCTTGAAATTTAGAAATAATTAAATTTTCAAGTTACTACTTCTCGCAGTAAACCTATTAAATACTAAATGCAAATGTGAATATGTTAATCAATTTTTTTACACAAAAAAAATCAGAAATCTTAAAACTAATCTAAACTTTGATCACTGCTGCCTTGAAATAATTCTTGACTCAACAGTTCAAATACTTTAAACTTTGAACACACTTTTTCCCAACGAAATTGTTTTTTATATAAAATTGTACAAGATCTTCACTAGGTCCAAGCCAAGGAAAGTCAAATGCAACAAACTGTATTAAAGTGGAATTAAGTTAATTGAATATAATTGAAGTTGCATAAAATTTAAACAAGATTTGAACTAGGATTAGTAGTTGAATTAGGATTTGAAAAGAATTTAATGCTTTTAAATGCCTTTGCTAACTAAGCGAATTTAAGATATACAGGTCTGCTTACGATTTCTTAGAATTTGCGTAATTAACCAACTTCAAAACATTTTTATAACACTCGCAAGACTTGCACTAATTTTAATTGAGCACAGTTGTTTTAAATTACTTCACTAGCATCTACAAGTTATAAGCGGTTTATCATACTATTCCCAGTGCTACAAAGATATGAACGACCCACGTATTTTATTTAGTATGCTCAACGTAAAAAATCTGAACAGCACAATACTTGCCGAAGTAGCACCCCAACCACTTAAAACCAACTCGGTACCTGTTGGTACTTCTTCCTTTGCTAATTCAATTTTGCTAACAGCAGTTCTGTAAGTGATTGGGTTTTCAATTTAACCAACGCAATGCCATTTCTGATAGTGAGAGGAATTTACAAGACGTGTGGTACAAACTTTACAATATTGTAAGTATCTCCATCGGTGTCTAATCGGTTAGTTTCTGTCACAGCGGCGAAATCTGAAGTACGTTGCCTAAAACTTTATACACGTACCTTATTTCTTACATAAAAAACAAAAGTGGTTAGAATTTGTAACTTGTTGGTCGGGAAAGGAAATTTGGTTTTGGCAAGGTGTTGTGCAGTGGATAAAATTTTTTTTCCCAAATAAATTTATCGTTAACACGTACCCCAAGGTTGAGAATATATTGTACCGAAATACATCACTACTGTAAATTTTAAAAACAATCGTATAAACCATTCTAACAAGGATGCACCCTGTAAAAATTATACGCTTTGGTAGTGTACATTTAATAACGTTGCTATTTCAATGTCGTAGTAAATTAAATAGGTAAATAAATACAAAAGCATAGCTACGTTAAGAAATTTTGTAGAAATATTTGTAAATATTGATACTTTACATCTTTTTGAATTAAATTTTCTAACAAATAGTTTAGAAAATGGCTTACACGTTAATGCGATATATACAGCCAGTCTTTGTCGTATTCTTCTTATAGATGAACTGATTTGCAATTCTTATCTACGCTCCTATATCGGCAATCGAACCCAAACAATGCAAACTACTGGCATAACTTCCAGAACTGTACAAACTATTTCAGGTGTTCCGCACGGGTTCCACTTGGGACCGATCCTATATATAAATATAATTGGAATTAAAGATGAAATATCACTCACGTGTCGAAGTACAGTGCGATCAAAAAATTTGAACTTATGACACCAGATGTTGATTATTCCATATATATCGGCGATGCACACAACAGGGAACACACCATTACGAATGAATTTAACGCTGGAACTATAAAAGTCTTCTGAACAAAAATTATTTAACCAAACCAAATCTTCATTAAGCACGTCCCATAATTCTCTTGCATTTCAAACCTCATACCAAATTTTCACTTCAGCAGTATTTAAGATATGGACGATATTCACGGTATTGCACTACGAGGAAAACATTAATAAAATTTATCTAATTAATTATAGTAACTGTTTTAATGATGTGGGGACTTCTATTTCTTCGGCCAGCAGGAATCTACTGAGCTGCTAAAGGTGGAATACAAAATAAAATCTTTACACTACAGCTGCCAGGAACCACATTCCACCACGAAGGTTAAATCAATTACAACTTCTTGCGGACCGTATTACAGGCCATGTGCCTGGATACCATCTTGGCCTTTCTACGCCGCTGATAGCAGCTTACCTGTTCAGACGCTGATAGAAAAGTGACACGAAATGACAATTTGGCGATTCTTATTATAGAAACTTAGACCTCTAAAGCGAAGGAGCGCATAAGGTATTATATCTTTTATGAATTATTTGAAGTGATCGGATATTTATAAATTATATTTTTATTTTGAGATATTCTATTAGATTAATAAGCAAAGTGTAACTGAATAAAAAAATACGTTACAACCTCATCTACATCTGCTTGTTCCCACAATAATTTCATGCGAAGTTTCTAATTTGAATAGCCATTACCATCAAATGGTTTTACGCTCGTACAGTTGATTTCCACCAACACTAGCAGACATCGTGATTTCTTTCTGTTAAATTAAATAACTAGGTATTATTTTCAATTCTTATCACAGTTTCCGTAATAGCAACTTCAATGTACAATCTGACTTTCTAAATACACGATTAAAACTTTCCATGTAATTATGTCATTGAACTTCATCTGAGCCCATAACCTGTTGAAAAGTTGTACGCAATCAAAGCTCAGCTAATATAATAACACGTATATTTAGTTACTATTAAGCAATACAATTATATTTTCAACCAAACTTACGAAGTAAGTTAGGTGAATATAATCGCTACGTCGTCGTCGTCGTCGCCGTCGTCCGTTGCCATATTCCCATAATGATACAATAAATGATATATATGTACCTAGTTTAGTTTTTTACGCTGATTACAAATATGCTACACACTTTTCGATATCGCATTTAGTTTTCGAGATAATCGAATTTATTTAAGAAATGTTAACAGTACAAACTAATATAAACTTTAATAGATATCCTATATAATAATTATAATTCATGTTTAAATTAAGATTTATGTTTGTTTGAGTGGTGCTGGGAGCTTTGTTACGTGCCAATCGGCACTTTAACATGTTTTAGGTTAAGTTGATGTACGGAGGTTTCGCGCCATAATTTCAAAAGACGCGGTGCGCGGAATTTTAATAGACTAGGCGTGTACTTCCGTTACGTCATAGTGCGTATGCGCAGATCGCGCGACGCTAGAGGGTTGGACGAATAAGTTCGCGCCGATGGGAAAAAAGACAAAAGAGTGGGGAAGTTTCCTGTTTTCTCGATAACGTGCTGTTTGCCGAAAACTATCGAGTGGAGTGGTCGCTTTGAGGTATCGTATCGTGCTTATCTTTACCTATGTAGATATCCTGCCTAATTGTCTTTGTCTGTTGCCTTTACCTAGTATTCCTTCCCATTCCCTGCATAGGTAGATAAATTTGAAGCCACCGAGGCGTACTGTACTGCACGACCCGAGATGACGAGTCACCATCTTTAACCCCTCCGGGATGGAGCCCTGATGGACTTGAAAAGAAGCCAACTTTAACGCAGGGACATATCCATGTGAGTAATTATTGTACTATCTTTTGTCGTATACGTATGTAAATTTTCCGAAGTATTGCGCAATATAAATTCTGCATTGGTGACGTCATTGGTAGTTGGCAACACGGAATCTGTAATAAGATTGGCGTTGCTAACAGCCCGCGAAGTTGCTTTTTCATCACGCTTGCGCGATGTATTTATGAACTCTGAAACTGTATTACCGACTTTGTAACTGTATTTATCGACGTACTTCGTAAACTGTTTTATCGACTTTTAAATGGTAAGAACTATCACCAATTAAAATGTAATAGCTTATATCATTAAGTAGTTCGACACAAACTTGAATAAAACAATAAAATTTATTAAATTATATTTATAATAATAAAATTTTGTTTAACATTTAAGTACTAGTTATTTAATTTATTTAAAATATATAATTTCCTTTTATAAAATTTCCGTAAGTTTGGTTGTAAGGCGTACATGCGTCTTAGATTTTTGATTATAATATAAGTACTAAAAACATTTTACAAAACCAAAACTGTCAAACTTGACAAAAACCAACTAGAGTAGTTCTTATTAACAAGCAAAAGATCTTTGCTAAATTGGATATATTAACAAAACTTATATACATAAAATAAGAACATATTTTAACATGATTAAGTTAAATGCAGCGCAGTTATAAAGAGCATAAATGTAAATATAGCTAAACACATTTTAGTAATATTTACTGAACGACAGAGCATTATACAGTCTTTTCTATGGGTGATGGAGTGATTGTTCCAACACCACGACGAATAATATCTTTAAATGTACGAATTGAAACGACTCGAACGATGTTGTCCTCGCCAGGATGTGCTTCAACTATTCTTCCAAGTTGCCACGAAAGGGAGGTAGAATTTTTGTCTTTGATGAGGACCAATGAATTACGTTCAATACCAAATGGATTTATCTTGCATCTTTTCCGCTGCTGGAGTTAAGAAATGTACGCTAATAAGCAAATTTGCCAGAAATGTTGGCGCAATTGCTTAAGTCTCAGAAATTGATCCAGTCTGTTGGATTTTACAGTAGTGAGATCCAGCTCAAGTGGCAAAACCATTGATTCCCAATTAAGAAGTGAGCGGGAGTAAGTGGGGTTAAATCTGCGGGATCGGTTGATAGTGAGATGAGAGGTCGGGAATTTAGTATAGCTTAACTTGCGTCAACATGGTGTAAAAATCTTCGTATGTTAACGCAGCCTTAGCACTTGATAAAACACGCTTTAAATGCCATTTTATTGACTTTACGCCCGCCTTCCATAATCCACCAAAGTGAGGAGAATTGGCAGGAATAAAGTGCCAATTAATCTCTTGATTTGCACATTCAACAATTATTATTTCTTGCTCGGACTGGAGAAAGTCGCTCAGCCTATGTAATTCATTCTTTGCACCAACAAAATCGGATATTAACTGAGCAAACTTTCTTCGTCTAGAAGTAAAGCACTTTAGCATAACAAGGAATGAATTGGTGGTCAAATCTGTAACCGGCTTCAAGTGGATAACCTTGGTACTGAAACATATGAATAGGCAAACATAACACTTTTGCATCTTCACTCCGCGGTCACACTTTGTCTTCAAATCCCGACACGGTCGACTGCTTGAAAAATGGCAGGTGAGCATTTTTCACAAAAATTACGCCCTCGTTCGGATGAGAGGTTAAATGGAGGTCCCGTGTGTGAGTGTTGTTGCGCACGTTAAAGATCCCTACCTTGCCTGGAACGGCAAGGGTTCGGCAAAATTCTAAATTTCCAGGCAACAAAAACTCGTCTCCTGGCCAATGTAGGACTTACGGGTGGAGCATTGGAAATGTAAATGAACGGTCACATTTTGTCTACTTTGACTACTACGCCCAAAGTCTCAGGTTCGAATCCCGACACGGTTCGCTTGAATAATGTTAGGAGAGCATTTTTCACAAAATACGACCTCGTTCGGATGAGAGGTAAAATGGAAGTTTCGTGTATGAGTGTTGTCACGCACGTTAAAAATCCGTACTTTGCTTGGAACAGCAAGGGTTCGGCAAAATTCAAAATTTTTTAGGTAAAAAAAACTCGTTTCTAGCCAAATGTAGTACTTTCGGGTGGAGCATGGGAAAATCATATGTAAGGTCACGCTTTGTCTTAATTGTAAATGCACCGGCATAACCTACACCAGTGACCTCAGAGGTATAAGACATTCGAACGCGATTCGCAAGATAGTCGCCCATCAAAGCATTAAAATTCGAAGGTTTTGCTCGACAAAGACGTACGCTGTGATATTCCTTTTATTGCTGTGCTATTCGCCCCATTTGATATGAAATATTAATTTAGGATTTTATCCCGACTAGCTCACTGAATAAATCTTATTAAATCAAATTAAGCAATTCTAGAACACACAATGTAATAATTGATAATATTTACAATACTCAAAATTTTTCTTTTAGTACAAAATATCAACATATACCAGAAATATGCTTTTTTGAAAGCTAGCAAAAATATCTTTTAATTACATTCAGGGACCTTCGAACGTTCCAAAATACCTTCTCTTGTTTTCATATTTTTAAGTATAGCAAATATTAAATCAAAAACAGTCTTTCAATAATAAAGTGTATTAAATTGCTAACCTGGAATGGGTTCTCTCCAGCTAGTCTATGATCTGCATCCCCTTGTTGTGTCCGCTTTGCTTATTGGTATTTTACGTTTGCTTTAAGACATCAACAAAATGCCGTCCCCATATAAGAATCGCCTCCTATAAATCGCTTCCAATTAAAGTCGTACCAAATTAAAGTACGTCCAAAATTAAAGTATCGCCTCCAATTAAAATACGTCCCAAATTAAAGTATATCCAAAATTAAACGTCCCAAATTAGAGTATGTCCAAAATTAGAATATTACCAGAATTAAACGTCCCTAATCAGAATGTGTACAAATTAGAAGGTCCAAAATTAGAATATATCCAAGTATATTGTACCGAAATACATCATTACTGTAAATTTTAAAACAATCGTATAAACCATTCTAACAAGGATGCACCCTGTAAAAATTATACGCTTTGGTAGTGTACATTTAATAACGTTGCTATTTCAATGTCGTAGTAAATTAAATAGGTAAATAAATACAAAAGCATAGCTACGTTAAGAAATTTTGTAGAAATATTTGTAAATATTGATACTTTACATCTTTTTTAATTAAGTTTTCTAACAAATAGTTTAGAAAATGGCTTACACGTTAATGCGATATATACAGCCAGTCTTTATCATATTCTTCTTATAGATAAACTGATTTGCAATTTTTATCTACGCTCCTATATCGGCAATCGAACCCAAACAATGCAAACTACTGGCATAACTTCCAGAACTGTACAAACTATTTCAGGTGTTCCGCAGGGGTTCCACTTGGGACCGTTCCTATTCCCACTCTTTATGAAAGGTATCGCGGAGGTGTTTATAAAATGTAAATGTTTATTTTATGCCGAATACTTGAAGTTTTTCTGCCCGATTCAAGAGTCTGCTTTAATCAGAGATTAACAACATACTCAAGTACTTGAATCTACTCAACTTAAACGATAAAGAGTGTAAGGTTAAGGGATTCTCCAGATGTTTGAATTAATTATTTACAACTATACTATTAATATGCTGGACATTTGAGGTTGTTAATTTCATATTCGACTAGGGTTTGTTATACAACGATCGTCTTTTGTTCACCGAGTACATTTCATCCGTTGTTGCAAGGGCATTTAAAATGCATCATTGTTAGATCTTCAGTCCTTGAATTAGTTGGAGAGATTCTAATGTAATAAATTTTAAACTACTTGTATAAATAGGGAAATCAGGGAGCGGGATAGTTTGGGGTTCGTTATTGTACAACAATCATTTTCGCATAAAATATACATAGAAATTTGAATCGCTGAAAAATCTAATGAACTTCTTTAAAAAATCGGAGTTTAAAGATTAAGAATTTTTGTAAATTAAGGAATTAAATATACAATAAATATTCTTAAAAATTTGAATTGTTAAAAATTTTGAAGATGCTTTATGTGGTAAACGTCTTTAAGAAACTGTACGAGTTAAAAATATGAAAACTTTATATAGATAAGAAAATTTTGATATTTTGTAGTTGCTTTAGAACAGGCATTCGTCTATAGAATATTTATTGCTGAATAATTTTGAACTTATAAAGATCAATAAAAAAAAAATTTCTTTTCTTGGGTTATTTGTTAATAATAACATGAATAATACTTTTAAATGTACACTAGTCGTATATATAACCTAGCATTCAGATTATAAACATTATCTTCAGAAAATCTACTATATAACTCAAGTATGATACTCGTTGCTAGTTGCGTAATTTAGACAAATAACAAAGGATTTAGTTTACAACAAAGCATATGATTGATTCGTCGAGCGCTTTCAACAACACACAATCGACTTCGTTTAATATACGCAATTTTCAATCACTTTATTTTTAATTTTTCCAATTCTTTCCTTCGTAAATAGAAAATTTGTTTCAATAACTCTGCATACCGTGCAAACGTTGGCTCTTATTGAATGATATAACAAATAACTACGTGATTATCTAGCTGTAGCTCATTGTAGTAAAATAAAATGCAATATATCGGTGAAATAAATAAGTCTTTCTTATTAAAAATGTTTACCTTGATACTGAATGTATGATATGAGTAAAATATCCATCCATTTATCTAATATAAAACATGACCTCATACACCGAGTGTTCTTAATAAAATTCCACGCTATTCTGAATTATTAAGAAGTAGAATTTTACCATAATTTACAAAATGGCATCTTTCCTCACTGTTATAAATTAAGTAGAATTAAGAGCAATAAACTTAAAATAAGCATCCTGTCGACACGTCTCGCTGTAATTGGAGCTGATTAAGACGGAACTGGTATATAGATTTTGAAGTACATGTGATTGCGGATATGACATTCTTCACTATTACTCATGAGAATTCAGCCTCTTCTTTCTAAACTCTCATAAAAATCTTCATTAAATACATTTTTGACCGTAACCCAATAAAGTCTATCATAAATCGTCTATTATTTTCGTCTTTCATTAACCCCGATACTTTCTTGATAACCAATAATTCTATAAATGTTACTCGTAGGACACTACAATTGACTTTCCAATGCTCCACCAGCAGGTACTACATTGACCAGGAATAGTTTTTTTTACCTAAACCCTTGCTCTTCCAAACAAAGTAGAAATCTTTAGCATGAGTGACAACACCTACACACGGGACCTACATTTTACCTCTCATCCGAACAAGGGCGTATTTTTATGAAAAATGCTTGTCTAACGCTTTTCAAGCGGACCGTGTCGGGAGTCGAACTCGGGACCTTAGACATAGTAGTCACACGCATACCAACTACGTCACAGAGCCACCTTGCTGGTAGGACAGTCGGAAGTGTCAACGTATCTATTGCAGTTCCGCCTCATTGTTTCATAAGTTGTTACACTGGGGCAACTGTTATACCGCGCAAATGTTATACTCGCGATATAATTCCCGCTAATTGTATCTTATACCGTTTTAAAAGTGATGCAACCGTTTTTAAGTCAATTTGCAAGCACAATTTAAAACAAAACAAGGTACTTACATTCTCAGGGGCCCACGATGTTTTGCAGGATGGGTTCAATTCACACCTCGTTAAATCAGATTACATCCGTCCTTCCTGTGTCTTCTATACTTGTAGGGGATGAGGGAACACCAGGTAACAGGTTCAATAGAAGGTAAAGATAAAAGGAACCTACATGCCTAAAAAAGAAAAGACACACCTGCTACGTACATTGACGTAACATATAAAAAAACCAAGAAAAAGGAAGAAAGGATGACCGGGCTCAATCGGTGAGTGGGCGGGGTTTTATACCTATAGATAAATTAAAAAGAAACCTGAAATAAATAGATGAAAAAAATATATACACTCACTCATTCACACGCAGAACAAAACATACAAAGGAAAAAAACAACTTATAATTAAACAAAATATTTACACAACACAGTAAAAAAAATTACTCAAGAAAATGGCGAGCTGTAGTTTTTAGGTAATTACCACCTGACAGTAATTAGTAAAAAAAGAAAGAACCAAACGCAACTCCAACAACCACAGCTCTAGATCATCGTAAATATAAACTTAACCTCTATTTACATACATAATGGCAACATTTTCAAATATGCCCGCAAGTCTTTAAACCGTTTTTACATTAATAATTAGTATATTTTTAGTGATTTATAAACAAATAGTAAAGCAGTAATAAAAGAGCAGTGAATACCAAAATAGTTCAATAATTTTAATATATCAAAATTAAATTTAGAAATGCCATATTTAAACGGTAAAATCCCAGGCGTTCTGGTTCCAAAGTAAGAAAAGAATACAAAGAAAAAAACTCACCCTCGAGTTACTGACGTCGGGGTTAAGTCAGTCGCTGGTCCACGTCAGCGAGTAGGTAGGCCTACGCCCAGGAAGAACGCGTTTGGCCTCCCATTACCAGAAGAAACGACAGCTCAAGGGATTAACGTGTCCCCCGCAGAAAGCTAGAATAATTACGAACAATAAATTAATTTATTGAAGCCGAAAAGTATTGTTTTATACAAACTCTAAATACTCACCACGCTAGATAATGCGTGCCAGAAATTCGCATAACGAAAAAACGAAACGAAGCAAAGCAGGACGGATGTTTTCTTGTGGCTACTCAAACAGAAAGTGAATATTACATTTGTTTAGTTAAAGCACCAAAGTTCAAAGTAAACTTGTCGTCAAGGAAGATAAAACAGGAAAACCCTAATTTATTGAAACAATTTTGCCGAATTCTTTAAAAAGGGAAAACACACCAGCCTTAATTATTGAATACTTGGAAAAACGCCGATCTAATTATGGCGTAAATTCCACGGTAAGAAATTCTTAAAAAGGATATTTATTTTTAATGAGCAGAAAGGTATGTCAAGTAAAATATATAGGATATTTATTATTAATTACAATACAAATTTTAATGCATGAAAGGGTTATTTTAATTTACGGAAATAATTTTCGTGTTTAACGCCAAAGGAATTTAAGTTAAGAATTATGGCATATAAACTAATCAATTATCTACGAAAATGAACGTAGCACACCACACCAAGATAGGTGTTGCTTTATCGAGGGCTCGTAACTTAATCGCGTCTTTTAACACCACGCGCGCACTCCGCATCCTTTTGCGCAGACGCGGCTGTCAGGGACGACGGAAATTGACATATTCATTTAAAAATATACGCGGAAATTTATTTACAAATTAAATCTAACGTGATGCATGCCAGTTGGCATGTAACAAAGTATCGCGGTTCGCAACGAGTTTTAGTGTCAGTGTATATAATATGGCATCTATCTCCAAAGGCAGCATTCATATGTCCATGTGAAAATTGAAAGTAGTTAATTTGGCTACATCTAGGATGCACATTTCAACATATATAGGTTTATTAAAATTAATATCCGATTTAAGAATTTCCACTACTACTAGATTTTCGACGATGGTAACAATTTTGAGTAGAGGGTTGGATATTTTTGGCCCAGCGCCATATCTGCCATTCAGTTTCGCACAAGTTTTACATTTCATCTGAAATAGTTTCTAGATCTCGTGTTTGTGTAAGTTGATGACATTAATATTTTCAGTAATTTCCACTATAAACATATATTTTTGAAGCCCTTTTCCAATTCAGGCAGTCTTTGCCAACCATTTGTTTGCTTCCAGCCTCAAACCAAACCCGTTCTCAAGTTGCAAATGCACGTTATATGTTCGCTTATCTTTATTTTCTTGATAGGATTTGGTAAATTACTGTGTTATCAATTCAATTATAAAAAAGTTCAAGAAACCTGGAGTTTTCATAACGTTACGTTTATATAACAATATTAGATATCAAAATTTATAACGTTACAGAGAACTTCTAAAAATACATAATATATCTGTTTTAATACAGTAGGTCTAAGTACTGTTAAATATACTCCATTTAACCTGTTTAATTTAATGAATTGATCTACAGTTGAATGATTAACCAGGACAAGTCAATAACTAATTCCTTTTCTTCCTGGCTAGCTTCGTTTCTTAATGTTTATATTAATGAGGCACAAATATCTTAGTGCCAAGAAAAATCTGGGAATACTTAAGAAATAATCTTCCATTGTTGATTTTTGTCTTCTTGCTGCAAAGCGGTAAAAGACCTTGATGTATTTGTCACGAATATTTTCCCGTAGTTTTGGTCTTTCATAAATTCGTACAGATATTGTTTACTTTAGATTAATAAACCAAAACGAACGTATCAGCTTGAACGTAATCAAGGAGCGCACCCTTACTCATAGAGAATTTTATCAACAGTGGTTTCTCATTTAAAACAGTTGAGATTAAGAAAATTGTGAGAATCATTTCATAAAACAAAATATAATAACGTGATCGTTATTTTATCGATTAGTGGTGTGAGAGAAAGTGAATTTAGGTAGACAATGATCTGCTGCTGTATAAAAATACGCATAAGCTGTAAAGACAAGCATCATAGATATGCTATAACATATCAATAAATTTTTTAAGTAAATTTTGACAATTACTAAACAGCAACGCAAGTTATGTAATTCCCATTTGATATATAAAAGAAACTAATACTTAAGAAGTTATTAGAAATATTAGGAAATGTGCAACACTGTAATTGAAGGACATTTAATTCAGTTTATTAACGTTTATGGGAACGGAAGCGCTACAAAGTAGCACAAGGATAAGTGACACTGCAGATGTCAGGTCACAGACGGTCGTAGGAAGTCACGTACCGAGATTACGCAGAATAAGCCTGCAACATTGCAATTATGAATAGCTTTTAAGATAGCAACTATGTATCATGAATAGAGTCAAGTGTAAGCAGACATTAGGTCTGCAAGTTCCCACAGAACTGTGAGGGGTAGGGAGATTATATAAGGCCCGGGAGCTCCACTCGCAGTCAGTTCATCAAACGTTCAGCTTTTGCATTGCAGTTCGTAGATAGCTCACTTGTACAATTAGTAAATAATTTTCGACTTAGAATAAATTATTCAAGATTGTTAAAATTTCATTGTTCAATTCTGTTTCAAAAATTAAATAAATGTGTTAAAGTTCAAGAAGTCTTTTTAAAAAAGACCGCTCGAAGCCACGAACCTTAACTCGCATAGAAGTTTGATTCAATCTTAACTTGATTATTTAAATATCTGTATATTAATTTCACTTGGTTATTATTTCATTTCAATAACCATAAAAATTTCATCATTATTAGGTCTTTGGTCCTGTAACTGGTTGGACGCGTACCCTCCTTGTTTCCTATTCTGAGTTAACCTACTATTTCGTTTATATTATATACATTGTACATAATTTACAGCTTAATTTGTTTTCGGCATTTTGAATTTGTTAATTCTTTGCCTTCGCCCGGTTTTTAATTATCCTTACCTTACTGTGTCATTACTTCAAGCACAACCTTGCCGCGATATAGATAAACTATGCTGTGCATATGTGCAAGAACTTTCTTTATCACCGGCCACGGCGAAGACACGAAGCAATTTTGAACTATCGACTCCGTACTAGACGGTCGCATTAATATTTTCCGTTAGGAACGGCCGCCATAATTAATTGTGCTTATGTTTCGCTATTATTAACAAAAGGTAAGTGTTTGAAGTAATCGTTTGTTTCTGTTTATAATCATTAATTTTTTGTTTCTTTTTGTTATCATTTATTTTTTCGTATACATGTCCACTCTTCTCTTCAATTTAGCTATCGAAATCTCGCCGCATTTTTTACATGGTCCTTCAAGCCGGATGTGATTGTTTGCACAAATTCTAAATAATAATAGATTTCATATTATAAATCATATCGCTTATCAAACCATTGTCAAGTTTTAATAACATCACTTTATTCGTTTGAGTTGTTTACGAATTTTCTTCTTATCTGGTTCGGTACTAGCATTTTGTAGGAGGCTTACATTTGTTATCACCACATTGCCTTTATTTAATACGCCGAAGTTCGTTGCCATTTTATCTGCCCCTTTGTACCTGCTTAATTTTAATTATGGCAGAGAAACTAAAACGTAGCTGTTTTCTACGGAAAATTGCAATTAACTCGTTGGATAAAATGTTTGACATCGCACAGAAACCCGCAGTTGAAGGGGCCTTTTGTGAGTTGTTTCAAGCGCAATAAAAATCTATTAAAACGGTCCGAGAAAATTTCTTTGCACAGCATAATTTTATATTCGGTGTGATTGCTTCTGCCCATGACGCAGATGAACGATTTGAATCGGAAGACGCTATTCGTAAACGCTTCCATAGCAATTTCTTTCAAATAGAAGCGCTCTATTTCAAGCTGGTTCCGAGCCAATCTTCGCCGTCTCAGGCTACAGTCTTGAATCCTATAGATATCTTTAAGTCGAAAGTTTCACTTCCACCACTGACCTTCCCTTTGTTTGATGGGAAGGTTGGGTGTTTGACAGTTTTATTGACCGCTTTGATAGTTAGGTTCATCTTAATAACGATCTGTCGAACGTGGATAAATTTTCCTATCTCCAATCAGCACTAAAAAGTTTCGCACTCTTAACCATTAAGAACTTTGACCTTACCAAAGCCAATTACCCTCTTGCCTACAAAAAGCTTCGTGAAAAATATCGTAATATTCGCCACATTACCTCAGCTCTTTGGAAAAATCTGTCAAACGTGGATAAATTTTCCTATCGCCAATCAGCACTAAAAGGTTTCGTACTCTTAACCATTAAGAGCTTTGACCTTACCGAAACCAATTACCCTCTTGCCTACAAAAAACTTCGTGAAAAATATCGTAATATTCGCCGCATTATCTCAGCTCTATGGAACAATATTGATAAATTTCCCAAACTGAATTCTGATAATCCCGCCGGTTTGCAAAAATTGGTCAATGCTTTTGTTGATAATTTACAAGCGCTTGAGAAATTTGATTTGCTCATAAAGCAATGGGATTTTATTTTTGTGCAAATGATCGTAAATCGTCTTGATGTACACACTGCCCGTAGTTTTAAAGTGCATAAAGATTCGACCGCTATTCCATCTTATAAAGATTTAAATGCTTATCTGGAAAAAACGTGTAAATCTTTATCGAATTTGTCTGTAAATCATAAAACCGATTTAAACAAAATTATTCATTCCAGCAATCTGTCTAAGTCTCGCTTCGCAGATTCCATGTTAGTCCAGACAAAGTCTAATGTTAATTAATGTCCGCTTTGTAAACAAAATCACAATCCTGATCGCTGTAATGATTTCGTCAAACTTTCTTCACAAGATCGCTACAACTTTGCAAAAACCAACATCGTTGCATTAATTGTCTTAACAATTCTCACATTTTAAATAAATCCAAGTCTACGTTTTCGTGCCGCCAATGCGATCAACGTCATTATTTCTTATTGCATTTCTATCGCCTTTCGTCTAAACCCGTTTTCGCTGCTAGTAACCAGGCTCGCATGAGCCCAGACACCGCCGCCTCTAAGGTTTCACCTTCTATTAGTCCCGCTATTCAAGACCGCTCTTTTTGCCTCTGAGCAATCATCGACTTCGTTTAGCTGTAGTGGTCCGTCAACTTCGAATGTTGTTCTATTTAATTCCTTAGCTAAAACTTTCGTCGTTTTACTTTCCACCGTTCAAGTGGAAATTGTTGATTGCTCTGGTTCTTTTCAAAAATTTCGCGGTTTACTCGATTCGGGTGGCATGACTTCCTCTGCAAAATAGTGTGAAACGTTTAGGTTTTCGTACCACTCTACATTCCCTTACCCTTAGTGGTTTAGGCTCCATGCGCACTGCAGCCCTGCATGGCGCTGTCGCCGTCTCGCTCAAACCAATAGGAGTTTCTTCACCGATTATTAATTTTCAAGCTGTAGTACTTCCCAAATTTGTGAAAATTTACCTGCTTTTAATATTTCTTTAAAACATTTCAGTCATCTGGCTAACCTCAAGCTAACTGACCCGCTCTTTACTTAATCTTCCTTGACCGCTTCTGAAGTAACTAGCTTGTTTTGTATGACAGATTCTACTTCCCCATTGGAAGATATTGTCGCTAAATTCTGGGAAGTTGAAGCTGTCCCCGCCGCTCAACCTTTCACGCCCGAAGAAACTCTTGTTGAAAAACATTTTGTCGATACGTTTCGTCGCAGTAAACAAGGTCGATATGTCGTCTCACTGTCGTTTAGAGATCAAGAACCTTTTTTGCAGGCAGTTGTCATCTAACCTTACAACGATTTGTTTCTTTTTCTTTAGAAAATCGTCTACTTAAGGAACCTCGTGTTTACGAACAGTACGTGTCGTTCATGCGTGAATATCTGGATTCTCAACATATGCAATCAGTTGTTAGTGGGTCTCATTTGGACTTTTCTTATTACATCCCGCATCATTGCTTTGTGAAACCCGAAAGCATAAGTACGAAATTACGAGTTGTTTTCAACGGCGTCCGCTATAACTCTATCTCAATCGTCTTTAAACTATCACTTGTTTGTTGGGCCGAAGCTGCAACAAGATATCACCGCAATTTTGTTACAGTTTTGTTTACATTCTTATATTGTCACTGCCGATATTCGTCAGATGTACAGACAAATTCTTGTAAATCCCGCTCAGTGTGACTATCAACGAATTGTTTGGCGTTTCTCCCCTGAGGAGCCCATTCAGGATTTTCAATTAAATACTGTTACATATGGAATCAATTGTGCTCCCTTTCTTGCCATACGCACGCTTCTGCAGTTGGCCGTAGACGAAAGAAATTCTTATCCTTTAGCCGCTTTCGTTCTTCGTCACAATGCTTACATTGCTGACATCGCTACTGGTGGAGATTCTATTGAATCAACCCTCGATCTACGTAATCAACTACTTGATCTTTTATAACTTGGTGGTTTCGAACTGCATAAATGGTCAAGTAACTATCCCGAATTATTGAAAGATCTTTCCGCTGCGCAGCACTTCGCGCAACTTCGCTCCTTTGAGGATCCTGACACTTAACCCCTAAAAGTTCTAGGTCTTCAATGGAACCCCACCTCAGATAATGTTTGTCTTCTAGTTCAGCCACTAAGTGCCTCCTGTACCAAGCGCAACCTAATTTCTAACTTAGCCCATATTTTCGACCCCATGAGACTCTTATCCCCTCTTCCATTCCTGGTAAAACACTTAATTCAACGTTTATGATCGCTAAAATCAGAATGGGATGCTTCCCCTCTCCCGACTTCCTTCGTTTGTGCGAAAGATACTTGCATGGGTTATCGCTTCTTTCGGATTTTGCTTTACCCTGCTTGCTAATCCCGCCACAGTTTACTACGTGCGAAGTTCATTGCTTGGTTGACACTTTAGAACGTGGACATTGTGCTGTTGTTTATTTTCGCTTTGTTACCCCTTCCGCCATTGAGGTTCGCTTAGTGTGCGCTAAGTCTAAGGTCGCTCCTCTTCGTACAATCTCTTTGCCCCGGCTCGAATTGTTAGCCGCCGCATTGGCATCAAAATTATTAATCTTTGTCCTCAAAACCTTTGATTCGAACCTTATCTTTCATAAAATTTACTGACTCCATGGAAGTACTTTTGTGGATTCGTTCCCCGCAGCAGCGTTGGAAAACTTTCGTCGCTAATCGTGTTGCTTATATTCAGGAAAGCACGTTTCGCGCGTTTTGACATTACATTCCCTCCACCGAGAATCCTCCCGATGTCGGATCACGTGGTTTACTCCCTACCGACTTGTGCCAATGTTCTTTATGGTGAGCGGCTTCACCAACCTTGTTCTAGTCCTTCGAAACTTACACTCCACATATTCGACCTTCAGATACTCCTGAAATTCTCACTCAACAACGCTCTATCGTTTTATCCGCTGTCGTATCCTACGGTTGCATTCAATCAATTCTAGAAAATCACTCGTCCTTTCTCTTTATTACACGCATCGTTGCTTGGATTCTCCCTGTTCGTCATAATCTACGTCACCCACGCGAAAGGTACCCCGGAACTTTGTCATCTGCAGAGTTGCACAATGCTTTGAACCCTTTGCTTGCGTATATTCAACAATCTTATTATGCTATCGAGCTTGAGATCATTCCGTCCGGATCCACTTTAAAACAGAGTATTCGCAAGTTGTCCCCTTTATTGGCGGGTCGGGGGCTGCTTAGCTTACGCGCCTTTGTCCTCTAACCGTAAATTTTCCGCTTTGTTACTTAGCAAAAATCGATTTTCTGATTTTTATGTTACTTACGTTCATTTAAAATACTTCCACGCGGGTACTCAAATGTTCCATTTTCTCGTCAGTCAGCACTTCTGGGTTATTTCTGGAAGGCAATCTATCCGTCGTGTTTTGAGTCATTGCCTAACTTTCTGGAAGACAAATCCGGTCGCATTGCAACCTCCTTTCATGCTGAGTTACTCATGTCAAACTTTTTTTGAGTTCGGGTGTCGACTTCGCGGGTCCCTTTTCTATTACCATGTCTCGACTACAGGGCGCCAAAGTTTTAAAATCGTATTTGTCTTTTTATTTGTATGGCTACCAAGGCGCTGCACCTTGAAGTCGTATCCGATTTATCAACAGACACCTTTCTAGCGGCTCTTCGCCGATTTATTGCGAGGCGTGGCCGTTGTGATGACCTCTAGAGTGATTGTGGCACAAATTTTGTGGGTGCTCATAAACAGTTAATTCATCTCGCCAAGCTTGCTGCTTCTAAGGACCATATTGCGTTGAATTTTATACCGCCGACTTCACCTCAATTTGGTGGTTTGTTGGAAGCGGAAGTGAAATCTGTTATAACCTTGCTACTGCGTACTATTGGTGTTAACTTTTGAGGAGTTGGTCTCAGTCTTTATCCACATTGAAGCCATCTTGAACTCATGTCCTCTCGCCTCTTTGAGCACTGACCCCAATGATTAGAGCTGTCTTACGCCCGGTCATTTTTTAATTTTGGCCCCTTTAACCGCCATCCCGGAACCCGCCATTTCTCACCTTCTGCTTAACCGTCTCTCTCGCTGGCAATTGTTCCAGCGAATTCAACAAGATTTTGGTTCCGTTGGTCCAAGGAGTATTTGCACTCGCTATAACACCGTCTTTTCAAGTTGAATTGGACACCTTAGTGCTGATTAAGGTCGCTAATGTTCCCTCCCTTTGTTGGTCCCTCGGTCGTGTTGTGGCTGTGCATAGTGGGACGGATCGTGTCGTTAGGGTGGTCACGCTTAAAACCGCTCATGACGAGCTGAAGCGTCATGTGTCAATATAGCAATACAATTTTTTGGTGGACGGTATGTTTCGTTTATATTATATATATTGTACATAATTTACAGCTTAATTTGTTCACCGCATTTGGAATTTGTTAATTCTTGGCCTCCGCCCGGTTTTTAATTACTTACTTTACCGTGTCATTACTTCAAGCACCGCCTGTGTTAAGTGCCGCGACATTAATAAACTATGCTGTCCACATGTGCAGGCGGCTCCGTGGCGTAGTGGTATGTGTGTGACTACTACGCCCAAGGTCCCGGGTTTGAATCCCGACACGGTCCGCTTGAAAAATGTTAGGCGAGCATTTTTCACAAAAATACACCCTCGTTCGGATGAGAGGTAAAATGGGGTCCCGTGTGAGTGTTGTCACGCACGTTAAAGATCCCTACCTTGCTTGGTACAGCAAGGGTTCGGCAAAATTCAAATTTTCCAGGTAAAAAACTCGCTTCCTGGCCAATGTAGTACCTTCGGGTGGAGCATTGGAAAATCAAATGTAATGTCCACATGTGCAAGAACCTTCTTTATTACCGGCTACGGCGAAGGCACGAAGCAATTATGTACTATCGACTCCGTACTAGACGGTCGCATTAATATTATCCGTTACGAACGACCGCCACAATTAATTGTGGTTATGTTTTGCTATTATTAACAAAAGGTAAGTGTTTGAAGTAATCGTTTTGTTTCTGTTTATAATCATTTTTCTTTATCTATTGATTATCATTTATTTCTTCGTATATATATATATATATATATATATATATATATATATATATATAATAGTTATTAAGATGAAATGAAAACCCAATTTTGTATTTAAAGTTGAATTACCATTTCAAATCGAACTAGTAATTGAAAACCACTAAAAGAACGGCTACAGCAGGACTTGAACCTGGAACCTCTGATTTTCCGGATCAGTGCTCTAACCAATTGAGCTATCTAGCCTAATTGTTTAGATGATGTTATACTTAATACTACTGAAGCTTGGCTCTTGTTAACGATTTTTCAGTTACGTCTTGCATTTAAGGAAATTGAATCTAGTTATATACATAATTCATGTACTAATAACTTGGTCATCCCATTTTTGCAACGTTCGGAATAATACAAACATGTAATTATATTATTATTAATAGAGAAGAATAATCCAGTAGTATTAAGTATAACATCATCTAAACAATTAGGCTAGATAGCTCAATTGGTTAGAGCACTGATCCGGAAAATCAGAGGTTGCAGATTGAAGTCCTGCTGTAGCCGTTCTTTTAGTGGTTTTCAATTACTAGTTCGATTTGAAATGGTAATTCAACTTTAAATACAAAGTTGGGTTTTCATTTCATCTTAATAACTATTAATATTTATTAAGCATTCATTGTGCATTCCAAATGTGGATTATTCTTCTCTATTAATATATATATATATATATATATATATATATATATATATATCCACTTTTCTCTCCAATTTAGTTATCGAACTCTCGCCGCATTTTTTCACCTACTTATTTCTCTGAAATTTCCAGTCTTCATCTTACACTATCTGCGTGCATTAGTCTAATCTAGGCCTAGCTCTACCTCCTTTTTTCTATCTCTGCTTGTAGTATATTCCGCACTATTCTCCAAAAATGCTTTAGAACATATACTGCCCTTCTATTTCTTCTATTTTATTGTTTTCCACATATGCTCTCTCTTTCTCCTTGATTCTATGTTTGTTGTCTTTGAACATAGCCCTTTCTTGTTATATGCAGTTCGGTTCCACTCTATTGTTTTACAAATATATTCCCTATTTCCCCGATATTTAGTAGTATGTGAAGGGAGTTAAGCAGCCTGCAGACCAAGATCCTTCAACACTCGAAAATTTGCCGAATTATTAGTTTTTCAATATATTCTTTCGAACAAGATTTTCCGTCTTGAAACTGGTTGGACGCATACCTCCAATTATTTCTATTCTGAGCTAGCCTACACAGTTCCCTGAAATTTCCACAGCCTAGATTCAGCTCGGTTCCCATTCTGTTGTTTTCTAATTAAATGTCTTATTTTACCGAAATTCAGTAGTATGTGAAGGGGGTTAAGCAACCTGTGGCTACCAAGATCCCCAACACATAAAAATTAACAAACCTTTAACTTAAAATCAAGTATAATTATCGCTGGCCAAAACCTTCTTAAAACCTGACTATTTAACCAATCTCCAAAACACGGCATTAATTAACAAAGTTGGAAATAATTTGACAGTTTTATCAAAATATTCCACATAAAAACAATTAATACTTGGTACTTGTAACATCGAAATTATAGTTACTGAAAAAGATATTTGAACTATAAAAATTTAACACATAAAAATAAAATATTATGAGCAATCACCACTAATATTTCGTTCATATAATCTATAATAATATACAATTGACTCATGGTGTTTGAATAACACATGCAACAAATTTTCTTTGTGTCTGCGGCATCACAATGACTTTCTCCACCTGTCTTTTGGACAAACGCTTTAGTACAGTGATCAAACCCCCTTCATCAGTTTTCTCCCTTTCGGGTACTTGCACTTTGATTAAATTATTTCTGGCTGCGGTTTTTATACAAAATGTGTTCGGGCTACGGTCTCTCTTTTCTTGATCCTTGGTAACCCCTCCCTTTAAAAATCGTGAAAGGACTTAAAACTAGCAGCCGACGAGGGTGTTGTGTTGTTATGTTTGAACCACCGGAAGTGACAAATGAGTTTCGTATCGTGAGTGCTCATTGACAATAAAATATTGCCGTTAAGCTCGCTACACAGTTAACCTAATTACAGACCACATCATCATTAGAGGAATTCAATGTAAGTGTTTAGGTTAAGTAATGCATGATACATCCTTTGATTCAACATTTTGGTCTCCGAGCGGATTGAATTCCATTTGTTAAATTGAATTTCACGCCCCAATTCCTCGATTTCCTTTGTTTTTTGATTGGGAGGGTGCTATAAATTCATTATTGTTTTAAATTATATAGACATTTGCTTAGAAGTTCTTAGAACAATTTATTTGATTTGTTTTGCAATCTAAGTAAATTTTCGTTTTGAATACTATTTATTTTATGTTGAAGTTCTATTCGGGAATTTAATTAAAATAACTAGTAACGGTACTGAATAGCATTTTGTGTGAGCTTGTGGAACAGGTATGAAGTCGGGGTAGCGAATTGTTAAACGTTTCGGGTTAAAGACACGTGGTTTATGGTTGCAGCGTCGTTATTCATTGTTATCTTTGCCTGTGCGGTGTTTTTACAGGTCTTGTTGTTGTTAATCCTTCTAGAAGATTTAGACATTTTTTAATTTTAATTTCGTGCACATGCATTTTGCAGTGGCATTGTGTTGTTTGTAGAAACGGTACTTGTCATTTATTGCTCACACTTCTTTGCGTGGTCAGAATAACGACCTTTTCCTATACAATTTTAAAACTTGTAGTTGCTGCTTTGTTGCATTAGGTGGTGTTGAACCCCTTCACTATGGCAGTTACCACAGAAAGGTTGATTTTTCAGGGTAAAGCTGCGTTAAGTAGATTGATAGCATTACAAAATGCATTGTCTAATTTAGATGGGACCGGTGATACTGATGCTGAAATTGAGGGTAGTATGCAACTAAGTTCGCAGATTGTATAAGATTTTGACAAATTGTATACGGAATGCATCTTAGACGATGATTGTATCGAAGAAATTTCGGATATTCGAATTAATTTGGAAAAATACTTCTTGCAGGTTAGAACATGGTTCACTCAATATCAAAGCATGTCTAGCATCATTGGTGGATAATTCACAGTCAGCCACAAACAACATACGCTTGCCGACAATTTTATTAATAAATTTTATTGGGAAAATTGAAGATTTTGAATCATTTTACAATTCGTTTCGTATTTTGATCGATTCAAATCAGAAACTTTCTCCTATTGAAAAGTTCTATCTTTTGTTAAACAGTTTAGATGACAAATCTTAACAACTCGTTAAACATTTATCGGTCTGTGACGCAAATTACGGTATTGCTCTAAAAATTATTATAGATCGCTTTGAAAATACAAGATTAATTGTTACAAATTATTTAAATTGCTTGGAAAAGGCTCCTAAATGGAGCTCTGCTACGTCGGATAGTTTACGGTCGTTATTAAACTTATTCGTTGAAAGCTCTACCGTTTTAAAAACTTTTGAAAATATCAATCTGTTTGATTTTGTTGTTTTTAATTGGCTATTACAAAGGTTATATTCAGACTCGCCAAACGTTTCGAAATGCAAAATACAAGTGAAATACCACGTTTTGAAGAATTAAGAGCGTTCTTAGATCGATCGTGTAAGGCTTTAGAGATAAACGATTTGATGTCTCAAAAAGCACTGAAAACCGTCAACTTTGCGACTAAAAGTAAAAGTGAGCTTTCAAGTTGGAATAGACAAAATTCAACTCGTGGTACGTTTGTGTCTACGACGTCACCTAACAAATGCTTAGTGTGAAATGACTCGCACTTGATTTATGGTTGCAGAAAGTTCCGTGGGAAATCCAGTCAGGAGCGATTTGATTTCGTTAAAAAGCATAATCTCTGTTTAAATTGTTTGTGTAGTTCGCATCGTGTCAAAATTTGCCAATCAAAGATTGTTTGTAAAAAAATGTCATAAACCACACCACACATTGTTGCATTTTGAGAATGCAAATACCTCTCCTACTACATCAGCGGATCATACAACAAAAAATGATTGAAGAGAATGAAACAAGTGGAGCTTTTTTGTTTTCGATGCAGAGGCTTGAAGTTAGTTCATTCTTTTCTCGTTCAGTTGCTAATGCAACAACTTTGTTAGCTACTGCTCAGGTAACGATTATCGATGGTTTTGAAAAACTACAAACTGCTACGGCACTCTTACATAATGGGAGTATGTCAAATTTCATAACAGAAAAGTGTTGTAGCAACTGTCACTCCAGAGACATGCTGACCAGAACCTGGCAAGAAGTAGAATTTCGTTTGGATGTGTGCCGTGTCACTAATGGGGCCCACGTTGAAATTTAGTAAATTGTAATAAAATCTTAAGAATATTACCGTTAAATTCATGTATAACACATTACACTAAGGTGTTGATTTAATAAAAATATTTTAACCTCAAAACCCCGGAGTTCTGTTGTGGAAATCTAGTACATGAAAAATGGTCAATTTTGGCCTAGAGCGAAGGTAGCATATCCAACTGTTTACCTTCATCATCATCATCATTTTGTTTTCGACCATACTTAAGGTCGGTTTGACGCAGCTCTGACTTCTTTTCTATACTGTGCCAGTCTAAAAAGTTCTACATTCCCTTCACAACCTAAATTTCTAATAGTTTGGCAAATATAGCTTGGTCTAGGTCTTCTTTTACTCTTTTTCTTATCTACCTGGCTCTACATAGATATTAGCAACCTGATGGTTGTTAAAGAACTCCAACATGTTTACATGATTCCCATTTATAAGGAAATGAAATATTACCTGGTTATTGCCTCCAAAAAGGGAAAAGTGTTCAATTATATGTTATGGTAAGGCTTAAGCAGCGAAACGCTGTCAACATGTCAGACCGCTAACTAATTGTAAATATGTCATGGTGACATTTAGTTAACTGATTTTTATTTATTTTTTTTTTTGTTTTCGAACTTGAGGTCGGTTTGACTCAGCTCTAATTTTTTTTTCTATTCTGAGCTATCAAATGCTTTTTCTAAATCTACAAACGCGAAATGAGTCTTTTTATTTTTTTATAACCTTTTTTTGATAATTACCCTAATCATTAGTATTGGTTCTCTAGCCCCCCTGTCTTTACGAACACCACATTGGTCTTCGCTTAAATAATTCTTAGTCAAAGCTTCTGCTCTATTTTTAATTATTATTGTTAGTATTTTGGAAGCGTGGGAATTTAAACTAACCGTTCAAAAATTCTCACATCTAACAGCTCCTGACTTTTTTGGAATTGGGATAATAATATTTTTTCGAAATCTATTGGGACCTCCGCTGTGTCATATATTACTTTTACTAGTTCATATAATCTGTCTAAAGTTTTCTGATTTGCATATTTTATTAATTCTGCGGGTATATCGTCTATCCTAAGCGCTTTATTCAGTTTAAGATCCTTAACAGCTCTATCAAATTCCTCTTTTAATATTGAAAACCCTATTTCTACATACTCTTCTTGGTCGTTCTCTAACTCATCCATATCGTCACTCTTATATACATCTTCTAAATATCTTTTCCATCTATCTGCTACCTCAACTTTATTTATTAGAAGCTCATTATTCTCGTCTTTATACCATTATATTTCTTCTTATCTTCCCCGAAAAAACTTTAACTGCTCTGTATGCCCTGTCTGTATTAACTACTCTCAAATCATCTTGTATTCTCTTACAATTCTCCTCCATCCATTTATTGCTAGCTCTTCTACTCTCATGTACTATCTTATTTCTAACTGTTCTTATAAATTTATATATCGACTTACCTCCGCGGTTTTTTGTTGTTCTAAGCTGCAGTTCCTATTCCTTCAACTAAGTGGACTGTATGCGAGATTTAGTCCGTGTTACGTTGCACTTGCACTGTGTTTTTTAGGGGTTTAACAAATAAATTCACATGCCGCGACACTATGACTAACTTACGTTACCGAACGAAAAACCGACTGTTTTGCTTCGATATCCATAAGAGAGTGTTTGTTCACTACTCTTAGTCCAACTTATTTACACATGCACAAGGAATTTTTACGGCAGGATATAAGAGAACAAGGGATGGCAGTTTTACTATTAGATTTACAACTACAAATTTAAAATAACTTAAAATTAACCACGCCAACGTGCGACAAAGAGACCGAACATCCCCTCACTAAAATAAGTATGAACTAACTTATTTTATATTAAAAATAATTATAGCTATTAACTACGAAACCTAAACCGACAAACTTATATACGTGAATATATGTATACATACCATTAAATATTAAGTGTTTGGCAGTAAACATAGTTTCACTAGAGGACGTTTAACTTGGGCTGTCTTGATTGTAGGTATCCAAACGATACCGTCCCTACCAGGATGTAAATGTCTTTTATGGCAATCTAAGATAATAATTTCAGTCAACCGATGCGACCGAGGAAGCAAAATTGGAGAATTTGCATCATGCGACAACTCAGAATTACGTAGGCTACCGCCCACTCTCAACAAATCACGACTATCTAGAAACGGACTAAGGCTACGAAGTTGTTTACTAACAAGTTTTTCAGTTTTAATATTTGCGATGTTTTGGGCAAAAACATTTGTTTGAACTTTTTTAATCAATAAATGTATAGCCTCTTGCTGATGAGGTAGGAACAATCCATCAGAATATTTTGAACGCAAATCTGCTGGACATTGAACATTTCGAATGAAATGACGAATACATGTAATAATCCTACAAATTTTCTGCAGCTTTGAAAATTTATCCAACAACAAATCTAAGAAATTCTCAGACATAACGACTGTTAACGACAGAGTACGATATTCGACGTCCATCTGAGATGAGTCGATAAGGTTAGGCAGCGACGTTACTGGCCATTTTTCGCTACGACGCACTAACCAGGAAGGTCCTGTCCACCATAATGGATGATGAACCAACTCTGAAGCCAAAAGTCCACGTGAGGCACAATCCGCAGGGTTATGCTGGGACTTAACATAAAACCATGAAGATGGAGGAATACGTTCTTGAATCTGCAAAATGCAATTGCTAACGAATGTCTTCTACTGATGCGAGGAAGATTGAATCCAAGACAAAACAACAGTAGAATTTGACCACGCGAAAATATTACTAAAGGATAAGATATCTGTATAAGTATTTTTGATGAAATCTACTAAATCTGCCAAAAATGCGGTAGCACACAATTCGAGAAGGGGCAATGAAACGCGATCAGTAGGAGCAACCTTCGATTTTGCGCATACTACTAAAGTGGTAATATTACCTTCTAAATCGAACGAACGAAAGTAGACGACAGCTGCATACCCGGCTTCAGAAGCATCACAAAATCCATGCAACTCCACCTTTTTAAAATTATGACATACGATGCGACGCGAAATCTCAATATTCGAAACCGCTGGCAATTCACCCAAAAAATATTTCCATTTTTGTATGACTTCCAATAGAGGCTCTTGGTCCCAACCGAGACCTAAAAGCCAAAGATCATGAACTAAACCAAGAGGAATAAAATTTTTTGCGATAGCCGACAAAATATTACGCTTAGTGCAAGTGCGCTCTTCGATGTCTAAGTTGTATAAAAATGCATCTGTAAGAGCGCGCCACGAAAGACCCAAAATTTTTATTGAACCACTATCTTTATCTTGAAATGTAATTGCGTCTGAACTGGACAGGGACTCCCTCAAGTTGGACATTACTTCCGAGCCACCACTAGTGCAAATACTATTCAATTCACCAATTAATTGATTAGCAGCTTCAATCAAATTGCATCCAGTGACTAAGTCATCAACATAGGTATCGCTCGCCAATACCGATGACGCGAAAGGAAAATTAATCTATTCTAACATTGCCAATTCTTGAACAGTACGCAAGGCCAAAAAAGGCGACGACGAAACTCCATAAGTCACAGTATTTAATTTAAAGTCCATAATAGGATCTGACGGAGAATATCTCCAGACGATACGTTGATAATCACGATGAGTATCTTTAACCAAAATCTGCCGATACATTTGTTTGATGTCAGCTGTAATTACGATAAGATGTACACGAAAGTGCAATAACAAAACTGCAATGTCCTTTTGCAGAGCAGGGCCAATAGCCTAGCTATCATTTAACAAATTTCCAGATTGATCCGGACACGAAGCATCGAAAACCACACGCAATTTGGTCGTAGTGCTATCACGCTTATGTACAGCATGATAGAGAATGTAATACATTTTCTCATGACCCGACAAATTTTCAGGCGATTTCACTTGAACTATGTGACCGCTTGTCAAATAATCCTCCATAAATTTTTTATAGTCTGAATACAATTCAGGATTTTTTAACAAACGACGTTCTAACGACAAAAATCTTTTAATACAAATTGATCTCATACCCACGAATGAGGGATCCGAAATTTTAAAGGGCAAGGACACTACAAAACGACCGTCCTTATTACGTCTATAATTTTCCACAAATTGATTTTCACACTTTTCTTCTTCAGGAGAATTGTGTTTTTTGAAGGGAATATTTTCTAATTCCCAAAATCGACGAATATCCCTTTCTAAGGGTTCAACGAAAGCACACTACGACGTAATAGAATTATTCGGGGAAACGACCTTTCCCGTTAAAACCCAACCAAAGGTTGTTTTAATAGCAACTGGGTCGTTAGCGACACCCCAACGAGATTCGTTCAACAAAACTTGAGCAAAGATTTCCGCTCCGAGCAGCATGTCAATTTTACCAGAAATATTAAAATTAGCGTCAGCTAAGGCCAAACCTCGAGTATGCGACCATTCCTTGACTCCTATCGACGACGAAGGTAATTGATTACAAATGTTAGGTAAAATATAACACTCAATTTCATATGCTGGAGACCGTGCTCCCGAGGGGCTGACTACACACGATAGTGCACCAGACACCAACGACGAATTCAAGCCAAGTCCTTGAACAGTGAAGTAAGTCTAGGCGCCGCTCTCCGAGGAGACGCTGACCTTTGACGATGGGTTTGTCTGCGTGGAGACACCGATTTTTCTTGTTTATCGAAGTGAAGCAACGAATTGTGTGACTGATGACATTTTCTACACGACCAATCTCACCGAATGTGAAGTATTTAAACATTTAATACATGGATTTTTAAGCTTTACCACCTCAAATCTTTCTTGAGGGGTTTTATCGAGAAACTGCTTACATCTATAAATAGGATGCACAGCTTGACATAAACTACAATTTCTACCACCATTGGTGGTACCAACTAAAGAAGTTTTAGCCGAAGTGCTAACGAGCTTTTTCCTTTGTTTCACGGAATCTCGAGATTTCAAGCATGTTCCTGAAGCAGTCATTTATTTCCAACACTTTACATTGTTTTTCAATGTATGACCTTAAATCTTTGAACGAGGGAATCTCGTCACTATTTCCTAATTCGAAACGCTTTAAAATGTGTGTATCTAATTTTTTTGATAACAGATTAAACAACATGAAATCTAATAAATCTATTTCCATCTGCCTTAACGCGAATATATTTTCATCAAAACAACTAATTAATTGGCGCAGTTCCGCATGCGAGTCTGAGGAACTGACCTTAGGGCATTTTTCAAGAGCATTAAAATATGTTGAAAGTAATAACCTCTTGGACTGAAAACGATTTGTAATGATTTTATATGTTTCCTCGTATGCATAATCACTTAATGGCAAGTGTTTTATTAAGGTACGCGACGACTCATCTAGCGTATCAACGAGATGGCAAAATTTTTCAACGGGTGACAAACTGACATTATCATGAATCAATCGCTTATAAATTGCATGATAACTCTCAAAATCTGAAAAGCGCCCTGAGAACCGTGAGACGGAAAGATGTTTCAAGCAAAACCTACTGTTTGGCGAAAAAGAATTATTCATATTTTCCACCTTTGGCTTATTTTCTACGCGATTTAATTCGCATTGTTCAGCGATAATACGAATATCTATTAGATAATCATCGATTTTCACCCTAGGAGCCGAAAATTCATCCAATTGTTCACTTTTTTCATCAAAGAAAATATCCCTGCAAAAAGATTTGAAGTGGGTTTCAATTTGCTCGACACCTTTAATCGTTGCTCTAATTAAAGCAATCGATACGTTTTCCGGTTGGTTAATTTTACTGTATATATGATCCAACCTTTTAACTACAAATTTAGCTTCAAGAATAGCTATATCAATTGATATAACCATATTGATTAATGATTAATGAACGACAATAAAAATTAATGTA
Organism: Platerodrilus igneus; assembly: GCA_036346225.1. Taxonomy (NCBI): domain Eukaryota; kingdom Metazoa; phylum Arthropoda; class Insecta; order Coleoptera; family Lycidae; genus Platerodrilus; species Platerodrilus igneus. The sequence goes on from JARFIW010001617.1 coordinate 2,601,971, forward strand.
AAAACAATGCGTAACTCGAATACGCTAAAACACTAATTCATCTACGAAATTAAATTATTAATAGAAAAATGCAACTAACTACAGTGTTCGCCCGACAAAGCTTTTAACGTTTCAAATAAATACCAATAGCCCTTTGTTATACAAGTTGGACGAACCCGATGGATTCTCAAACTTGACACGAAAAATAAGGTAAAGATTTACAATACAATAACCCCTCATAAATAGTTTACATGAAAGACACCCGACGACCACACTAATCTTTACGACAAAAGATAAGGGATATATTGTAAAATCTAGCGTTATAACCAGATGTTTCTATCATTAAATGTGTAAGCAGGATGTTATTCTCTCTGCAACACGTTTAACCATAATCAAAACTACGACAATTTTTAAATTAAAGTGTAAGGAGGGAAAAGGAAAAGGAACTAATTAATAATTCGGTGATGAAGGCCCATTTGTTCAGGCGCGGGGCATCGTATAAATTTATATATCGACTTACCTCCGCGGTTTTTTGTTGTTCTAAGCTGCACTTCCTATTCCTTCAACTAAGTGGACTGTATGCGAGATTTAGTCCGTGTTACGTTGCACTTGCACTGTGTTTTTTAGGGGTTTAACAAATAAATTTACATGCCGCGGCACTATGACTAACTCACGTTACCGAACGATAAACCGACTGTTCTGCTTTCGATATCCATAAGAGAGTGTTTGTTCACTACTCTTAGTCCAACTTATTTACACACGCACAAGGAATTTTTACGGCAGGATATAAACGAACAAGGGATGACAGTTATACTATAAGATTTACAACTACAAATTTAAAATAACTTAAAATTAACCACGCGAACGTGCGACAAAGAGACTGAACACTAACTCTATTATATTTTTGCCTACTTTCATTATTCAATTCTCTGAAAGGTTTACGCTTTCTTCTATTCTCTATTAAATCTAATATCTCCTTTGTTACCCAGGGTTTTCTCGCTTTTCTTACCAATAGTCTGTGTTGCTTTATCATGTACAGTCCTTTTTATTTCTTTCCATTTATTTTCTACGTTCCCTCCTATAGCTATCTCTTTGATCTTATTATCTATTACTTGTTTATATTCCTGTTTTACCTTACTATCATTAAGCTTACCTACATCCTACCCCTCTCTTTTAGCCTTTCCCAATTTTTTGAATTTTAAATTACACTTCATTTTAACTAAGTTATGATCGCTATCTATGTCAGCCCCTGGATAACTACGACAGTTTTTAACTTGGTTTCTAAATCTTTGTTTAACTAAAATATAGTCTATTTGGTTTCTAGCCCTATCACCTGGCGCTTTCCAGGTATATCTTCTTCTAACATGTTGTTCGAATAGGGTGTTTACAGTTACTAATCTATGTTCCTAGCAAAACTCAACTAATGTTTCTCCTCTATCATTTCGTCTACCATACCCAAATTTTCCTACCATTTTTCCTTCACTAACTTCTCCCACTGACGGATTAAAATCGCTCATAACTATTAAATTACCATCTCACTTTACTTTTCTCGCTATACTATTTATATCCTCGTATACCTTTTCTACTTCCTCATCCTCGTACTGAGTTGTTGGCATGTAAACCTATACTAAAACAGTGTCTGTGGGTTTCGTACTCAATCTAATCATAATTATTTTATCACTAAACTGTAAGTGCGCTTTAATTTTACGTAATAATTTTTTACCTAACGCTTTTCCTACCTCTGTTTGTCCATTAGTTGAAGAAGTTCTAATTATTCTATAGGTATCTTTCCAAAAGTCATTACTATCTGGCCGTCTCACCTCACTAATACCTAAAATGACCAGCTTTCTTTTTCTCATTTCGACTTATATATTCGTTAACTTATCCACTCTAAGTAATGATCTTACATTCCAAGTCCCTATCGCTAAATCAAACCGTTGATTTAAATTCTTACGATGACGAGCCCCAAGTACCCCCTCCCGTAGATCCGAACGAGGGGGTATTTTACTTCCGCACAAAAATTTTACTTATGAGCTCTCCATCATATATAGTTCGCGTTTTAGGGCACGCATACCTGGGAAATATTGTGGTAGGTTCCCATATCTTTCCACAAGGCAGTTTTTAAAGATTTTAGCAAAAAGCCGTAATTGTCACGGCCAACCCCCAACAACCTTGTAAATTATTGAGTATCGCCCGAGACCAACCAACTCTCTTCCAATATCTTTTAGCCAGCAAGGCTGTTGCCGCTTGCTGCAACTTTTAATCGCCTTTTACGATAAGCAGGCTTACTATAGTAGTATTCTTTGTCCCCTACTATAGGGATACTGTTCGCTTTGTAGAGTCTAAACTTTTCTCTATGTGTATATCTGCGGACAAAGTATTTGCTGTTAGTGACATTTAACAAGTTGTCTTACATTTAATAATAAATGAATAAGCTTTATTACGCGCATGGTTAAATGTAATAATATTTTCCAATGTTTAGCTCGTTTTAAATTAATTAATGTAATACCAAATTATCCTATAAACATCGTTGACATTAAAAATTAATGCTGGCTGTGTTCACTTACACATCAAAAATGGCTCTGATTTGATACTTCTTAAGAAAACAAAAAGATATTAAATTCGTATATTTATGGAGTAATATGCTTTAATTTTTAGTTTGCGTCCATAAACTAAATGTTTTAATTCGTATATGGAAGAAAATTTTACATAGGGGTGTTTAGAGGCATACATATTGATGTTGCAATGCCGCAATCAAACTGTCACGGTTGAAGTCGTTTACGGAATAGGCTGTTCAATAATAAGCGGTCATACGAAGAACTTGTTATTTGTGTCGGATTGTTATTCGCGCGGTATACTTCACACATAGCCGACGAAGAACATATGTAAGTGGCTGGTTATGATGCATCCCTGTAAAAAACCAATGTCTGCTAGTTGTAGCAACAACATCAATAAATATATTAGATGTTTTGCGTGGATCGTGCGGCAATGTACCAGTTGTCGCTTTCGTTTAAATGGCTGCTCATTATTTCGATTGATTTGTTGTTTGAAGAGTCCTCTTTTATGAGCATAATGATGCCGATTTAAACGTGCGTGTACTGCAGAGCACCTCCCGGTGGTCGTTTCTCCAAGGTGTCTATTCTCACATTGGTACATTCCTGTCGACCCCGAATCGCACAAAATAAATAATTCATGGGGGGATGCGACAAGGTGATATGAAAACAAGTTGGTCGGCATGTGTTTTTTGAGCCATTGTTGTGACGAGTTATGCGCCCCGCCGCCGATATCGCGTTCATACGATCTAAAACACACGTGTCCGCGCTACAGATCGTCATAACTGCAACATATGACAAGGCCGGTCCTGCAAAAACTCAAGACTGAGTGTGTGTGTGTGTGTGTGAACCGCGGTTGTGCATTCCTACAAATTCTCTTACAAGACCCGCTTCTATACAAATATTTTTATATACATATCCATATAAATAATTGGTGAAGCGACAAGTCTGCTCGAGACCGCCCCACAAATCACGCCAGGATCCAGTTTTAGGATAAAACTGACCATAAATTTATATTATATCGAGCGGTGCCCAATTAGATGAGTTTTGTTGGGTTTAGTCTGGCTAGTGACAATGCCCATGTTGTCACATAACTAGTTCACTTGTCAGGTTCTTTGAGTTACGTATTTTACATAATTATTTATCTCTACAGTTTATTTTGCTGATTCTAATGACCCTAATATCTAATCAACAAAATTCCAATGCAAATTTAGCTAATTAAAGCAAAGGGAATCAAGTTTTTAATATTAATTACTTTATTAAATAATATACTGGTCTTGTGCATTTTATGTTTGAGCACAGACATTCTGTAAATTCTGCTAATATAAAAAACATTAACAAAGACTAAATCTTCAGGTAAAATTTGTCTGGAGATGAGAAGACACGGTGTAACCTTACTTAGCTTTTAGTGCTTTGTACTTATCTCCATTAAATTAGGTGCTACGTACAATGACGTAGCCGGAAGAAAACGTATATACACCAGACCAACTACCAATACGGAGAGGGGAGGGGTTCCTAACAACACAAAAATAATACATCACCAACGATTTTCTATTTACAATAAAATACACAAATATAGAAATTTCTATCGAAACAGCAAAACAAAATTAACTAAGGTTACTATTTAATAAAACAGGTTTACTCTATGGACAAATTCACTAATTGATCCACGAAGTGCGCAATTCGTAGCTAACATGCAATAAATCTAATCAGTATCAAAAAGAATAACGCTGATACATTCGTATAACCGGATGGGTTAATTTAAAAAAAAATATTAAATTTAGAAACCTTTCTAGTAAGGATTTTACCACACGAAGCATTTGCTTATAACTCTAATCAGTAAAAAAAAGAATACTGTTGATACTTTCGTATAAGCTGATGGGTTAAGTACAAAAAGCAAAAGCATTAAAGTTCGAAACTTTTCTAGTAAGGATTTTACCACAACAAACAATGGCGTATTTAATTTCAAATTGGTTTTATTCCTGGGTATGTTGAAAAGGAAAACAAGTCACATACATGTGTCGGGATACTTATCTTGTCAGCCCTCGGAAGCGAATTGACACTGCATCGCCGTAATTGCAACGGCGGTCTACATGTAAGAGCAGTTGATGTACAAGGAATAATCGAACTACGCAACAAGCAATTTAGCCTCCAGCTAAGAGTCATACATACCAAATTGACACATTTGATAGAGGAGAAACGTGCATCGTTCTTGGAGTAACAGAACGAGTAGTGTTTACAAGTGCATCAACGCACAAGCTGAAGAATCAAAGTTTAAAAGGAGTTCAAGATAACACGAACTCGATAAGCAAACATCCGCGTTATCGAAACGCGATTGAAACTGGAAAACACCGTTTTACCGAAGAATAGTAGGATATATTATTTCGACCAATCTTTATATGGAAAACCCACTAGAACGCAATTATACGTTATCCGGAAGGTATAACGCGCTCACGGATACCTAAACAGGATCTTGACTAATTAATTGTAGCATGAACTTGTCGTTTCAAAATAACTAGATTTACGCTGAGAAATTCTTAGAAAGAGTATTTATTATTAATTATGCGGAAGGATTTAACAATACACATGGAATTTATACGAACGCATAATGAATTAACAAGCGATTTGAGTTGAAAGTTACGGTAAAACGAGCTTATCTAAACAGATACAATATATCGGGCGTTGTTGGAGAATTTAGTCCTAGAAAAGGAATTTATGTAAATAAAAGAACCAATTATTGCCGAAAATGAACGTAAGAAATACCCTCCGGCAAAATTAAAAGGTCGTTGTAGGGAAGCAACAAAACGGAAGTGGGCAGTACCAAACAAAACAAAACCACAAACAAACAAAAAGAAAATTCGCTTAAAACTAAAAGAAAACTCGTTACGAAAACGAAAAAAACCAAAAAAAAGAACCACCCAACAAAACACAAAAAAACTTATCCGGCTCGAAGAGCCAATAATAGAAAGGGAGAAAGAAGATGAAGAGAAAAAGAAGAATGGAAGACGGGTAATAAGCAATCAAGGAGGACTAAGATGGAACGGCCTCAGCACTGCGGAGTCGTCAACGGACGGATGTTTCTCAAAAGAAACAGTAAGGTTATCAACCTCCAAGGACACAAAGGTCAAGCCTCTAGGATGTAAAGGAGCAACAAGGGAGAACGAGAGGAAGAGAGGAGGAACGCTGGTAAAAGAAACGATGTACTATCAACTGTTGTAATCAGGAATCGTAACTGAAGAACTAAAAAAAAAAGGTAATTAGTCCTAGAGTAGACTAAGTCATGGCTTCTGAAGAAAGAAAAACGGACTAGAAATCATCTACCACGGGAGCGAATAGACGAAACACAATCGGACCAGGGACCGACAGCAAAGAAAACCAGCAAAAGTATAGGGAAAGGAAAGTGAAACGAAAGGAACGAGAAAAACGAAAAAACCAAAAAGAATAACACCAACACCAAGTACAAAACCGAACAAAAAGAAACAAAGAATCGTACAAAAGAAAATAAAACAGAATTCCAGTGTAGTTATGTATGAGTAGGTGTGGGATGCGCGCGGGTGTGCGATTGCGTGTGTATGTGTGGGTGTGTAAGAAGGGTGCGTGTATGTGTTATGCGTGTATAAAGTGTGCGTATGTGTATGTGTTGGACCCCTGTAATCGCCTCTTACGACAGGCAGGTCGTACCACGGAACTATTCTATTCCCGGACCCACACGGGTGAAAGAAAAAGCCAGGAAACGAAAGAAAACCTAACAAAACAGGCAAGTATAGCGAAATCGTAAAGTCTAGTAATCAAAACCTAAGGAGAGCAAAGTCGGCATAAGAATCTGAGGCTCGAGGACTAGATATTGGCTAAAGACGTTTACGCCGCCAGAAGGAGAACGAAACGAGATCAAGGACATTAGAACTTCGCTGACATACATCTTCCGGTTCGGAAGGAGCATAAACTAAGGTCTTCCCCTTTTGGGCAGTTTTTATCCAAACAGAAACAGTAGGGGGTGTAGTAGTCGTAACACGAGGTTTAGGAGGTGGCGAGGGTAGTTTAGAAAACTCAAAACGAGTTAAGGAAGAAAACTGTTTGTTGTTAGGATTGGAGGTAAGAAAGTCAACGGTAGAAAAAGAAAAAGTATTGGCTGTAAAAGAATCAACCTTACGAAAAGAAACACAAGCCGAGCACACTTCAGTTACGTTAACTAAAGGGACAGAAGTAAATAAAATTACAACGACGCTAGATAAAAGACTAGAGGTTTCACAGTTAGGAAAGAAAACAGAATTGGATGTAGGAATATCCACCTTAGGAAAAAGAGCAGAATCCGATAACACTTCAACCATATTACCTAAAGGAACAGAATCAAGTAGAAGTTCATCAACGTTACAAGAACAAACAGAATCAAGAAAAACTTCATTCACAATAGATAAGGAAGCAGAATCATGTTGACCTTCGTCAACATTAGACAACAAGACATCAGCTAGGATTTCATCAACCTTAGTTAAAAGAACAGACGCAAGTAGCATTTTGTCAGCATGAGAAAAATGGGTAAGAGTAGGTAACGTTTCATCAACGTCCGATGAAGGAGTAGAATCAAGTAGGACTTTATCACTGTTAGACAATGGAGTAGGAACAGACAAAACTTCAACCACAATAGGAACTGATTTCTTAACAATAGTAGATAACGAACTAGCATCAGGTAAAACCTAGACAACGACAGCAGCAACAGGCATTATAGCTTTGGGATCCCTTACTTCAACAGGACCTTCTCTGACTGAATTAGAAATAATTGTCACCTCAACGATATGTTTGCTTGCAGACACGAGAGGAATTTCTTGGATAGAATAATTTGAGAAAGCGGGAACAAATTCTTGAGAAGCTAGCTGCAAGTCACTAATTTAAAGCGTGGATTGTAATGGTGGTGGGGGCACAGTTTGGGGTGAGAGTGAATAAGTAGGGCAAGCAGAAGAAGGAGTAGAATAGGATGTAGAACTAGAGACGGAAAAAATTTTGTTCGAAGCAGTATTCGCCGAAGAAGGGATGGTTTTGATAGTAGTAGCAGGATGACCAGAATAAGGGACAGAAGAAAACGTAGAGTGAAATGCAGAAGAAATTGGGCAGCTAGAGGTGAGGACAGTGTTTGAAGTATAATTTGAAGACCTATTAGTAGTAGGATGACGGTTTGGACAGTTGCGGCGAAAAACTCTTATGTCCGCAACCATGGCAATGGAGTGCTTGAGGACGAGTACAACGTGTCAAAACATGACCAGGTTTGTCGCAACTAAAGCAGATGACCTGACGAGTAGAAGCAGAACAAGGAAGAAGAACAGTTAGAACGTACGGAAGAAGTATCGGATCTACCCGCAGGCGTAGGAGAAATTTTAACAACTCGGTCATGTGAAGCAAAAGTATTTTCCTCAGTAATAGAAAACTTATACGCAAAACCCGGGGGTTCAAAATGTTGAATCAGTAAATTGGACAACGACTTCCAGTCAGAAAATCTATGCCGTTAACCACGATACCAAAGTAATGCTTTCGAATCGAACAAATCCACTGCAGACTCAAATATCTGCAATTCCGATACATGGTGACTTCGTCGGAGTTTTTCGACCTGTCTCAAAAAATCATGTACAGTAAGAGTGTTTGGAACACCAGAAAATTTCAAGTTCCACTCCCACACAGGAAGACCTGGGTAGGACTCCGAAAAAAATTCATTTTGAATACGAACAAGAAAGAAATTAGTAGCAAGTAACTAAATAAAGGCTAACCGTAACTTGATAAAAGCCAAAACAAATAAATTGGGAATACAGGGCAATCTAAAACATATCCGACTGATAAACTTCAATAAGAGCGAAACAACAAAATAGAAATTAGAATAGGGCTGTAGAATAAAAGAAAAATCGGAGGAAAAAACTAACTCTAGACTTGACGGGGAGAACTAAATATACAGAGAGGGACGAAAGAAAAAGAAAAATCTTGGGCGCCAGCGTTTTAACGGACTAGAATTATTGGCAAAAACACAAGTCGAATAATCTGAAATTAACCCACTAATAATATTGAGTGTGAGGGACGAAACATAAGGAGTATCAGGCCGAAAAAATGCGGGAACTTAGGCACTAACAATAAAAATAAATCGGATGAAAAAATTATCTAAAACAAACTTGGAGCAGCAACTAATCCCAAAAAAAAATCGCGGCCCCACGCCAGGGCGTCAGAAATTATGCTACGTACAATGACGTAGCTGGAAGAAAACGTAAACACACCAGGCTAACTACCAATGCGAAGAGGGGGGGTTCCTAGCAACACAAAAATAATACATCACCAACGATTTTCTATTTACAATAAAAAACACAAATATAAAAATTTCTATCGAAACAGCAAAACAAAATTAACTAAGGTTACTATTTAATAAAACAGTTTTACTCTCTGCACAAATTCACTAATTGTTCCACGAAAGTGGAAAACACGGTTTTACCGGAGAATAGTAGGATATATTATTTCGACAAATCTTTAGATGGAAAACCCACTAGAACGCAATTATACGTTATCCGGAAGGCATAACGCGCTCACGGATAACTAAACAGGATTTTGACTAATTAATTGTAGCATAAACTTGTCGTTTCAAAACAACTAAATTTACGTTGAGAAATTCTTAGAAAGAGCATTTATTAATAATTTTGCGAAAGGATTTAACAATAGACATGGAGTTTAAACGAACGGATAATGAATGTACAAGGGATTTGAGTTGAAGATTATAATAAAGCGAGCTTATCTGAACAGGTACAATATATCGGGTATTGTTGGAGAATTTAATCCTATAAAAGGAATTTATGTAAATAAAACAACCAATTATTGCCGAAAATGAACGTAACAAATCCCCCCCCCCCCCAACAAAATTAAAAGGTCAGGGTAGGGAAGCAAAAGAAAGGGAGTGGGTAGTACCAGACAAAAAAAAAGAATACCCAAACAAACAAAAAGAAAATTCGCTTAAAACTAAAAGAAAACTCGTTACGGAAACGAAAGAAACCAAAAAAAAGAACCACCCAACAAAACACAAAAAAAACTTATCTGGCTCGAAGTGCCAATAATAGAAAGGTAGAAAGAGGAAGAAGAGAAAAAAGAGAAAGGAAGACGGGTAATAAGTGATCAAGAAGGACTAAGGTGGAACGGCCTCAGCACGGCAGAGTCGTCAACGGACGGATGTTTCTTAAAAGAAACAGTAAGGTTATCAACCTCCAAAGAAGATACTGCACTAGAACAAACATATTTTAAGCATGCGACTTCACAACGATCAAAGAGCAGTCGACTTATTGTTTGAAAGTTTTTACATCTCTCCGAGCCTCTCTTTTTTGATACAGTGACTATAATGTTTCGTTTGAAATCTTCGCATATCTCGCCTGTCTCATAGTTCTACATCCTATTCTACTCCTCCTTCTGCTCGCCCTACTTATTCACTCTCTACCCAAACTGCACCTCCAACACCAGTGTAACCGATACTTCAAATTAGTGACTTGCAGGTAGCTTCTCAAGAGTTTTTTCCCGCTTTCTTAAATGATTCTACCAAAGAAATTCCTGTCGTGCTGCAAGTACAAATGTCGCTGAAGTAACGATAATTTATAATTCAGTCAGAGAGAGTCCTATTGAAGTTCATGAACCTGTATCTTTAATGGCTGTTGCTGTCTAAATTTTACATATTCTTGCTTTCTTAAATGGTTCTACTCAAGAAATTTCTGACGTGTCTGCAATAACAGCTGTAGCTGAACTGACGATAATTTCTAATACGGATAGAGAAGGACCTGTTGAAACTAGGAAACCCGTAGCTGTAATACCTCTTACTATCATCGTCAAAGTTTCACCTGATCCTGTTTCGTTATCTACTATTGTTAAGGAATCAGTTCCTATTGTAACTAAAGTTTTGTCTGTTAATACTCTGTTGTCTAACAGTAATGAAGTCTTACTCGATTCTATTCCTTTATCGGACGTTGATGAAGCGATACCTACTCTTACGCATTTTTCTCATGCTGAAAAAATGCTACTTGCTACTGTTCTTTTAGCTAAGGTCGGTGAAATCCTAGCTGATGTCCTGTTATCTAATGTTGACGAAGGTCAACCTGATTCTGCTTTCTCATCTATTGGGGATAAAGTTCTTCCTGATACTGTTTGTTCTTCTAAGGTGGATGAAATTATGTCTGGTGCTGCTCTTTTCTTTCATGTTAATAAACTTCATTCTACTCCTTTATCTAACATTGGCGAAGTTCTACTTGATACTGTTTGTTCTTGTAATGTTGATGAACTTCTACCTGATTCTGTTACTTTATGTAATATGGTTGAAGTATTATTGTATTCTGCTCCTTTTCCTATGGTTGATATTCCTACAGCCAATGCTGTTTTCTTTCCTAACTGTGATACTTCTAGTCCTCTATCTACGTCGTTGAAATTTTATCTACTTCTGTTTCTCTAGTTAACGTAACTGAAGTGTGCTCTGCATGTGTTTCTTTTCGTAAGGTTGATTCTCGTGCAGCTGATACTTTTTCCTTTCCTATCGTTCACTTTCTTACCACCAATTCTAAAAACAAACAACCTTCTTCCATAACGTGTTCTGAGTTCCATAAATAACGACAACCACTATTATATCCATCCTCGTCATTTTTTTCTACCTCGTACTACAACTCCTACACCCCTGCTGTTCATGTGTGGTAGAAAACTGCCCAACAGAGGCAGACATTATTCTATGCTCCTTCCGAACCGGAAGATGTATGTCGGCGAAGTCCTAATGTCCTTAATCTTGTTTCGTTCTCCTTCTGGCAGTGTAAACGCCTTAAACACAATATCTAGTCCTTGCGCCCCAGATTCTTATACCGACTTTGCTCTCCTTCGGACTTGATTTCTGGACGCTACGATTTTGTATTACTTCCCTGTTTTGCTAGGTTTTTCTTTCGTTTTCTTGCTTTTTCTTACCCCGGGTGGGTCCGGAATAGAATAGCCCCATGGTACGACCTGCCTGTCGTAAGAGGCGACTGCAGCGGTCCAACACACACACACACACAAACATACTCATACATTAACACACACGCACACATACCCACATACACACATACCCACACACGCATCTGCACACACATACTCATACAGAGCTACACTGGGATTCTGTTTTATTTTCTTTTGTATGATTCTTAGGTTTTTTGTTGGTGCTGGTACTTGCACTTGTTAGTGTTATTTGTTTTTTTTCTTTTTTTCTCGTTCCTTTCGTTCCACATTCCTCTCCTTTTTCTTGTTGCTGGTCTTTTTTGCTGTCGGTCCCTAGTCTGATTGTGTTTCGTCCATCCACTTTTGTGGTAGGTGCTTTCTAGTCCGTTTTTCTTTGTTAGGACACAACGACTTAGTCGTCTTTAGGACTAGTTAACATTTCTTTTCTTTGGTTCTTCGGTTTTGGTTACCATAGTTAGTACATCGTTTCCTTTTACCAGCGCTCTTCCTCTCTTTCACTCGTTCTTCCTTGTCCGTTTGTTTACTTGAGGCTTGATTTTTGGGTCCTGTTTTGGTTTGCACTATTGGTTCGTTTCCTTGTTCCTTCTCTTTTCTTGAGGTTGATAACCTTGCTGTTTCTTCTGAGAAACATCCGTCCTTTAACGACTCCGCAGTACTGAGGCCGTTCCACCTTAGTCCTCCTTGATTGCTTATTTTCTTTTATTTTCTATTATTGGCCCTTCAAGCCGGACTTTGTTTGGCGTCTGTTTTTGTTTTTTTTCTATCCGTTATCTATTGTAATCGGTCTTGTTGTTATTTTTGGGGTTTCATTTTTTCTTTTTCTGTATTATTGTTGTTTCCGTAATAATGGTTCTTTTAGGTTGAACAGGATTTTCTTTCTTTTTCATTGGAATTTGTTACGTTTAATTTTCAACATAAATTAAATATCATTTTTTCCCTGGTTAAGTAATTACCCGTTTAAATAAATTCCATTTCTATTCTTAAATTCTCCAACAATACCCTATATAGTGTACCTGTTTAGAATAAGCTCGCTTGAACATAAATCCTTTTGCTTTTAAAACAAAAATTTATTCGATAAATTAAAAAGTCAATACCTTGTTTTAGGTATCCATTAATTTGTTAAACATTCCGATAACGTATAATTGCTTTCTCTTGTATTTCCCATCTAAAGACTTGTCGAAATTATGCATCCTACTATTATTTGATAGCATGTTTTCCAGTAAAGCTAATCGCGCTCTGATAACGCGAGGATTGCAGTTCAAACTCCAGTTATTTGAACCGATTTTTAATTTGATTCTGCAGCTTGTGCGTTGAAATATTTTCTATATTATTCGTCCCAGTACTTCAAGAGCGATGCACGTTTGTTTGTTCGACAAATAGGGGTATCTTGCGTGTATCGGTGAGTTTTTCCGCGCTTAGCCATACTAATCAGATTATCATTTTAGCTCTTAGCTGGAGACCAAATTGGTTTTTTATGTAGACCCAACTGTTCTTTGCCACAGATCAACTGCCCTTGCCTGTAGATCGATAGTACCGTTATGGTAACAGGGTAAATAGATCCCGACGACCGTGGCGATGCGGTGCTGATTCACTCGCGATGGCGTGCAAGCTAAGTATCACGAGATATACAGGTATACAACTGGTTTTCTTTTGTGTATATCAAAGGAATATTTCTTATCAGCGTTTGGTGTAGTTACGTGATAAGAAACGTGACATACTGGACAAATAGCAGTAAATAGCTATAAAAGTACTGAAATATATTAATTGAATAACAGTATATTTTCCGAGAATGACTTAATCGCGTCAAAAATAGAAGCACTAGAAACTTGCAGTACACTTCCATTGCCTATTACGTCAACGTCAGCGCCATCTACTTCACTGCCAACAAATTCAGTCACATCCACTTCAGTGCCATCACGTCGATGCTATTAGCTTCGGTAATACCATCTAAGGTAGTCAGTCTGTTTGATATTTGTCGGATGTCAGCTATAAGGAGAAAGTTCAACAATCGTGGTCGAAGGGCAACAGGTGCTTGTGTAATTACCAGTTTTCTATGCAAAGATAAGTTGATTCAATCTTTGGGAAAGACTTCATCTACCAGGTTTGAAAAGCCTCTCTTTCAACTGAATGGTACTCCAAAGTATAAAACTAAGCGAAATTTTAATAAAGAGATAATTGGTGATACTAAACCCTTTAGTATACAATTACAACAAAAGAAGAGTATGCGCTCTGTCTCAGATGATAATATGTCCTCTCTTCTGGATACTGATGATGAAAGTTATGTTGATCTATCTAATGGTACTAAACAATCAAAGGAATAAGATGTTACATGCCTATTTTGTGAAGGCATGTTTTCACAAAACACCAGAGGAGAACTTTGGGTTTAATGTGGGCACATAATGACTGTGCTGGCGTAGAAAAGAATATATATACATATATATATATATATATATATATATATAAAGTGATAATAATTACGACCTAAATATTTGTAATTCAAAATTTATTTGTGGGTTTTAGGTCTCTGGATTAAGGTGAAAACTCTTTTCTATTGCCTAAATTTTCGAATTTATTTTAAATTCTTGATCACAGGCATATCTAAAAAAATTTTATACGCTAGATTATAAATGTGGTACATAGATTATAACTTACAAACTTGAGGTTAATTGAAAACTAGCATAACAAACATAATAAAAATCTTGGAAAAACTCGTAAAACTAACAAAATTAAAAGTATTTTAAAAATAAATTGTAAACATTAAACTTGTATATACATCAATTTGATGTCATAAATTTTGAAGTAAAAATTTTTGTTTCATAGGATATAAGATAACTGATTTGTTTGATGACAGAGTATCGAGTGCATAAATGTATGTGTGTGTTCATGTATATTATATGTTGTGAGTGTATGTGTGTGTGTGTGTTTGAGCGTGTGTGTGTGTGTGTGTGTGTGTGTGTGTGTGTGTGTGCATGTTTAGTTTAATTTTTGTCATTAATTTTGTTCAAAATTTAATAAATATGTGTATATGGAACTTAAGTTACTAATATCTGTTTTCTTGTTTATTGTATTTTAGTTTTATAAATATGATACATTTCAAAAAATTCTTTTGATTTGTTGCTCTCTATTTCTAAGATATCTGGATTTTCAAAATCCATACTGTGATTTTTGTCTATTACATGTGTGGTTAATGCACATGCTTTTGGTTTGATAGTTATGTCACTCTTATGTTGAGTTATCCTTTGTTTTAATAGTTGAGAGGTTTGCCCAACATACGAGTGATCGCAATTTAAACAATTAATTTTATATATTAAATTTCTCTGGTTCATTTTAGATATTTTGTCTTTAGTTTTAGTAAAAATATTTTGTAATGTTAGTACGTTACGTTTAGCAAACTTTATTTTTTCATTCTTAAAAACTTTTATTAATTTTGGTGTTAAATGTTGAATATATGATATTGTTTTGTAATTGAATAATTGATTGGTACTGTTTTGATTACTGTCGTTTAATTTGTTTGTGTTAGGATTAAATTGTTCGGATAGTAATTTTTTTATAAAATGGATTGGATAACTGTTAGTTCTTAATATATCAGTAAGAATTTTTATGTTTTTTGGATACAAAGAGGGATGAGAAATTTTTTTAATTCTTTGTTTTAAACCTAATATTATATTTATTTTTGTTGATAGTGGATGATAGGAATAAAAATTCAAATATCTCTCTGAATGTATTGCTTTTTTATACCAATCCAAAATAATTTTGTTCTCATTGTTTCTTATTAGTAACGTATCAAGAAATGGAACTGCTCTATTACATTCTTTTTCAACCGTAAATTGTATGTGAGGATTATAATTATTAAATATGTATAAAGTTTCGTCTATTTTATCTTCAGGAACTGCTGTTATGGTGTCATCGACAAATTTTTTGAGAAAAGGTATTTTAAATGGTAAATTAGCTATAACATTGTCTAAAAGAGTATTCATAACTAGATCAGCAAGTACTGGACTGATGTTTGAACCCATAGGGCATCCAAATATTTGCTGAAAAAATTTATTATTAAAACTAAAGTAACTACTTTCAAAAATAAAATCTATTATATCTAAAAAAAGTTTTTTGCTAATTTTGCAGTTCAATTCTATTTTATTCCAAATAAGTGATAAATTTTGTTTTACTAAGTTTTTAGGTATGTTTGTGAATAATGAAACTACGTCTAAACTAATTAATACATAATTTTCCGGTAATTGGAAGTTGTTTATAAATTCGGAAAATTCAAATGAATCTTTTACATTGTATTTATTTTCTAAACTGATTTTTATAATTTGTGAAAGGTATTTAGATAAATTTTCTGTTGGAGAATTGTTGGATGATACAATTGGTCTTAATGGGTATCCAGATTTATGAATTTTTGGAAGTGCATATAGTCGAGGTGCAAAATGTCATGATATGTCATACAGACAAATGGTTTAAAAATATTAGTGATCTTGAAATTCCAGTTGATATACAACAATTTTTGTCATTAGGATCAAAATTTAGTGTTAATCCAAAAATAAATAGCAACTTAATTTCTAACATTTTAGCCGAATTAGAAGATGTTATACAGAATATTAATAACGAAGAGAAGAGAAATTTATACAGAACTTATGTTACTAATATCATTACAAATTTTATTCACGAAAACTCGAAAAAGAAACCAAAAATGTTAATGAGATTTTTAAAATGCCAAAAATTTTTGAAAGAAAACAATAATTTAATTATTTGTAAGGCCGATAAAGGCAATACGACAGTGTTAATGTCCAAAGAAGACTACACCAATAAATTAACAAACCTATTAAGTGATGAAATGACATATAAAGAATTAAAGAAGGATCCCACATCTTCAATTCAAAATAAATCTTTATGTATAATAAGAAATTTAAAAAATAAAAATCTCGTAAGTCAAGCAGATGCCAAAAATCTTAATAATTACAGCAGCACTGCACCTCGACTATATGCACTTCCAAAAATTCATAAATCTGGATACCCATTAAGACCAATTGTATCATCCAACAATTCTCCAACAGAAAATTTATCTAAATACCTTTCACAAATTATAAAAATCAGTTTAGAAAATAAATACAATGTAAAAGATTCATTTGAATTTTCCGAATTTATAAACAACTTCCAATTACCGGAAAATTATGTATTAATTAGTTTAGACGTAGTTTCATTATTCACAAACATACCTAAAAACTTAGTAAAACAAAATTTATCACTTATTTGGAATAAAATAGAATTGAACTGCAAAATTAGCAAAAACTTTTTAGATATAATAGATTTTATTTTGAAAGTAGTTACTTTAGTTTTAATAATAAATTTTTCAGCAAATATTTGGATGCCCTATGGGTTCAAACATCAGTCCAGTACTTGCTGATCTAGTTATGAATACTCTTTTAGACAATGTTATAGCTAATTTACCATTTAAAATACCTTTTCTCAAAAATTTGTCGATGACACCATAACAGCAGTTCCTGAAGATAAAATAGACGAAACTTTATACATATTTAATAATTATAATCCTCACATACAATTTACGGTTGAAAAGAATGTAATAGAGCAGTTCCATTTCTTGATACGTTACTAATAAGAAACAATGAGAACAAAATTATTTTGGATTGGTATAAAAAGCAATACATTCAGAGAGATATTTGAATTTTATTCCTATCATCCACTATCAACAAAAATAAATATAATATTAGGTTTAAAACAAAGAATTAAAAATTTCTCATCCCTCTTTGTATCCAAAAACATAAAATTCTTACTGATATATTAAGAACTAACAGTTATCCAATCCATTTATAAAAAATTACTATCCGAACAATTTAATCCTAACACAAACAAATTAAACGACAGTAATCAAAACAGTACCAATCAATTATTCAATTACAAAACAATATCATATATTCAACATTTAACACCAAAATTAATAAAAGTTTTAAGAATGAAAAAATAAAGTTTGCTAAACGTAACGTACTAACATTACAAAATATTTTTACTAAAACTAAAGACAAAATATCTAAAATGAACCAGAGAAATTTAATATATAAAATTAATTGTTTAAATTGCGATCACTCGTATGTTGGGCAAACCTCTCAACTATTAAAACAAAGGATAACTCAACATAAGAGTGACATAACTATCAAACCAAAAGCATGTTCATTAACCACACATGTAATAGACAAAAATCACAGTATGGATTTTGAAAATCCAGATATCTTAGAAATAGAGAGCAACAAATCAAAAAGAATTTTTTTGGAAATGTATCATATTTATAAAACTAAAAATACAATAAACAAGAAAACAGATATTAGTAACTTAAGTTCCATATACACATATTTATTAAATTTTGAACAAAATTAATGACAAAAATTAAACTAAACATGCACACACACACACACACACACACACACACACACACACACACACAACACACACACACACACATACACTCACAACATATAATATACATGAACACACACATACATTTATGCACTCGATACTCTGTCATCAAACAAATCAGTTATCTTATATCCTATGAAACAAAAATTTTTACTTCAAAATTTATGACATCAAATTGATGTATATACAAGTTTAATGTTTACAATTTATTTTTAAAATACTTTTAATTTTGTTAGTTTTACGAGTTTTTCCAAGATTTTTATTATGTTTGTTATGCTAGTTTTCAATTAACCTCAAGTTTGTAAGTTATAATCTATGTACCACATTTATAATCTAGCGTATAAAATTTTTTTAGATATGCCTGTGATCAAGAATTTAAAATAAATTCGAAAATTTAGGCAATAGAAAAGAGTTTTTACCTTAATCCAGAGACCTAAAACCCACAAATAAATTTTGAATTATATATATATATATATATATATATATATATTGCCGTGGAAGTCGGGGATTAAACTTTTTAACATCGAGCCAGTGTCATCAAATTATTTTCAAAAATGCACAACTTTTAAAAAAAAATTCTTACCCTGTTACTTTCTGCTTCAAACATCTTCAGCATCCCTGGCTAGCTCAGCTGTGCTTCTTCTTGGATGCTTAAATATACAAATATTCTTCCTTCACACTCGCACACCATTCAATAAAATCCCAAATAATACAACAAACATACAATCTTTTACCGCTATCTACAGACAAATTATTCACATGTATAAAAACCGTTTGGTACACTAATTACAAACTCAAAATGTGATATGTTTTAAAGTTCTTGATTTTACTTATTTGCAAACAAATTTAATGAGATATGAGTAGATGGGCCCCACATATTACCCTAAAATGATTGTACACTGGGTATGGTGAGCTCATAATAACCCAGTTTATTTAGTATATGCCTTTTACCTTGCATAGATTAATACAAAAGTTATAAACCCGTTTACCCTTTACAATCTAATTTATATTTAGAATAAAATTTAGTAAGTTTAAATACACCTTTTTCCAATATTTAAGCCCCAATAAATTGTCCAGTACATGTATCTTTTCCAATAAGTTTATATAACCATAAATAAACCTCAAAATTCACTCACACAACACCAAAATTTTTCAAAAGTTCATCAGACAACAAAAATTAGAAATAATTTACCTGGAGAATGCTTCAGGCTTCCACTCCTTCGACGACGATCACCAGAACACCTTAGCTTCGTGACCATTCGCTGTGATAAACAACGGATTCACAGACGATAACCCCAATTTGCGAGCAAGCGCCTTGTTTCAAAGTACCATTCCATATCAGCATACCATCCTGGTTGTTTGTGATGCTTACCCACGTACATTATGCTTCTATTTATTGATTTTCTAGCTTAGTGCAGTAGTAGCCAGACCTCTATTAATTTAATATTCACTACTCGTATTTCGCGTTAATAAATAGAAGGCCACTACTAATAATTTAAACGTGCTAGCACTACATTAACTGTTTTATGAACATATCTAATACTCACATAATAAAAACTCTCCTATAATGTCGGTCTATCGTAGTAAAGTAGTATAAAAGCGACGAGAAGACAAAGAGACAAAGAGAGCTTTAATAATTTCCGTTCAGTATTTATAAAAGTTCAAAATGCTACCCCCGTATGTTTAAGGGTGAAGTTCTCGTCAGCAAATTTAGCACCATAGATGGATTTGCCGCCAGTACCATTGTGATTTGTAAAATCACCACCTTGGCACATGAAATTCGGGATGACACGATGGAAGGTTGAATTTTTGTAGCTGAAGCCTTTCTCCCCAGTACATAATGCTCCGAAATTTTCGCATGTTCTGGGGGCAACATCTGAGCGAAGCTCGATAACAATACGACCAATGGGTTGTCCATCAGCGGTCATATCAAATAACACACGCGGTAAACACATTTTAGTAGCTAAAAATCTGGTAAGATTTTCAAAAAAGCCACTATGTAATATTTGCTGGCTACCCTCTTTCTGTCTCTCCTCCGGGAAATAGGGAAATAACAGGTTCACGTGAAATTTTTCCTTTTCCGCCTGTCTCCCTATCTCTCAAAACATAGGTACACTCCCCTACAACCTCCCCAATTTGAAATGGTCCTTTGTAGGGCAAGTGTAGCTAAGCACACATCATCAATTCGCGCCTGCCTACCCTTAGACTCCTTACTATTACTAGATCTCCAATTTTAAATTTTACTCTTTTTCTAATTTTTGCATTCATTTTACTGGCATATTTCTCTGCCATTCTTTTTAATTTTTTCCTGACATCAAACAACAATTGCTGAAATTCATCCCCTCGAGGCACAATCTGCCAAGGCCTCTCAGGGTATTGCTGTTTCATCAGCATTATGGGGCTGGTTTTAGTAACCGTGCTCGGGGTTTCATTTATGAAAGATTCGACCTTAGACAGATTGTCCTCCCATAGTCGATGGTCTCTGTATAATGCATGTCTGCTGTCGCGTTCAAAACCCTACTTGCGTTATAGAAAATAGATATTGCTGACAGCTCATCTCCACTCCACGTGTATTAGTACGTGCGTTTTTAATACCAATGCTTTTATCCCTGTCTCTATCTATAGTATATATTTGACCGTGCATTTCCCTTGCTCTTTAAGAACTTTGTTAGCTTGTTTATTCAAACCAAACTGACGGTTGAAAATATTTTCTATGAAATCCTGTCTTAATATGTTCATGAATTCGACGAATGTAACCTTTTTCTTTAAAAACGCAGGTATTCGTTAATTATCGCCCGTTTACCACAACAATTCTTAGATTTTATATATACAAATACGTAACTACTTGTCCGTTCTCCCTAAATGAATTAAATAAATTTTGCGCGTAAATAATTTGTTTTTTTCTCTATACTAGGTGGTTGAAATTGTATTGTTTACTACAAATTTAACTCTTTAAATCCACAACAATATATATTGTAGTGAATTTAAAAGGTTAAATTTGGGGGTAACAAAGCAATTTCTTAACACCCTGTATAGAGAAAGGAACCATTTATATACGCGCAAAATTAATTTCATTTATTTAATTTAAATTGATAAGTATTGACGTATTTTTATAATTAGGGATTAGGAGGTAATAGATTCATAAAGAAAATCAATTTTATAAGCCATTAGAAATTATTAATTAATTTAATTTATTTTAATTTAAAGGGTTATAACTTCAGAGAACGCATAAGAGCATCAAAAATCAATAATACCAAGACGAAAAGCTTTGCTTAACAAACAGACAGACGTCCGTTATATAGAATACTATGAAAACAAACTCCTAGAAATGTTATTTTAAACGATCATTAATTAGGCACAGCTGCACGTTGAAAAGGTCACCTTCCGCTTATTTCTGTAGATAACAGGGCAAGCTTCAAGGAAATATTGTGTAACCGTTGGCGGGTTTCGTAATAAACACTAACAAAAGTTTCTTAACGAGCAGAAAGGATGCACAATTAATAATATGTTACAGAATGAGACGGGCATAGAAGCATGCATTTAGTAGGTATATATTAAATCCACGTGGGGTAGACATAAGACGCGGGCAGCTATATCGATTTTCTACTACTCAAGCAAGATTAGAACTCGACATTCAGTGTGCATAAAACATAAATAGAGAAATTACAGGCGGGGTTAAAAGACGTCACTGAAATGTACGATTGGTCGAAATAGGTAGTGGTAGAACAGAGGAACATGTGATAGTTTTGTTGTTTGTAGCGTGTTGACGAGCAATATTTTTCTAGAAGTTTAAAACGGTTACACCAAAATTTGCGGAAATGTTAGTTTGCAATTAGGTATTTCGAGTAAAGTGTGGCCGAGAGGGGCCTGGCTTAGGATATAAAAAAGCTAGGGAAATTAATAGCTCTCTCTTTTATTTTGCATCGCTTACGACGTACAAAAATCTACTGACGAGCCTTGTAAGTATTAAAAATTTGTAAATTCATTAGTACAGTATTAGATTGCTGTGGCCTTATAGTTACAATCGCGAATTGTGTCAAGTTTATTTTAATTTAACTATGGTCCAAAGAATACTTTAACAAGCTCGTAAATTAATAAAGCGATAAACAACAAGTGTAATATACATGGGTTTGGATATTGAAATTGATATTGGATGGGTAGCATGAAGCGCAGCTTAGATGGTGGTCATCTTTAACATCTAGTGGAGACGCACGTAGAACCACTAGACCGAGGGGTCAAGAACATAATACATCGTCAACGGAGATGGAATCTTCAAGTTTTTTCAGGTAACGCATTTGAATTTGCTGTTTTTTTATAAACTGTTGAAAATTTTGTGATGTGTGAAAGTGAACTTTGATGGTATTTTTCGTTATGTTACGTATTGAAAAAGATACGTATAGCTGACTATTAATATGGTATTTTGAATATAAAACAAAAGGTGTACGTAAAGCTTATAGAATTGCTTGATGAATTTAAATGTAATTGTTAAGAGTACATGGTTTTTTTTTAAAGTTTGTAGTAATAATATGCCAAGTGGAAAGAATACATTGATAAACTGGGTTATCATGAGCTCACCATACTCCAGTGTGTAGTAAGAAACTATGGTCAGGTATTATTTGAGGCCCATTTACTCTTGTTGCATTAAATGTGTTAGAAATTTTCAGTTTAAAACTTGGACTTTACAAAGATAGCATGTATTGAGGTGTAACTTGAGCACCGAACTGTAAATAACTTTGAATTATTATTTGTAAATAGTGGTTAATAAATATTGTATGATTGTTGTATTATTTTGTGATTTTATTGTATGGTGTGTAAACGGTAAAGAGAATGCGAGTAAATTTAGTTATACGAGAAGAAGCATAGCTGAGCTAGCCAGGGAAGCTGCTGAAGAAAATAATTCGATGAAGCACATTATGGGTAAGAAAGTTTTGTTAAATTTTTGTATGTTTGAAAATAATTTTTTTTTTGAAAACTGGTGAGGTCCGGTCAGAAATTAGAGAGTTCCACGGCAATTTATAATGGCCCAACGTTGGGGCTCGAATGTTTTTTTTACTCTGGCGAAGTTTTTATAGGCTAACACGGCAATGTATATATATATATATATATAAATAGTTTAGGTAGTTAATTACACAAGGTAAGTTGATAAATACTATCGTATTACAGAAAATAAGATGAACTAATAACTTAGACTTTCATGCAAAGCCCAAACGATCATTTCCAATCGAGCTAGTAATTGTAAGAAGGAAAATATAAGGTCTTGGACAGGACTTGAACCTGTATCCTAGTTTTGCCGGAACCATGCGTTTACCAATTACGCCGCCGAGACCGATGACCTTATATTTTCCTTCTTCCAATTACTAGCTCGATTTGAAATGATCATTTGGGCTTTGCATAAAAGTCTAAGTTATTATTCCATCTTATTCACTGTAATATATATATATATATATATATATATATATATATATATATATATATATATATATATTGTGATTTCTGCTAATAATTTGTCATTTTTTCGTAGTTTATAATTATGTTTTTGGTCAAGAATAATCGACAATGGTAAGCTACTCTACATAAAACAATATTGAGAACTTAATAGACGTTTACCAAACCAATATTTAGACTACTATAAAAAATTTGTAGTTTTTAGTGATATTCTTTAATAAATTTTTTTCTTAAGAAAATGAAAAACTTTATTTAATTAAACTATCGAACATCAAATTTCAAACATTAAAAAATATAATAGAAATCAAACAGTTCTCATTCTTCAATATTTAAAAGAAAAAACTTTTAACATAAAAATGGTAGCCCATATTTAGGCCAACTACTCTAATATTCAATGAAGTGATAAATTATTCATCTGAACATGATCGCCCTATTTATCACGTATGATGTTCAACGATTTCCTTTTGATATTTTATTTTTTAATATAGTCAAAAAATAAACAATTACACCTATTCTACAAAATTTATGTTTCTGGTTCTAGATAAAGAACACATTCATAGACCAAACCTGAATGGACAAACAAGTCTGTTCATCACATTTATAATCCAGTATAATGACGACTTGAAATTTAAAACCTTAAGTATTTTAAAATGACAACGTCTTTCGGCTCATTATTAAATGTCCATTTGTTGAGAGAGAAAACCATGAAACAAAAGGGTTCATATGTTTATTAGGGACAACCGCTATAAATTTACATTGATTAGGACCGTGTGATTATATCAGATTGTTTCGAGAATGAGTCGTAAATAATGTCAACTATACCTGTATTTCGGACAAGATAACCCCAAATAGAAAGCAAAGCGTTGTCCTCGACCGCCATCGTTTTTTAGCAAACTCATACCGACATCGTTATTTTTCACAAAGTCTGGAATTATTTATTGCATAGGACGTTTTGGGTGGTATTTATTCTACTCATCATCTTTAGAAAATGTCTCTTATGATTTATTTGTGAATTTGGTTATATTTCTATTTGAAAATGTACTATCTTTTGTGTCAGCTATTGAATGGATGGATGGCCTAGTTGACATTGTTGTAGAAGTTGCGTG
Organism: Platerodrilus igneus; assembly: GCA_036346225.1. Taxonomy (NCBI): domain Eukaryota; kingdom Metazoa; phylum Arthropoda; class Insecta; order Coleoptera; family Lycidae; genus Platerodrilus; species Platerodrilus igneus. The sequence continues at coordinate 2,626,455 of JARFIW010001617.1, forward strand.
CAAGGATTTAAATGGGTGAACCTACCCTTTTAGTGACTTTCTAAACCCCGTAGGATTATTTACAACCTCATTTATTCTTTGCAGTTTAAATTCTGTGTTTGAAGCTAAAGTTCAAACCAGAGTATTCCATTAAGAAATAGAGGTGACAGTAAAATAATAACTCTGAATAGAAGAAACGCGAAATTCATAGATACCTCCAAATTAAAAAGGACAAGTAGGAAATATTTCTCACCGTTTAAAATTTACAAAATTCTTACGAATAGTACGACTTTTAAAATAACCAATCTTGAAATTTTAGTAAATTCAATAAAGATCAAATTGCAATGAAAAGCTGGATTGCAATTGCCTGTTGATACTGTTACTTGCTGAATGATGTTAAGTACCTGAATTAATTTTACTCTACCGGCACGAAGTGACGTAACATTTAATAGCGCACTGGCTATCTTTCAGTTGTACGGGTTAGGTTCTATAAAAGCAAATAACTTTTTGTGGTATACAAATTCCAACTCTTACTAAATACTCATACACCTATTTGGAAATGTCTTCGAACTCTCTGTCTAATAAAGTCTTTGGGAGACAACCTACCTGGATATTGCCTGCCCGGAAAATGGGTGCTCAGAGAAAGATACTTTAATGGTTTCCACTACAGCTGCGAATACAAATAAAAAAACTCTGTGTCTTGCACACATAACCTATATTATCAAACATGAATATTACAATAAATAGCAATAATAAAAATTACTAAAATCTACCCCTAATTCGCGAAGTATGCATGTAGTAAACAAAAAGAAGCACCTTAAATTTATCAATAATCGACGTTCAACCAATGTAGTATTTTTGCGTACTAATTTTCCTCTATAGTAATGAAAGATTTCATGCATTTATGTGTATATAATCCGCTTTAAATAAGTGTGCACCAGCGTAATTGTCCTTAATAATAGGTTGTTCCGATCCTTATTATTACCACCAATTACAATTATGTGATACAAAAGAGCATCTAATGTTTATGAGATGGAAAACAAAAATTCAAGACTCGCAGTTTTGTTTGTCCTCAACAAGGTTCTATTGACCTTTACAGTACAACGTTACCTGCAGGTAGATTAATTATTCCGACACAGATAGAATGATAGCTCCCAAAACTGGTCGCCATCACAATTAGTGCTTTTTTTTGTTATCTTCGCGCTATTACTCGCATTTGTACACCTGTTCACTAACAGTTCCGGGATCTTTAATACCGTAACTTTTACTACCCGATTTACAACGCTATTTGCATGGCGATGGTTGCATGTAAGTCAACTTCGAAACTCTGCACTGCCGTTTAGTCTCGAGTAACTGAAGACAAATATTCCCTTTTTTGTGATCCGTCAATTTTATGTTTTTGTTTCAGGATTATTGCATTTTATTTTTCGTTCTCGTAAAGTAGTGCATTTAACTGCTCTATTTTTGAGGTCAATGTAGTTCTATTTATGTAATCGGTCATCTTGTTCTCACACTATCACATTGAACACCGAAAGCGGCGTAATTTGTTTACGTTCGCAACACAATTTTTTTATTGCTGTAATTTATGATTACTGTGGGGGTCGATCCAATTCCATGGCTCAATGGTTTGTTTTGAATTCGTGTGAATGGGTAAAATAGACTTTTTATCCCCAGAAAGTTACGGATGTATATCTGTACTTTTTTAAATGTAATACGAAGAATGTAAAGTCCCGATCTTTATTGATTTATGTTTTTAATACCTTACGTGCTTTTCTGCTTATTTTTGTATTTTAAGCGGCTTGTAAATGGTGGGCGGTTTCGTGACTTAGCTGATTTGCAAATTACTACTGATCCCAAAGTCTCGCAACACAGACCGATTGAAAAATGTTAAGCCAGAATTTTTTGGGAAAATGCGGTATTGTTCGAATGAAACGTTAAATGTAGACCCGTTACTTTGCTAGGGTAGGAAATGGTTTAATAAAATTTTGAATTTCTTGGTAAAAAGACCGCCTGCTGACCGTAGTACTTTCTGGCAGAGCATTGGACAATCTAAATATACTGTTTGTAAACGGCACTGCATTTGCTGTAGCTCGAAATCATTTTTAAGAAATAATCTGCTTTTATTGATCCTGCAGAAACCCACCAGAGGAGAAGCCCTTGTTAATGAGATAACACATGGCTTTGGCGTACGTCTCTTTTAGTGCAGCAAATTGTAGTTGTAGAAAAATGAAACTGTAGAAGAAGGTACCCAGATGTCTTCAAAGGACGGAAAAAGTACTGTGAACTAATTGAGTGCATAAAAAGTTTAGGATGTGTTTTTTATTAGAACGAATACAGTTAAATACACAGAATAGTGAATACTAGAAAGTAAAAAAACTGCGCTAATGCTGTTATTTTATATTTACACTGCTAGAACAACTAAGATTACATTAATTTTCTACACAAGGTTCCCTTTTATACTATTAAAAAAATTCAGTTATTAATGAGACGAGAAATAATTTTAGTAAAGTTAGTTTTTCGAGCAAAACACCAAAATTACACCTTATTAAAAAATGCGAACGCTACTCATTTTTATAAAGTTGTTTGACATAATTTGTGTGTGCGCGCGACCAGGTGTGAATGTGTGAGTGTGTGTGTGTATAAGTGCGTGCGTGCGTGCCCGCGTGCGCACCCGCGTGCGTGCAAGCGTACGTGTGTATGTGTGTGAGAGATACAGAGAAATTTTTTGCTTGCTAAGAAGCACGCAAGGCTCTTGGGAATGAATCGACCACGATCATACGAGAAACAATTGCACGTACGTCAAAGTAAGTCGTTCTACAGGGTGTCTGGTCTACTCATGCAACACCATCAGCTATCGCAGGACCATTTTCACTAAAAAAAGGTTTCATCCGCACTTATTTCGCCTACCTATATTTTGTCACTTTTACGAGAACTGACGCATCTCTGAGAGTAAAAGAAACAAATCTACAATTTTGACCAATACGCCGATAAAAGATGAATTGGAAAATGGAAGAAAAGGAAGACTAGTTGAAAAAAATGTTTTTAAAGTTGATCAAAGCGGTAAGAAAAATAAGTTCTGGTGGTACTGTTAACAATATGAAAGGCAAGATTAACTGTTCAGTAATCGTCGTTTGAAAAAAAAATATAAACTAAACAACTTTTAGAAAAATCACAAGATAACGTAGTGTGCCCTGGCTGTCCAGATATTTCTATAGAAAGCCCAAATGACGGTTGGAAGCAATGCAGCTACCGTGAAGAACGGTGGCACGAGAACTGCTTTTCGTATGAAGAAAGAAAGTCCTATAATTGTGACCACTGTTTAATAATGTTTGTTTGCTTTAAGTTTATATGTTCTTCAAGTACTTTATATTTGATGATCCTTTTACAGTTTCGGTTAATATATACCCAATTTATATTGTAACGATAACTCTATTCGCGCAAACAAGAGTTCTTTATTATCAACTGATTACAAAAGCTTTTTCAATAACTTGTAGCTACAATGAAATTCAGAAAGCACTCACATTAATTAACTTCCAGCTAAGCGCCAATAGTACAAATACCAACTTCTAAAACTGGTTGCTATCTTCTTAATTACTTAATTTTAAAGCACTCTAAATAACTATCTAAATTAAATCGATCACTACACTTATTTTTATTACGTGGGAAAATTTATATTAACAGTAATTTATATCACATAAAGCAATTTATATTAACTGTATGTACTATTAATTTATTTCCTATCACGGGTTTTAAAGCTTTAATTACAACTGGACTAGATAATACTCATAACGATATTTTATACTTTATCCAATTGTTCTGGATATTTCAAGAACATACCAGAATATGCAAATAACATTCTAGCGGTTCCCATCTGTAAGGCTAATAAAGCTCTTTTGTATATACACGCCTAGCTTATATTCAGTTGTATTATTTTGGTCAAAGTTAGATTATTCGGCGCTACATTTTCCCCTCTTAGAACTGTTCTGCCAAAGAACACTTTGTAACCCGGACGTTGGAAGTCCCTGTGGTGGTAAGGTCAGCCGGAATCATTTCTGCAATTCTCATGTCGATAGGAGTACCAATCAACACTCTTCACAGCAGGCACCGTACCATTTGAATTGTAACCACAGAACAAGATCTGAACCCTGGTTTTCTGGAACAGTACCTATAGCATATTTCGTATCACACTCCAGTCCAACCCATCGAGCCTACCAACCGATTTTGGGTGTTGTCAATTTGTTGTCTCTAATGATATTGTCGGAGGCTTTCACGGCCGTAGTCATTATAAATATTTATGGTTCCGGGTTGGGACCGTGTCATTTTATAAACTAAGGTCAACGTTTCGCCTACTTTTGTAAGGGTCTCCATCAGGAGAAGAAAATATATAAGTAACAAAATAAAAAATAATAAAAAGATAATATTAAGTAGACAAGTTAAAGTGTAAAGAGAAGAGTTACTCCTGAACTAGCAGACTCACTAGCCCATTCAAAGCCAAAAGGCGTCTTGTGGCGAAGTAACTGTTACTTCGCCGCAAGACATCTTTTGGCTTTAAATAGGCTAGTGAGTCTTTGCACTTTAACTTGTCTACTTAATATTATGTTTTTATTAATTTTTATTTTATTACTTATTTATTTTCTTGTTCTGATGAAGCCCCATACAAAAGTGGGCGAAACGTCGACCTTAATTTATAAAATGACACGGTCCCAACCCGGAACCATAAATATTTATAATTGTTGTCTCTAAATTTGATTATCTGGCTCTTCGGGTCAACTAACGTCTTCTACAGACCCTGGTAATTCGATTTATCAGAGGGCTGTCGCTTCGTCAACATGTAGTAGATGCCACGATGTCGGACTTTTAGTCGTATGATTTTTCCAACCTCTGTGTTGGAGTCAGCGATGTTGATCCAGACCACTAAATTTATTTTTAAACACCTCAGCAAGACTTCGGAACATACCAAGGCACGCCGCTACGCAATTTGTCCGTTGGCACACCGAACGGATCACCTTGACTCTCTTCCGTGACCCAAAATCTCGTTTACCTGTGCTGTACGGAAACATGAACCAATCACAGCTTGGTCCAGATGTATGCTCGTCATCACAAACGTAACTGATTGTTCGTCTCATTGCTTGCCATTGTTTGGCATTACTGGTGTTATTACTATCGTGGGGTGTTAAGCGGTTAACGTGCATCACTGTTGTTTTTCCTTTTAAGAGTTCGCGAATCCGATATATCACAGCGTTGAATAATTTTTATAATTTCATACGGACCCTCCCATTATTGGTGACAGTCCATGCCTCCATTTAGGGTTGTATAGCCAGACGCGGTCGCCTTATTGAAAACTAGACTCTTGCGCCTTTAATGTCATATCTGGTCTTCATCCGATCGCTTACGATCTGAATATTTTTCCTAAAGTTACCATGAATGTCATGCATCTTGCGCTTAAACTTCTCGACGTAGCTCTCGCTACGAAGTTATCTCTCTCTGGGCCTATAATCAAACTTAAGGTCATATGATAAATGTATCTTGCGTCCTAGCATAGCACATACAGGTATTTGTCCAGTTTCCTCATGAACCAAAGACCGATAGGTCAATAAAAATAGATGTAAATATTGGTTCCAGTCTCTCTAATATCGGGACACCACTTTGCAAAGATACTTGCCCAAGATGTGGTTCATGCACTCTATAGTATCGTCCAATTGTGGGTGCAATGGTCTTTGGGTTTTTGTTCCCAGCAACCGACAAACTCATTGGATTAGCGCCGATTTAAAATTTATGCCCTGATCGGCGTGTAGCTCTATCGAGGAATCCCAAAATAGTTCCTTCACCAGCACGTAAGCTTCTTAGATTGGTATAATGTACGTTTCAGTTTCATTTCGTAAAATAATCCAAAGCCACCAAGATATACTTATTCCCGGAGTCGGTCTTAGGGAATGGGCTGGCAATATTGATTGCCAGTCTCTCAATGGGGCTTCCCACGTTGTATTACCTACTTGGAGCGTTACGATTTCCCAATGGTGCACACAGCTGACACTTGCGGCACTATCTTAACATCATCTTTGCGCTCTAGCCACAAAATATTGCTCGAACTTTTTGCAGATTCTTCTTTGCTCTAACTATATTGCTTGATTATAGTTGTCGCGCGCTCCCTTTTTGATAGCCATGTTTACACAGCGGACATGATGTGTTTGTTTGAGAGTTCTTAACCCTTAGAGTGCATCTTGTTTGTTTGTGAGCCTAGCACTTGGTGACGCCCTCATTGGCCTTGTTCTATTTGTAACTTTTATAGTGTTGTAGGAAGTATAGCTTTTGGAGACCCACAACCGTTTCTCACTGCCCTGCCCAGTATTGAACTCTGAACAACGTCGTTTCCTTTAACAACTTGTTTTAGGAAGAAGATTTTGTAGTTAGTCACTTACCCACCGCAAGGTGAGATTACACATCACGTTTAAATCTCTTGATATTCCTTTTCAATTGTACTAGCTTTCCAATTTATTTAATAATCGCTTGTTACCACAATGTCTTTTGAAAATTTGGTTTTCGTAAAGAAGCAATAGTAATTGCCGATGTTGCTCCTTGCTTTTTACATTCATTGGATTTGGGTATGGTATTATTTTTACTCAATATTGACGACTCTGACTTCTTGAATTCATTAATTGCACAATGCTTAAAAATGCTCTTCCAATTGCATAATTTAATATATAGATATCCTAATTCATCTGCTGTTTTTGCAATTGCAGTACAAGTTCCTCGAATGGAAAACTATCCTTAATAAAATGGATCATCCCGTCTGCTTTATATCTTCTATTCTTGCCCAAAGGCATACTTCTATAGTTTGGTGTTACCTTAAATCTTACCCACGGTATGTTGATTAACGTTGCGTTGTTACATTTTAATTCAAAGTTATTTTACTTTTTCCGAAATTTTGGTGAAATAGGGCATATAATTAGAAAATAATTGAAAAGGAATCGACCTGTATATAGGCTGTTGTGGGAATTTCAGGGATCCGTGTAGGCTAGCTCAGAACATAAATAAGTTGAAGAACGCGTCCAACCAGTTTCAAGACGGAAAACCCAATGACGAAAAATAAGTGCACTTAAATCTGATGATTATTATAAACAACTACAGATGTTGGTTGTGAAATATTGTCAACTAATGTTGATTGTGCGAAAGGATGTATTGGAAAACTATTAATTCGACAAATGTTTTAGTAGTAAGGGAACTTGGCAGCTAAAGGCTGCTAACCTCCTTCACATACCTTACATGTGATTTTTCCAATGCTCCACCCGAAGGTACTACATTGGTCAGGAAGCGACTTTTTTTTAACTTGAAAATTTGGAATTTTGCCAAACCCTTGCTGTTACTAGCAAGGTAGGGATCTTTAATGTGCGTGACAACGCTCACACACGGGACCTCTATTTTACCTCTTATCCGAACGAGGGTGTATTTTTGTGATAAAAATGCTTGCCTAACATTTTTCAAGCGGACCGTGTCGGGATTCGAACCCTGCACCTTGGGCGTAGTAGTCGCACATATACCACTACGTCACGGAGCCGCCCCCCTTCACATACTACTGACTATCGGGAAAATAGGGTATATAACTGTAAAACAATAGCAGGTGACTGAACTGCATCAAACAAGAAAGAATTGCAGCTATGTTCAAAGACAAGGAACATAGAAACAAGAAGAAAATTGTTCAAAGCATATGTGTGAGTACAGCACAGTACGTCTATGAAATAGAGGTAGTAGGAAAAGCAGACAGAAAGAGATAGAAGCCTTCTGGAATGTAGTGCTTCATATGTATGAGGATGGTAGCATGGATAGACAAAGTTATTAACAAATAGGTTATAGAAATAGTAGAGGAATAAAGATATCTATGGAAAACAAAACAAAGTAGGAGATATAGAAGGGCAGGATACGTTCTAAGGCATTTCTGGGAAATAGTAGCGGATATATTACAAGCAGATGTAGGAAAAAGAGGTAGAGGTAGACCGAGATCAGACTTTCGCATGCAGATAGTGATAGATGCAGACTGTACACATTTCAGGGAAATGTGAAGGTTAGTTCAGAACAGGAAACAATGAGGGTACGCGTCTAACCAGTTTCAGGACTGAAGACCTAATGATGATGATATCCGAAATCACTTCTTTAACTTTCTCTTTATGATCCGTTTCTTTATTTACATTATTCGGATTATCTTGGTGTCTGGCACTGGCTTTGTGTTACAACCAAAGCTTTTTCTGATAACTTCGTTCGATCACTGTCCAGATCTTCTAGTTCTGAATTTTGCTATTACTGGTGACATACTTATTATTTAAATATATGTTGGACCAAAGATTTCCCGTTGATAACCGTGAATAAAAATTTATTCAGTGCTTGAAAATTACGCTTTAATTTCTATACATAAACTGTCTACAAGTTTTTTACATCTTCATCTATATCTTAAATTAATTAAATTTGACCTGAATAGATTATTAAGAACTTTTAAAGTCTATTACTGCTTACCCGCCATTTTATGATACAAGTAACTTTTCCACTTATTTCACAAAAAGGTATTGTGCACTATACAATAACGATTGATTAGCAATTTCAAGTGACACTTTGTTTGCTTCACCTTACGCATATGTAGAATTTCAATCTGTAGCTGCAGGATTTGCATTTATGCAGACATTTTGTTTATTCAATTTTTTATATTTATTTACTTGAATGTGTATGAAACTTACTATAATTAAAATGATTATTATAAATAATAGATAAGTCGAAATCTTTAAACAATCATTCAAATCGTGTTTATCACTCCTACGGATGCACAATGATTTCTCTTCTTTTGACTGCGTTGTGCCAATAGCAATAATATAAACATTCAAAAACAAATAGTTTTAATTCTTGACCGTTTATTGCAATTTTAAGATATTAGGTTTAAAATATACTTTGCCTATTAACTACATACAGTTTATTCATGACATACTTTTGGGATTTCCTGTCTATACTTACTTTTATTTAATTTCAAATTTAGACGGCTGGTTTTCAGGCAGTGTTTTAGAAAAAAATTTATAGCGCGACTTCTAAAATCCTCTGATCCTAAGGCATGTACTTTGGTCTGGCATGTAATGTGGTGGAGGAACTGGTAGGATCGTCATGTAATAGTTCTTCCTATTTTATTTATATCGCCATCTGACTTCTTACACACGCTAGTTAAATAAAAAGAACTACAATTACTACTCACTTATTGACAATAATTAATACAAGGACACTTAGCGTCTCACATGTTTAGTTCGATTTATTACAAGCCATTATTTTATTGTCTAGTATCTTATTGTCTTCTTTTTTTATTCCGCTGTTATATATTTCTATACTTGTATACTTATGTTTTAGTTATACATTGCACTTATTCTATAACCTTGAAGTAGGTAAATGCCATAATTATAGACTCGATGGCGACTATTACATTATCAGTTTTGTAGTTCGTGGTATTATAAATGGAATGTGCACTCCAATCTTTCAGTGTTACTTTGTTAAATTGCCTAACTTACCAGGCACGTACTTGAAGATACATTTTACGTTAGTTGCGTATTTCTATTCTTTAATAATGTATTACACAGAGCCCATTGCACATATTACCTGCTATGATAAATTATGGAACCTTTCTCTAAAGTAAAAGCATTTGAATAAATTAATTAAGCAAGAACAATGTCCAAAAGGATAAAACTGACATTTTTTGTTAGTTATTTTCTAATAACATATGTTAAAAACCTTTGCAATGGTATTCTGAACCTCAATAGTCTAACAGTATGATCTATATGTTATAGAACAGCCATGAGTTTAACCATTCTTTTAGAGATCTGCCTTTTTGCAATAAATTGTTACTGTTACCTGTGGTCCGGTAGGAAAAGCAAAAATTCTTATTACACGATATCACCGAATGAAATGTTAATCCGAAGTTAAAAATTCTCTTCCTTGGCTTTGAGAAATAATACGCCACGTGTTCAGATAATTTCCACCAAAGATTTTCTACAGATGCTTGCGCGAATATTGAACTAAGGTTAAGAATTCTACCAAAGATGTTGTCTAAAAATCACCATTTAAAACAACAAAGAAACTGAAAAAATAAAAAATCGGTATTATATTGTGAAAAATCTTTTAATAAAGGAATGAAGTGAGAGCAGCCCGACATTTTGTACCAATTGCGTATAATCTACGCATACTTATTTCTTCTGTTTTGCAGTTTATATCACCACTGTCTTTCTTGTGATATTTTTGGGACTTAGGTTTCTTAATCACCATCATCATTAGGTCCTCAGTCTTAGAACTGGTTGGAGGCGTACCCTCATTGTTTCCTAGTCTGAACCAACCTACATATTTCCCTGAAAATTGCACAGTCTGCATCTATCACTATCTGTGTGCTAAAGTCTGATCCCGGTCTACCTTTACCTTACTTTTGCTATCTCTGCTTGTAGTATATCCCGTACTATTCTCCAGAAATGCGTTAGAACGTATCCTGTCCTTCTATTTCTCCTATATTTTTATCTTCCACAGATATCTTTATTCTTCTACTATTTCTACAACCTATTTGTTATTAACTTTGTCTGTCCATGCTACCATCTTCAAATATCTGAAGCACAACATTCCAGAAGGCCTCTATCTCTTTCTGTCTGTTGTTCCTACTGCTCCTATTTCATAGATGTACTGTGCTGTGCTCCACACTTGTATCTTCTTGTATCTATGCTTGTTGTCTTTGAACACAACTGCTGTTCTTCCTTGTTTGATGCAGTTCGGTCGCCTTCTATTGTTTTACAGTTATACACCCTATTTCCCCGTTATTCAGTGGTATATGAAGGTGAATAAGCAGTCGCTGGCTGCCAAGTTCGCCCAGCACCTGAACCTTTGTCGAATTAATAGTTTTTCCAATTTATCCTTTCACACAATCAACATTTGTTGAAAATATTTCACAACCAGCACCTGTAGGTGTTTATAATAATCGTCAGATTTAAGAGCACTTATTTTTTGTCATTGGGTTTTACATCTTGAAACTGGTTGGACTTGTACCTCATCTTATTTATGTTCTGAGCTAGCCTACACCGTTCCCTGCAATTCTCACAACAGCCGATATACAGCTCGATTCCCTTCTATTGTTTTCTAATTATATGCCCTATTTCACCGAAGATTCAGTGGTATGTAAAGGGGAAGCGGCTTCGTGGCATAGTAGTATGTGTGTGACTACTACGCCCAAGGTTCCGGGTGCTAATCCCGACACGGTCCGCTTGAAAAATGTCAGGCGAGCATTTTTCACAAAAATACACCCTTGTTCGGATGAGAGGTTAAATGGAGGTCCCGTGTGTGAGTATTGTCACGCACGTTAAAGATCCCTACCTTGCTTGGAACAACAAGGGTTCGGCAAAATTCCTTATTTTTCAGGTAAAAAAAAACTCGCTTCCTGGCCAATGTAGTACCTTCGGGTGGAGCATTAGAAAATCATATGTAAGGTTGGGCTTGTACCTCAACTTATTTATTTTCTGAGCTAGCCTACACCGTTCCCAGCAACTCTCACAACAGCCGATATACAGCTCGATTCCCTTCTATTGTTTTCTAATTATATGCCCTATTTCACCGTGATTCAGTGGTATGTGGGGGTTAAGCAGCCTGTGGCTGCTAAGGTTCCCCCAACACTTAGACATTTGCGTATTAATAGTTTTCCAATAAATCCTTTCGCACAACTAACATTAGTTGAGAATATTTCAAAACCAATATCTGTTGTTGTTTATAATAATCATCATGTTTAAGTACAGTTATTATTTTTGTCATTTGTTTTTCCATCTTGCGGCTGGTTGGAAGCGTACCTTCATTGATTTCTATACTGAGCTAGCCTAGCAGTAGTCTAACCTATGTCTACCTCTACTTCTCTTTTTTCCTATATCTGCTTCTTAGTATATTCCGAACTATTCCCTCTTGTCTTACTATGTGACCTATCATCCTATCTCTTCTATTTTTTACTATTTTCCACATAGTTCTTTCTTCCCCTACCATTTCCAGTACCTCTTTGTTCTTAACTTTGTCTGTCCATGGTATCTTTATCATACGTCTGTAGCACCACATTTCAAAGGCTTCCACCTTTTTCTTGTCTGCTTCTCCTACTGTCCGGGCTTCACCGCCATACAGTGCTGTGCTCCACACATATGTTTTAAACAATCTTTTCCTTGTTTCTATGTTTGTGATGTTTGAACACAGTAGTTGCTTTTTCTTGTTAAATGTTGCACGACCTTGTGCTAATTTTTGTTTTATATCTTTTGTGCTTTTCCTATCTTGCGTTATTTGACTTCCTAGGTAGCAGAAATTCTTCACCTCTTGTAGGTTCTCCATTTGTATCCTTGTTTTTGATTTATTATCTCCTCTTTTGCATACTAGAACATTAGTTTTATTTTTGTTAATTTTCATACCATATTTCTCCGTTAGAACTGTTTCCATTTCATAAAAAGCAGCTTCTAACTCTTCCTTGCTAGATGCTAATACCGCTATATCATCAGCAAATCTAAGCAATTCAATCTTTGTCCCTGTATATTAATTCCAAATGTCTTCCTGCATTTGACAGTATTCATTGCTTCTTCTATGTACAAGTTAAAAATTAATGGTGATAAGGCACATCCCTGTCTCACCCCTTTCCTAGTAGTTACTTCTCTACTTTCTTGCACTAATTTTATTACTGCTGTTTGTTCTTTGTATAAGCTATGTACTATTCGTCTATCCCTATAACTCATTCCAATCTTTATGAGTATTTCGAACATTTTTTTCCATTTTACATTGTCTAATGCTTTTTCCAGATCTACAAACCCTATATATACGCTTTCCCCCCTTCTATATTGTTTTCTCCATTATAACCCTCAAAGCTAAAGTAGCCTCCCGTGTTCCCCTGTTTCGCCTAATCCCAAATTTATCTTCCCCAGTATTTCTTCAGCTTGTTTTTCCATTCGTCTTTGTACAATTTTAGTTAATATTTTTGAAACGTGTGCTGTCAAGCTTATTGTTCGAAAATTTTCACATCTATCCGCATGATGTTGAAATAATGTATTTGTGATGGTTAAGTTGTTCTTGTCGCAAAATTCTACCAGCCTATTTCCCCTGTCATTTCTCGTGCCTAAACCAAATAAACCTACTATTGTTCCTTCCCTACCCTCACCTACCACTGAATTAAAATCTCCCGTAACTATTAAATTTTCATGTCCTTTTACGTATCTTAGTATGTCTTCAATATCTTTGTAGATCGCCTCTACCTCCTACTCACTGTAGCTAGAGGTTGTAACGTGCATTTTTGTAGTTTAACATTTTACGCTATACTCAATTCGTAAACACATTTCTGCAACTACTATTTCTATGTTTTATATTTATTAACTCGTTTGCGAATAATCCCTTTATATTATATTACGCGATTATCGACTTTCACTCTCTACAATTCGATAGTGTGGTTAGGTGATCGAGATTGAAACACATCCTTAGGTGAATGCGTCGTATTATAATGAGTGGATATTATTGATTTTCTAATTATCGATAAGAGGTTGTAATAGCAACGAGTTGATATAAACAGATGAGCATTTTTAGTTTGTTCTTTGTTCCTATATATTAATTACGGTAAAAATACTGTTTTCCTTTTTTTGCTTTGAAAATAGTGAGAATTAATTCGGTATGAATTTTCGAATTGTTCATGAACAAGCACGACACGATTTTAGTTGTATATTAACTGTAGAGAGTGTAGTTCTGATTCCTTTGAAGGAAAGATGCTTTATAGGCAAACGTGTTTACTCGACCGCACGTGCTTGTTATGGAACATTGACGGACGGACTTAGTGATTACGCGTGCTTTACTAATTGTGTTTTTAGTTGATTTTCTTTTGGAAATAAAAGTTGTAGAACTTGCTTGCTAAACTTGACCGATTCTTCTTTAGGATTACTGTGTACGCGATCTAGTTTAGTGGTCCCCTTTTTTTATCAGAGTAAGTGCAATAAACTTGTACAGAATTTTTAAAGGAGCCACTTTAGTCAAGTTTTAAACTCCCTAAAACATTTGCAAAATGAAATTGCAAAAGTGTTTAACTCATTCCGTATTAATGATATGTTAAATTTACCTTGCATTTAATGATAAGTAAATAAAATATGAACGTACATTTTTTAAAGACGAGATTATGAGAGTGATCGTGTTTTTAAATGTTTCACCGTATTAAAACAATGCCTTTACCAACTGAAATTAGCTTCAGAAGTTGACGAAGTTCTTTCTGCTGAAGCAGATCCGCAATACGAAAAATTCTTGGCGGATGTTTGGATCGGAATTATACTAACTTTAAATGTTCTTAGTTTCGTTTGTTGCATGTGTTCCTGTCTGTTGTACCACAAATTCCAACAATGGAAAAGAAGGATATTAGCAACAAGAAATGCGTGGGTGTCATTAGTGTAAAGTGTAATGGAATCAATCAACACCATTACAGTCAAGGGTGAGGTACTTCGTTAGTGCCGGACATCGTGAATCCTACACTTTAATTGCAACAAAGCGTTGCATGAAGAAATTGTTGTAAGTTGAACGATTTCATACTTGTTATTACTTTAAATATCTATCCGTTGTTTTGCCATATCTTTGTCGTTCTGATATCTTTTACCATAGACTTGCATGCTATAAAAAAAAAGAAAAAAAAAGAAGAGAAGAATCAACAATACTAGATTGCTCATATCAATTGTGTCTTATCTATTTATCTTTTGTTAACATTTTGTCTGATTTATGTTTAATTGGTGTGCGAGGAAACGTTTCTGCTACTCCCCAATATTACCTCACTTTGTACTAAAAATTTTTGTATTGCTTTTACCGTTGTTATATTATATAGATTATCCAAACAGTTTTTTTTACATTCTACAAAGTACTGAACAATCTATGCTCGATCAGCATGCTATGCTTTTTCTTTATTTCAGGTTTGCAGGACTAATTTTTTTTTATTGCAGGTTTACTATTCTAATTTTTTTTATTGCAGGTATTGTTACTAACTCCTTACGGCCGCGTACATTGTATGTTGGTCTGCTTTCTCCAACCCCCCCTAATCTCCGATTGAGCCCGGTCATTTCTTTGATTTTCTTGGTGTTACGCACGGCTACGAGCCAACGTAGCATAAATTTGGCGCCCAACGTGGCTGCCTCGAAGTAACGTAACAAGGTGGGCATGTATACTTGTATTATTACTGTATTCACTGGTTTAGATTCAAATCTAACCCTGAGTACTCTTTTGTTCTTTTGCAGGTAGTTTTCTACACGTTGTCCTATCTTTTTTCGCATAACTATCCCCACACCCGAATTTCCTTCCTCTGATCCTGTATGAATTACCCTGAAGTCTCCTCTCCAAAAATCCCCCACCTCTGGCCAGCAGACTTCGCTATTTCCTACTATGTGTAGTGCTAACCTATCCATTTCGAGTTCCAGGTTCTCTAGCTTACCTACTTGTTTCATGCTTCTGATATTTCACGCTCCGACTCGCAGAATGTTCACGGATCTTTTTCTATACTTTCGGGTCACATCCCCCGAAGTAGTCCCCTCCCGGAGATCCGATTGGGGGACTATATTACCTCCAGAATTTTTTACCCTAGAGGATGCCATCGTGTTTACTAACCATTTCTGTACGCAGTGTAGTTGGGAGGTAATGTGATGGTTTCCCGTTGCGTTCCACATCGCAGTAGTGTGTCAGAATGTCATACCGACCCCTATGGTCTCTGCCACTCTAAGTACCGAAAATTCGGGGACCTGTCTTAGTCTGGTTCCTCACTAAAGACCCCACTAATTTGGGGAAACCTATAGTTCGGTTCTTTAGCTCATTGAAACGTGCAAGCCATTCTACCTGTTCTAGTATTTTAGAACGTCGTCAAGGTGCAGGTCCGTTCATAATGGAGGTTTCTTAAACTAAAAAAAACTTTGAAGGATGTATGTTTTATATTTCAACTTGCAGCTAAGATTTACCTCAAAACCTAGAAGCAAAGCAATTAGCATTTGGTATTTTGAGTAACAGAAAAATTGACTTAAAATACTACCTTAACGTTTAAGGGAAATAAATCTAACTTCCCTTAGTGCGCGATAATTAGATTTCTTGTATAGTATTGAAATCAATTAATGAATAGAATAAAAATAATACTTAAAGTTGTATTGAAAACTTGCATTTGCTTATCTTGAATTTTGAATTTCATTTCCAGGGACTTTTTTTTTATTACTCGTACAAAGTTTATGTAACAGACACCGACACCTTATTTATATGAAAAATAATATCTAAATAGCTTGGGCTATCATAACAATCATCTAAAAGTTCAACAATGAATGAATTATAATATATTTTTTACGAACATAACCTTGAAAAAGTATTACCTTCAAACATACATAAAACCTTTGTTTTATGAAACATTAATTTATATTTGTGGGAACATGCAGAGTTCTAATACACATCAGGTGTGCAGTGACACTTTTTTAAGGTAAACAATAGAAATAGTACATAAATTACATCAGACTAACAACGATGTTAATCGAGAAGTCATGTTAATGCAATTGCTTTATTAGTAAGAAAATGAATTGCACTAAAAGTAGCTGTTGTTGCGTATTAAACAGTTAAGCAACCTGGTTTGCGATAATGCATCATAGACAACTCACTGCAAATGATCATGTGTTGTATTTGGTTTTGTTTTTTCATGGCCTGTACGTACATCTGTTGGCTTGCATTAAAGTAATAAGAACACATAACTTTACGCTGCTGATAAAGACGAATTGCTTTTTCCCATGGACACCTTGAAAAAAAATACACAGTTTATTTGCGTACTTTCATTTCCTATGCGTTAACCAAAATAAGTGAAGAAGCTTTAAAGGAATTCTTGAAGGTTAACTAGAGATTGTTGTACATTTCCTTTAAACTATAAGTACCTCAGCTACTCTATTACAAAACACCGCAAGTGAAAAAATACTGTAACGAAAAGTTTTTTGCAAGAACAACAGTTTTTTTATCAACTGATTATATAACTTTTTCCAATACTTGTAGCTACAGTGAAATATTATAGCATTCACGACAATTTAATTTCCAGTTAATGGCTAACGGTACAAATATTAACTTCTTAAAGCTACAGTGCTATCCACTTAACTACTATCGAAGCATTATACTTAACTATCGAATAATTAAGAGTTAATTTATATCGATTAATTCGATAATTTATATCACAGACAGCTATTTATTTATGCTGTGCCAGACTATTTATTTTATATCACGACTTTATGGGTCAATTAAATTACTAATAGTTGTTAAAATCGCCTTTATTTACGTTTCGATCCATGACCTAGGACGTTGTCAAAATAATAAAAATTTCAAGTTTGATATATATGACATAAATTGAGGGTGACTTCGATTTATTAATGTTTGATATATTTGGTTTGAATACATTAGATAAAAATTTTAAAGTTTTCCTTGCGATATTAACATGAAATACAGCCTACACATATGATTTCTATTTATATAGACAATAACTAATTACATAACAATAAGAATATTAACAATTCCCCGTAAAACAGCATTGGTATCTGACGAGTGTAAACCCGCCTTAGGGTCGCCTCAGAACCATATGAAATATTCGTAGAACAACATTGGTATCTGACAAGTGTAAACTCGGAGTGGGGTCGCCTGAAAACTATGTTAAAATCTACCAAAGAGGTAGTCTAACTCATAAGTTTTCTCCTCAAGATAAATATAAGAAACGGCTGTTAAACCTTACGGTAACGTATTCGCACACTTCTTTAATAACCATCCTCTCAATCGTATAAATAAAAACATGTTAAAATATGTTTTCCAATCCTCAAGTTATTGAATTTATATGAAATTTAAGTGTATAAAAATTAATTAGCTGATTTCACGTTAAGCGTACAGGTTACCTCAAAGTCGCTCCCAGGGCGCAACACAAATTGAAAGGCACTCATTCTTCTAAACTTTAAAATTTTCACCTAATATATTCAAATCAAACATTAATGAATAAAAGTCACCTTCAATTTGTTTCATAAAAGTCAAACTTGAAATTTCTATTATTTTGACAACGATCTTAGGTTGTTTAATGCGCGGGGCGTCTTATAATTTTGTATATCAACTTACCTCCGCGTTATTCTATTGTTCTAAGGTGTAGTTTCTACTCTTCAACTAAGTGGACTGTTTGGCAATTATTGTACGTGTTACGTTTATACTTTCATTGTGTTTTTTAGGGGTTTATCAATAAAATCACATTCGGTGACACTAATGAATAATTCACTTTACCGAACGCACAACCGTTTCGCTTCGATATTGATGAGCAAGTGTCTGTCACTTACTCTTTTTAAACTTAATTTCCACATGCACAAAGGAGGTTTTATGACAGGATATAACGGGACAAAGGATGAGAGCTTTACTATTTGATTTATAACTACGAATTTAAATTAACTTAAAATTAACCATGAAAACGTGCGGCAAAAAAGATCAAGAAAAATACAAAACAAACCACAACAAACATACAGAAAGTAAATATAATATAGGTCAAGACTCAAATAAAAATTAGTGTTATAATCAAAGCTTTTAATAGAACAAAACAAGGTAATGCTCATGATGGCAGTTTATATACATTCTGGACTATACTAACAACACACTAAAAATTATGCTAATAGCATCTAGAAGGTTCCTACTGTAAACTTAAAGTTCTTAAATGCAACCCCTTGTAAACTGTCAATCAAATCCATCTAAAAATGTGACGTCACACGATGGCTACTAATTATCCTTTGTGTACATATGCCTCGTTTCCGTTCAGCTAATACCCTTCACAGAGCCTGGTAATTTGTTTTACCCGAAGGTTTTGCTTAGTCGCCAGGTAATAGGTGCCACGATGTAGATCGTTTAGACTTATGGTATTTCTAACCTATGGTTGTTGTCGGTGAAGTTGATTCAGATCACCAAATTTATTTTTAAGCACCCGTAAGTTTTTGGAACATATCAAGGTTCGCCGCTACGTAATGTGCCAGGGAATAATCTTGTAGCACATGAAAAAAATCACTTCGTATCTCTGCAGAAATCCCAAGTCTAGCTTTGCCTGTGCTTCTGTACAGAGACATGAACCAATAATAGCTCTATCCAGACTTTTGTTCATTCTCTCCAGAGTAACCGTTTGTTTGTTACACTGCCTGCCGTTCTTCTACATTACCGACGTAATCACTATTGTAGGGTGATAACCAGTTAACGTGCACCACTATTGACCGCGCTGTTAATTTTTTTAACTTCGTATGAACCCTCCCAATATCTTTGTAACTTTAAAGGTAGTTCAGGTCTTCTTCTGGGATTGTATAGCCTTACTTGCGTTTTGATATGGTATCTTGTCTTTACCAGATTGTTTGCGATCTGGCTGTTAGACGACCTTTGCGTCCTAGTATAGAACATGTAGGTGCCTGTCCAGTGCTCTCATGAACCGAAAATCGATAGGCCAATAATAATAGATATAAATATTTTTCCTGGTCCCTCTGAGATTGGGAGATCACCTTGGAAAAGTATTTGGCCAAGGTGCGGATCTTGAGCTCTACCATGTCGTCTGATTGTATGTACAATGGTGTTGTTCGAGTCTTTCTCCTTCTCAGCAACCCAGCAAACTTCTTGGAATAAAGCTCAAACAAAACTTCTGACCTGATCGGCGTGCAAATCTATAAAACCTCAAAACGGAAGAATAATTCCTTCAGTAGCATGTCAGCGACGGTTGCAGTTTTTTTGTTTGGTATAGCATATGCTTCGGCCGACTTGATAAAAGTCCATCGCCACTAAGATGTACTTATTTCTGCAGTCGGTCTCAATGAATGTATTGAAAATAACGTTGCCATCGTTTTAAATGAGCTTCCCAAGTTGTATTGCCTTATTGGAGCCTTCCGGTTTCCCAATGATGCACCTAACTGACAATTGCGGGACCACACCTCGACAACGTTTTTGCAGTCTAACTAATAAAATGTTACTTGGACTATTCCCAATATGTTTTTAATGCCAAAGTGTCCTCCAAGGGTCCAATTATACAGATGTTCTAAAACCCGGACACCCGGGTTTTAAAGACCACCACCTGAAGCGTAGTCACGGATTTATTTTCAACTTTCTAAGGATCGCATCAGGATTACATTCTCTATTTTCAAGGAATCCAATTGTGCTCAGTACGACTTCATGGTTGCACTCAACGAACTAATGTGTTGCCAGAATGAACGTTCTCCTGCGGCTTCCCAACCCAGAATAACACCCAGATCGTTATAACTCTCCTCTTCTATCGAAACACAATATACCATGAAAGTCCTGCGTGTTAATTTATTTCGATCACTACAATAATTTATGTTTCATAATGCTATTTGTTTTTATGCGGTGTTTACACTAATTTATTTCATATAAGGACTTTATAGATAAAACTCGAATAAAAATTAGTATTATAAACAATAGTTGAAATAGAACTAAACTAAAACCCCAGGCAATTTATATACGTAATTAATAATTCTGGATTATTCTAAGAACGAACTAGAATTATAGAAAGCTCCTATTGTAAGATTAATGAGGTTCCTAAATGCAACTGTTTGTAAATTGTCAATCAAGTCCATTTGAAGATGTCACGCAACACAGCGGTTACCAATTGTCGTTTATGTACATTTACTTCGGTTTCGTTCAACTGCATTATTCTGGTCAAGAGTAGACTAAGTGACGCCTCGTTACCATATTATATACACGGCTGTAAATCAATGTATATAACTCGTCTAAAGAACTTTGTTTGCTAATACTATGCAGAATTGCAGAAATCACGTGCGGGGTCTGCAACATGTTTCTCAAACTTTTGCTATCACAATTTGATTAAAACTTCAAATTTATACAAAATGCATTGCTTCATTTACAACATAATCAATTTAAAGCTTTCAAAAGCGTTTCAAGTCCAATGTCCTATAGTTTAACATTGTTTGCAATTTTATACTTTTCGTTATACCTTGTCAAGGAAAAACAAGGTTTGGTGCAGATATTTGGGGAGTTCTTCAAGTTGGTGACGTACTTAAGTGCTTTGTTGACTCAGTCAGCATGAGACACTCAGGATGGGGTTATAATATCCTGCACTGAACCAGTTAAACTCTTGGGTCCAGCAGGAGATCTTGCTATCTTGTAGAAAATATTAACGCACCAAAAAGAACGAGAGCAGTATTATTTGCCACTTGTATCTTAACAACTTTCAGGAGAGCAAGAGACTGTGCTGATGAGGGATGAAATCCGCTCCCTAGCCAAGTGAAAACGATCCCGCGGACCAAACCCTTCAACCCAAGCTGTAGTTTCGTGGCTAATGCGCCGAGGTAAATGAAGCCGGTGGAGCAATTCTGCAACACCGTCATACCGTAACTTCCCTGCCATCGTAGTCATCTCCCATTGGCAAGAGGGTGTGGGGGTCTTGGCTAAACCTCCCGGACCAAAAGGAGACAACCTTGTTAAAAATTCCTAAATTCCGTGGTGTAGGACCAAGCCCAGGGGATGCGTGGCTGGATAGTTGACCAGTTTCAATCTGTCCAAAACTCGAGGAACAGGGCGGCATCCCGTTTTATTCACGCCTTCTATGCTAACAGGGGGCACCTGGCATGGCGACCCACATACTCGTGGTAACAATCATGAATAGTATTGGTACCACTAGTAAAACTGAACCTGAAGAGGTGGAACCAGCAATGGGGGACTCCTTAGGTAACCAAAATGTATACATGGAGGTGGAGCAGACCCGGGATGCAAGTCCGCTTGCAAGACCAGTGTCTGAAACACCAGACATGGAGAATACTATAAAGAAACTTGCAGACACTGGACTGCAAGCAAGGAGGCTTTCGGGAGCTCAGCGTAGAAAGCTGAGGAAAGCCAAGAAAGTCGAATCTGGGACTTTGACGGAGTCACACGCGTCCACTATGTAAGCTGATGGGGGACTGCGATATAGCCCTTATTCAGGAACATTGGATTTGCAAGGGAAAGGTGCTAGGACTGAGTGCAATCGGTGGGGAACTTGTATATAGTAGATCCACTGATAGACCCAGGAGTTGTATACTAATCAACTTAACCAGGGTCAGCACAATAAGCCTTTTAGGCTGCAGTGCCGCGGAGCCGTTTGCTAGACGCGCCCGCCAGGGGGTGTGGTTTTAGTGGGTATGCCGCAAGGAGAGTCCCACACTTTGGCTATAAAAGCTTTCCACTCCACCGGGTTTGGATAACTATCAAAAAATATTATCGTGTCTTTGCGCGTAGGTTGTCCGTTCGATGTGTCCGCGTACAACCTTTAAATCTTGACATTATACGTAAACACTCAACTTTGTCTAATAAAAGTTTCTATCGCAATACTAAACTATCTATATTTGAAAACTGTAACGTCGTATTATGCTTGAAAACATAGTATTATGTATATATTTTTATAATTAGAAACCATTATTTAATACAAAATTAATTAATTAAAGCTACTTTCTTGTTTTCTTCAATGTTTTAAATAATTCGTTCTTTGATATCACTGAACAGATGAAGTATATGCAATTAACTATGCAGAATTGTATTAAAATAAAAACAAATAAACGAAATAAAAAGTTGGAGCAAATAAAGTTGTACACAAGAAAAGAGTCACAAATCGCTTGAAGCAGAAAAGAGCAGAAAGTAGATGACAAACAAGAGGATGGCAAGAGAAAGTAGAAAACGTAAACTAAAAAAAGGGTCAAAAAATATTCATTAGTGTAATAACTAACTAAGAAAAGAAGCGAAAGATCACAAACAAAAGCAAGGAAGAAAAATATTTCTAAATGAAAGAATTAAAACCATGGTCGCTGCACTCATATAAGCATATAAAAAAATAAAATAGACACAAGTGTTAATATTCTTCTTTATATTGGGTGCCTTTGATAATGATAAATGTTAATTAAAACACTTATACATAGCAGACTGTATATAAAATTTTTTTTATTTATTTTTTTTGTATAAAACACGAGTACAAAATTGTAAAGTGTGTCATGCTTACTAGCGCACAGCCATCACTTTTCAGTGTTTTTACAATACTTTCTGGACGCGTGGGTTGTTGCGTTACCATTCGAAGTAAGGTTGTAGACGGTACAGTCTAATCATAGTAAGTTTGCACAATACAAAAATATTCCATTACAAGTTAAATATAAAGTACTTAACATAAAGTGGGCCCCGAAAAGAAGGCATATTATTCAAACAATAAAACTTACAAATTGAACATGCCTGTAACAAACTAATTTCATACACTAAATCAAACTTTTGTGAGTAATAAAATCTAATCTATAAACACTACACGTAGACAAACGCAACGTAAACAAACTCGAACTAAACACTTTCGCTACTCACATTCAGGTAAAGGGCAAATCTTCGCAAAGGAGAGCTTAACAAGCCCGCTGCTGGTCCGTATTGTTGCAACACGACTTACTCAATCTCCACCACCATGAGTTTCTATTATACGACCAAGCTTCCACGAAGAAACAGGAGCCTTATCATCTTTAAGGATAATCAATTTTCCAGGTTTAAGCATACCACAATTCGCTTGCCACTTGACGCGATGTTGCAATTCACAGATGTACTGCAAGTTCCACCTTTTCCAAAATAGTTGCTGCGATTTCTGAATAAGAGCAAAGTGTTTTAAGCGAGACGCAGCAGTATCAGTGACATCAGGATGTGGAATTGTATCCATGTGCCGTCCAATTATAAAATGTGCAAGTGTGAGGGGGATGAGATCATGAGGGTCAGAGGACAAAGGATGAAGCGGTCTTGAATTTAGGATTGATTAAATTTGAGCCAATAAAGTATAAAATTCTTCGAAAGTCAGTAGAGTATTTGCGATAGAACGTTTTAAGTGATGCTTTATGCTTTTAACGCCAGCTTCCCAAAGACCGCCGAAGTGCGGAGATTGGAGAGGTATAAAATGCCATTCAATGCCTAAATTTGATGCAATATCAGTGAGAGAATCTTTAGTCAATTTAACAAATTTATACAATTCTTTCAATGTGGAGGGTGCACCGACAAAATTGGTGGCGTTGTCAGAATATATTTTCTCTGGCTTGCCACGACGAGCAACAAATCTTCTTAAACACATTAAAAATGCTTGGGTGGAAAGATCGCTAACAAGTTCAACATGAATTGCTTTTGTAGAGAAACATATAAATAAACAAATGTAACTTTTGGTAGTTGTACAATCACGTCCGCTTTTGCTTTTAATTAATATGGGTCCGGCATAATCTGTACCGACAACAGCAAACGGAAAATTTTGAGAAATTCTGTCGCGGGGTAAGTTACCCATTATTGGATTTGATACAAGTGTGTACTATTTTTCGAACTAAATTCCTACCATTTGTGAACCAAAACCGCTCTCTTATGCAAGAAATGAGTAATTGAGGACCACAATGAAGAAGTCTAATGTGTTCGCGTGAAGCTAGTAAATTTGAAAGGTGATGTCGACTATCCAGAAGAATAGGATGTTTTTATCGAATTTGTAATCAGAATTTTGAATACGTCGTCCTACACGAAGAAATCCATCATTGTCAAGAAATGGGGATAGGTTTAGTAGCTTACTACGAGAGGAGATGCTTTTTTGAGAACTTAGCAATTTTATTTCTTCCCAAAAAGATTCTAGTTGAGAAATTTTCACTAAACACATAAGAGCAGAGTTAATTTCTTTAAAGTTCAAAGAGCCAAACTTTCTCAATTCGGTTTTAACAGAGGAGTTATGTCTGAAACGCAAGCAATAAGCGATTATTCTTTCGAGTTTGCTTCAGCTAGAGTACTTTTCAAATGGAAAATTTTTGTTTTCGCTAACCACAAGAGTGACAAATTTTTTTTTTGAGATCGGGAAGGTTATCCTGCATCCCACCAAACATTACACGTTTTCAATTGGCATGGCATTAAACCACGAGACAATATGTCGGCCACGTTATTATGGGTTGAAATGTGAGACTAAGTCCAATCACAAGTAATATGCTGAATTTCAGCTACTCTGTGGGACACAAACGTTTTTAATAGATGCGGTGGCGTTTTTAGCCAGCCGAGTACATTCGTGGAGTCTGTCCATAGATAGCAATTATCAATTTTGTACCTTATAGCACTAATTACCGTAGACATTAATTTTGATAAAAGTAGGGCTCCACAGAGCTCCAATTTGGGAATAGTGAGCGTCTTCAATGGAGCTACTTTGCTCTTTGAACAAAGAAGCTGGCAAGAGATAACACCATCATAAGTAATTGATCTTATGTAGATGCAAGCACCGTAGGCTCGCAAACTCGCGTCGCAAAAACCACGAGCTTCAATAATTTCAGGATTGATGCACATAGCAAAGCAAGGAATTTCCAATTGTTTTAATTTATCAAGTTCAGAGCGAAACTGGGTCCTTTAACCACAATTGTTGAAGTAAAAGTTTAGGGATTATAACACATGAGCCCAGCAATCCGAGAGGGTCAAAAATTTGACCAATTTCTGAAAGGATTGACCTTTTCGTGATACGTTTACTTTCAGAAGGGGAAATTAAGAATGCCAAATTGTCGTGTTTAAAATTCCAATATAAACCAAGAGTTTTTGTGTGGTTTTTGGAGCCAATTTGTATAAAATCAGGATGCATATCGCAAGGATTAATGCACTGCAAAACAAGAGGCTCATTTGACATCCATTTCTTTAAGAGAAAACATCCAGAGAAGAGAACTGTTGGTAAGTTTTTACATATTTTTTGCGCATCTTCTAGAGAATTGGCCCCAGTGAGTAAATCGTCCACATAAAAATCTTCCATAATTATGGTGGATAGTTCTGGGTGCGTGTCTTTGCATTCGATTCCCAATTCGTGCAAACAACGAATTGCTAAAAATGAGGCTGAAGCCGTACCATAATTAACAGTTTTTAAATTATAAGCTTGAAGTACCTTATTAGAACCGTTTCTTCACAATATTTGTTGGAGAGGCCATTGTGAAGGCTTAATGAGCACCTGCCTATACATTTTTTGAATGTCGGCCGATACTGCATATCTATGTGAGCGAAACCTAAGCAAAATAGAGAGTAAATCTCGTTGAATTACAGGTCCGACCATTTGAAGATCGTTCAGCGAGTAACCGGTAGTTGAAGGAGCACTACCATTAAAAACAACACAAAGTTTAGCTGTGTAACTTTGTTCTCGAAGAACAGCATGGTGAGGTAGAAAATAGGAAATTTCTGAGTCGGCATTTTCTGTCCTGGCCAAAGACATATGAGAGAGAGAGTTTGATATTCTTCCAAGAATCAGAATAACTATTGCGAAGAGAATCGTTTGACTTCAAACGCCTCTCGAAAGAAAAAAAGGATCGCCTACCAAAATTATAAGAATCTCCTAATTTTGAGAGGGGTTCCTTGGTGGGAATAGTGACAACGAAACGACCATCGGAATTTTTGTACGTATTTTCTACGAAGTGCTTTTCACACTTACTTTCTTCTATGGATATGGGTTTCTTGAAAGAGCACTCTTTAGTGTCCCAAAACTTTGCAAGTTGATCTTGAACAAGTGTAATCTCTGAAGAGAAATTGCACCGAACTACATTTGAAATAGAATTTGAAAGCAACATTGAGCCACTGACGACCCAACCAAAAAGAGTTTTTTGAAGTTTAGGTTGATCTTTGCCTAAGGAGATTTGTCCAACACACAGTAAGTCGTAAAAACAACTTGCACCTAGCAATAAGTCTATTTTACCTGGGCGATTGAAATTGGGATCTGCCAATTTCACATTGGGTGGGAGCACCAAATGAGTCGTGTCAACTAGTGTACTGGGAATGCTACCAGTAATTGTGGATATCACCAAACAAGAAGTTTTTAAAGTGTAAGAATTATGCTTTGCTTTTAAAGAAACATTGCATTTTGCTTTAATTTTAGAGTTAAAGTTGGCCAAACCAGTGACATTCATTTGAATGTCGTCACGTCGGAGCTTTAACCTGCTGTACAATTCGCTAGTAGTAAAGTTGCTTGACTTCCACAATCGAACAGTAAGCGGGCATCATGCGATTTTCCATCAATGTCTAATATTGAAACTGTAGCGGTTGAGAGAAAAACATTAGTGTTATGATTCAACAAAGATGAAAGAGCAACATTTTTTTCAAGTGTAGAAATACGATTTTTTGAGGAGCATTTGAAGTGCTTGGAACACTTTCGTCAGAAAAGCGGAGCTTAGATTCACCAATGTGTAGTAAAGAATTGTGTTTAGACTTGCAAGTCCGGCGTGTAAACTGGGACTTACAATCTTTTCCAATGTGACCACGAGCAAGACAATTCAAACATAACTTAAGTGCTTTTGTCTTAGAGATTCTGTCTTCTACCTTCAAAGATTTGAAGCTTTCGCACGTGTATATTGAATGAGAATCATTACAGTAGTTACAATGAGCGTTATAAGTCACAAAGGATTTAGTATTTTTAGATTTAAGAACACGGTTATGATCACGACTTGTATTGTTTTTTTGGGATTTATTTTCACTTTCTAGCGCTTTCAATACGCTTGCATTTGTTCTAGAAATAACATAAATTTGGATAAGGCCGGTAATTCGTCATTATTTCTTTGAGTTTCCCAATCGCGTTTTGTTATTGGGTCTAAAAACGATACTAGATTTTGTGTTATGATGACTTCACCAAGTTTTTCTGGAGGTACTAAGGAGCTTAAGAATTTTGAATGTTCTAGAGTGTTGTCAATAATTTTCCTTATATGCATGGAGGATTCCTTTTGAGCGTTGTCTAAAGAGAATAGAGCATTGACGTGATTTCTGATAAGACCTCATTTATCATTGTATCTTTTGCATATCATTTTCCAGGCTGTCCCGTAATGATCGGTGCTGAAAGAGTGTGTTCTGAGAACATCAGTAGCCTTTTCAGTTAATGAGGATTTTAAATAGTGATACTTTTGTATGTCACTGAGGTTTTCCTTAGAATTAATTAGACTTTCAAAAGTATCTCGAAATTCTATCCATGAGATTTGAGATACACCATTAAAACGTGGTAGTTCCTGAACTGGTAAGCGGACAAAGGGGGAAATATGTTCTGACTTGGGTGCATTGTTTGGACTGGATTTATTAAAATCGAGTGGTTCGGGCGATTGCCTTGGCGAGGTATTGGCTATTGAGTGGTTACGGCTAGAACAGGAATTCGCAAAAGAGAGCTTTTTTACGTTATGACTTAACAAAGTTTCAGTTTCCGCAACCAAAGCGTAATAATTGTTTTCAAAAAAGTTATGTTGTTTAAGCTCGCTGTCAAAATCTTCAGCGCTAGCTTCAATTTCAGTTTGAATGTCATCAAATGCGCTCGGCAAACACATAAAGTCATCTAACCGTTTGCGCAATTCGGATATTTGAGTATCAGTGAGAGAGCTACTTGCATGTAAATCGTCAAAGTATGTTCGAAAATTTGTTACTTTTCGTTTGAGCGCAGCCCGTTTTCTTATAAGAGTTTGGTTTTCTGTTGCCATCGCCGAGAGTAGTAATTAATAAAAATTAATTTATTAAATCCAATAGCTACAAATATGCTATAATTGCACACTAATAAGAAAAAAGCGTTGGCATTCAGAATCAAATTACAACCACTTTTGCGTCAAGAGAGAGAAGTTGAGTAATAAAACACAATATTTGAGAGCTTGGCAAAAGTATCTTGTAATGAGAGAGTAATTTGTGAACACAGAGCGAGCATAACAAAATTTTAAAGTTGTTTCTTCATCAAACACAATAAATTTTAAAAACATTAAGCATCACTGAAAACAGTTTAATTATTTTGCATTTCAGTTTCTGCCCGAGATTAATGTTTTTAGAGTCCATTTAAATTCAATAACATTGAAAACAATACAATTTACACACATAGATTTGAGCTTACGTACAAAAAATGTAAACACTTACAGTTTTGTTGGCATTAGGATAAGAATGAGGATTGATACCTGCAGCGTTCAGAAACAATTAACCGATGTTGTTACTCGCGCTACTCAAAACTTTCCATTCCAGGTATACCTGAGCGTTGTACGTAAATTCTAAAGAATGTGAAGGCTTGTTATTGCTGATTCACATCCGGCTCGAAGGATCATCTTTATATTGGGTGCCTTTGATAATGATAAATGTTAATTAAAACACTTGTACATAGCAGACTGTATATAAAACTTTTTTTATTTATTTTTTAGTATAAAACATACGAGTACGAAATTGTAAAGCGTGTCATGCTTCCTAGCGCACAACCATCACTTCTCAGTGTTAATGCAATACTGTCTTTCTGGACGCGAGGGTTGTTGCGTTTCCATTCGAAGTAGGGTTGTAGACGGTACAGCCTAATCATAATAAATTTGCACAATACAAAAATATTCCATTACAAGTTAAATATAAAGTACTTAACATAAAGTGGGCCCGAAAAGGAGGCATTAACAATTCTAACTGAACAAAAATGTGCAAAAGTGCAGAAAATCTATAGATAATCAAGACAAAGCATACTAGCACATACTTATATAAAAGTAGAAACATAATGGACAAAAATACGTTAAGATTGTCAATAATAGAAGAGAAGTGAGATAGTATTAAAAAACTTCAAGTCGTAGGTTCCCAAGAGGAAACAAGATACAAAACGAAAATATAATATAGGAATTTCGCCCTTCCTTCTTACAGCTTTTTGCGTGAAAGTTTTAAATATTCGTTAAAATTCTGATAGTTTCATTAAAAAAGTTAAGTGTAGGAAATATGTCTTTTTGGGTCGGTATTCGACGATTGAAATGTATATTTTTCAAGAACGTCGAACAACAACAACGGAATAGATTATGGTAATATAGAACAATATGTACATAATACAGTATTGCCCGAAATAAACAGTACTGAAATTGTAATTGTTTTGTATATTTAAAAAATACATATTATTGACACTTTATTATATGTTCTAAATGTGCACCTCCTCGTTCGAGACAGACTTCATAACGATGTTCTAAGTTTCTGGTCATGTTATTGAATAAGGGTTGTCTCAGGGCTGCGAAGAAGACTCTAACGGCATCCTTTAATTCATCGATGGTTTGTGGTGCCCGTTTGAAAACGGCATTTTTAGCCATGCCCCAAATGTATGCGTCTGGAGGTGTGAGGTCTGGAGAATGTGAAGGATAAGGAAAGTCAGTAAATCGTGATATGAATTTGCTTGGAAAATGTTCTTGAAGAAATTGACGAATTGCGGCAGCAGTATGGCAAGTTGCCCCGTCCTGCTGAAAAAATTGGTTTCGAAATGCCAAGTTACGTGCACGACAGAATTGACGTAGATCAGGGATAAATCGTGTTAAAATTTGTCTGTACCTCTGTTGATTAAGTGTGACTTGCCTACCATTCTCTTCGATAAAGTACGGACCAATGATTCCGTGTCCGGAAACAGCACACCAGACACTCACTTTTTCACTATGTAAAGGAACCTCTTGAACCTCATCGGGTCTGGCAAAGCCCAGAAATCGATTTGTGCGACGATTCACATAGCCTGACAAGTGAAAATGTGCTTCGTCTGAAAACCAAACATTTTTCAAAAATTCAGGATTTTCATACTGTAACGCGAGAATTCTGGCGCAATATTCCACTCTACTGCGATAATCCGAGGATGTAGTTGTTGATGTACCTGAATCACATACGAAAATGTACCCAGCTCCTTCAGGATTCTTTGAAAGGAAGTTCTTTTTAAATCAAGTTGTAACGCTGTCCTTGCCTGGCTGACTTCGGATTTTCTAAGATTTGCTCAAAAACACGTTCATGGTTATTGTTGTTGTTAACTGTCCTGGGACGCCCCGAGTTTCCTTTTCGTTGGCACAATACACTACCTGTATTTCTAAACTTTTCAATAACCTTCAAAATTACAGCATTACTTGGAGAACGTTTATTAAACCTTTGTGTGAATTGATCAGACACGTATAGCAAACTTGCACCATTATGTCGGCCGATTCCGTATAAACGAAAATAATGCTCTACCAGAAACACTTTCTCCTCTGTACTTAACACCATTTTTAACAATTAGGCCCTACTAATTACTTGTTTGAGGTTTACTTGACAGGTCTATACTAGCTAACTTGAGTGTGACAGCGCACGCATAAAAACACCGCCAAGTTAGTTTCAGTACTGTTTATTTCGGGCAATACTGTACAATGTACACAATTTGAAAAATTAAACAGTATAACTGACACTATAAGTCAGGTATACCTTATTTAACTTTCAGGTTAAACAAACAAATTGTAATTCGCAAGGAGTTTTAAACTATAACTTGTACATATCGTTATCACGGTACCCTACAATGTAACCGCTTATTCAGGGACGTGAGGTGACAAGGTGTACGTAAATAATTTCAAGAGAAATTAAAATTTGCCTTGCTTATTATATAGGAAAATTATGCATAATGTTAGAAACCTCAAGGAAGTATAAAACAATTTATAGTAAAAAGATAGAAATCATAATAAAATTATAATAAACTGTAAATTTTTGTTTGTTTATAGTTATTTTATATTATATGGAAATTATTACATTATTCATAACACAAAAGCTCTGAAATATATGAAGGTGTTAAATACATAACGCCTTTTTATAATTCATATAATTGTTATATTTAATATTATTACAGTAGTTAGATAAAAATTACAAGAATATTTCTTACTAACGGAACCAAGATGCTTATCTTAAATGCTGTTTTTAAACATTAATAGCCAAAAGGTCTTGTAGGATATGAACCTGTTTACATACATACATACAAATCCAGAACGTCATTCCTTCGAAGGGGTAGATAGTGCTATCAAAATCTATTTTCTTCCTTATATTTATTTTTAATCTACATTGCAAACCGTCAGACTTTAGATTTAACAATCTCCTCCCATAACTTCGTGTTCTTACACATTTTCCTCGCCTCGTTAACATCCATGCATCGTTTCATACAAACCGTTTTATTATTGAAGCTTTTCGCTTCCTTTCTTTTGACACTTTTATCCATCACGTTTAGCAAAGTTTTTCGAAGCCTATCTTCTTGAACCACTTATCCATTTTTTGTATAATTTCTTTACTCAACATTTGTCAATCACTTCTTCCACATAACCAAACCATTACCACACGTCTTTCCATACGATTTGCTGGTTCGGTTTTCGAACTACAAGTATTTTACTACCCATTCATTGCTAACCATGTCCCTCTTAGTTTTACAACGTACATTTTTTAAGAATCTTAAACATTCTTTGACTAGAAAAACTGTCTACAACACCGCTGTAGCCATCATTTTTCTAGTCCTGACAGTCTCAAGTTTTACACCCATACAATAACAAAAATAGCCCGCTTGTGCGCACTGCCATTTTCGTTTTTTTTTAACATAACTTCTATAATGTTAATCCCGGATGTATTTTATAACGCCCCAAATGTGGTCACAAATTATTGCCGTCAAATGGGTACAGATTTACGACAAAGAAAGCAATTAAAAATAACCAAAGGCTTACCTTGATTATTAGTTGTAGTTAAGGTATCCCTCCGCTGACGTCTAAATGTGGGGCAAGGTGTAGCGGGCTCCGTTTCCTATGTTTTGTCTAGATTCTGTCAGTTAAGCGGGCTGTTGAACCTACAACAGTTTTGGAGCAGAAAATAAAGGTATTTTAAAAGGAAATGTAAAAATTCACTGGTACATTTCACTGCAATAAATACATACTCGCGTTTTATACGTCGATATCGTACTGTAGTTGGAGGTGAAACGCGTTTTTCTCATGAACCCGTCGTTGTACCCACCCACATTGGCTAAGTGCAATAATCAAACATTCCTTCGGTTTGGAAAATGCATATTAAAAAGAATACATCGATAAATTGCAGGTTCTCGACCTCAGTTCGCCTGTATCTAGAAACAACAAACTTTACACGTAGTAACATCTAATATTAAAGCGAAGTTTTGTGCAGCCAAAAGGGGTAGCACTTCATTCTTAGACACAGACCACACTCTCGACTATTTTACGTAAAGCATTCGACCGCTTTTCAATTTTCTTATGGAGTTTTTCATCATGTACGTACACAAAATTATCTACTTCCTCCGCGGACTCTCCAATTATACGAATTTGTCTTTTAATCCCAAACTCCTTCTTATTAGAAACCAGCGCATCCATGTCTAAATCGCGCATGTATTTGTGTATAAAGATATTAAATAACCATAGTAACATAATATAGTTTTGATTATCTCCTTATTTATGTTAAAGTAATTGTTCAAGGAAAATATATTCTTACGCATGCGCTGCTTTCCTTACACAAGCATTAATTGCATTCATCGGCCACTTTGTAAAAAATTGCCTTTTACCTTGTAAGTTAATCCCGTCTATTCAAGGTCCAAATTGGCTTATTCTACAGAATAGTAAGGTCAAAATGGTTTAGACTGGGGGCCAATGAGTTTTGCATCTCGTATTTACATTGCGCTGCGCTATAGGAACTAAGGTGCATTTCGATAGATTCGGCAGTTTTACAAGGCATTGTTATCCGAAACCTTTTTGCAGGACTACCGTTGATACTACAGGTATACTGATACTTCAACGGTTACAGAAAGTCAAGCATGCGGTGGACTTTCCCAACGAACAATTCGGCTTCTGTGTGCACTGTTCGGTATTTCATTATATTCAGCTTCTCGTGGAATACGTCAGGGATAACTTTAACAGGACAAAATAGGTGGGGGTAGTATTTCTAAACCTATTTACAAAGTTCATACTGATAATATTGAGGCAGTACAAGAAAGTTTTTAAAGTACGTCGCTTTTAACTGTGATGGACACTATCCACCTATTGGATCTGACCACGAAGCGTTGCTGTTCCAGAGGTTTCTCCTCCGTCTAAACTTTGCACGATGCGCATTTGCGAAATGCAGAGAAGATCTTTTGACTTTCTAAACCGACAGTACTGCTCTAGCCTTCAGGGTACTAGTCTCCAGATCAGTAACAACGACGTCTCAGATCTCCGCCGCCCTTTAGATGAATGGTTGTGGAAATGATTTCAATGTCAAATCAGACAGGGGTAATGCCTTGCTGGCGGCTTAGTGGCGTAGTGGTATGTGTTTGACTGCTACGCCCAAGGTCCCTGGTTGGAATCCCGACACGGTCCGCTTGAAAAATGTTAGGCGAGCATTTTTCACAAAAATACACCCTCGTTCGGATGAGTGTTGTCACGCACGTTAAAGATCCCTACTTTGCTTGGAACGGCAAAATTCAAAATTTTCCAGTTAAAAAAAAAACTCGCTTTCTGGCCAATGTAGTACCTTCGGGTGGAGCATTAGAAAATCACATGTAAAGAAAAGCCTTGCTTCTAGTAAAGGTATTACGATCACAGGCGAGACCATTTCGTGAAAGAACGAAGCCAAATACTTGGAATAGTCATTGGCAAAAAGCTCACATTGAAAATGTAACCCGTTAAGTACCATTGTCAAATAATCACAAACAAAACGCAAACATTTCATATCAAAGTCTCGAAGTCAAAAATACGAAATTCAATCTTTAAGTTCAACCGCAAGGTGTAAACAGATTAACAGTTTGTGCTATTTTTAACTAGATTTTCGGAATAATTTTGACAACCACAAAGAGTAGGCATATTGAAGTACCCTGGTACTTTTAACTATAAGTACTGCATGATCTTATCAAACACAAGGCGCGGTCAAATTTAGGGCTTGCAACAACATCTCGAGAAAGTTCGGACTAATGTCGGCACCATCGCCGACCGATTGTGGAACCCGACACGCCAGTA
Source organism: Platerodrilus igneus (assembly GCA_036346225.1). Lineage (NCBI taxonomy): Eukaryota > Metazoa > Arthropoda > Insecta > Coleoptera > Lycidae > Platerodrilus > Platerodrilus igneus. The sequence continues at coordinate 2,661,173 of JARFIW010001617.1, forward strand.
ATACAACAAAACTCTCTACATCAGGCAGTAACTCTTGCCACATTATCCGTCTTCCAGTATCACTGTAGCGTTGTCTACATTAGACAGCGCTTTCTGCACGATCTACCACGTAAACCAATGTCACCTACCACAGGACGGTTCACTGATTTAGTTAGATCCGGGTTCGATTGCCAACACGAACCGCTTGAAAAATGTTAGGCAAGCATTTTTCACAAAAATGCGCCCCAGTTCGAAAAGGTAAAATGTAGTTCCCGTGTGTATGTTGTCACGCACGTTGAAGATTTCTACCTTGCTTGGAATAACAAGAGTTTGACAAATTTTAAAATTTCCTGCTAAAGAAACTTTCTGATCAATGTAGTACCTTCCAGTGCAACATTGGATAATCAATTGTGGGACTATATATCACACAACCCTCATCAATGTAAAGTTCTTCTGCAATTGTTTTAATTTTTTCGAAAACATGCTAGAAACTACGTAAATGGCATTATAGAGATTTCCTATTGTATAGTTAATAAAGTTCTTAAAAGTCGTGCCGCAAGGCCCATCAATCAATTTTGGTGTATAAATGCTTCGTTTACGTTCTAATGTAATTATTCTGGTCAGAAGTAGCTTAAACGGCGGCGCCTGTTACACTTAGCCCCTCTTAAAGATGTTCTGGCCAGATCACTTTGTGGTTCGGACGCTGAGGTTCCTTGTGACGATAAGCACAATCGGAACCAATTTTTGCAGTTTCAATGTTGATAGAAGTAGCAATCAATACGCTTCATCGCACACAGTACCACTTGGATTGTAACCGTATACCAAAACCTGGACCCCGGCTTTTTAGAATTGTATCTTTAGCATTTGTTTTACACTTCAATTTATCGGTCCCACAACCGATCTTGGGTATGCCCAACTTCTTGTCTCTAAATTTGATCATCTGGCCCAAGAGGTCTACTAAGACCTTCCATAGATCCTAGTAATTTGATCTTCTAGAGGGCTCTTGCCTAGTCGGCAAATAGTAGTTGCCACGATGTCGATCCTTTAACCGTATGGCCGTTCCAACTTTCGATTATTGTCGGTGTAGTTACTTCAGACCAACAAATTTATTTTTAAATACACGAGCAAGTTCTTGGAACATCTTAAAAGTCCACTGATACGCAATGTGCCAGGGAATATTCCGATTGTACATCGAATTGATCACCTTGAATCTCCCGTGACCCCAAATCTCGCTTTGCCCGTACCGTTGTAATGAGACATGTGGCAATCATAGCTCCGTCCAAACTTTTGCTTATTCCTACGAGCGTAGTTGTTTGTTCGTTTCACTACTTGCTGTTTTGCGGTGTTACCAATGTTATCATTATCGTAGGGTGATAGTCGATTAATGTGCACCACTATTACTCTTTTCTTTGGGAGATTACGAGTCTGACATACCACGTTGTCGATCCTTTTTATAATTTCGTACAGACCCTCCCAATGTCTTTGTAACTTTGGCGATAGTCCACGCTTCCATCTCTGTGATTCTTTAGCCAGACGCGGTCGCCCTCTTGAAAACAAGAATCCTGTGCGTTGATTTTCATCCGATCGCTTATGATCTGCATATTTTCCTAAAATCACCATGGATATCATACATCTTGCGTTTGAACTTTTCGACGTAGCTCATGCCGACGATGTCATCTACGGATTTACAAGCAAACTAAAGATCACATGGTGAACGTATATCACGTCACAGCATAGCACATACAGGTATCTGTCCAGTGCTCTCAAAAGCCGAAGACTAATAGGCCAATAATATGGATGTAAATATGGCCCCAGTCCGTCTGATCTTTATAAATCACCTTGGTGCGGTTCAAACACCTCACCATACCATCCGATTGCAGGTGCAATGGTTCTGTTAGGGCCTTTCTCATCCCCATGTTGTATTGCTTCATTAGAGGCCAGGCGTTTATCCATTAGCGCACGCAGCGGACATTTGCGTCATCTTTAGTTCACTTTGACCTTGTAACCTACCCACTAAAATGTTGCTTACACTTCTTCCAGAGTTTTTTTAAAGCCAAAATGCCCTCTCAAAGTTCCATTATCCATATGTCCTAACACCTCCAAAACCCGGTTTTGCGGAACAACCACCTAAAGCATACTCACGGATCCATTTTCATTTTCCAACGATTATACTAAGATCCCATTGTATACCTTCAAGAAATCCCATTGTACTCAGTACGATTCCAGGGTTTCGCGCACCGAAATAATATGCTGCCAAGATTGGCGTTCTTTTCTAGATTTCCAACTTAGAATGACACCTTAATATTCTGTTTGCAACTGTAGGGGCACCAATCGTTATTGATCACGGTAGTTCGACCAAGTAAGTCACATTTTGTTTCTAATCGTGAGCAATTGCTACAATCTTCCGGAAAAGGTCGTTTCGAAAGCACATTTGCATTACGATGACTTATACGAGCACTATGTTATGTGTCGAAGTCATACTCCTCCATCCTTTCTCTCCATCTGGCGGCATACTCTTTGTGACAATTCTTTAGTCTCAGCTTTAGGCTGGATTCTCCAAGTCTTCGAAACAGGTCTTCTAAATGTGTTCCTTAAACAACTTCCCAATCACGACCATGTCATCCAAATATACAAAATACGTTTTCCTCGATACTCCACGTAAGGTGGCAGGAGCGCTGCAGAGTCCAAGTGGTATGACTGTAAATGGCCATCGGTTTGTACTAATAGTGAAAACAACCTTTTCCCGATATGTGGACTTAATATCCGCTTGCCAGTAGCAGACACTCTTTAAACACAAGGTTGAGAGCGATCGCCACCCTGAAAGTGTATCTAGTGTGCCGTCAATCCTTGGAAGTGGATAACTATTCTTTCTGATCACGTAATCCAATCACTTGTAGACCACACAAAATCTTGCTAACCTGTCCTTCTTTTTAACAAGCACAAAATGGAATGCTCAAGTGCTATCAGAGTGCTCAATCACTCCCTACCCCTCCATATCACTAATCATTTTTTCGGCCTTCTCGCGTTTGGCCATTGTCAGTTTTTTGCCTGCTGTCTTATTGGCCGGGTATCCTTTTTATCGATTCTCTACTTGACTAGTGCGGTCTTACCTAAACGCCGCTGTCGACCGCAAACACGTTCGAGTACCGTCGGTTCAAGTTTTTAAGTTCTGTCAGTTGTTGTTGTTTTAGAAGCCTGGCATGGTTTTGTTAACTGCTCCAACAACTTTGCGGAACACTATTTGGTGGACGATTCTTTCTCAATAGTCGCACATCCCACCACGTGAACAACCGAAGAACACCCCCACGCCGTTGTATTCTTTTTCAATGCGATATCGTAGCTACTGACGCTTAAGATTCTAACAGGTACACTATCCATCATTTTGGTCCGGGTTTTCCCCATAAGCACTCCTTTTCCGAAGAATTCGTCAGTAATCGGTCTAATAATGCGCACAATTCTTTCACGGAGAAAACCGTCCAAACGATCATTATCAAACTTTCTGTCTTCCATAGTAGGACAACGTCGTCCGTCAGACGAACTCGCACTGATACAGAACTGTATCGTTCCCTACTCTCACGACATTTTCTTTCATGGGATCTATATTTTTTCAAGATATCTATTTCCAATATTACTACCTTAGTAATGTTCGATATTACTACCTGATGGACAAATTCTTTGCATCCATATTCGATTTTTTACGTCTAGCCTTCTCTGTGTTTGAATTTCTTCATCAGCCACGCTTCAAAGACGTTCGTTTGCGGATGGCACTTTGTCATGGCTGCGCACTACATCCGCATTAGCAATTGCCCTAGTAGCTCCGGTATTAACCAAGAACTTTATGCTCTTATCATTGACCTATCCATATATGTAAATGTTTTATGAATGCTTAGATCGTACGATGCGGATGATGGTTTCCGGTGCAGAACCCGTGCCCCTTCCTGTAGACTCCGTTCTAGTTTCAGGTTTTTCTGCTTCCTTCTTGGGATGTTTACATTTGGACTGTATATGCCTAAACTCGCCAAAGTTCCAACATATAGGTTTCTTGCTTTTTCGTTGGTACCCGTCGTATCAACTTTTATACCACGATGCGAAACTTGCTTTGCCGTTTCGAATTCTAAAGCTTGAGCTAGTGCATTTTTTCAGGTCCTTGGTAGAGCCAGCCGTAGTGCTCGCTGGATCACTCTGTCGCGTATTCAGTCAACAATGGTCTGTACTGTCAGTTGTTCTAGGAAACTATCCGGTGCTGATAGGTAAGATAGCCTCACTAAGCGACTAATATCTGCTTCAAACTCTTGTAAATTTCCGTTGGCTTTCTGGTAACGGTACGTTACTTGAGCGTAGTACACTTGTTGCAGATGATAGTCACGGTGCCTCATTTTCAGCCTTGATGTTAAGCTGCATTGGTTTTTTTGGTCATGGTCTGGTATGGTTTGCAGAACGTTTAAGTTCTCACCTCGTAACGCGACAGTCAACGCCGTTGCGCTTTCATCATCGTTCCAGCCGCTAACTTTTGCGGCAGCCTCAAATTACTTGAAATGTCTGCCAAGGTGACTTTCCATCAAATATCGATAGATTTACCGTGAACTTGACATTAGTTTACATTCCCCGACATTATTAAATTCTGTGGCGTGATGTTGTATCATCGGCACTGAGGATCTGATGCTTGTGCTGATAGGTAGTTAATCTGTTTCTCCGTTTTTCGCGAGTTTGCGGTACACTTTGTAAGTCGCCGGAAAGTTGGATTCTATAAACTCTTTTAATTGGCTGTCATTTTCCATTAATTATTGATCAACCACTCTTGCGGTCTGGTCTAATTGCGCTGTAAAATTTTTCTGTAAGATCACAACGGTCTCGTTTAGTTTTTCTGCCAGAGTTCCTGCATTTTTTAGTAATGTTTCTGCAGGCCTCGTGTTAGTTTCTTTTAATTTCGCTGCTAAGCTAGTAGAGTTTTGGTCTGGTTTCTCTGCGTGTTTTTCTAATTTTTCCCGTCGTTTTATGGAATTTTTATTTTGTTTTCCCATAATTTCCACAGAGTTACCGGCCAAGCTCTCCGTAACGCTTGACTTCAGGAGTGAAAAGATTTCGCTGTCCAAGTATGCAAATAAAAATTGTTTGCATATATTTTTCATTACGTTCCTACTACTTGACAGCTCTCGCAATAATTTCCTTCTAGGTAATCTCTAACAGTGCAAATACTAACTTCTAAAACTATTATGCTATCTTCTTAATTACTCATATCGATGTACTATAATTAATCATATTAATTTATATCGATCACTTTACTAACTTATATTACGACTTTATAGCTTAAGCGAAAACGTAATATTGTAGTCAAAGCTTCAATTAGCACTGAACTTAAAACCACTTTAACGGTTATTTGTACCTTATTCAATTGTTTTAATTATTTCTGGAACACGCAAGAAATTATGCAAATAACTCTCCTAAGATTACTTATTGTATGATTAATAAAGTTCTTGTAACCTGTCACTCAACTCTATTCCAAAGAAGTCGCGTCCGCACACTGAGAAAAGTGATTTGGTTGATACAACCAACTCTGTTGTTTTGAAGAGTAAAGCATTTGATCAAGTATTTTCTAAACGAAACTATATTCACTGAACCGCTTGTAGATTGTTGAACTAACTACAAAAATTAGTTGACCTAAATTTGTTTGCTTGAACGCATAATAACAGCTGGTTAAAAAGAATGCAAAAGTCAATTTCATTGAGCAATAGTCGTATTTAATACAAACTAATATTGCCAACAAATTTCATATTTTAGTCCAATACTACTTTAATGTTGAATAAAATCCATTTTAGTTAAATGAATGGTGGAATAAGTGTCAAATCAACACGTTTTGTAACAAATTTAACATTCAAACAAACGTACTATAACTTGTTGATTTAAATAAACTATGATGACGAGATCAAACGTCGCGGTTATTTGTTAAACCCAACTGTTTTTGGTAAGTGTCCGATGCTCTCGGGCAACTGCATATTGGATGTACGGCGCACATTATATCTTCAATATACTACTACTCTTCGACTGCCACACGTCAACATGGCGTCAAGCGTTACTTCACATTGTTTATTGTGTTAGTTGTTACATGCCGAAAATCGGCTATGTATTATATTTAGTTTAAGTTTAAATTTGTGAGTAAATTCCCGCCATTATTACAAATAGACTTGTGCATTCCGTCATTTCGGACAGTTGCGTTTGCGCAAAAGGAATGCGCAGATGCGGAGTGATGGCGCAAGTGCGCGGTGTGTGACACGACATTATTAGCCAACGAGACGTCGAACGGGACGTTTACCCGTGTCGTTCCTCTGTCTTTTCTCTTAGAATGAAGGTTCTTCTATCGTAGCTCTACCTTCTATCGTTTCCTACCTTTATTCCTTCTTCCTACCTACGAACAAAGAAGAGGGAAGACGCTAAATCTGGTTTCAACGAGAGCATGACGTAACCCACCCCAAACAACGCCCAAACGAGATACATGGAAATCAGCATGGCCCCTGCGCAAGGATGACCGCAAAACTGTGAAGCGTTCCACATTTTTAAGTGAGTACTTTTTTCTTTTTTAAGGTGCAACTTTTATCATTGTAAACATATTTGGCATGTAATACAATTTGCCATGTAGTTATGGCGTAGTATCTTTGTTGTGCAATAATGTGAACGTGGATAATATCACTGTTGCCAACTGCTGTGAAAGTGGCTCTGAACGCGGACGCCGGGGCTATAACATAGTTTTTATAAAAGTATTTCCACCAAGTATAAAAATACATAGAAAATAAATTTAGTATGCTGTGCTGTGTTCAAACAACATTTTTTCGTCTAAAAACACGTAAGTACCTTCCTATAAATTAGTCTCAATGCCCATTACTATACATCGTTGTTTTTAGCATTCAACTATATAAGCGAACGTATAACTTCAAAGACCCATTGCAACCGCAAGGAATAAACAAACTTTTTAGTAATCAGTATCAGTTTTATAAAATTCAAGTGGAAGTTACTTATATTAATTTTAGGTTTTATGAGATTATAAAAATAAAATTTTGCAAAAGAACATTATTTATCAGTAAAGACTAAACTAAAAATTATGCACGATGAACTAGAGTTAATGTAACATTCAAGGTGATTTAATTCAATATCAAACTTGATAATGTGACTGAATGAAGTTATTTTAAATCAGTTTTTTTAAATCTGTTAGGGATGAACAAACTCATTTGTTGATCGCTAAATTAAATTAAAAGAAAATTATTAAAATAACTTTATTAAGTCGGAATCAATCAAGCTGGATATTGAATCAAACCACCCTGGATGTTTAAACTAATTCTATTGCTAAACAATGTAGAACGCAACGAAATGATTGATCTGACAGCTAAATGTTTCAATTGACCACAATAAGAGTTTGATTAAACCAAAAATGTTATTACTTCAACCCTTATTAACTACTTAGCTTAATAATTATTAACTGTGCTCAACATAAGGGTAGTTAAATCAATGTATACTGAATTTAAACCAATGACGCTTTTTGGTTAGTGGAAAAATTTGAAAAATTTATTTTAATACTGCAATCCCTTTTAAGTACTAAACTCGTGGATAGATAAAATTAATGTATATTTGTTAATGATTTTTATTTGTAAGTGAGATATTCAACGTGTTGATTTAACCTAACCGTGTTGTGGGGATGATAAGGTGATCTAGATATGGTAATTATAGGGAAGGACCAATTGCTTTTTGTAGCAATACCGATGGCAGTGTAGCGGTTATGTAATAAATAAAGCAACTACGACAAACTACTTAATAAAGGATATAAATACCTTAAAGCCTGTGCCGCTCTGGGCAATAAAAGTCACACACAAAAGGTTAGAGGACAACTAAGAACACGCACGTTCGGTGTGGTGTCGCTTCCAAAAGCTCTCATACAACTGTCTTCTGTAACGGTTCGAGTACGACTGTGTCACTTTACGCACTCGCACTGCCGGCATAAATGTTTCACTACACTGTAGGGTACCCGCACTAATGGTATTTATTGTCACCAATACCAAATTGTTCGATGATGACGTAACACGTGTATTTGATAAAAGTACTAAATAATTCAATTCAAACCCACAAGCAATTGAAGGAACGTTATCTAACATTCAAGTTACATTAATGGCCATTTGAGTAAATGTCATAATTATTGTGGTACAAATTTAGGTTTGTTTGCTTCAAAATCGGTTTTGCAACATTCTATTATGTTCTATTTAATGCATGTAGATCATTGTTTATTTACAAACCAAAATTCTAATTGAATCAACTCATTTTCAGTTGAAGCAACAAAATCCTTTTCTCAGTGCGGGGTCTATGAATCATCTTTTGTGTACAAACGCTTTGTTTATGTTCTAATATAATTATTCTGGTCAGAAGTACTCTAAACGGCACTACAGTATCTCCATAAGCACTAGTACACATTTTTATTAGTTGACTAGTTAATACACTTGTGTTATGTATTGCAAATATTGTTACTGAATTTATCTGTTACTTGTACGTATTCCGATAACTTGTCTAACACTGGCAGTCTACTTCAATGGACGTAGCTATTTTGTGTGCTCAAAAACATTCTCTGGTCAAAACATTTGATTGGTAACTATCAAAAGTTTGAAGCTTGTTAAAATGTAATTATGTAAAAATGTGTGTCTTATCTACCCTAAAAGTATATCCCTACACGTCACATCGTATTTTGTTCAAGAAAAATTTCACTCAATGGACGAAGGAAGTGTAAAATGTTTCAAAAAAGTAAAAAGTACATAGTACAAAATTTACTAAAACATTCAAAATTTTTTAAAGAATTGTTACTAATAAGGGAGTGGCTGTGTACAAATATAATTTTTATCATACACAAGTTAAAGTTCGGGCCTTTGGAGCTGGTTTTTTAAAAAGCTTTGAAACTTTAACACATTTTTTATTTACTAAGTTAAACAGAAATTATATTGGAATTTGGAATAACTGGTTCTTAATAACATTAATAAAAATAATTTAATTGTACAGGTGAGTAGCTCAAACAACGAAGTATGGAGTTTGGAGACTGACTGCCAGGCATTGAGCTCCCGGGCCTTTTATAATAACCTGCCCTCCACACGGCTGTGGGAACTTGCAGATCTCATGTCTGCGTTTCTCTTTATTGTACACTTTATTACAATGTAACAACTTAATTCTAAGTAACTGCGGTATGTTGACCGCCTGTGACCTGCCACCTGCAGTATCACTGCCCTCACGGATGCAAAGCTGCATTCCGTTCTCATGAACTGTCGATAACCTCTCTGGGTTATCCTTGTGTTACAATGTTGCATTGAACTTATACTTTTACTTAATAATTTCTAATAATTCATATTAGATTCAATACATCAATATATATAGGTAATTGGGGGATACATAACTCCTCCAACCGTAAATGAAAAATTAAGGTTTTTCTTAATTTTTAAATACATAAAATACATTATTTAAAATTCATTGTTTCTAAAGGTATACTTGTCGTTTCTTTTTTTCTCTTTGTTTCCTTATATCTAGAACTGTTTCCTTCATTCTTATATCTAAGGTACATTTTGTATAATACATACATGATTACAAAAATTATTAAAATGATTAATACAATTGTCCAAACACTTATATTATTATAATGTAACTTTGGCGTTTTGAGTTCACTTAATTGTTCTTTATAACTTTCCACTAATTTCACGGCGTGGTTGAGGTCGTCTAAGTCTAGATGCTCTAGCTTCATAGGTTTCTTGTTTATTTCTTCGTCTTCTTGTTGTATCTTGAACTGTAGTTCCGGTAGGTTTGCAAGTTTCTTTGTTGCTATGGGATCTTGATAAACTCTGATAACTTCATCTTTCAATTTCACATAACAATCTTCTTTGAGGGTAATTAGTTTGCTTCCGATTAATGCTTGGTTATTTTCATCTTGGTTGCAGTTGATGGTTGCTATTACTTCTGTTGGGAAAATTGCTATCCATTTGTTATCTGTAACTTTTTGAATTTTCATATTAGTTATTTGCACTTGTTTAGTTTCACAGTTTTCGTAATGATTTGAGAATTTTAATAGTTGTACTTCACAAGGGCTGTCTTCTTGAATGGTTGTTGTCGTCATCGATTGACATAAATATTGATTTGTTGTTACTTCAGTACATTTTTCGTTTGTATAACCATATCTCAGTTCATTTAGGGATAGGAATTTGGTTTTGGGTATGATTACTTGGTATGTGCTAGTAACCTTTGTTGGAAAAGCAAATAAATGATACTAATGATAATTGTTACTTTCTACTATCTAGATTTCTATTAAAAATATTATTTCGTTTTCTTAATGTTGCTAAAATTTGTTGCATTAAAGTAAGGTTGGATATTATTTGAGTAAATATTGTATTTTGTATACTGCCTAGTTTATTGGTAGTATACCGGGGTTGTTTTTATATCTTATGTTATTATTTGGTTGTCCGTTCTACCTGGGTGGAGGTTGACGGTAAGGGTGATGTTTGTCTATCTGAAATTACAGGGTGTCTTAGGTTTTTCAAATGAATGTATTTAGTTATTTTACCGTTGTCTACTACTGCTATGTTTTTATCTGATATTTTCTTAATTTTAAATGGTCCTAAATTTCTGGGTGCTGTTTTATGTCGCTTGCTTTGAAAGTTTTTCTCATATACGGTTTGTCCTATTGAAAATTTATTTGAGTCGGTATTTTTATTTCGGGTTGTGGTGATACGTTCCTTATCGTTTTCTAATTTATCTTTTACCTTGTCATAAGTTATTTTTAGTTTCTGTTTGTGATCTTTCGCATATTGTTGATATACTTCCTTGTTGTAGTGTATGTCATAGGGATTTCGTGAATTTGAATGTCCTAATGTTAATTCTAAGGGTGTAAAATTTGTTGATGAGTGAATTGTGTTATTATAGGCGATTAGTGCGTATGACATTAAATTGGTTATATGTTCCTTTTTATAATTTATTCTTAATAATCGAATTTGTTCTAGCAGGGTTAAATGTAATCGTTCGATTAGTCCGTTTGATTCGGGGTGGTTTTCCGTTATGAAATGAATTTTTATTTTGTGAAGTTCTAAAGTGTTTTGTATTGTCTCGTTTTTAAATTCGCTACCATTGTCTAAAGTGATTGATTCGGTGTTCCGTAAAATGTGAAATATTGTAAAAATCCTTGGGTCACGTCAATGCTATTTTTGGATGTGATTGGTATTGCTTGGCCTATTTTTGTGAATGCGTCTATAATTGTTAGATAGTTTTGCGCTTCTACTACTAGAGTATCGGCATGAAGTTTTGAAATGGTTTGTCGGGTGTTTTGGTTAACATTAAGGGTATCTTTGGGGGTTTCCTATCGTATTTTGCTCTGTCACATAGTTCGCATTGGTTAATGAAATCTGTGGTCAAGTCCTTCATGTCTTTAAAATAATAGCGTCTTACAAGTTGTTTTATTGTTTCGTTAATTCCACGATGGTTGGTTTTTCCTTCGTGTTGGTTTCTAATTACATCGTTTATTTCGTCAGGGTCGTCTAGTGTTATTAGTTTTCTAGTACATCTGATGAGTTCAGGTCCAGAGTTATTGAATAATTTAATGTATAATTCTGAAAATCTTTGGTATAAATGTTCGGTATTGAAATAGAAATAAAATCGTTTTTTCTCGGGGGGTGTATTCTTTTAAAATTTTAATTATTTGTTCCTCGTTATCATCTTTTGTTATTTGAATTTGATATATCTTTTTGTTATCTACTTTTGTATATTTTACTGGATTGGGGTTATTTAAAACTTCGGTTATTATAAATTGATTGGGTTTCATATCGATTGCTTCGTTTAAAATTTTAATCGCATTTTTTGGTTCTTCGTTTTGTGTCGAATGTATTGTGTCGCTCTCGTCTGGATCTTCCCTTATTTCTGCTTCGTCTACGTTTCCTATAATGGATTCCGTTTCTAATGCATTGAGTTGAATTCGGCTTAAAGCGTCTGCGTTGTTGTTATAAATTCCCTTTTTTTATATATAATTTCGTAATCATACTCTTCGAGTCTGATTCTCCATCTTTGTAATTTTGAATTTGGTTCTTTCAGTTTGCATAACCATACTAGTGGTCTATGGTCGGTATATATGTAAAATTTTCTTCCGTATAGGTAAGGTCTAAAATATTTTGTTGCCCAAATTATGGCTAATAATTCTTTTTCTATAGTGCTATATTTTTGTTCGGTTTTATTTAGGGTTCTGGATGCGTAGCTGATAGGTTTATCGCTACCTACTTTTCCTTGGCTCAATACTGCGCATAATGCTACATTCGATGCGTCTGTCGTCAGTATAAATGGTTTTTTAAAGTCTGGGTATTCTAATACAGGGTGATTTGTTAATATGTTTTAATTTTGTCTACAGCTTTAATAAATTCTGGGTGTGTTCAATTTTGTTTCCCTTTTTTAAGCAATTTGTCAGGGGTTTGGTTATCTGAGCGTAACCTTTAATGAATTTGCGGTAGTAACCACTAAGTCCTAGAAATCCTTTGATTTCTTTGTTTGTTTTTGGTAATGGGTAATTTAGAACTGCATTTGTTTTGTCTGGATTTGGCATTACTCCTTGGGGTGTTATTACATGTCCTAAAAATGATACTTCTTTTGTAAAATTCACTTTTGTCTAATTGTACTTTAAAATGTGCTTGTCTAAGTCTTTCGAATACTTCCTTCAATCTTTCTATGTGTTCTACCAATGATGTGGAATAAACTATGATGTCGTCAAGGTATACAAGGCATTTCTCATTGTGTATTCCTCGTAGTATATTGTCCATGACTCTCTGGAAAGTAGCGGGTGCGTTCTTTAATCCAAATGGCATTCGTTTGTATTCGTAATGTCCTCTAGGTGTGCTGAAGGCTGTTTTGATATGTCTTTTCTTCCATCTCTACCTGATGGTATCCTGATGCTAGGTCTAATGTTGTAAAATATTGGCATTTGCCTAATTTGTCTAAAATTTCGGTAATATTTGGTAGTGGATATTTGTCATCTACCGTTTTTTCGTTTAACTTTCTATAATCTATTACCATTCTGTACTTTCTCTTTCCGGTTGCGTCTAATTTCTTAGGTACTATTAACACGGGGCTGCTCCATGGTGAATTGGAGTGCTGGATTATGTCTTGGTCTAATAAATCTGCTACTTGTCTGTCAGCTTCTTCTTGGCTTGCATGAGGTAGTCTATATGCTTTTGTAAAGATTGGTTTATTGTCTGTCAACTCGATATTATGTTTTACTGTGTTGGTGAATGTTAATGGTATTCCTTCACAATAGAATATGTCTCGGTATTCGAAACATAAGTTTTTAATTGCTCTTTCTTCTTCTTGATTGATATCGGTATTAAAGCGGATGTTAGTTAAATTTTCTCTTAACATTTCGTCATGTTCCATTGGGTTGTAGTTATTTTCTAAATTTTCGTCTATTTCGATTTCGTTAAAATTTAGTTCTTCTACGTTAATTGGGTCTGTCAATGATAATTCTACGGGATAGTCGTTTGAATTTAATATTGTTGTGGTTGCAAAGTTATCTTTTATTTGTACTAAGGCAGTTGGGGTTTCTACTCCTTGTTGAAATGTCATATGATTTATTATTCCTAAATTTTGTTAGATTTTACTGGGATTTTATTTTCTTTCCGTTCGGGGTTCTATAGTGTATTTTTGTTCAATTTGTGTGTTTTGAAATTTAATTGGGATTTTTCCGTATTTTGTCCTTAATAAGCGATTTTTAATGTCAATGTTGGCTCCTAATTTTCTTAGAAGGTCCATTCCGATTAATCCGTCATATTTATCGTTAAATTCGAATGCACAAAATTTATGTTTCATTTTAACATTAAATGTTCTCGGTAAGGGTATACTTGCTACGAATTGGTGTAGTGTTGTTTGATGGGCTGTTTTAATTTTAAATGGTTCTCTTTCTACATAATCTAAATAGTGTTTTTGTACGGTTCTGGGGCTAATTAACGTTTTTGATGATCCAGTGTCGATTAATAGTTTGAATTTGGCGTGGGGTATTTCTATATATGGTAATACTAAGTGATTTATGTTGTTTAAGTTTATTAAGTTTGGTTGTCTATGTATGGGTCCATTTGAAAATTTGAGTTCGAGTTTTCTTCATCATACTCCTCGTAAGTTTCGTATTGTTCGTCACGTTCGTAAGTTTCTGCATGGTTTGTTTCATTGTTCGTAGGTGTCTCAATGTCATTATTCTGGTCAGTGTCAAATTTTTCTATTTCTTGATGGAATAATTCTTCTGATGTAAAATTACGTTTCTGATGAGGGTCTGGTCGGATATGTGTTATTTTTGTGTTCTGTCTGGTGTTACCAGATGAGGTGTCCATTGGTGTTGGTTTGTAATAATTGTTAGGGTTGTTATTAGTATTAGTCATTGGTGTATTTCTATTGGGGTTTGCGTTGAATACTGGTCTTTGTTGGTTTAGGTTTTGATTAAATCTCGGTTGGAATGCGGGTTTCGTAAAAGTTGGGTTGAGAGTTGGTCTTGAAAAATTTTTAAATTGATTATTAAAATTTGTATTGTTAAAACTTGGGTTGTTACTTCGCGGTTGATTTGTTTGCGAGTTAAAGGGTGTGAATTTTTGTTGAGGGATTGTTTGTCTTGTAGCTTGTATAGTTTTTGTTGGTGAATAACTTTTATTCGCGTTGGGGTTGTATAGTCTGTTGCGGTAATACATTACATTTTCTTCTTCTATTACTAGGCTCATAGCTTCTTCTAGATTTTGGGGTCGTTGGAATCTGATTTTATCCGATAGTCGTTCTGGTAAAGCGTTTATATATGTGTCTAGTGCCATTTCGTCATACATTTTGTTTTAAATGTCTAACGTTTTGATCGGGTTCTTCGATTTTTAATTTTGTTGAAATTAAACTTCTCACGTCTTGGCATTTCATTCCGAATTGGTAGGGGGATTGATTGTGTTCCATTCTAAGGTTTATTAGGTCTCGTACCAGGCATTTTATATTACGTTGGTCTCCGAAATATGCAATTAGTAGCTGTTTAAACTGGTCCCATTCCGATAAGTCGTCCCTACTGGCGATTAATGTTAGTGCCCTTCCGGCTAGTTTACTTATTACTAAGCGTATAAGCAATGAATTTTTTGCGTCATCTCCGGGTTTGTAAAAGGTTTTTAGGAACATTTCACATGCTCCAATGAAATTTAGGAGATGGGCCTGCGTGCCATCGAACGTCTGAATTGTCTCTAAATAGAGACGTAAGTCTGTGTTACTCATGTTGGTTAAGGGTTGTTTTCGATTTTTTGGAAATTTCAAAAAAATTTTTTTTTTTTTTTTTTGAATTAAGCTTTATTTCGTTATTTGTATGGTTACTTTTGCTTCGGATTTATTAATTTTCCGTTTGGGTTGTGAAATTTCAATTTTGTAAAATTGGGGTTGATTTTCTATTTGTAACGGTAATTATGCTTTGGATGTATTAGTTTTTCTTTTGGATGAAAAATTTCAAATTTTGTAAAATTGGGGATGATTTTCCTTTTATGACGTTATTTTTGCTTTGGTTTTTAAATTTTCCTTTTTAGATTGGATAACTTAGAGTTTTGTAAAAATTGATGTTGATTTAGCTATTTGAAACGTTAACTTCGGTTTTGGTTTGTTAATTTTTCAATTAGATTAGGTAAATAAAATTTTGGTAAAGGTTGAGGTTTATTTTGTTATTTTTCGGCGTTATTTTTGATTTGAATTTGTTAATTTTCAGTTTGGATTGGGTGGATAAAAATTTGGTAAGAATTTGAGATTAATTTCGTACTTGTAGTATTGGATTTATTAATTTTAAGTTTATATTGCGTCGAGTTATTTTTAAAATCGTAGTCGTTGTTTATTTATATTTAATTACACAGTGCGGTGATGTATTCACGAGATTTGTATTCAATAATGTTGAATTTATTTACCGTAGTCTTGGATTAATTGTTTTTATGCAGCTTTTAGTTCGTCTTGAGTTCCTGTTTCTTAAGGAATCTTAAATGGATAGATTTATTCTCGTTTAGCTTGGTTTTGGTTAAATTCTGTTAATTAATACTCTTTCCGTGGGTTTTACTGAGTTGCGTCTGTCTTGTGTTCTACTTATAACTTAAGGTTGATTACTCCTGTACTTCATGGTTGAAATTGAATACTTAAGAAAGTAATCTTCGTTACTTTGTTACGTACGTCGAGTTAATTGCACTTACAGGTGTTAATAGAAATTATAGGAATTACTTTCCGTACTTTGTATAAAGTGGTACGTCTATTTATTTTTAGATCTCTTGGTATTAAAATGCTTGTTGGTAATTGAATCTCACCGTAATGTAGGTTTTCAGCGTTTTAATTAAAGCTTCTTATGATGACCGTTTTACTGCACTTTATAATGCTGATTAATTAGTTGAAAAACGTTTAGAGTTTATACCGTGTTTGTACTGCAAATTATTTATAGAGTGTTGTGGTGTAATTTTCATCCGTGATGTATTTAATTACTTATGATGCGAATTGCTTTAGTACTGAAAGTTCCTGAAAGCTATTTCTTTAGTACTGTGCAAGGATTCTGAAAGCGATTTTCTCTGAGTTTTAATTGTATAATAAAGAATGCTTTCTTCGCGTATTTATCTTAGGTGGTTTTAGGTTACTGTAGCAGAGTGTTTTGCTGTGATTTTATAAGGTCAATGGTTTTATTATCGTTCTGTACTGCTTATAGAATTAGTTTTGAAATTAAATTGCGTTCTGTGTTTCTAGTTTGCCGGATTGAAAACGTTTTTTGAATCGCGCTTGTTAATGTTTCTTGTTTTGGTGTTTAGTGAATGTGCGCCCGTTATTTTTTGGATTATTTTTGAGTTCGTTCTATTAATTATGGTAAGGATTTCTTTTTAAATTCAATTCTTATTTATTTTAAAAGAAAATTTCTTTTAAACTTCAAGTTTCATTTGCTTTTTAAAGAAAAATTTTATCTCTTTAACATTCGTTTCATAAAATGTTATACAGTCTCGTTTTGAAAATAATTCACTTTGAACTATTTTCAAAAAAAAATATTCATAATAATAAAATACATAAAACAATAGTAATCAATAGTTATAATACTAGCATATATCAATGATAGTTTTTGGTTTGAAATAAAATTATGGAAATGAACTTACATTAATTTCATCTGTTTCTTTGGTGGGTTCGATCGATTCTGTATCTTGTCCACCTTGGTTTGTTTGTTGGCCTTAGACGATTTTTGTTCCTTGTCCAACTTGGTTTGTTGCTGGATTCAGACTATGCTTGTTCTTCCTCCAACTTGGTTTGGGTTCTGCCAAAATTTCGAATAAAATTCTTGGTCACCAATCTTCCGATTTTTGGATTTTCAGTGCCCTTTTGACATCCGTTACGACTGCGCCAGTTAAAGTTCGGGCCTTTGGAGCTGGTTTTTTAAAAAGCTTTGAAACTTTAACACATTTTTTATTTACTAAGTTAAACATAAATTACGTTGGAATTTGGAATAACTGGTTCTTAATAACATTAATAAAAATAATTTAATTGTACAGGTGAGTAGCTCAAACAACGAAGTATGGAGTTTGGAGACTGACTGCCGGGCATTGAGCTCCCGGGCCTTTTATAATAACCTGCCCTCCACACGGCTGTGGGAACTTGCAGATCTCATGTCTGCGTTTCTCTTTATTGTACACTTTATTACAATGTAACAACTTAATTCTACGTAACTGCGGTATGTTGACCGCCTGTGACCTGCCACCTGCAGTATCACTGCCCTCACGGATGCAAAGCTGCATTCCGTTCTTATGAACTGTCGATAACCTCTCTGGGTTATCTTTGTGTTACAATGTTGCATTGAACTTATACTTTTACTTAATAATTTCTAATAATTCATATTAGATTCAATACATCAATATATATAGGTAATTGGGGGATACATAACTCACATGCCACTCTATCTAAACTTTCAGATCTTCCTTGGTACCAGATTTTTCTTTAAGTGAATAATTTCTATTTCGACGAACGGGACATAAGAAACGTTAATTAATCCGAATTAAGTTCATTGTTATATACAGCACTTAATTTTTATACTAAAAAATCAATTACATGAAATACGTTCGACAATAGCGTAATTAACCCTATAGCAACGGTTTACATTGTCACTACCGATATAGCTTATAAGAGTTATAAATTAGCAAAGCAGCTCACATAGTTTCCCTACATATACGCTACACCCTCTGTATGTATTCAGAATAATTAATCCTCCTGTTACACATAATATTGTTTCGGCATAATTACGTAGCTTGTACTTGTGACTACTGACTAGCAGTTATAGTTCAACTAAGTTTAAACCACCGTGTTTTAACCATTATGGTTGTGCGTTAGTTTAGTATTAGCTGGTGATGCTATTGTGGAGGCTTGCAAAACCTAATACTATTTGCTCGTTAATACGAATGCTTGGCATTAATTGGCTTAAGCAGTTATAATAACAATCTGGAAAGAAAAGTAGAGCTACAAGCAAAAGCAAATAAAGCTCATTCTCTCAAAAAGGAAAAAATTTCCATCGGGAAAATATATCATTGGTGAAAAACAAATTTGGGTTAAAAGGAATTATAAACACTGCTAGAGTCTCAATAAAATTCAATTACTTCCGACAACATGAGAATAAGCTCACATTTTTTTCATTTCAGGTGAGTTGATTGAAGCTGAAGAGCTAACTTTGAACAACATGAATTCTTACAAATTTTTTATTTATTGTGTAATTCACAGCTTTTGATGGGCAGTTCGATATATTTTTTTCATTTTGTAACAACATTAACTTGTAACTTTTGAAACAACAGAACTATCAACTGATCCCCTACCAACGCCGTGACAGGCAATGAATACAAAAACATATAGTCGTTTTTTATTTTCAATCTTTTTAGTACTTATTGTAGATTTTTTATAAACATGAAGAATCATAGCTAACAATGAACAAAGTTTTTATCTTTTCAGAAACAAATCAAATAAACAAGTTTTTCTTAATAATAAAGTCAAAAATAGGTTCCGTTTTAAAGTTTCTAACATTCAAATAGCATTAAATATATTATCAGAAATTGATAGTTAAATAATAGAATATTAAGAATAAAATAAAACATAAAAGCATAAAAATGTTACACCACGAATTTAACCATTCCGAATGGACCTGCGCCTTGACAAAGTTCTAGATTACTAGAACGGGTGGAATGGCTACCGCATAACACATAACACATGCCCTCAATCGCGCGCACACGCGCGCGCGCGCACACACACACACACACACACACCCACACACACACACACACACACACACACACACACACACACACACACACACACACACACACACACACACACACACACACACACACACACACACACACATCTTACTGACGGTTACTTTCTGCTTGAATTTCAGATAGTAGACTACTGAAACGTTGAAACAAATAAATAAATAAATAAAAATATAAAATAAAAATAGAAGACGATACACATGAAAGATGCCGGGGATTTAGGAAGATATCAAACAGATTACATTCTTATTAGACAACGTTTTGGAATCAAGTAAAAGACTGTAGAAGCTATCCAGAAGCAGATATAGACACTGACCACAGCATCGTAATTATGAAGGCCGCCCTTAAATTAAAAAATTTGAAGAAAAGTATTGGAAAAAGACACTTTGATTTTGAGAAACAGATAGATAAAGATTTGGAAAAAAGTCAAATGAATTTCTGAAAGATATCGGGAAAATTTTTGATACTAAGGAAGTAGAAACAGAATGGAATAATATTAAATTCTCCTTAGACATGGCGGCCAGAAATATACTGGGGTATACAAAAAAAGAAAATAAGAAACCATGGATAGCAAAAGATATCCTGAATTTAATAGAGGAAACAAATCAATTAGAATGAATTTTAGGGATATAAAACCGCATAGCAATAATGTAAGAAATGCGAGAGGGAACGTCATTACAGAAAATGTAGAGAAAGTGGTTAGATGGCAGGAATGTATGGGGAATTTATATGCAGGAGAAGAGCTAACAGCATTAGAACAGGAATCGGACATTGAAAATAATGACTTGGGATATCCTATACTGGGAGATGAGTTTGAATTAAAGGATCTGAAAAATGGTAAGGCGCCGGGTACAGATAAGGTGCAAGTAGAAACTCTAAAAGCCGCTAGACATGCAGTAACAGAACGTCTCTTCCAACTTGTAATGCAGGCAAGATACCCCAAGATTTCAAACGTAACACCATAGTAACTATATCAAAAAAGAGAGGCGCGAATAGATGTGAAAATTTTCGAACAATAAGTCTAACAGCACACGTGTCAAAAATATGAACTGCAATTGTACAAAGACGAATGGAAAAACGAGCTGAAAAAATACTAGGAGAAGATCAATTTGGGTTTAGGCGAAACAGGGAAACACGGGAGGTTATTTTGGCTCTGAGGGTGATAATGGAGAAAACAATAGAAAAACGTGTATATAGGGTTTGTAGATCTGGAAAAAGCATTCGACAATGTAAAATGGAAAAAATGTTCGAAATACTCCAAAAGATTGAAATGAATTTTAAGAACAGATGGATAGTACAGAGCAGGAACGTAGAGAAGTAAATACTAGGAAAGGGGTGCGGCAGTGATGTGCCTTATACCCATTAATTTTTAACTTGTACATAGTAGAGGCAATGAATACTGTCAAATGCAGAAAGACATTTGGAATTACTATGCAGGGACAAAAGATTGATATGCTTAAATTTGCAGATGATATAGCGGCAGAAGCATCTAGCAAAGAAGAGTTAAAAGCTGCTCTTAATGAAATGGAAACGGTTCTAACAGAGAGATACGGTATGAAAATTAACAAAAATAAAACTAAGGTACTAGTATGCAAAGGAGAGGACAATAAATCAAAAACAAAAATACAAATAGGTAGCGAGAACTTACAAGAGGTTAAGGATTTCTGCTACCTAGGAAGCCAAATAACGCGATATGGGAAAAGCGCATAAGATATAAAATAAAGATTAGCACAAGGTCGTGGCACAATTAACAAGAAAAAGCAACTACTGTGTCCAAGGACAACAAACATAGAAACAAGTAAAACATAAGTGTGTAGCACAGCACTGTACAACTGAAGCCTGGACAGTAGGAGAAGCGGACAAAAAAAAAGGTAGAAGCTTTTGGAATGTGGTGCTACAGACGTTTGAAGAAGATATTAAGGACAGACAAAGTAGAAAGCAAAGAGGTACTAGAAATGGTAGGGAAATAAAGAAATATGTGGAAAACAGAAAAATAGGAGAGATAGGATGATGGATCACATACTAGGGCATGAGGGAATAGTGCGGAATATATTAGAAGCATATATAGGGAAAAAGAGAAATAAAGGTAGACCTAGATTAGACTATTGCATACAGATAGTAAAAAATGTAGGCTGTAGGAATTTCAGGGAAATGTGTAGGCTAGCTCAGAATAGAAATCAATGGAGTTTTACGCGCCCAATCAATCCCAAACTGGAAAAACTAATAAAGAAAAAATAACTTTACTTAAATATGATGATTATTATAAGCAACTACAGGTATTGGTTGTGCAATATTCTCGAATAATGTTAAATGTGCGAAAGAATTTACTGTAAAACTATTAATTCGGCAAATGTATAAGTGTTGGGGGATATTGGGAGGCAAAGGCTGCTTAACCCCCTTCACATCATACCTTACATTTGATTTTTTTCCAATGCTCCACCCGAAGGTACAACATTGGCCAGAAAACGAATTTTTTTTCTGGAAAATTTTGAATTTTGTCAAACCGTTACTGTTCCAAGCAAGGTTGAGATCTTTAACGTGCGTGACAACTCTCACACACGGGGCCTCCATTTTACCTCTCATCCGAACGAGGGTGTATTTTTGTGAAAAATGCTCGCCTAACATTTTTCAAGCGGATCGTGCCGGAGATTGAACCCGGGACATTGGGCATTGTAGTCATACACATACCAACTACGCCACAGAGCCACCTTCCTTCACATACCACTGAATCTCGGTGAAATAGGGCTTATAATTATAAAACAATAGGAGGGGAACCGATCTATATATAGGCTATTGTGGGAATTTCAGGGAACTGTGTAGGCTAGTTCAGAATATAAGTAAGTTTAATGTAAGTTCAAACTCATCTCTATGGAAAAGATATTCCAAGTTCAATTTCAATGTGTGTTTCCTGTTTTAATGCTTCTAGTTTCTGTCATGAATATAAATTCCTTATATATTTTTGACATTTAATCACTGACTCTGTATTTTCTATGATGTTTCCTTCGCGCCCTTTTAATTTTTGCTGTGTGGCTTTATATCCTTAAAATTTATTCTAATTAGTTTGTATGTTTCGTCTGTTTTCAATTTCCACTTTATTTGTACCTCTCTGCACTTTTCATCAATCCATTGTTCTTTAGCTTTTCTTCATTTGCTAATAATTCTCCGTTTTATGGCTTTGTATCTTTATTTTCCTGTTTCGTCTGATGTGTTTTCGCCTTTCTTCTATTAAATTCAGAATATACTTTATCACCCTTGGTTTTTTATTTTCTTTTTGTTTATACTCCAGAATATCTCTGTTTGCCATGAATTTTATATTGTTCTATTCTGCTTCTACTTCCATAATATCAGAAATTTTCCCGATGTTTTTCGGCAATTTGTTTGACTTTTTAAAATATATTGTGGATATCTTTATCTTTTAGTTAATCAAAGTTAAATTGTTGAATTTGAGCACGGTTTTCATAATAACTGTGATGTGGTTAGTGTCTATATTAACTTCTGAATGGTTTCTACAGTCATTTACTTGATTCTTAATCCGTTATCAAAAAAAAATTTAATCTACTCTGTGTCTGTCTATGTCTCTTCTCTTCCACGTATATAGACTCCTAGCCTGATGTTAATGTGTTTGTAATGGTTTTGTTGCAAAATTCTACCTGTCTATTTCTCCTGTCGTTCTTCGTGTCTAAACCAAATAAACCACCTGCCGTTACTTCCTGCCACTGCAATAAAATCTCCCGTAGTATTATGCTTTCATGTCCCTTTATGAATCTTAGTATGTCTTCGAGTTTTTTGTAGATCACTTCTACCTCTTCCTTGCTGCAGCTAGAGGTGGGCATGTAAACATGTATTATTTCTGTATTTGCCGGTTTAGAGTCTAATCATGAGTAGTCTTTCGTTTTTTTGTTAGTTTTAGACACAGTGTCCTAGCCTTTTCCGCATAACTATCTCCACACCTGCATTTCCTTCGTCCAATCATGTATGAATTACCCTAAAGTCTCTGCTCTAAAAATCCTCCGCCTCTGGACAATAAACTTTGCAAATCCCTACTAGGTCTAATGTTAACCTATCCATTTGAATTTTCAAATTAACTTGTCTACCTGCTTCATTCGTAAAACATTCCACGCCCTGACTAGCAAAGTGTTCCCGATTTTTCTTTTAAACTTGTTGATCACATCCTACGATGTAGTTCCCTCCTGGAGATCCGAATGGGGGACTATTTTAACACCGGAATCTTTTATCCCAGAGGATAGCGTCAGTTTTGAAAAGATTTTTGGTACGCTGTGTACTTGGGACGTAATGTGGTGGCCTCCAGTTGTCTTCCACATCCCAGTAGTATATCTTAGAATGCCATACCAATTCTTATGGTCTTTGTCACTCTGAGTATCAAAGGAACTGCTGCTCTCTTTCGAAGGCGCGTCTCAATCTGGTTCCTCACTAAGTCTCCATGAACTTGGGTAAATATATAGTTTGACTCCTTAACTCAGTGTAACACGTATACCATTTTACCAGTTCTAGTATTCTGGAATTTCTTCAAAGTGTAGGTCTGTTTAGAATAGAAACTATTTTTGGCAAAACCTTCAGCAAATAGAAAATTCATTTTTTAACAAACAAAGGGAGAGATAAGCAGACATGCTACAAAATGAATAATCTTCCGCATTTGCGTAACCTTACATGTGATTTTTCAATGCTCCACCTGAAGGTACTACATTAGCCAGAAAGAGAGTTTTTTTATCTGGAAAATTTTGAATTTTGCCGAACCCTTGCTGTCTCAAGCAAGGTAGGAATCTTTAATGTGCGTGACAACACTCACACACGGGATCTCCCTTTTACCTGTCATCCGAACGAGGGTGTATTTTTGTGAAAAATGCTCGCCTAACATTTTTCAAGCGGACCGTGTCGGGATTCGAACCCGGGACCTTGGGCTGCATTTCCGTAACCGCCTAATGTAAATTAAGACGTTTCTGCATATTTTGGGGCGTGCTTTTTAAACACAGTATAATCGGAGCTTACTGGCCAGCAGTGACACCGTACATAAATGTAGCAAAATGTTTTGTAGGCGAATTACGTTTCTAACCAAAAAATCCTTCTGGTAGTATCTAAATTTGAATGCGTTTCCTAATATAGCTATGTTAAAAATTGTATGTATTATTAATCGTACAATAACCCCCTGATCCCTTTTGGTATAATTTAAAAGAAGTATATTGAAACATAGGATAATTTATCTGTAATATCTCCAATACATTAAAATTTTACAGCTCTTTATCAATAACAATCAATAATTCTTTTATTTTGAATACCAGTAAGGTCCCCGGAACTAATACACAACGCTCTAAATCAATTTTGAACCCTAAGGTCGTCCATCCAATTATCGTACATTCGCACCGGTTATTTCTGTGATCCTAACTGCATGATGAATAATAACAATGCAAACCGGTGATATTTTTCTGACGTTGCAATGGAACGTACAACTGACAGGTTTATTGCTACGACTTAACATCATTTAAATTCGAACGTTGTGTCATCTCTTAAACTTGCTCTGCGTCCGACATTCCGTTGTTTTCTGTCGCATCCAGATGCGCTTTTAGCCTTGGAATTTAGTGCATATTTACCATTGTCCTATCGTTTGAATACTACTGGAATTGATTTTCCTTTTGTACATAAGACACTCTTTCTATTGTTAAAATGAGCAACGATTTCTCAATACTGCCGCATGTTTATTAGAAACCGTTCTATTCAATTAGAATGTGATATTAAATTCCATATCATACATACCATATTTAATTAACGATGAAGTTTATTAGTACCACGTAGTGTTTACGACATTTTCTTTTTCTGCCATTCAATTTATTGCTGTCAATGAAACTAGTAAACATTAATATTTTCCAATATTGTAGATTCTTCTATGTAAAATGGATTAATGACTGTTCATTATAGATTCCATTTTTGTACGTTAGGTATAGTTAGCATAATATTATGAAAATGAGCATCGTTTATGGATTAGTGGTTTTCTAACTGCACATAAAATTAATATACAATGTAGTAGTTAAATGCAAATCAGAACAACAAGCCTATTTACGGAACGGTTCTTTGGAGAATCAGGTCACAATTTAAGAGCATTTAGTATTATAATAAAAACTATTTGCAATAACAGTTCTTTATTTTCAGTCTGATTGATTATACAAGCATTTTCGACAACTTGTAGTTACAATGAAATTTACTAAAAGCTCTCCCAACTATATACTTTCAGCTAGTCGCTAGCAGTATAAGTATTATCTTTTTAACACTACGATGCTAATGCTATCTTTTAAATTACTTACCAACGAAGCACTATAATTAACTATTCAAGCACTAATTGTTAATTTATATAATTACTACAGTAATTTATATCACATAGAGCAATATAATCGTCATTTATATTACGTCTTTCAAAGCTTTAAACTAGAACATATTGTAATCGAAGTGTTGCAATGCAACATAAATAATAGTGAACTTTGGATTTGTTTTTGAATTTATGAAAGATTAAGAAGGTATATGCTGATGGCATGGTTATTATATTTAAATTTGTCATATAGTTGTTATTAGTTTTTGAAAAAGGAAAACATATCAAGATTTATAGTTTTACTAGAAGCGGTTTGTAGTCCCTACGGGACTACTTTGAACGCCTCTACTCGCTTTGTGGGCCACTCTCTTTACGCTCCACCATCTTTACTCCCTACCATTTTTGCGCACCGCCCTCTCTACGCCCTGCCCTCTCTACGCCCCGCCCTCTCGACGCCCCGCCCTCTCTACGCCACGCACTCTCTACGCCACGCACTCTCTACGCTTCGCACTCTCTACGCCCAGCCCTATTTACGCCCCGTCCTATCTACGCCCCGTCCTATCTACGCCCTGGCCGCTCTACAACCCGTTCTATGTACGCCCGCTCTCTGTACGCCCCGCCTTCTCTACGACCCGTCGTCTCTACGCCTCGCCTTTTCTACACCTCGCGCTCTCTACACCCCACCCTAGTAGACTTTGTCGAAATCACTTCTGGGAGTCAACCGTATCAAGATCACCTCGCTCAAGTAGACTTTGCCAAAATCACACCGGGAGTCGATCGAATCAAGATCATTTTGCTTTAGTAGACTTTGTTGAAATCATTTCGTGGAGCTGATCGGATCAAGACCACTCCGTTCTAGTAGTTTTTGTCCAAATCACTTCAGGGAGTCGATCCGATCAAGACCACTTCGCCCTAGCAGTCTTTGTCGAAATCACTTAGGAGGGTCGATCGGATCCAGATCACTTCGCCTTAGTAGTCTTTGTCGAAATCACTTCGGGGAGTCGATCGGATCAAGATCACTTTGGCCTAGTAGTCTTTGTCGAAATCACTTCGAGGAGTCGATCGAAATAAGATCACTTCGTCCTAGTAGTCTTTGTCGAAATCACTTCGAGGAGTCGATCGGATCAAGACCACTCCATTCTAGTAGTCTTTGACGAAAGCACTTCAGGGAGTCGATCGGATCAAGACCACTTCGCCCTAGTAGTCTTTGTCGAAATACTTCAAAGGAGCCAATCGGATCAAGATCAGTTCGCCCTAGTAGTCTTTGTCAAAATCATTTCAGAGAGTCGATCAAATGAAGACAACTTCGTCCTAGTAGACTTTGTCGAAATCACTTCTTGGAATCGATCGGATCAAGTTCACTTCGTCCTAGTGGACTTTGTTAAAATCACTTGGGGAGTCGATCGGATCAAGACCACTTCGCTCTAGTGACCTTGTCGAAATGATTTCGGAGAATCGATCGGATCAAGACCACTTCGCCCTAGTGACTTGTCGAAAGCACCGCGGGGGAGTCGATTGGATCAAGATCACTTTGTCATAGA
Organism: Platerodrilus igneus; assembly: GCA_036346225.1. Taxonomy (NCBI): domain Eukaryota; kingdom Metazoa; phylum Arthropoda; class Insecta; order Coleoptera; family Lycidae; genus Platerodrilus; species Platerodrilus igneus. Next base: position 2,688,304 of record JARFIW010001617.1, read on the forward strand.
AGACTTTCTAAAAATCAGTTAGTGGGAGTCGATCGGATCAAGATCGCTTCGCCATAGTATACTGTCGAAATCACTTGGGAAGTTGATCGGATTAAGACCACTTTGCCCTAGTAAACTGTCGAAATCACTGCGGGAGTCGATAGGATCAAGATCACTTTGCCGTAGTAGACTGTCGAAGTCACTTCGGGGAGTTGAGCAGGGTCAAGATCACTTCGCCTTAGTAGTCTTTGTCAAAATCACTTCGGATAGTTGATCGGGCCAAGATAAGTTTGCCCTAGTAAAGTTTGTTGAAATCATTTTAGGGAGTTGATCGGGCCAAATAAAAATCGATACATGCAAACCAATCAAGATTAATCAATATTTATTAATTGTTGCCAATGTTACACATGAGTACATTTGTAATAACGTGTTTGCAAATAGCATCTTATGTTAAAGATAACCTTCACTTGAAGTGTATGCAATCAATTTTGCCATTAGTGATTTAGATAAAAAGAAGTTTTTTCTATGCCGCAATATTTGTTTAACATTTCTCAATTTAAATTCAGAAATGAGTGTAATTCGTATACGTGAGCGGTATTGAATTTAGGTTTTACGCTCGGAAGCTTTGTGTTTCAGCACATATTTGGTATTTTGTAAGGACTTTTAGTTAACGTAGACAACCGCTTGGTTCTACCTTTACTGTACATCATGCTGCCTCATTACTACGTATTAGGTATGCTCGCAAGACAAAGTTGTTAATTACTGTTAATGTAAATAAGGAATAATTAACTTATTATAGACAGTTGTATAACGTTTATAAATTTTGTTTGAGTATATTTTCTTTTGGACGTTAATGAAATTCCAATATAAAAAAAAACTATTTGTATTTATGATTATGAATACTGAAATTGAAAATACGTATGAATTTTTTCAATTGTATTTATTCTCGATTTTTGCTGTTTGCTAAAAAAAAAAGTGTCATAAGTGGATCTTAAATAAACAAATATCAAAGCAATGCAAGACGTTTACTACGTCTGTATTTAAAATAAATGAAATATAGAAGAAATTAAAAACCAAAACGCTTGAAATGTTAAAGTTTTCAATAAATGTTAATGTAAATAAGGAATAGTTAACTTATTGTATATCATTTTATAGGGGTTATAAATTTTGTTTGGCTATTTTACGCATATTAGACGCTTGTCGATGTTCAAAAAAATCAACAATAAAACAAAGAAGAAATTAATTTAATTGGGCATTGAACTACCGAGGTTGCGTATGGTAGACGGAAGAAAAGAAAGATAATTTATTTTTAACTATTCCATACAATTTTGCTAAATACTAACAATAATAACAATTGATTTCTTAATAGTACCTATGATGCGACGTTTAACTTTAAGTAATGTAAATGACAACATTCTGTAAATGTACTAAAATATTTACCAAAGTGTTTAAAGTAATTAACGATTTCTTCTATTTTATTAGTTTTTATACCATTGTCGTGTGTTGTACAATAGGAAAAGCAGTTAAAAAACCTATTTTGAACTCAATTTTAACCTTAATACTACCTTAAACTATAAACAGTAAAAACTAAAAAAGTATATACAAAGTGCGGGTAGACGGAGGTGTTAGCTTCACATTATCGAACTTTATTTTGTAGAAAATCTTTTGGTTATATACGTGTAGTAGTCGAAGCCTCAAAAGATATGTAGCGTTTTCTAAATTATTTACGTAGACTTGAAATTTTTTAGATGTATTCGGTAATAAACGTCAAATTAAATTTTTAACTTTTTGTGTTTAAAATAGACCGCGTCTATTAATGTGTGATACTTTTTTTATAATCAGAATTAATAATTATTAGTACTATAAAGAATTATTATGTAATTTAGATTTAATTTTTGGAAATTTGTAAATTAACTGTGTTAACAGAGTTTCAGATAGTGCGTACTCGTGCTTGTAGGTCTTTATTCGTAACATAGGTTAGATGAGTTAGTATATATGCGCCACTTCCTGTTTATAAGATGTTGCCGTCTTTGCCCGCCATTTTGGCGGATAGTTTTAATACTTCCTATGAAATTATAGATTTGATTAGCATCTACACTACATTGAAATGGTTAAAAACCGTGCTAGCACAAATATTTGATCCTGATCACATTTTATGATCAGCAGAGCTGAATTTAAAATTTTCCAAAATTTAGAGGATTTTAAAAATTCAATCAGCCATGCTAATGACATGTTGTCCATTCTAATGATATATTCATATTTATCTGTGTCTGTGTATATAATAAGCGGAATAAATAAAATAATTTCCAAAATTTTATTAATAGTAATATTATTATTTTTAACTTAACACAAATAGGAATGAATGTGTGAAATTGTTTTTTTTTTAATTAACAGAATCAAATGTGGCAAACTAAACTTTAAACATTAATGTTATTTTTAAAAAATTTTTGATAATCTGGGATATAAACTGACAGATAAACCATATTTTTAGTTAATTAATTCTATCTAGAACGATTCACTGAAACTAAAAAAGGCAGCTCGAGAACTACATAGCATAGGAGAATTAATTTTCTCCACAACCTCTTTTAACTGAGAGTGATGGATGTCCTTGTAAAGTGACCATTTACATTTTTTTTTATCTTTTGTTGAGTGCATAACATCAACTTCAACATAATCAAATTTTATGGATTTTACCTCTACTGGATATAAAATATTATCGTAGGTTACAACAATTCAGTCACCAACTTGCAGTTTAAAAGAATCTAAAACAATCACAAAAATTTAGTAGACCGCTGACAGCTTAATGCTTAGAACAACACACTAGGCCTATTTAGTGTTATTAATATTTTTTAATGTTTAACATTTCAGCTCAAGTTATATAAGTGAGTGTAAAAATTTTACCTTCAAAGACTTGACGGTCGAGAGACTGATCAATGTTTGCAGCAGTTGCTCTACATTCTGATTCCAAATTCATTGATATAAGTTAATAATTGTTATATAAATTTTACAAGAAAAACAGCTTAGTTTTCTGAAAACAACTTTATTGCTATCTTTTTGCCACACAACTTGGTGTACTTGCATCGATCCTTTCACTGGTTTAAGGTTCTGGGTGGTTGATTTTATGTTGACTTCTTCTTCTTCAATAAGATTTTTATCAATTTTTATCGAAGATATTTTATTAGTGTTTAATTTCAAATCACTAAAACACTTTCAAAATCAGAAATGTCTTTCCCTTCGGAGACTAGTCTGTCAGATACTCTTTTTAATGTGCCTCCAACTCCGTCAGGAGCACCTTTACAATGCCCTGACTCAAAGTAGTTCCATGTTATGAATCTAATGGTTGGAAAAAGACTAGGGAAATGCTTGTAAATTATGGCATACATTGTTTTATTCCTGTATTGTGCACTGGGACAGTCAAAAAGAAAGTGTATTGAATCTATACACGGTGATTTAAGTAACTCGTTCAAAATTATTGGCCGTAAGTGTGCAGCTATAGCATAAAGATCATGACGAAAAGAAGCAGACAAACTACAAAATGCATCCTTGGATTTACATGAATAGATTATCCCAGTATGTAAAGTAATTTGCTGCCTAGAGCCTCCAAACTGCACAGCTTGGGATTCTGATGCATACTTGCATTGGCAATTTTCTGAAAAGTCTACGTGAATAAGTAGCTCATTCGTTTTCAGATTATTTTTAAAATTCTTAATCTCTTTATATTGGTGTTTTATATTTAAGGTATAATTAAGAAAACTAGGGATATATTTTTCAAGTTCTCTTACCAGTTGGCCAATATAGCACAAAGTGTTATCTTTAGTCGTTTTTGTTTTTGTTTTGTTTTGTTTTGTTTTAGTGCTAAATGATATTTCCTTCTTACGAACCCACTTCTGATAAGTTGTACTGTGATTATAGTTAAACTCCAAGTATAAAACTGTATTATTTTTACATCTATCACAGAATCTTTTAAGGGAGACCTCATTTTGAGTAGAACATGTTAGGCTTTTCACCATGTCTTCAACATCTTTTACACGAATAACATTTAAAGTGTAAAGCCTTTTTAGTAGAAGTCTGATATTTTTTTTTTTTGGCGTCGCCGTGGATCAATGTAGTAAGCGTAAGACTACGGATCCCAAGGTCCCGGGTTCAAATCCCGACACGGCTGACTGCTTGAAAAATGGTAGGTGAGCATTTTTCACAAAAATTACGCCCTCGTTCGGATGAGAGGTTAAATGGAGGTCCCGTGTGTGAGTGTTGTCACGCAACGTTAAAGATCCCTACCTTGCCTGGAACGGCAAGGGTTCCGCATAATTCTAAATTTCCAGGCAACAAAAAACTCGCCTCCTGGCCAATGTAGTACCAACAGGTGGAGCATTGGAAATGTAATTGAACTGTAAACCTTTCTTCATATTTTTAATTTGTTCTCGTCTATTCCTAGTGTTGTCCCCTCTACTTTTTACGTTGAACTCGTTGGTCTCTGTTGTTCATATCATTAATTGATTTTAACTTTCCTGCCTTTTTTGCTTTCATGTATATTTCATGTTTTTGTTCTTTTAGGTTCTGCAACCTTTTACTATCTACTTTTATGTGCTCTCTTCTTTTCTTCTCGCATTTTATCTTTCTTTTCAGCCTTTCTTCATTACTCAACACAATACACTTAGCCATTTTTCTAATACTGCAAAAAATTGTTCTCAAGTATTAATTTTGTTAAACACTGAGGTTTATTGTATGATATAAATTCTATATATATATATATATATATATATATATATATATATATATATATATACGTTTCGGTGATAATTTACACCTTAATTACAAAAAAAGACTTTTCTTAGAATCATTTCATATAAACCAAGAACAAAATTCCATCAATCACAAAGAAGACATCAATAATTTACATACAGTTTACTCATACCTATACACTTTTAATTCAAAAAAATATACTAACTATAATGATATTGCTTACACACAGAATTCTATTTAATGTAAGTCAAAAGTCAACCAGTTTACTACACCTGTAAAAATATATGATTTTAAAATCTAACTATTTTTATGCAACCCACCATACAAAAAATTTTTTTACAAATAAACCACATACTACTATTTAAATAAAAAAATATAATCAAATAGTGTCATAATTTGTTGTTTGATGTCATCCTTGATCCTACATTTTGTCAAATAAGTGAACTGACATTTCATTCAAAATTAATTTTAATTCTTAATCAGTAATATGACAAGCTTCCTTCTGTTACTTTTATTATGGGTGAATACATAAAATAATTTTATCAAGTAATAAGTAAGTTAAACATATATTACCTGTTATATGAATTACCTATTTATATACTTTTTCATGTAGATCGAGGATTAAGGTGTAAATTATCACCGAAACGTACGATTTAATACAAATGATACACATTTAATGTTTTGTGTTTAATTTATGAGCGACTTTATCCCAAGAACCAAAAAACAAAATATATATATATATATATATATATATATATATATATATATATATTTCATTAAACAAAGGACTTCAAATAACAAAAATCCTGAAACTATGTCGTTAGAATGGACACAAGTCATTAGCATGGATATAGTACGTCCATGCTAATGACTAAGCATCTGCCCATGCTAATGACAAAAATCAAAATGGTAGGCATTTTTAATCACAGGTGTTACGTTTAAGAAACTACAAATTCATGTAGATTATTTACGTATCATATGGTACTTACTTAGGCACAGTAGTAGATTGTAATTGTTTTCCAACTTTGTTAAAACTTGACCATGCTAATGATACTTAATTTATAAACCATCAAACTTGTTGACAGATTTATTATAACTAGCACCACAATGAACAACAAACAAGTAGGTCAACTTCACTCTCAAAATGGTTGTTGAACAAGACCGACATATGCAGTAATGTATAGAATAAAACATTTAAATTCCATAGCTTTGGTTGATATTTAAAAATGTCCATGCTAATGACAGAAACCTTGAGGGACAACCTTGGTGCCCTATTTGTGGCACTAAATAGAGTAAAATAAACACAAAAATGGTTTCCCTTATTCTGCTTTATATTAGTTCACTAATATAAATCATTTCATCAGATCTGGATAGCAGAACTCGAAACGGCAATTTATCTGTTTGTTCTAAATTATTCTAAAACATACTAGAATTCACAAATAATATTCTAGTGATATCATGTTGTAACCGAAATAACTCTTAAATACAAAAGCCCTGTGCCTGGCAATCAACTTTATTTGAAAATGTCACGCCACAGAGTGCCCACCAATTATCTCTTCTGTACCGATGTTTGGCTAACATTCTAATGTAATTTTTCTGTTCGGAGGCAGACTAATCGGCGCTACATAATATATAATCGGACTGCTTATGGCGCCCTTGTGCAAATTTGCACCTGGCGACACAAATTTTTATTACATAATACCTAACGGTACACGATTAGTTAAAGACGTGCACACACTTCTTTATGTTTATTTAAAACACTTTTAAAAATTTAAAGGTAGTCTTACACAAGAAAACTTGATTTGTAAAAAGAATTATATTGAAAAAAATATTTACAGGATAACAAAATGAAACAAAATAAATTAAAACGTATGTTAAGCGGAATTTTTCGTACTTTACTTTTTGCAAATATTAAATTTGATCATCAATATCCAATTCTTTTAGTACATCAGATTCTGCAAACATTAAGAAAAGGGTACGTAGTCAATTTGATTCAATCGCCGTTCTTAGATAATTTTTAATTATTTTCAATTAGAAAACAAATCTTCTGTCAAGTAACAAAAACCTTCATTATTAATAAAGTATTGTAGCGGGCTACTATTAACGCGTTTCACTAATTTAAAACAAGGCATGACAAGTCTCACTGTTCACGTCTAATTAACAGTACATGCCTTATTTATAGATAATTTCAGTCTAATTAACAATGAAGCACTATCACACTAATGCTATTTACAAGCACTAATATCTTCTTAAACTAAATTTTTAACCATAGGTGTATTAACAACACTAACACTACTATAATTTATATATTACACTTTTGTCTATTTATGTATTCTACAAGCTGGCAGTACAATATACACGTTCACATAACACAAGTTTATATTTACTCTTGGATCTGCAAAAGCGTAACTAATTAACTTTACACGATAAAATTTATATTCGACATTTAGATATAGACCAACTCTGTACTTCATCAGCGGTCTTATATATACCCTAAATTAAATAGATGATTCATACTTCGGTATATCCCAGAAATTCGAAGCTGCTGTAGAATATACATTGCTTATGGCGCTTGTGTGTATGACGGGTTGCCTAATAGTAGCTCGTAGCACTGCTCCCTCTTTAAAACCGTTACGTCTCGTAACTGTAAATACATTTTGACGCCAATTCGATGATTAATGACGGTATCGGCAGCTATGTCCTCTGGTGCATCCACCACGTCGTTGGAAATAACAGTAAACACTCTTTTCTTGGTCTTGGTAAGCAACCGGTCGATAGCAACAAACAAGGACCTAGACGTTGGTTCCTTGGAAAATTATTTCTGGCATATTTTGGACTATTCTCCAATCTTGCGATCCAGTTCACAACCTAGCTTGGGCACCGCTGGTATGTTACTCCATTTTCCATTATCTGAGCCTTAAGATTCAGCAAAGCCTCCCAAAGATGTCCATAAGTAGGTCTCTGCTATGAAGAATTTTTGGTGACCAGATAGTAAACATAACGATTTCTATCCTGAAGAACCAAAGATTTTCCTACGGTTAGCTGCTGTTGTACTAATTCATCCACACTTCTTCTTGAAAACAACAGCTATCCATCTTGACATTTGCAGATCTTGAGCTACACAATGTGCTAGGGAATACCCTTCTGGTGCTCTAAACCGATTTTGCTGTTTTTCAACAACAACGCCAAATCTCGCCCTAACGAAACCACCGTACGCCATGAAACTCTCAAAATCTACATTTGGCTCATGATTAATAAGTCTTCAAACACCTATACATTATAGAAAATGTAGAAAAAGTGATTAGTTGGCAAGAATATATAGGAAATTTATATGCAGGAGAAGAACTAACAGTACTAGAACAGGAATGAAACATTGAAAAGGATGACTTGGGATATCCCATACGTAGAGTTGAGTTTGAATTAGCATTAAAAGTTCTGAAAAGGAATAAAGGGCCGGGTATAGATAAAGTGCAGGCAGAAACTCTAAAGCCCGCTGGACAAGCAGTAACAGACGTTTCTTCCAACTTATAAGCTATATGTATGAGGGAAGGGAGATACGCAAAGATCTCAAACGTAACATCATAGTCATTATATCACAAAAGAGAGACGCGAATAGATGTGAAAATTTTCGAACAAATTTGACGGCACACATGTCAAAAATATTAACTAGAATTGTACAAAGACGGATGGAAAAACAGGATGAAGAAATACCAGGAGAAGATCAATTTGGGTTTAAGCGAAACAGGGGAACACGGGAGGCTATTCTAGCTCTGAGGGTGATAATGGAGAAAACAATAGAAAAAGGAGAAAGCGTGTATATCGTGTTTGTATTTCTGGAAAAAGCATTTGACAATATACAATGGAAAAAAATGTTCGATATATCCAAAAAGCTTCGAATGAATTAGATGGATAGACGGATAGTGCATAGTTTATACAAAAAGCAAACAGCGATAATAGAATTAGAACAAAAATGTAGAGAAGTAAGTATTAGGAAACGAGAGAGACAGGGATGTGCCATATCCTCGTTAATTTTTAACTTATGCATCGAAGAGGCAATGAATACTGTCAAATGTAAGAAGACATTTGGAATTTTACGCAGGGACAAAAGATTGATATGCTTAGACTTGCAGATGATATAGCGATATTAGCATCGAGCAAGTAAAATTTAGAAGTAAACTCTCAATGAAATGGAAACAGTTCTAACAGAAAGATATGGTATATAGATTAACAAAAATAAAACTAAAGTAATAGTATGCCAAGGAAGGAAAAATGAATCAAAAACTAGAATACAAATAGGAAATGAAAACTAACAAGAGGTAAAAGCGCAAAAGATATGAAACAGAGATTAGCACAAGGTCGTACTTCATTTAACAAGAAAAAGCAACTACCGTGTTCAAAGACAACAAACATAGAAGTAAGGAAAGAATTGCTTAAAGCATATGTGTGGAGCACAGTACTGTACGGCTATGAAACTTAGACAGTTGGAGAGGCGAACAGGATAATGATAGAAAACTTTGAAATGTGGTGCTACAGACGTATGATGGACAGACAAAGTTAAGAACAAAGAGGTTTTAGAAATGGCAGGGGAAGAAAGTAATATGTAGAAAACCGTAAAGAATAGGAGATATAGGAATATAGGTCACATACCAAAGCATGAGGGAATAGTGCCGAATATATTAGAAGCAGATATAAGAAAAAAGAGAGGTTTAGGTAGACCTAGGTTGGGCTATTGCACACAGATAGTCCTAGATGAGAATTTCAGGGAAATGTGTAGGCTAGCTCAGAATAGAAATCAATGGAGGTACGCGTCCAACCAGCTACAAGAAAACCTAATGACAAAAAAAAATAATTGTACTTAAACCTAATGATAATTATAAGCAACCACAGATGTTGGTTTTGCAATATTCTCAACTAATGTTAATTGTACGAAAGGATTTATTGGAAAAGTATTAACTCGGCAAATGTTGGGTATCTTGGTAGCCGCAGGTTGCTTAACACCCTTGACATACTACTGAATATCGCTGAAATATTGTATATATTTATAAAACAATAGAAGGAGAGCCGTACTGTATCTAATACGAAATAGAAGCGGTTATGTTCGAAGACAACAAACATAGAAACAAGGAAAAAATGTTGAAAACATATGTGTGGAGCACAGCACTGCGCGGCTATAAAATAGGGACAGTAGGAGAAGCAGACAGGAGAAAGGTAGAAGCCTTTCGAAATGTTATGCTTCAGATGTATGATGATAGATAAGCAAATTTAATAACAAAGAGGTTCTAGAAATAGTAGGGGAAGAAAGATAGCTGTGGAAAGCAAAAAATGGGATAAATAGAAAAACAGGACACGTTCTAGGGCAATTGGTAAATAGTTCGGGACATATTACAAGCAGAGATGGAAAAAAGAAGTAGAGGTAGACCTAGATTAGACTATTGCACGCTGATAGTGCTGTGGAAATTTCAGGGAAATGTGTAGGTTATCGCAGAATAGGAAACAATGGAGATACTCGTCTAACCAGTTCCAGGACCGAAGACCTAATGATGATGATGAAATTCAACTTGATGAAAATTGCCCGGCGGAGAAAAACAACAAATCACCTAAAGATTTCTCCATAGCGCAATATACCCACGATCGTATTCCTTATTATTCTGTTTTATCGGCGACCGTGCTGTAACACCCGCATAACCCTCTTCGTTTATTGGTCTATTCGTAATCACTAATTTATGCATGATTTACTGAATCGTATATATACTTTCCATTAATTGCTGTACCGACCCCTCTACCAAAATTAATCGGAAGCTGTTTTTCTCTTCGGACTCCCTCACTAACTTCTTTGTCTTCTTACTCGACATTGTATTAAAACTCTCGATTGTAAATTATTTGTTTTATTACCATAGAAAGATGAATATTTCATCCTACTCTTTACCTTACAAAATAACCCTAACTCTCCAAATCCTATCTGTTACGCCTTAATTTTATAGCCTAAATTTATGCTTTAATCGCCCACTCGTTGGAAGCCAAATGTGATGCCCAAAAGAATATTCTTATAACAATCGCAACAAAATCAAATACAAAATTAGACATCTATTAATATATAAGCAAACAAAACATTAATAAAGAAAACGTTTATCAATCTCTAAGAGTGCAATTTTTAGCACTCTTAACTATTAAAAAAAAATTGTTCGCTAAGTAACTTAGCCTACTTAATCCCTTACCGGCATTGGTGCTTAATTCTAGTTAGAAATCATCAAGCCATTCAAAGTAGTCACCAATTAAATTTCTCAAAACCGTATCGCCCCATGTGAATTACTTACATCCTGATTTATTCTTTGTATACAGCTGTGTCGCAGGTTACCGGTGAAAACTTGAATAGCTCTGTAGAACTCTTATAGAAGAGAATCACTGCATATACTACGCGGCTCAAGTGCAATCAATAACAAGAATAACACCCAAACTACCATAAATCATCACTTAATAATTGCGATAGCACTAATTTTATCAACCAATAAAATAACTATAATGGGATTTACAGTGGCGATCGTTAACCCTTACAATACTCGTACGGTGTTAACGAATGTACCACTCACAGTGCAGTAGCAGATCATAATTATTAAATTTACATCTTTTTGTGCTCTCGTAACATAGAGAATATTGACTCGCAACGCACTCGCAAAATACTAAACGATGACTGCCCTCCTTACACACTTTATGTCAGTCATCCCAAAGGATTAACCTTATACCTCAACTAAACCTGGCAAAAGGGTGACGTTATTGTTTTTTTAAACAACATGTACTCTTACGAATTCTTATCACTAATCTACCTCTCAATTATTGTAAAGAGTTCACATAAAGTATCTAGAACTACTCATCTACAAGGTTTTTAATTAATTATTAAGTTTTCATCAAACAGAAAGATGTACACGAAGATCTACCCGTGGTACATCCCAATCATTGCACCACATAGTGCATACATAAATGCAAAAAGTGCATAACAAACTTATTTTGTAATCAAGGCTTAAATTACAACTGAACCATGCGCCGCTCATCATGGCAGTTTATATTTTATCTCGAATGCACCTATTGTAATCTTCATAAAGCTCTTAAATGCAAACTCTTGTATCTGCCAATCAAGTCCATCGCCTATAGGGGCATATTAATCATCTTTTGTGCACAAGCGTCTTGCTTATATTTCTATGTAATTATTCTTGCCAGATGTAGAGTAAACGGCGCTACAATTGAATATTTTGCGTTAAAAAGAACAACAGCAACTACTAAGGTAGTCGCTAATCTTAATATGTACGTAAATATTATATTAATTTTTGCAACGTAAAAGTGGCTAATTTAAGAAGTAGGAATTATGAAATATATTAATATGAAATAATAATATCAAGCCATTTCGAATAGACCTGCACCTTGCCGAAGTTGTAGACTACTAGAACAGGTGAAATGGCTTGCGTGTTCAAATGAGCTAAAGAGCCAAACAACAGGTCTAACCAAAGCAGTAGGGTCGTTAGTGAGGAACTAGACTAAGACAGGTGCCCGAAAGCTCTTTTGATACTTAGATTGGCAAATACAATAGGGGTCGGTATGGCAGTCTAAGACACACTACCGCGATGTGGAAGGCAACGGGAAACCACCACGTTACCTCCCAAGTACACAGTTCATTTACATTTCCAATGCTCCACCTGTAGGTACTACATTGGCCAGGAGGCGAGTTTTTTGTTGCCTGGAAATTTAGAATTTTGCCGAACCCTTGTCGTTCCAGGCAAGGTAGGGATCTTTAACGTGCATGACACTCACACACGGGACCTCCATTTAACCTCTCATCCGAACGAGGGCATAATTTTTGTGAAAAATGCTCACCTGCCATTTTTCAAGCAGTCGGCCGTGTCGGGATTTGAACCCGGGACCTTGGGATCCGTAGTCTTATGCTTACTACATTGATCCACGGCGACGCCTCCCAAGTACACAGCGTACCTAAATTATAATAACATGATGGCATTCTCTGGGGTAAAAGATTCCGGAGTTAAAATAGTCCCCCATTCGGATTTTCGGGAGGAGACGATCGGATGCAATCGGAAAATTAAAAATAAGAGTCGGGAATATTTTGCGAGTCAGAGCGTGGAATATATTATAGCCCCGCCGGTGCGGTACGCGAGTCACTACAGTTAGGTTATGTTGATTTAACACCTTCTCAAAAGGTTATTCCAGGTTCCTGGTAAATTAAATTAGGTCATTATCTAAAAGAATTTAAATTAGAAACACCATTTTTATAATATTACCAGAATTACTTGGATTTGCAATACATTTTAAAAAATATTCACAAAAATCAATAATCAATATGGCAGCTCATACCAAATTAGCAAACAGCTGTCATTTCATTTCAAATGATTGACATAGTAACTTATAGTGTTACCAACTTATATTTTATAAATTAACAGTTATTGAACATTTATATAATTATTTATGTTTTTAAGTGAGAAAAGATATGGGAAGATAAGAAAAGAAATGTTTTTAATCTGAAACAACGTTGGATTGCGCCACTATTATAACCCCGTCGTTACGATACGCGCGCCACTACAGTCAGTTGGTAGCAATGTTAAATAATTGTAAAAATGACGCGCAAATAAAAGATTACGTCATATGAATGTTCGAATTATTACAACATAATAAAAAAATTTATACTAATTTTAAGGAAAACCAAAAGGGTACTCACGTAAACTGCAGGGCTTCTCCAGCATTACTCCATGATGGCGGGCTCCGTTGATCTTTTTCGGGCGTGGGTATTCGTTGGGCCCGGTTGAAACCAAATTCAAATTTGTCTTCTTCCTATTTGTAGAGGGGCGACAGGAAACTGGTATAAGGAACGATAATTGTTAGAAATGGGAGGAAACCTACATCTCAAAAAAGAAAACACGATAAGACACAAAGATAACTACATTCGTTGGCGTCTCGGTCACCAGTCTCGACACGTCTCCCGGAAATCACCACCACTCTTCTAGGCACACCGCGTCGGCGCAATCCCGCGCAAACGCACTGTCTAAAGTGACGAAAATACGCGCACGTCTTTTTAAATCCTTGACGCAAAATCCTTACAAATTAAAACTAAATTTAGAAATGTTTACGGCTGATTTCGGCACGTAGCAATCGCGACAAAGCCATAAAAGGAAAAACTTAAAATGAAACTGACTGTTAGCACAGTAACAGCTTAAAATCTAGATCCTAACTAATCTACATAAATCCTAACTTAAATCTCACAAAATGTTTATTTGAGGCGCCATCTTGTTTTTTCGACCGATAACACGCCTTCCGGATTACCGGGAAACTGAAAAGTGCACACACGAGTCTTTGGTGTAACGCAGTTATAATCGACAGCACAAATTTGTCGGAGAGCATGAAACACTACTTAAACTAAAACAAATGCGACAAGTCGCCTAACCTATATACTAACCTAAAGCTAACATTACAGTTACCTAAGTGCAGACGCACATGAGCGTTGCATCTAGACTGTTTCTTCGTTGGCAAAAAAAATGCCCAAATTTAAAAATGCTCAAAAGAGTGAATTACTCTACACTCTAGAAAATTTTTAGTTACTGGTACTCTGGTTTAATAAACAATATACATCAAAACTTGTCCGTGACAATTACCACACAATTAAACGATGTAAGAAAAATACTGAAAACAAAATAATATGTTGTAGAAAAGGTGCGAGGATTAATTAAATGAAGCGACAGAGTTATACTGGGAGACCTAGAGAATACAGCGATATATAACTAACGGTAAGTTCAAGGAAAAATCATTTAGAAGCAAAAATATAGGCAGTTTAAGGTAAATAAGTTAAACGTGTAAAAGGTATATGGTGTATACGAGTAGGAGTAAGTAATTAAAGATACTAATTGATAGTAAAAACAAAAAACATTCGGTAAATCGTTAAGGAAATAAAACGTGAAAAAAAATTTGGATGTACGTAGGTTTGAACGATTTTAAAAATAATGTTATGCCATCTAGTGTGTTTTAAATCGATATGTGAAGAGATAACAGTAATCAAAACTCGAATTACTGATAAAATCGTTGAAGAACGGAAAGATATCTTGTAACACATATACTTGCTACGATGACAAGCTCTCCTTTGAGCTTTACCTAGACTAATGAAGAAAACTTCCAACATCATTCTTAAAAAAAATGATTTACAAATTGCTAAAGCGACAAACTTACCTCTGAAGTCTCGTTTAGACAAGTAATGCTAAGCGACCAACTCTTGACGAGTTTCGTCTAGACTTACATACAGCTGCGCGACTAACTTGGAAGAAAAATCTCGCTTAGGCCAAATAGATCTTACAATGCTGCGTTGGAATATCGCTATATCTAAAAAATATGTTATCAAAACAAAATCATACTCGCTACACAAAAGAAATATTCTTTGATACATGTATAGAGAAAACAGTATTCCAAATTATTAAAATATTCTTTTGATATTGCGGGATTTATCAACAACTACCGTAAATGAGCTTAAATACAAAACGTTATTAACCCTTCATTATTGCAGTGTTTAAAGGAGCAGATATAAAGAAATCCAGTTTATTACAGCGTTTTGAAAGGTAAAAGATATACTTAGATAATTGCGTTAGCTGTATTTGAAGACAAAATTTTCCTTAAAAAGGGATTTGTAGGTTATAGTTGTTTAAGTTACCAAGAAAACACTTTTAGCACGATATCAGAGTAAGATAGTGTTTAAAGGAAAAGGTATAACAAAATTACGTTACTATAACGTTTTAGAAAATAGAAGATATGCTAAAAAATCAGTTAATTACAAAATCTATATTTCGAGAAGGAATTTTCTTTATGAAGATAATTGTAATTAATAATTGATTATTTAGGTTATAAAGAGACACTCAAAATCATAGAAAAATACAATATTATATGTGTTATTTAAACGGTAGCTTTGAAAAATTGATCTCAAAATACTAAAAAAACCTGAGGTTTATAATGTTTATTTAATTGACTTAGGTATATTTCTAAGGAAATTTTTACTCACAGGGAATGTTAAATTAAGGTATTTATTTTATAGCTAATATACTTACAGGAAAAACTTATGTAATCCAAACACCAGAGTTAGGTTATGTTGATTTAACACCTTCTCAAAAGGTTATTCCAGCTTCCTGGTAAATTAAATTAGGTCATTATCTAAAAGAATTTAAATTAGAAACACTATTTTTATAATATTACCAGAATTAATTGGATTTGCAATACATTTAAAAAAATATTCACAAAAATTAATAATCAATATGGCAGCTCATACCAAATTAGCATAACAGCTGTCATTTCATTTCAGATGATTGACATAGTAACTTATAGTGTTACCAACTTATATTTTATAAATTAACAGCTATTGAACATTTATATAATTATTTATTTTTTTAAGTAAAAAAAGATATGGGAAGATAAGAAAAGAAATTTTTTTAACCTGAAAAACGTTGGATTGCGCCACTATTATAACCCCGTCGTTAGAGTACGCCAGCCACTACAGTCAGTTGGTAGCAATGTTAAATAATTGTAAAAATGACGCGCAAATAAAAGATTACGTCATATCAATGTTCGAATTATTACAACATAATAAAAAAAGTTATATTAATTTTAAGGAAAACCAAAAGGGTACTCGCGTAAACTGTAGGGCTTCTGCAGCATTACTCCATGATGGCGGGCTCCGTTGATCCTTTTCGGGCGTGGGTATTCGTTGGGCCCGGTTGAAACCAAATTCAAATTTGTCTTCTTCCTATTTGTAGAGGGGAGACAGGAAACTGGTATAAGGACCGATAATTGTTAGAAATGGGAGGAAACCTACATCTCAAAAAAGAAGACACCATAAGACACAAAGATAACTACATTCGTTGGCGTCTCGGTCACCAGTCTCGACACGTTTCCCGGAAATCACAACCACCCTTCTAGGCACACCGCGTCGGCGCAATCTCGCGCAAACGCACTGTCTAAAGTGACGGAAATACGCGCACGTCTTTTTAAATCCTTGGCGCGAAATCCGTACGAATTAAAACTAAATTTGGAAATGTTTACGGCCGATTTCGGCACGTAACAAATATTAGAAGTATGAAGCAAATAGGTAAGTAAGGGAACCTAAAAATCGAAATGAATAGGTTATCACTAGACATAGTAGGAATCAGCGAAGTTCGGTGGCCAGAGGCGGGAAATTTTTGGAGTGGAGACTTCAAAATAATTCATACAGGAGCAGAGGAAGAAAATTTGGGTGTGGGGATAGTTATGCGGAAAAAGATAGGATACTGTGTAGAAAATTACTTACAAAAAAACGAAAAAGTACTCATGGTTAGATTAGAATCTAAGCCGGTAAACACAGTAATAATACAAGTATACATGCCCAGTGCCCTAGCTACAGTGACGAAAAGGTAGAAGTGATCTACAAAGATATCAAAGACATATTAAGATACGTAAAAGGACACGAAAATTTAATAATTACTGGCAATTTTAATGCAGTGGTAGGTGAAGGTAGGGAAGGAGCGGCCGTAGGTTTATTTGGTTTAGGCACGAGAAACGACAGGGGAAATAGGCTGGTAGAATTTTGTGACAAGAACAACTTAGTCATCCCAAACACATTATTTCAACATCATGCTAGAAGACGATATACGTCGAAGATGCCAGGAGATATAGGAAGATATCAAATAGATTACATTCTTCTTAGACAACGGTTTAGGAATCAAGTAAAAGGCTGTAGAAGCTACCCAGAAGCAGATATAGACACTGACCACAACATCGTGATTATGAAGGCCTCTCTTAAATTAAAAAATTTGAAAAAAAGAAACGCAAAAAGGCACTTGGACTTAGAGACTCTAAAAGATAAAGATATTCAAGAAAGATTCGAAAAAAGTCAAATGAATTGCTCAAAGATACCGAGAAAATATCTGATACTAAGGAAGTAGAAATAGAGTGGAATAACATTAAATCCAGCCGCAGGTATTCTAGGGTATACACAAAAAGAGAATAAGGAACCATGGATAACAAAGGATATCTTGAATTTAATAGAAGAAAGACGAAAATACAAAAATAAATCAGACGAAACAGGAAAACAAAGATACAACTCATAAAATGGGAAATTATTCCCAAATGTAGGAAAGCTAAAGAACGCGGGATTGATGATAAGTGCAAAGAGGTACAAACTAAGATGGAAGTAGGAAAAACAAATGAAGCATACAAACTAATTAGAATCAATTTTAGGGATATAAAACCGTATAGCAAAAATATAAGGGACGCGAGAGGAAACGTCATTATAGAAAATGTAGAGAAAGTGGGTAGATGGCAAGAATATATAAGGAATTTATATGCAGGAGAGGAACTAACTGCATTAGAGCAGGAATCAGACATTAAAAATGATCACTTGGGATATCCTATAATACTTAGAGATGAGTTTGAATTTGCATTAAAGGGTCTGAAAAATGGTAAGGCGCCAGGTACAGATAAGGTGCAAGCAGAAACTCTAAAAGCCGCTGGACAAGCAGTAACAGAACGCCTCTTCCAACTTGTAAGCTATATGTATGAGACAGGCGAAATACCCAAAGATTTCAAACGTAGCATCATAGTAACTATACCAAAAAAGAAAGGCGCGGATGGATGTAAAATTTTTTGAACTATACGTTTGACAGCACACGTGTCAAAAATATTAACTAGAATTGTACAAAGACGAATGGAAAAACAGGCTGAAGAAATACTAAGAGAAGACCAATTTGAGTTTAGGTAAAACAGGGTGTTCCCCTGTTTAATATTTAACTTGTACATTAAGAGGCAATGAATACTGTCAAATGCAGGAAGACATTTGGAATTACTATGCAGGGACAAAAAATGGATAAGCTTAGATTTGCAGATGATATAGCGGTATTAGCGTCTAGCAAGGAAGAGTTAGAAGCTGCTCTTAATGAAATAAAAACGGTTCTAACAGAGAGATACGGTATGAAAATTAACAAAACTAAAGTACTAGTATGCAAAGAAGGGGAAAATAAATCAAAAATAAGAATACAAGCGGTTAAGGATTTCTGCTACCTAGGAAGCCAAATAACGCAAGATGGGAAAAGCACAGAAGATATAAAACAAAGATTAGCACAAGACCGTGCTACATTTAACAAGAAAAAGCAACTACTGTGTTCAAAGACAACAAACATAGAAACAAGGAAAGGATTGCTTAACGCATATGTGTAGAGCACTGCACTGTACGGCTGTGAAGCCTGGACAATAGGAGAAGCGGACAAGAGAAAGGTAGAAGCCTTTGAAATGTGGTGCTACAAACGTATGATGAAGATATCATGGACAGACAAAGCTAAGAACGAAGATGTACTAAAAGTGGTAGGGGAAGAAAGAAGTATGTGGAAAACGGTAAAAAATAGGAGAGATAGGATAATAGGCAACATACTACGGCATGCGGGAATAGTGCGGAATATGTTAGAAGCAGAGGTAGGAAAAAAAAGAAGAAGAAGTAGACCTAGGTTAGACTACTGCACATAGATAGTGAAAGATGTAGGCTGTAGGAGTTTAAGGGAAATGTGTAGGCTAGCTCAGAATAGAAATCAATGAAGGTTCGCATCCAACCAGTCCCAAGATGGATAAATTAATGACGAAGAAAATAACTGTACTTAAACATGATGGTTAGTATAAGCAACTACAAGAATTGGTTGGGCAATATTCTTGAATATTGTTAATTGTGTGAAAGGATTTACTGGAAAACCATTATTTCGGCAAATGTCTAAGTGTTGGGGGCTCTTGGCAGCCACAGGCTGTTTAACCCCTATACTGAATCTCGGTGAAATAGGTCATAAAATTAGAAAACAATAGAAGGGATACCGAGCTGTATACATGCTGTGTGAGAATTTCAGGGAACTGTGTAGGCTAGCTCAGAATACAAATACGTGCTGGTACGTATCCAAACAGTTTTGAGACGGAAAATCTAATAACGAAAAAATAAGCACAGATAAATCTAATGATTATTATAAACAACTACAGGTGTTGGTTGTGAAATATCTGCAACTAATGTTGACCGTGCGAAAAGATATATTGGAAAATATATTAAATCGGTAAATGTTTAAGTGCTGGGGGAACTTGGCAGCCACAGACTGCTTACTCCTCTTCACAACCATTGAATGCCGGAGCAATGGGGTATATAATTGTAAAACAATAGAAGGGGACCGAACTGCATATAACAAGAAAGAACAGCGCCTATGATGAAAGACAACAAACATAGAACAAGAAGAAAAGTGTTGAGAGCATATGTGTGGAGCACAGCACAGTATGACTATGAAATACGGGAGTCTGAGAAGCAGACAGAAAAACGGTAGCAGCCTTTTGAAATTCTGTGCTTCAAATGTATGGGGATGATAGCATGGACAGACAAAGTTAATAACAAATAGCTAATAGAAATAGTAGGGGAACACGGATATCTGGGGGGAAAAATAGAAGAAATAAAAGGGCAGAATACGTTCTAAGGCATTTTTGGGGAATAGTATAGGATATATTACAAGCAGAGATAGGAAAAAAGTGGTAGATGTAGACCTAGATCAGATAGTGATAGATGCAGACTGTGCAAATTTCAGGAAAATCTGTAGGTTAGTTCAGAATAAGAAATAATGAAGATACGCGTCTAACCAGTTGCAGGACTGAAGACCTAATGATAATGAATAATATCAAGAGTACATCATTTCAGGAATGTCCATAATTACTGGGATTTACAACTAGTTCCCTTAAAATTCTTTCAATACATTAAGGTGCATTTGCAGACAAAAACAGTATTTCAAATAAACGATAAAATTGCAAAGCATTAATTAAGAAAGGCAATCGTATAGATATTAGTTGTAATCGATGCATGCATATGCTGTACTATAATAGGGTATTCGAAAATTTTTCACGCTTTGACTAATCTGTTTTTAGTAAATTATTCTTCAACAAATCATTGAGTGTATTATTTTTCGATAAACCGTTTTCGGTCAGTTCTTTTTCGGTAAATTTTTTGGTTTGATTAATACGCGGAAATAAAATGTAACTGAAAGTTGGAGGACAGTAGTATCTCACAACCTTGTCTTAAATAATTATTCCGACGACCACGTATGAAAACAACAGATTGCACACTACTAATTTATTTAGAAAGTGACGTATATCACTCTAGGGTGCGAAAGTAAATATCACTCTAGAGTGCGAAAGTAAACATCACTGTAATGTTGAAATGATTTTCAACTCTAGAGTGTATGACGAACGAGATATTAGTACATTAACTACCTAGACCACTCAACATGCCCAATGCCAAAAACACGATGTATAGTTTGTTCGACATAACCACTAAACGATCGCACGACTTTGCATCAAGACAAGGTGTTTAAGGGAAAGAGTGACAGTGTACGTTTCTTTAAAATATCTTTCCTAATTTTTTTTTCATTAGTTGTGGTCTTCGGAAAAATTGTGTACAGTACTCGTGTCGAAAGTGCCATTTCACATCGTGGGATTGTCGCAGTTGACTGACGCCTTGTGCGACAACTCTCCCACTCGTGCGAAATGGGACACTTTCTACACTAGTAATATAATATACTATAGAAATGTAGCCTCATGTAAATGAGTTAATAGAATTTTAATTTGTAGACCTATATGAATCGCAACGGTAAAGATGATATCTTGTTTAAAATAAAAATTCCTGTTTCCTTCTTGAACAGATTTCGAGCGCCCTCTCCCCTCCCCCGCATTATTACTGATAAAACTGGAAGGAAGTTCGTGTCGTATATCATCCGTAAGATGGCAGGGATCTCTTACTTTGATATCGAACAATCGATCTTATTTGCCCTTCGGTTAATATTTCTCATGCAAAACAAGTTCATATATATGACTTTCATTTAGTTTTAGTATCTATAAAAATACAAGTTTATAACATATATTTATGTAAACTACTTAAGGAATGAAAACATAAAGTAGCAAAACAAGTTGTTTTAGATAAAAGACGTATTACATATATATGGGTGAATAATATGAGAAAAAACCAATTAAATTTTAGATTTTTAAGTCTTAGATACACCTGTTTAATGCAACCATCATGAAATTTAATGTTTCCAACATAATTTTGAAATTCGTATCCCGTCAAAATAGACGAAAGGAGTATAATATCATAATAAAAGCTTTTTTACTAGTGGTCTAGCAAAGTTTATGAACTATAAAAAGTGCTATTAACTACCGTATTACTCAAACATTAAACTCAAAATATCTGTATTAAATATTTAATTGGAATTTACTTTTTACTGCTCTTAGCTATCTAATAAACAGAACGATTTATTAAAGCACGGAAATGATAGTTAAAATTATAACAAAAATTACGTTTTTTAATCTTAATGAAGTAATTATAAAACTTCCGAAACGAATTTAGCTATTTAGGTAGTTAATAAGTATAAGATTTACAATTACCAAATTACGCCACCCCAAGACGAATGATTATTGCGCTAAGATTGAAGAGAAATCGGCGAGGACCAATTTAGTTTTTAGAAAAATTGTGACTTTTTGAAAATCATAGTAATTTCGAGTAATTTTTGAAAAGAGACCAGCTGCAGAAACCACTGCGTGCAAACCATTCCTCAACCTTGGTAATGTTTTTGTAGGTATTGCGAAAATAGCTTGTTCGGGACATTAACCGAAGCAAAGATTATATAGTCCAGTACGTGGGAGTTTTTGAATGCAAAAGGTGGCGTAGTAGCGATTTTTAGTATGTTGTTAGACTTGGGGCCCTAATGAAAAATCCAAGTTTTCGACCTCGAGGTGCATGCGCTCGAGTCGCCATCTTGGATTTTAGGTACAAAAATTTGGTTTCTTGATAATAACTCAAAAACCGTGGCTTTTACGACAAAAGATATCCTATACAAAGTTAAAGAGGACAAAATTTCCCACATTTTTTGTAGAAAATTTTTTTTTATAGCACACATTTGTTAGGAGTTATAGCTCCGTGAAGTTGCACTATTTGAAAAAAAATGCGGAACCTTCATTTTGGTTGAGATTTATTTTATTATTGTTATGATATATATGTTATGATATATATCATTATATTTTTAGATAATTATAAAAAATAACTAAAAGGCGCTTGAATATTATCATTTATCAGTATTATACTTTTCGTAAACAAAGTTAAAAGCGAAAAGTATACCGCATTTTTTTTTAAATTTAAGAATAAGTAAATTATGATTTTAGAGCGTTACAAAAATTAATTTCTACTACATTTTGGTACGTTTCGATGGTCCGGGTTGGTTATTGTCGGCGTCCTGGTCGTAGATGTCTGTGTCCTGGTCGTAGTTTTGGTCTGTAGCCTGAAAAATGTCGTCATGCTCGTCCTCGCTTTTAATGCGAATTCCCGGCATATTTCCGTAAGATTCTTCATTGCAGAAGCCACATACAACCGAACATTTAAGTCCAGTCTTTCGGCAACTGCATGCCCCACCACACCTCTTTTTGCAGTTACAGGATACCGATTTTAATAATAAATCGGGAGCTGGTATTTCCGCCATTGTTATGGGAGTGAGCCCGTAAGCTCACTTCCAACCCCAGTCTTCAGGATTTTTCTCTATGCCTCTCCATTTTTGTACTTGGTGGTATGTCCTAAAGGCGTGGAATTGCGCCGCGTCTTTTGTAGGTGACAAAGAGGCAAGATTCAATTTGCTTTTCAGCGTAGATTTGGCGAAGCGTTGGGAACTAATCTCTTCCAAACTCTCTTTATCCATGTTGCCACCATATAAAGCTACAAGAAAGCGTACTCCGGACTCTGCAATCTTCTCTGGCGTGACATCTTGTTGGTTGATAATTTTAATTATTTCAGGAACCGTTCTGTTCTTTTCTATCTGCGCACATAATTTAGTTTTTCCCTGATTGAATAGGGATGACGTAGTGTCACCACCGCTGAAGGCATGCAAGAACAGAATGTGCTTGGCTGCTTCTTTGTATTTTAGGCTACTTGCTGAATATATTTTTACGAAAGTAAAAGAATTTTCGGCTGGTGTTAAGGCTGTTACAAGTACTAAAAGGTCAACGTCTTCCCCGACCACAAAAAAGCATCAAATACTGATTCAATGCATAATGAAATTGCAGTTTTGACAATTAGCGCATCGACATCATCTTCAGCTTGTTTTACTGTAAATGCAGCCAACTCAAATTTCTTTTCCAGCATCGATATGAGACAAACTTTATTTTTTTCATTGGCTAAAAATAACTCCTGCAAACAAGAGAATTGATTTCAGGAAAAGGAGAATGCTGAGAAAACCAATGCAACAATTTTTTTAGGTCTTGTTCGTCCCGTGAGATACGTGAAGCCCTTGCATCGACATGTTGCTCAGATGTATCAAGATGAACGTCGCAATAATTCTCAAAAGTTTCGCAAATATTCTGCAAAGATATCATTCCCAAAGTCCAATGAGCCAGTACACTATCGCTGACTTCCTCGTCCACGAGTTAGGCCCCCAGGCCTATGCATCATTCGCATTAATGTTTGTTCGATGGTCATGTCGAACCAAATGCCAGACCAATATTTGTCAGTACGTTTAATCGTGAAAAAGCCTTCTGTCGTGAATTTTTCGTATTCAACTGGATCTATCTTGAGTTCCAAATCAAACATACTTTGCAAATAGAGATGAGCACATTTTGCATGCAGGAAATGGCCGCTTGCATGAAAATAGAGCAGCATTCTTTGAACAGTATTTAGATGCAATTGCCAGTTCCCCATTAGCTCCGCTTCAATGAAATGCTTTGTCAAAGTGACCATTTGAAAATACTGAATCCATAGTTTAGCTGTAGGGCCATTATTTTTTAATTTTGCAAGCGCTTCTTTAAATTTTGTCGCAACATCCCTAAATGCCTCGTTTTCATCTGTCCTCAGAATCATCGATTTATCAAAATTGCCAAACAATTGTTGCATAACATCACAATCTTCGTCTGTAAATTCTAATGATTCCAAAATTACATGTGCTAAAGCAAGATTACAGCATATGAACACGAATTGCCCAAGCATGTGCGTGACCAGCTAGCATTTTATCTATACTATTCTCAGCGTAAATAGTACTGAATATATCTTACAATTCACTTCCGCCCATTATGTACTCAATGCCATCTGTTAAAAAATCTGTTAAAAAAACAGAATACATATGTGTATGTATTATAGAACGAATTGCATGCAAGTTATATATATATATATATATATATATATATATATATATATATAAATATTATAATTAGTTTTTTACACAAGGTAAGTTGATAAATACTCACGTATTGAAATTAATAAGATGAAACAATAACCCAGACTTTCCAAGTAAAGCCCAAATGATCATTTCAAATCGAGCTAGTAATTGAAAGAAGGAAAATATAAGGCCTTGGACAGGATTTGAACCTGCATCTCAGTTTTGCCGGAACTGTGCGTTATCCAATTACGCTACCGAGGCCGATGGCTATAATTGGAAAATTTACAAATCTAAATCGTGTACAAGTACCATATATAAACCTAACTTTCAATTACGTTTAGCATTTTTGTCAATCATATCTGAAATTGTCAAGTTTCCGACCCATGTCAGATATAGACAGGAAGCACCGCTCAAAATCACGGCTATAAGCCAAGTATTAATATATAAATATTATAATTAGTTTTTTACACAAGGTAAGTTGATAAATACTCACGTATTGAAATTAATAAGATGAAACAATAACCCAGACTTTCGATTTGAAATGATCATTTGGGCTTTACGAATGGGTCGGAAATCTTGACAATTATATGATTTCATCTATTAACTCAATACGTGAGTTAGGTTTATATCAATGGTACTTGTACAATTTAGATTGATAAATTTAATAATTGAACTTGGCTTATATGCGTAGATTTGATTTGTAATCCAATGTTCCAGGCTAAATATGAGCATCGGTGTCGGAAATCCTGTCCAAGGCCTTATATTTTCCTTCTTTCAATTACTAGCTCGATTTGAAATGATCATTTGGGCTTTACTTGGAAAGTCTGGGTTATTGTTTCATCTTATTAATATATATATATATATATATATATATATATATATATATATATATATATTATATATATTATATATATATATATTATAATATATTATAATATATATATATAAAATATTATAATGATCACATAAACTTAAAATGTATGTTTGCCGTATTTTATGTATACTAAAATACCATTCAAATATAGTAGTTGAAATTCAGTGCCAAAAGGTAATTTTAAAATGACTAAGTGGCGTAGTAAGATGTGCAGTGCTCAAGGGTTTATACCGAGTTTGAATTTTAAAAGCCTTTGAAAGTACATTTGCCGTCCAAAAGCCGGATGCGTCTATGAATGTTCACTATCAACATGCATCCAGGGTCAAGTATAATTTATTTTGGTTTCATTTTATGTAGAATCAACTTTTGGACAATATTTGTAAACTCAAAATTATTAGTTATAACAACGTAAAATATGATTGGTGGAATGTAAAGATTTATTACATATATTAGAATTTAATGTGATTATGAAATTGTATAAAAGACATGAACTTTGGTATGTGCGACACGAACGTAGTTATTTGTTATGAACTTTGAGATGTAGTAGGCTAAGGGAGTTAACATGGTCGCCTTAGAGAGTAAACAAGGGGATTATTTTCGAACCAATTTTGTAAAAAGACGTGTTTTCATAACTGTGCTAATTTGTATACAGATATTTAGAAGTAAATAAAAATAGTTGTTTTAAAAGGAGTTTTCAATTGAATAAAGTGGTAAAGAAACAAGCATCGAAAGTATAAAGTGAATAGTAGTGATTGTGCGACGGTAAAATATTGGATTTGGAGAGTGGTTTAAAGGCAGCAGATCAGCGAGAGTGGTTATATAGATTTGAAGTGATATTGGAGAGCGGTTTAAAAGGTAGCAGGACATCGGGAGTGGATATACATAGAAAGAAGTTGGATATTGGAGAGCGGTTTAAAGGTAGAAGGACATCGAGAGTGGTTATACATAGGAAAGAAGTTGGATATTGGAGAGCGGTTTGAAGGTAGCAGGAGCATCGAGCAAAAGAAATAGGAACGAGTAGATCGGGATTAGATACGGAGAAGCGGACGGATTTATAGAGAAACAAGGATTCGAAGCGGAGATTAGCACAGGGAAGTTGTAGCATTAGTTTTCTAAATTCTAAATTTGGGTTAATCATTTCAGGTATTGGGGAGCAGTTAAAATTCAAGGACACCTGGAAGCGGCACGAAAATTCAAGGACATCAGTGTGAAGACGCATACGGCGATAAGGATTTTGAGCCAGCATTCAGGGAGGCATCAACGGAGTATAGACCAGGTGAGTGTTAAAATATATCTTTAATACGTCAAAATAGTCATACAAATTTTGGTTGTAATTGAATTTGGCACATAGCAACTTTGATCTTATTAGAAAATTTGGCATATACAAAAGTAGAGTATCAATTTTAGTAGTAAAACAAAAGAGTGCACTTTGGTTGGACTTAGCACATCTACTTATAACGGAACCCACTATAAGTAGTTTGAACACCCTGAGATTAAGAGCTTAAATAGTCGAGGCATTGCAATAAATAATTAATTAAAGAACCAACCAAACGGTGCAAGTACGGGGCGTGCATTAGGTGTGCACATTTTAAAAGTTTATAAAATAAAGGGTATAATATAGGTGGAACTTAAAGTAGAGGGCAGGGTAGAATATATGTGGCAAACCCAACGTGGGGCTGGAAAAAGGCTAGATTGAGTTGAAATTAGACAGAAATAGTAGTAGGATACAGGATCCAGAGATTAGGTGGGGCCCGCAGTTTTTTCTTTATTTTTCAGACATACGAGTTCAAAGACAGGCTGCAGAGATGACGGACCCAGCAATGAAACGGATTACGAGATCGGGACTGATATACGGAATTGAAGCAGAAATCACGACACTAAACGATGAACTTAGGACACAGGACATAGAATTAGACGCAGGAGGAGACATCCAGGAGACGGAGACAAGGCAGACTGCCCCGGAGGCGACAGACATGGACACGGACCAGGCGACGGCACCGGAGGTTAGGGTGGCAGAAACCACTGGAAGCTTAGATCTTATACAAATCCTGATAAGTCTAAGGAACGATTTTAAAACTTCAAACGCGGAACTGAAGGCGGAACTATCGAACGATTTTAAAACTGCGCAGACAAATTTAACGAACAAATTTGAAACTTCACAGACAAATTTAACGAACAAATTTGAAACGCCACAGATGGAACAAAAAGAAGCGAATACGCAGTTGACTAATAAAATAACGACTTTACAAACGACTTTAACAAACCAAATTGTAGATTCACACATCGAACTGAG
Organism: Platerodrilus igneus; assembly: GCA_036346225.1. Lineage (NCBI taxonomy): Eukaryota > Metazoa > Arthropoda > Insecta > Coleoptera > Lycidae > Platerodrilus > Platerodrilus igneus. The sequence goes on from JARFIW010001617.1 coordinate 2,716,391, forward strand.
AAACGAGTTTAGGACGTCACACGCGGAACTAATTAAAAGTTTTTCAGAGTCATGCGCGAAACTAAAAACGGATATAACTAACAAGACTGCAGAAACACACACGGAACTACAAACGGACGTAACAGACAAAACTGAACAGTCGCGGACAGAGGTAAAGACATCACACACGGAGAAACAAACGGAGTTAACAGACCAGACTGCAGAAACACATACGGAACTACAAACGGACCTAACAGACAAAACCGAACAGTCGCGGACAGATGTTAAGACCTCACAGCGGAACTACACACGGAATTAACAGACCAATTTGCAGAGTCGCGGACAAAGGACGAACGCAGGACTAAGCTACAAGACAACGAAGACCGCGTAGACGACGAGACTAAAATTACACGGGTACAATTGCAGGGACGGACACAGCACTTGACACCGAAATTGGGCGCGGACGACATGGTATTACTACTCACAGGACAAGTGGTACTAAATGTAAAACACTACGGAAATTTTAGGCGTCATGACAAACTTCGATTTGGCAACGGCACTGGAGGCAAAAACACGGACTAGTCATTGGGATCAAAACCGGGGTTATAGGGATGACAACCGACGACATATGTACCACGAACAGCGACCCAACCATAGACAGGACAATTTCCATCACGAACATCGACCCAGCTACCATAACAGGACTATTTTAACCACGGACACCGAAATCACTGGGGACACGACGGAAACAGGAGACCATACTACAATAGGGAACACCGGGAGAACGACTTACAAAGACAAAACAGGCACCCGCACGACGACAACGCGGATGACGGCCGGACGACGGGAGGAGGAACCCAGCACGGATATAGCCGGACGGATAGGGACGCCAACGTCCACCACATAACGACCAGCGCAAGGACTCAGGACACGGATCAAATTGAAGTGGTGTAGATACACGAGACACCCTCAGAAAAGAAAAAAAAAAACGCAAAATTTTGGAAGAATGAATGTATAGGATTAAAGGTCGACGTGGTTTATAGTTTAAAAGACTTGTTGTTAAATAATTATAATTTGAATAAAAAGAACCTTTTGTTCATTAATATTAGTTTAAATGAGTGTTTATATGTTGCTTTAGTTGATAGTGGTTCACAGTTGTCGCTGGTTGATGAGAAGGTGGTGATAAAACATGCTGACGTTTTAAAAGGTAGAATAGAAGCGATTGATGGGGTTAATTTATGGCAGGCTATGAATAAAAAGTTAACAACGATTTATAGGATCATCCGTGTACCGATATTTGTAGGGATAAAAATGCAGGAGAGGCAGAATTTTTAATTACAAAGGGGTTGCATATAGATTTCATATTAGGAATGGATTTTATAGAGGATTTAGGAGTGAATATAGATGGTAAGGATAGGTCGATTCGAATTTTGATAAAGATAAGTTATGGATGGTGTCTACGGTTAGTGAGGAATATAGGAATGGAGATAATATAGATAAGTCGGGATTAGGAATGGATAGGACAAGTGATTATAGACAGGTTAAAGTACGATTGTGTAATATGTTTGTGAGGTTAATTAAGGATGAACAGATTGGAAAAGTGAGTAGTGAGATAAAGGCGAAGCTAGAAGAATTATTTAATAAATATGTAGGGTTATTTAATGAAGAGCCAAGATTGGCGAGGCGATATATGCATAAGTTAGAGGTCACGGAAGACAACGGGTTTAATACAAAGGTGTATCCAATTCCGTTTGCTATTAGAAATAGGGTTAAAGCCGAGATTAACAAGATGTTACGAGATGGAATAATAGAACCAGCGAAAACTCAATATGTGAACCCGGTAGTTATTGTTCCTAAACCAAATAAAAGGGATATAAGGATTTGTTTGGATGCGAGGAAGTTGAATTCGATTACGAAACCGCAGTATGAACAACCGCAGGGGTTGGATAATTTGTTGTACAAAGTGTACGAGATGAAGTTTTTCAGCAAATTAGATTTAAAAAAATTCATTTTGGTTAATTCCGTTGCATGAAGACAGTAAGAAGTTTACAGGGTTTAGTATTGAAGGAGAGATTTACATGTTTTCTGTAGTTCCGTTTGGGTTAAGTAGTTCTTCAGCAGCACTTGTAAGGGCCATGCAGAAGCTGTTTAACGAGTATGAATGTTTCTGTTCGCACTATGTGGATGATTTGTTGATTTTTTCAAGGAACGAACAAGAACACCTGGAGCATTTAGAAAAGGTGATCCAGAGGCTGGACGAAGGGGGTTTGAAGTTGAACGTGGAGAAATGCGAGTTGTTCAAGAACAAAGTTACATATTTAGGGTTCGAAATCAGTGAGAATGGGATGAAAATTTGTAATAAAAGGTTGGACGAGTTGAAAAATATTGCTCAGCCAAAGAATGTGAAAGGATTGCGAGGATTTTTAGGGGTTCTAAATTATTATAAACGGTTTATACCGCGATATTCCGAGTTGTGTGTGCCGTTGGTGAGTTTATTGAAGAAAAATGAAAGATGGAAATGGACTGCTGATCGAGAGAAGGCGTTCCAGGAGTTGAAAAGTGCGTTTTATAAAGAGTTGTCATTAAAATATCCAAATTTCAAAGACGAATTTATTTTAAGAACGGATGCGTCGAAATATGCGATAGGGGCTGAGTTGGTGCAGATCCAGGATGGAGCTGAGGTACCAATTGTATTCATTTCGAGGGTATTAAAGACTGCGAAACCAGATATGCGACGGCAGAGAAGGAAATGTTGGCGATAGTATATGCAGTGAAAAGTTGCGTTTTATCTGCTAGGTAACAAATTTTAATAGAATCCGACAACACGGTGGTAACATTTATGAAGAAAAAGGAGTTTCTAAACAGCAGGTTGTACAGATGGGCGTTAGTATTACAGGAATACGATTTTGAAATCAAGCACAAACCAGGCAAGGAGAATGTGACGGCGGATTTTCTAAGCAGACCGCAGGTGGAAGAGAATAAAGACGTGAAGGATTGTTTAGTTGCTTTGCAGGAGTTCAGTGATGTTGGTCGGTGGACAAACGCCAAGCTTATGGAAACGCAAAGGCACAGTGAGGTGAGCTCGATCCGCGAGAGATTAACAAGCGAAAATGTGGAGGAGTACCGTGGATTTACCATCGTAGGGCAGTTCGTAGTAAAAAGGATAGGTGAGGCAGAGCTAGTAGTGGTATCCAGAGACGCGGCAATGGAAATTATAGATGAAATTCATTTAAATTTTGGACATATAGGTATAAGAAAAACATTTTTGGTATTCAGGGAGGCGTTTTATGCACGGAACGATATCACGGTGACGGTGGCTAAGGAAAGGATTAATCGTTGCAAAATTTGTATCTTAGGGAAAGACAAGAACGTGGTGTTGCAGAATGTACCGATGAGTGTGAGCGTGAGCGAACCATTGGAATTGGTAGCTATTGATTACTTAAGCAACCTGATTACGAGTGAACAGGGGTATCGGCACATATTAGTAATGGTGGACGTTTTTTCAAAATTTGTTAAATTATTTCCGGCAAGGCGAAGCAACACGGTGCATGCTTTACAGTCGATTAAAGAATTTGGAAGCCAGGTAGGGAAAATGGAAAGGATTTTGGTAGACAACGCAACTTATTTTAACAACCAAAGATTTAGGAACGGGTTAAATCGAGCGCACATTAAGGTGTCATTTAGCAGTATACGGCATCCGAAAGCAAATCCATGCGAACGATATATACGGGAGGTAATAAAATATCTACGGTTAGCAACGCAAGAGCACCATAATAGATGGGTTAGATATCTGCCGCAGATTGAAAATTTCATGAATTGTGTACCGAGTTCAGTTACAAAAACGTGTCCGATAACATTGATTCGGAGGATTATACCAGCTAGGCCATGGAGGGAAGAAGTCGAGGTACAAGACATCACAGAGTTGTTGGGCAGTGTTAGACGTAGGATCGAAAGGATGCAGCGTAGGGATATCGAGCGAAGGTGTAGCAGGATCAAAAAGGACAACTTTTGAAATAGGAGATATGGTGGTTGTGAAAAGGTTAAGAGTTTCGAACCGCGATAGGAACATTTGCGCGAAGTTGTTGTTTCTATGAAGGGCCGTACAAGATTACGCGTATTTTGCGGAAGGAAATACATTTGAATTAGCTACTATGACAGGGGAATATCGTGGGCGTTTTCATGTGGAAAATCTATACCCATATAAGGTTGTACAGGAAGAGGGTTTAGTAGAATAGTTGTTATATAGTTCATGCGACGGAAAGTTAGTTTTGTTCTAGTTTATAAGGTAGGTTAGTATGTAGCATAGTTAGACAGACAATGTTGAGAATTAAAAATAGGGGTTGAATAATTAAAATATGTAGGAATCCGAAAAGGGGTTTGTGTAAAAAGGAAAGAGGGGGTTTGATTTTAAATAAAACTAGAAATTATGCACACCAGGAAAGAGTAAAGCCGACGCAATTTCCAATTTCATTCAAAATCAGTGGGGCCAATATAATGTCTAAGGGAGCTACTAAGAGTTATAGAGGTTGTTTAGTACAAGGTAGTATATGCCAAACAAAAATAATCCACATATTTGATCACATAAACTTAAAAATGTATGTTTGCCGTATTTAATGTATACTAAAATACCATTCAAATATAGTAGTTGAAATTAAGTGCCAAAAGGTAATTTTAAAATGACTAAGTGGCGTAGTAAGATGTGCAGTGCTCAAGGGTTTATACCGAGTTTGAATTTTAAAAGCCTTTGAAAGTACATTTGCCGTCCAAAAGCCGGATGCGTCTATGAATGTTCACTATCAACATGCATCCAGGGTCAAGTATAATTTATTTTGGTTTCATTTTATGTAGAATCAACTTTTGGACAATATTTGTAAACTCAAAATTATTAGTTATAACAACGTAAAATATGATTGGTGGAATGTAAAGATTTAGGACATATATTAGAATTTAATGTGATTATGAAATTGTATAAAAGACATGAACTTTGGTATGTGCGACACGAACGTAGTTATTTGTTATGAACTTTGAGATGTAGTAGGCTAAGGAGTTAACATGGTCGCCTTAGAGAGTAAACAAGGGGATTATTTTCGAACCAATTTTGTAAAAAGACGTGTTTTCATAACTGTGCTAATTTGTATACAGATATTTAGAAGTAAATAAAAATAGTTGTTTTAAAAGGAGTTTTCAATTGAATAAAGTGGTAAAGAAACAAGCATCGAAAGTATAAAGTGAATAGTAGTGATTGTGCGACGGTAAAATATTGGATTTGGAGAGTGGTTTAAAGGCAGCAGATCAGCGAGTGGTTATATAGATTTGAAGTGATATTGGAGAGCGGTTTAAAAGGTAGAAGGACATCGGGAGTGGATATACATAGAAAGAAGTTGGATATTGGAGAGCGGTTTAAAGGTAGAAGGACATCGAGAGTGGTTATACATAGGAAAGAAGTTGGATATTGGAGAGCGGTTTGAAGGTAGCAGGAGCATCGAGCAAAAGAAATAGGAACGAGTAGATCGGGATTAGATACGGAGAAGCGGACGGATTTATAGAAAACAAGGATTCGAAGCGGAGATTAGCACAGGGAAGTTGTAGCATTAGTTTTCTAAATTCTAAATTTGGGTTAATCATTTCAGGTATTGGGGAGCAGTTAAAATTCAAGGACACCTGGAAGCGGCACGAAAATTCAAGGACATCAGTGTGAAGACGCATACGGCGATAAGGATTTTGAGCCAGCATTCAGGAGGCATCAACGGAGTATAGACCAGGTGAGTGTTAAAATATATCTTTAATACGTCAAAAATAGTCATACAAATTTTGGTTGTAATTGAATTTGGCACATAGCAACTTTGATCTTATTAGAAAATTTGGCATATACAAAAGTAGAGTATCAATTTTAGTAGTAAAACAAAAGAGTGCACTTTGGTTGGACTTAGCACATCTACTTATAACGGAACCCACTATAAGTAGTTTGAACACCCTGAGATTAAGAGCTTAAATAGTCGAGGCATTGCAATAAATAATTAATTAAAGAACCAACCAAACGGTGCAAGTACGGGCGTGCATTAGGTGTGCACATTTTAAAAGTTTATAAAATAAAGGGTATAATATAGGTGGAACTTAAAGTAGAGGGCAGGGTAGAATATATGTGGCAAACCCAACGTGGGGCTGGAAAAAGGCTAGATTGAGTTGAAATTAGACAGAAATAGTAGTAGGATACAGGATCCAGAGATTAGGTGGGGCCCGCAGTTTTTTCTTTATTTTTCAGACATACGAGTTCAAAGACAGGCTGCAGAGATGACGGACCCAGCAATGAAACGGATTACGAGATCGGGACTGATATACGGAATTGAAGCAGAAATCACGACACTAAACGATGAACTTAGGACACAGGACATAGAATTAGACGCAGGAGGAGACATCCAGGAGACGGAGACAAGGCAGACTGCCCCGGAGGCGACAGACATGGACACGGACCAGGCGACGGCACCGGAGGTTAGGGTGGCAGAAACCACTGGAAGCTTAGATCTTATACAAATCCTGATAAGTCTAAGGAACGATTTTAAAACTTCAAACGCGGAACTGAAGGCGGAACTATCGAACGATTTTAAAACTGCGCAGACAAATTTAACGAACAAATTTGAAACGTCACAGATGGAACAAAAAGAAGCGAATACGCAGTTGACTAATAAAATAACGACTTTACAAACGACTTTAACAAACCAAATTGTAGATTCACACATCGAACTGAGAAACGAGTTTAGGACGTCACACGCGGAACTAATTAAAAGTTTTCAGAGTCATGCGCGAAACTAAAAACGGATATAACTAACAAGACTGCAGAAACACACACGGAACTACAAACGGACGTAACAGACAAAACTGAACAGTCGCGGACAGAGGTAAAGACATCACACACGGAGAAACAAACGGAGTTAACAGACCAGACTGCAGAAACACATACGGAACTACAAACGGACCTAACAGACAAAACCGAACAGTCGCGGACAGATGTTAAGACCTCACACGCGGAACTACACACGGAATTAACAGACCAATTTGCAGAGTCGCGGACAAAGGACGAACGCAGGACTAAGCTACAAGACAACGAAGACCGCGTAGACGACGAGACTAAAATTACACGGGTACAATTGCAGGGACGGACACAGCACTTGACACCGAAATTGGGCGCGGACGACATGGTATTACTACTCACAGGACAAGTGGTACTAAATGTAAAAACACTACGGAAATTTTTAGGCGTCATGACAAACTTCGATTTGGCAACGGCACTGGAGGCAAAAACACGGACTAGTCATTGGGATCAAAACCGGGGTTATAGGGATGACAACCGACGACATATGTACCACGAACAGCGACCCAACCATAGACAGGACAATTTCCATCACGAACATCGACCCAGCTACCATAACAGGACTATTTTAACCACGGACACCGAAATCACTGGGGACACGACGGAAACAGGAGACCATACTACAATAGGGAACACCGGGAGAACAACATACAAAGACAGAACAGGCACCCGCACGACGACAACGCGGATGACGGCCGGACGACGGGAGGAGGAACCCAGCACGGATATAGCCGGACGGATAGGGACGCGAATGTCCACCACATAATGACCAGCGCAAGGACTCAGGACACGGATCAAATTGAAGTGGTGTAGATACACGAGACACCCTCAGAAAAAAAAAAAAACGCAAAATTTTGGAAGAATGAATGTATAGGATTAAAGGTCGACGTGGTTTATAGTTTAAAAGACTTGTGGTTAAATAATTATAATTTGAATAAAAAGAACCTTTTGTTCATTAATATTAGTTTAAATGAGTGTTTATATGTTGCTTTAGTTGATAGTGGTTCACAGTTGTCGCTGGTTGATGAGAAGGTGGTGATAAAACATGCTGACGTTTTAAAAGGTAGAATAGAAGCGATTGATGGGGTTAATTTATGGTCGGCTATGAATAAAAAGTTAACAACGATTTATAGGATCATCCGTGTACCGATATTTGTAGGGGATAAAAATGCAGGAGAGGCAGAATTTTTAATTACAAAGGGGTTGCATATAGATTTCATATTAGGAATGGATTTTATAGAGGATTTAGGAGTGAATATAGATGGTAAGGATAGGTCGATTCGAATTTTTGATAAAGATAAGTTATGGATGGTGTCTACGGTTAGTGAGGAATATAGGAATGGAGATAATATAGATAAGTCGGGATTAGGAATGGATAGGACAAGTGATTATAGACAGGTTAAAGTACGATTGTGTAATATGTTTGTGAGGTTAATTAAGGATGAACAGATTGGAAAAGTGAGTAGTGAGATAAAGGCGAAGCTAGAAGAATTATTTAATAAATATGTAGGGTTATTTAATGAAGAGCCAAGATTGGCGAGGCGATATATGCATAAGTTAGAGGTCACGGAAGACAACGGGTTTAATACAAAGGTGTATCCAATTCCGTTTGCTATTAGAAATAGGGTTAAAGCCGAGATTAACAAGATGTTACGAGATGGAATAATAGAACCAGCGAAAACTCAATATGTGAACCCGGTAGTTATTGTTCCTAAACCAAATAAAAGGGATATAAGGATTTGTTTGGATGCGAGGAAGTTGAATTCGATTACGAAACCGCAGTATGAACAACCGCAGGGGTTGGATAATTTGTTGTACAAAGTGTACGAGATGAAGTTTTTCAGCAAATTAGATTAAAAAAATTCATTTTGGTTAATTCCGTTGCATGAAGACAGTAAGAAGTTTACAGGGTTTAGTATTGAAGGAGAGATTTACATGTTTTCTGTAGTTCCGTTTGGGTTAAGTAGTTCTTCAGCAGCACTTGTAAGGGCCATGCAGAAGCTGTTTAACGAGTATGAATGTTTCTGTTCGCACTATGTGGATGATTTGTTGATTTTTCAAGGAACGAACAAGAACACCTGGAGCATTTAGAAAAGGTGATCCAGAGGCTGGACGAAGGGGTTTGAAGTTGAACGTGGAGAAATGCGAGTTGTTCAAGAACAAAGTTACATATTTAGGGTTCGAAATCAGTGAGAATGGGATGAAAATTTGTAATAAAGGTTGGACGAGTTGAAAAATATTGCTCAGCCAAAGAATGTGAAAGGATTGCGAGGATTTTTAGGGGTTCTAAATTATTATAAACGGTTTATACCGCGATATTCCGAGTTGTGTGTGCCGTTGGTGAGTTTATTGAAGAAAAATGAAAGATGGAAATGGACTGCTGATCGAGAGAAGGCGTTCCAGGAGTTGAAAAGTGCGTTTTATAAAGAGTTGTCATTAAAATATCCAAATTTCAAAGACGAATTTATTTTAAGAACGGATGCGTCGAAATATGCGATAGGGGCTGAGTTGGTGCAGATCCAGGATGGAGCTGAGGTACCAATTGTATTCATTTCGAGGGTATTAAAAGACTGCGAAACCAGATATGCGACGGCAGAGAAGGAAATGTTGGCGATAGTATATGCAGTGAAAAAGTTGCGTTTTTATCTGCTAGGTAACAAATTTTTAATAGAATCCGACAACACGGTGGTAACATTTATGAAGAAAAAGGAGTTTCTAAACAGCAGGTTGTACAGATGGGCGTTAGTATTACAGGAATACGATTTTGAAATCAAGCACAAACCAGGCAAGGAGAATGTGACGGCGGATTTTCTAAGCAGACCGCAGGTGGAAGAGAATAAAGACGTGAAGGATTGTTTAGTTGCTTTGCAGGAGTTCAGTGATGTTGGTCGGTGGACAAACGCCAAGCTTATGGAAACGCAAAGGCACAGTGAGGTGAGCTCGATCCGCGAGAGATTAACAAGCGAAAATGTGGAGGAGTACCGTGGATTTACCATCGTAGGGCAGTTCGTAGTAAAAGGATAGGTGAGGCAGAGCTAGTAGTGGTATCCAGAGACGCGGCGATGGAAATTATAGATGAAATTCATTTAAATTTTGGACATATAGGTATAAGAAAAACATTTTTGGTATTCAGGAGGCGTTTTATGCACGGAACGATATCACGGTGACGGTGGCTAAGGAAAGGATTAATCGTTGCAAAATTTGTATCTTAGGGAAAGACAAGAACGTGGTGTTGCAGAATGTACCGATGAGTGTGAGCGTGAGCGAACCATTGGAATTGGTAGCTATTGATTACTTAAGCAACCTGATTACGAGTGAACAGGGGTATCGGCACATATTAGTAATGGTGGACGTTTTTTCAAAATTTGTTAAATTATTTCCGGCAAGGCGAAGCAACACGGTGCATGCTTTACAGTCGATTAAAGAATTTGGAAGCCAGGTAGGGAAAATGGAAAGGATTTTGGTAGACAACGCAACTTATTTTAACAACCAAAGATTTAGGAACGGGTTAAATCGAGCGCACATTAAGGTGTCATTTAGCAGTATACGGCATCCGAAAGCAAATCCATGCGAACGATATATACGGGAGGTAATAAAATATCTACGGTTAGCAACGCAAAGCACCATAATAGATGGGTTAGATATCTGCCGCAGATTGAAAATTTCATGAATTGTGTACCGAGTTCAGTTACAAAAACGTGTCCGATAACATTGATTCGGAGGATTATACCAGCTAGGCCATGGAGGAAGAAGTCGAGGTACAAGACATCACAGAGTTGTTGGGCAGTGTTAGACGTAGGATCGAAAGGATGCAGCGTAGGGATATCGAGCGAAGGTGTAGCAGGATCAAAAAAGGACAACTTTTGAAATAGGAGATATGGTGGTTGTGAAAAGGTTAAGAGTTTCGAACCGCGATAGGAACATTTGCGCGAAGTTGTTGTTTCCTTATGAAGGGCCGTACAAGATTACGCGTATTTTTGCGGAAGGAAATACATTTGAATTAGCTACTATGACAGGGGAATATCGTGGGCGTTTTCATGTGGAAAATCTATACCCATATAAGGTTGTACAGGAAGAGGGTTTAGTAGAATAGTTGTTATATAGTTCATGCGACGGAAAGTTAGTTTTGTTCTAGTTTATAAGGTAGGTTAGTATGTAGCATAGTTAGACAGACAATGTTGAGAATTAAAAATAGGGGTTGAATAATTAAAATATGTAGGAATCCGAAAAGGGGTTTGTGTAAAAAGGAAAGAGGGGGTTTGATTTTAAATAAAACTAGAAATTATGCACACCAGGAAAGAGTAAAGCCGACGCAATTTCCAATTTCATTCAAAATCAGTGGGGCCAATATAATGTCTAAGGGAGCTACTAAGAGTTATAGAGGTTGTTTAGTACAAGGTAGTATATGCCAAACAAAAATAATCCACATATTTGATCACATAAACTTAAAAATGTATGTTTGCCGTATTTTATGTATACTAAAATACCATTCAAATATAGTAGTTGAAATTAAGTGCCAAAAGGTAATTTTAAAATGACTAAGTGGCGTAGTAAGATGTGCAGGGCTCAAGGGTTTATACCGAGTTTGAATTTTAAAAGCCTTTGAAAGTACATTTGCCGTCCAAAAGCCGGATGCGTCTATGAATGTTCACTATCAACATGCATCCAGGGTCAAGTATAATTTATTTTGGTTTCATTTTATGTAGAATCAACTTTTGGACAATATTTGTAAACTCAAAATATTAGTTATAACAACGTAAAATATGATTGGTGGAATGTAAAGATTTAGGACATATATTAGAATTTAATGTGATTATGAAATTGTATAAAAGACATGAACTTTGGTATGTGCGACACGAACGTAGTTATTTGTTATGAACTTTGAGATGTAGTAGGCTAAGGGAGTTAACATGGTCGCCTTAGAGAGTAAACAAGGGAATTATTTTCGAACCAATTTTGTAAAAAGACGTGTTTTCATAACTGTGCTAATTTGTATACAGATATTTAGAAGTAAATAAAAATAGTTGTTTTAAAAGGAGTTTTCAATTGAATAAAGTGGTAAAGAAACAAGCATCGAAAGTATAAAGTGAATAGTAGTGATTGTGCGACGGTAAAATATTGGATTTGGAGAGTGGTTTAAAGGCAGCAGATCAGCGAGAGTGGTTATATAGGTTTGAAGTAATATTGGAGAGCGGTTTAAAAGGTAGCAGGACATCGGGAGTGGATATACATAGAAAGAAGTTGGATATTGGAGAGCGGTTTAAAGGTAGAAGGACATCGAGAGTGGTTATACATAGGAAAGAAGTTGGATATTGGAGAGCGGTTTGAAGGTAGCAGGAGCATCGAGCAAAAAGAAATAGGAACGAGTAGATCGGGATTAGATACGGAGAAGCGGACGGATTTATAGAGAAAACAAGGATTCGAAGCGGAGATTAGCACAGGGGAAGTTGTAGCATTAGTTTTTCTAAATTCTAAATTTGGGTTAATCATTTCAGGTATTGGGGAGCAGTTAAAATTCAAGGACACCTGGAAGCGGCACGAAAATTCAAGGACATCAGTGTGAAGACGCATACGGCGATAAGGATTTTGAGCCAGCATTCAGGGAGGCATCAACGGAGTATAGACCAGGTGAGTGTTAAAATATATCTTTAATACGTCAAAAATAGTCATACAAATTTTGGTTGTAATTGAATTTGGCACATAGCAACTTTGATCTTATTAGAAAATTTGGCATATACAAAAGTAGAGTATCAATTTTAGTAGTAAAACAAAAGAGTGCACTTTGGTTGGACTTAGCACATCTACTTATAACGGAACCCACTATAAGTAGTTTGAACACCCTGAGATTAAGAGCTTAAATAGTCGAGGCATTGCAATAAATAATTAATTAAAGAACCAACCAAACGGTGCAAGTACGGGGCGTGCATTAGGTGTGCACATTTTAAAAGTTTATAAAATAAAGGGTATAATATAGGTGGAACTCAAAGTAGAGGGCAGGGTAGAATAATATATATATGTATATTAGATAGCTAATTACACAAGGTAAGTTGATAAATACTATCGTATTACAGTGAATAAGATGAAATAATAACTTAGACTTTTATGCAAAGCCCAAATGATCATTTCAAAACTAGCTAGTAATTGAAAGATGGAAAATATAAGGTCTTGGACAGGACTTGACCCTGTATCCTGATTTTGCCTGTCCAAGACCTTATATTTTCCATCTTTCAATTACTAGCTCGATTTGAAATGATCATTTGGGCTTTGCGTAAAAGTCTAAGTTATTATTTCATCTTATTCACTATATATATATATATATATATATATATATATATATGTATTGCTGTGATAAGGGGTTGTTTAATGGTGTATTCAGTAGTAGTATAGGTCATGTAGTAACTATAAATAGCAATAAGAATCAGAAAACTGCATTTATTTAGCAGAAAACTAAGTAATTCGTACATTATGTAAATAGTCAGCATTTAACACCCTGTATATAAACCGTAATTAACATTAAACAATGCCAGCAAGAACATCTTTCGATAATAGAACGCGCATTCAGCAGAGAAGTAATCGTACATGTAATTAAAATTACGTTGAGAAGTGTTTAACAAGTTTATAAAATAAAAACGCAGAAGATAAGACAAAACCTAATAAATCCTCATGCAATTACGCTTGTGATAAAGAAGGAACAATATGCGCTTTGATAAGAAAACGCACTTTCAAAGGTCAGTCTGAATAAATACATGAACGGAAACAGTACTAGCGTTACGTCATTTATTTTTGTACAATTATCCAAAAGCATTATCTATACAAAACACCAGACGTAAGTTCCAGTCTGGCCACGATAACAAATAATAAAGCAATCAAAGATTGCAAATAAACACCATGACACGAAAATCCGAAAGAGTTTCATCTGAAATCAGCTAGAAATATTAAAGACAGACCTGGTTGGTCGCGACAATCTGCAAAACTGCTTGTAGTAGGAAAAGCTATTTAACACCCATTGGTGATAAGGCAGCTCAGTTTCCACTTGAAGCACGTTGAATCCACATCACTTTTAACCAGAAATCTACGCGTCAGATAAATAAAATTTATAATATAATAAAAATAGTGCTGCATAAAAATTGTGTTAAGAAAATATGAAAAGTTTTTGCCGGTTTTTAAGAAAACGGCTTCTAATCGGCTTCCAGTCAAATTCTGAAGTATTTCTGGTTCACTTATAAAACAATTCTAATCGACTTCCAGTCAAATTCTGGTACAATTCTGGTTTACTTATAAAACAATTCTAATCTGCGTCGAAATCAATTCTGGCACACTTCTGGTATAATTCTGGTATAAACTAAGTAACCCACGAATTCAAGTGATATTTAAGGGAAGAGATTCAAAGCATATACAGCGAAATATCGAATAAAGCACGAGGTGATTTTTGGAAAACAAGGGGTAACTGTACTGAAATATTGGTTCGACAAACAGAGCCACAGTCTGGGGTGAGAGTGAATAAGTGGAGCGAGCAGAAGGAGGAGTAGAATAGGATGTAAAACTCGAAACGGAAGAAATCATGTTCGAAGTTATATTTGCTGAAGAAGAATATGTTTTGATAGTAGGAGCCGGAAAACGCGGATGAGGAACAGAAGAGAATGTAGAGTGAGAAGCAGAAGAAGTTTGACTTGTAGGGAAGTATGATTCGAAAACCTATTAGTAGTAGGATGACATGTTGGACAGTTGCAGCAAGAAACTCCCTTATGTCTGCAACCATGGGAATGGAATACTTGAGAACGAGTACTACGTGTCGAAACATGACCAGATTTGTCGCAATTAAGGCAGATAGCCTGACGAGTAGAAGCAGAACTAGAAAGAAAAACAGTAGAATGTACGAAAGAAGTATCGGATCTACCTGTAGGCGTAGGAGAATCTTAACAACTCGGTCATGTGAAGCAAAAGTATTATCCTCATTAGTAGCAGACTTATAAGCAAAATTCGGGGTTCTAAATGTTGAATCAGTAAATTGGACAATGACTTCCAGTCAGAAAACCTATGCCGATTACCACGATACCAAAGTAGCGCTTTCGAATCAAACAAATCCACTGCAGACTCAAATAACTACAATTCTGACGAGTTCGTCGGAGTATTTCGACCCGTCCCAAAAAATCCTGTACGGTTAGAGTGTTTGGGTCACCAGAAAATTTTTAATTCCACTCCCACACAGAAAGACTTTGGTGGGAAGCTGAAAAAGGAGTAGCAACTGACTTAGGCACTATAGCAGGGGCTGATTGTGGTTGAGCAGTAACAGTATGTTGGTCGTGACTAGGTGATACGGAATTATCTGCCAGAATCTTTGCCGGTTCTAACTTCAGACACTCGTCCTTTAACTCTTCTAAGGAGTGGACGGTAGGCAAGTGGGTTACAAAGCAAAACGGACAATTGAACATCTTTACTAAAAGAACCGTACCACTCAAACAGGACCGTCATACATGCGAATTAGTTAGTAATGCTTTCGGATGATTTCTGCCGTATTTTACAAATCATATTAAACACGACCAACCTATGATCAGTCATTTTTAGTAAGAATAAAATGAAATTGGGAGAAAGTAACTAAGTAAAGGCTAAGCGTAACTTAATAGAAGCCAAAAGAAAATTATTGCGAATACAGGACAATTTAAAACATACCCGACGGATAAACTTCAGGAATACGAGTAGGAGCTAAGCAACAAAATAAAAATTAAAACGGGTTTGTAGAATAAAAGAAAAATCGGAGAAAGAAACCAACTCTAGATTTGACGGGGAGAACAAAATGTACAGAGAGGGAAGGAAAGAAAAATTTTTGAGCACCAGCGTTTTTAATGGACTAGGATAATTGGCGCAAAAACAAGTCAAATAATCTGACATGAGCTAACCAAGGATATTTAGCAATCACGGAAGAGAACTAAATCAAAATTCAAGAAGATCAAACCCACACACAAAATAAAGAAAATTGATCTTCATATGAGGAACACCAAAGAGCTGAAAGAGAAAAAAAACAATAAGTCGCACGTAAAGGAAGAAAAAACAAGTATCAACAGGCCAAGAAATGCGGGTAATGTAAGGAGGCACTAACAACAAAAAAAATTGGAGCAAAAGTTAAATAAACAAACTCGGAGCAGAAATTAATCAAAACCAAATCAAAGTAACCGTTAACTAAAACAGAATCGGAGCCAAAGTTACACGAAACAAAATCGGAGTCCTACGCCAGGGCGTCAGAAATTATGCTACATATCTAGACGTAGCCGGAAGAAACGTAAATACCAGGCTAACTACCAAACGCGGAGAGTGGGAGATTCACTTACATACAAAAAAAAAACAAAAAAGAAGCACGTCGCCCACGATTATCGATTTACAATAGAAATAAATTAAAATTTCTTGATTCACATGGACAAAGAAAAGTATTAAATTTAAGTTATATTGTAAAGGACAAATTTTTATAATGGATCCACGAAGTGCGCATTTCGTAGCTAACATGTAATAAAACTCATTGGAAAAAAAGTCATGCTTAGATTTTCTCAATAGCAAGTGTGTTAGATTAAAGTATTAAATGTAGACCAAGTTGTAGTAAGAATTAAAGAAATATAACCAGAAGCACTAGCGTAGCTAGCTTTTAAACATGTATGGTGAACTGGTTTCACATCAACCGCTGATAAATAATAATCCTCGATGTGTATAAAAGAAAACGAGTCACACACCTTTATGCGTCGGTATGTTTATCTTACAAGCCGTCGGAGGTAGTCAGCACAGCAACGCCACGGTAGTCAGGATCCATTCGCCCTGCCACCGTAACTGCAGCAGCGGTTTACAGACAAAAGCAGTACGTCAACAAACAGTTGGGCCTACATAAAGAAGGAACCAATTTGGCCTCCAGCTAAGAGCTAGAAAGAGAATTTGATTAGAATGGGTAAGCGCGGGAGAACTCACCGATACACGCAAGTTCACAAAAAAACGTGCATCGCTGTAGAAATCAAATTAAAAATTAGTTCAAAAAACACGAGTTTGAATTGCAATCCTCGCGTTATCAAAGCGCGATTAGCAAACTGGAAAACACTTTCTCAACTAATAGCAGGATCTATAATTTCGACAAGTCTTTAAATGGGAAACACAAGAGAAAGCAATTATACGTTATCGGAATATCAGAATGACGTTAACAAATTAACGGATATCTATAACAAGGTATTGACTATTTAATTTAGCGAATAAGTTTTCGTTTTAGAATGAATAGATTTGAAAAAAATGTTATGATTGCGCGTACCATTGTAACGAGGTAGAAGTACAGGATGAGGTTTTGAATAGAAACAGAAGCTAGGTAAATTAAAAACGAATTACTACAAACTAGGACGTATTTGAATCTATTGTTAAAAATAAACGTAACAAACTCGCGCGAAGTCCAGATATGTGATGACCGGTTAGAAAAGGAGGTTTGAGCCTGCAGGGTTTACCACTCCATAAAATTGAAATTTTGTGGTATGCTAAGGCAAGAGAGTTCTCTCTTTTTGGATAATTTTAAAAATGGTGATATTATATGATCCAAAATTTCACTGTGACTAGAACGAGCTTAAAGTTTTAGAATGAATAATTATGCATTTATGGACTGTAAATGTCTATTGGGAGATCATTTATGTAATAAAGAATTAATATAAGTGTAAATAATTACTTAGTGAAACTAATTAGCGACGGATTGTGTATATTGATTTTGAAATGAAAGCTTTGTTAGTGAAATTTAGTATTAGTTATAGTCTAGAATTTTATTATTTAGAGTTGCAATGTAATAATATAAAAAAGCGGGGATTTATCTATTTGCTATATTTGTTATGAATGATCCAGAAATCGGGATTTATATGTTATGTAATTTAATATCGAAAATATGAAAAATTTGGAATCACGCAAGCTTTTTCAATGGATTAGATTTAAGTTTTTTTAGGATTTTTTAGCAGTACCTAGTCAGAGTGAGGCTAAGAAATTTAGGTTCTTTTAAAGAAAGTATTTTATGTAATTTTACTTGGAATTATTTAATTGTAGTAGAGCTTAAATTTATAAAAGAAACAAATAATCCGACATTAGTAAAGGATATCCAGCTGGTCCAGTGATGGAATCGTATTTGGAAGAGGTTTTGATTCCGAAAATTTATGTAATTTGACAAAAGCCTGATAAGAGTTTTAAGATATTTTAGAGGAAGATAACATATAAGGTGATAAAATTTACGATACTGAAGCAAAGGAGACCTATAGGGCATAATAGTTTTTTGTGTAGAAATAATATCAAAGGAATTGCTGTGACAGATGGTTTGACGTCCGTCAATTTTTAGAGAGAAAAACCTTTTCAGGGTACATGATTAGTGTAACGCAGATGTTTTTTATGTCACTTGGTTTATTTATTTTTTTATTTTCTTTAATAATTTTTTTTATGAAGACACTACCGCGCCACTGCAGTTAGCCCACGACCCTTATATTGTTACGGGGTCCTTGCGCTTTCAGGGCAAATCATAATTTAGTCACTTAATGTTTATTTCTCTTATATTATATTGTAGGAATAAATTTGTACTATTTATTGGTTTTGGATAAAAGAACAAAACGGCGTCTTTGATTTTGATTAAGCAATCTTTGTAACTTTCTGATAGGTTTAGCTCTACAGTTCGTTGGTGTACATAAACCATAGGTCCATTGACGAAGATTTTAGCAACTGCCTGCACGTATTCTAACAGGTTTCTTGTATTCACCTTTTCAGCCTTCCTATTCCTTGTGCATTTCCCAACGCAGCGGTACCTACCAGATTTAGGTAAACATTGTAATCAACCTCTGGCTCGTGCTTCTAGCTAGCTACCCGATGAGAGGAACCGCTGTCGTACTTCATTTCTAAAAAGTCATCCTTCAGTTTGTTAAGTTTATTTTTGACAATGGATTCAGATGCGTCCTTTTTGTGGTAATTCGTTTTCCATTCACCTAGCTTCTGTTTCTATTCAAAACCTCATACTGTATTTTTACCTCGTTACAATAGTCCGCGCAATCATAACATTTATAGTCAAATCTATTCATGCTAAAAACGAAAATTTGTTTGATGGTTAAATGGTTTATATCCGGTATATTTTATTTTCTACAATGAATACGCTTTCTAATAATTCCGCAAACCCATTATGCTTTAAAAACGAAACTTTATGCTATAATTAATTATTCGAGACCTTGTTGGAGGTATCAGTTGATTTGTTAAACATTCCTATAACATATAATTTTTCTTTCTCATGACGTTTCATTCTAAACCTTCGTCTAAATAGTGTAATGAACTATTCCGATAAAATAGTATTTTCCAGTTTCAATCGTTCGATAACGCGAATGTTTGCATTTCAAATTCGTGTTATTTGAACTACTCATTCTGTTACTTCAACAGCGATGCACGTTTCTCCTCTATCAAATGTGTAGATTTAATGTGGATCGCTCTTAGCTGGTGGTTAAATTGCTTGTTGCATAGCCCGATTATTCCTTGATGTAGATCAACTGCTCTGGCATGTAGACCGCCGTTGCCGGTTGTTGCTGACTACCGCGGCGATGCTGTGTCAATTCGCTTCCGAGGGATGACAAGGTAAGTATCCCGACACATGTATTTGACTTGTTTTCTTTTTCTCAAATCCCCATTGATAAACTCAATTTGAAATTAGATACGCTCATGTTTGTTCAGGAAAAATCCGCACTAGAAAGGTTTCGAACTTTAATACTTTTGCTTTTTGTACTTAACCCATCTACTTATACGAGAGTGCCAGCAGTATTCTTTTTTTTACTGATTAGTGTTATAACAAATGCTTCGTATGATCAAATCCTTACTAGAAATGCTTCTAAATTTAATGTTTTTTAATTAACCCTTTCGCTTATACGAAAGTATAAGCGTTATTCTTTTTTTATACTGATTAGATTTATTGCATGTTAGCTACGAATTGCGCACTTATTGGAACAATTAGTGAATTTGTCCATAGAGTAAAATTGTTTTATTAAATAGTAACCTTAGTTAATTTTGTTTTGCTGTTTCGATAGAAATTTCTGTATTTGTGTTTTTTATTGTCAATAGAAAATCGTTGGCGATGTATTATTTTTGTGTTGCTAGAAACCCCTCCCCTCTTCGCATTGGTAGTTAGCCTGGTATATTTACGCTTTTTTCCGGTTACGTCATTGTACGTAGCACCTAATTTAATGGAGGTAAGTACAAAGCACTAAAAGCTAAGTAAGGTTACACCGTGTCTTCTTTGCTTTAGTTAATTTTTTTGTGCCCCGAGTTTGTTTTGTGTAACGTTAGCTTAACTTTTGCGTCGATTTTGGTTTTGGTTAGCGTTTGCTCCGATTTTGTTTCGCTTAATTTCTGCTCCGAGTTTGTTTTAGTTAATGTGTACTAAGATTTTTTTTATTGTTAGTGACTAAGTTCCTACGTTACCCGCATTTCTCGGCCTGATGCTACTTCTTTCGAACTATTATTTCCTTTTTTCTTTTGGTTCTTTGCTGTCCCTCACACGCGGTTCAATTTTCTTAAATTTTAGTTTTGTTTTCTTTCCTAATTGCTCGATATTATCGGTTGGTTAATTTCAGATTATTGGACTTGTGTTTTCGCCAATAATCCTAGTCCATTGAAAACGTTGGCGCCCAAGATTTTTATTATTCTTCCTTCCCTTTCTGTATATTTGGATCTCCCCGTCAAGTCTAGAGTTAGTTTTTTCCTTCGATTTTTTCTTTTATTATACAACCCTAGTCGATTTTGTTGTTTTGTTTCTATTGTTATTTCTGAAGTTTATCTGTCGGATATGTTTTAGATTGTCCTGTATTCGCAATACTTTTTTTTGGCTTCTATCGAGTTACGGTTAGCCTTTATTTAGTTACTTTCTACCAATTTTTTTCTTGTTCATATTCAAAATGAATTCTTTTTCGGCTTCCTACCAAGGTCTTCTTGTGTGGGGTGGAATTTGAAATTTTCTGATGTCCCAAACACTCCTACTGCACACGATTCTTTGAGACGGGTCCAAGAACTTCGACGAACTCACCATGTGTCAGAATTGCGGTTATTTGAGTCTGCGGTGGATTTGTTTGAGGCTAAAGCGTTACTTTGGTATCGTGATTACCGGCATAAGTTTTCTGACTGAAAGTCGTTGTCCAATTTACTGATTCAACATTTTGAACCCCCGGATTTTACTTATAAGTTTGCTACTATTGAGGAAAATAATTTTGCTTCACATGACCGAGTTGTTAAGATTTTTCCTACGCCTACGAGTATATCCCATACTTCTTCCGTACGTTCTACTGTTTTTCTTCCTAGTTCTGCTTCTACTCGTCGGGTTATCTGCTTTAATTGCGACAAACCTGGTCATGTTTCGACACGTTCTACTCGTCCTCAAGTACTCCATTGCTATGGTTGCGGATATAAGGAAGTTTCTCGGCGCAACTGTCTAAACTGTCATCCTACTGCTAGGTCTTCGAATCATACTTCAAATACTGTCCTCGCATCTAAGTGTCTAATTTCTTCTGTTTCTCACTCTACGTTCTTTTCTGTTTCTATCCAGGTCATCCGGCTCCTACTATGAAAACATACCCTTCTTCGACAAATATAACTTTGAACAAAATTTCTTCCGTTTCTAGTTCTACTTTCTATTCTACTTCTCCTTGTGCTTGCCCTACTTATTCACCCTCACCTCAAACTGTGCCTCCACCACCCTTACAACCCATGTTTCGGATTAGTGACTTGCAGATAGCTTCTCTAGAGTTTGTTACCGCATTCTTAAATGGTTCCACCCAAGAAATTCGTGTCGTGTCTTCAAGCACAAATTTCGCTGAAGTAACGATAACTTCTAATTTAGTCTACGAAGGTCCTCCGGAAGTTCATGAACCTGTATCCTTAATGCCTTTTCCCGTTTTTGTCAAAATTTTACCTGCTCCTTTTTTAAATACTTCTACTCAAGAAATTGCTGTCGTACCTATAATAACAGCTGTGCTTGAAGTGACGATAATTCCTAATACGGATAGAGAGGGTCCTTTTGAGGTCAGCGAGCCCGTAGCTATAACGCCTGCTGTTGACAAAATTCTTTCTGATTGTGTTTCTTTATCTCATGCCGACAAACTTCTACTGGCTTCTGTTCTTTTAGCTAAGGTTAATGAACTTTTAGCTGATGTTCCTTTATCTACTGTTGTTGAAGTTCTTCCTGATGCTGTTTGTTTTTGTAAGGTTGATGAAGTTCTACCTGATTCTGTTCCTTTATGTAATGCTACTGAAGTGTTAGCGGATTCTGCTCCTTTTCCTAAGGTTGATATTCCTACAGCCAATGCTGTTTTCTGTCCTAACTGTGATACTTCTAAATCTTTATTTAACGTCGTTGAAATTATATCTACTTCTGTCCCTCTAGTTAACGTAACTGAAGTGTGCTTCGCTTGTGTTTCTCTTCGAAAGGTTAATTTTCCTACGGCCTATACTTTTTCTCTTCCTACTGTTAATACTCTGACAACCCATGATGTTTCCTTTTCTACCGTTGACTTTCTTACCTCCAATCCTGATCACAAACAACTTTCTTCCTTAACTCATTTCGAGTTTCCTAAACTACCCTGCCTACCTCCTACATCGTGTGTTACAATTAGTACATCCCCAGCTGTCCCTGTTTTGCGGAAAACTGCCCATAAGTGGCAGCAATTTGTCTATGCTCCTTCCGAACATGAAGACATATGTCGGCGAAACCCTAATGTCCTTGATTTCGTTTCGTTCTCCTTCTGGCGACTCAAACGTCTTAAGCCCAATTCCAGTCCTCGTGCCCCGGATTCTTATGTCGACTTTGCTCTCCTTAGGTTTTGATTTTTGGACAATGTGATTTTGTTTTACTTCCCTCTTTTACGGGGTTTTCTTTCGTCTTCTTGTTTTTTCTTGCAGAGGCTGGCGATTAGAGCACCTAAGTTAAGAGCGGTTACGATACGATCCTTGTCGTAGTTATGAGTTATGAGTAAAAACCTTAAATTTGTTGTATAGGTTTCAATGCGTAACGCAGATTTTTATATTGCCGCTTCTTTTTAATTTTGGGTAACTTCAGTATTTTTTTTTGGTTAAAATAAATGATTTTTTTAACCTCCATTGTTAGTTCATTACAGTTGAACATTTACTTTGTGGTTATCAACTAACAAATCTAATTTAATTAGAGTATTTATCAACAAACTTTCTTCAACACACTATACTTTTGCCTAACTGTCATCAGCTATTTGAAAAAAACTTTGCTTCTTGTTGTTAAAAACTGTTTAAATACCATTTCTCTCGTCATAATCGTCGCAATGCTATATTTCTTTATGAATTCTAATCGACTACTTATAAACAGCATTCCATTTGATTTACAAATTTTTCGATATCGTTTTAAATATTCTGTTTTTTAAACTTTGGTAAACTTTGTTAAAAAAAAAGCTAAAAACAGCGGTAATCTCCTTTACGATCGGTAGCTGTTTATGGATCTGCAGATAATATTTGCTCTTGAGAATGGTATAAAAATCCCCAAAGCCATTAAAAAACAAGAGATTATAAGTTTAAATGCTCCCAACTTCTTTTTTATTATATCATTAAAATCGTATTGAATATTTTCAAACTAATTATTTCAACAAACTGATGCCCAAGATCATCCCATAATCTAACACTTAGATAATAAGAATCAGTGCAGTGCGTTTGCTTCCCACTCACGTTCGAACACGGGCACATAAATTATACCAACATCGAACGGTCATTAATGCATTGGGTGGTGCAGCCTTCAGTGTGGTCTGTGATCCTTATTTCTTCCCTTTGCAGCTTAATTCAAACATTGAACGTGGTAATTCTTTCATTTAATTGCTTTGTAGCATAGTTAATGCATTGGATGGGTATTGTTGCGCTTCGGTATCTTAAAGTATCGAATTAAATATGTATATTTCAGGACAGGAACGGTTTCAGAAGGTGAATTGCATTCGTTCACCAAGAGTCAGCAAGCAGTTATGTAATAAAATATAAGGCAGTTGTTAATTTTCTATAAAAATTCTATGGTTTTGTAGCAAAATATATTATTTGAGCATTTTTAAGGGGTGTTGTATTGTGACTAAGAGGTATTTAACAGTTCCGGAGGCAGACTAAATGCGCCCCGTAATGCTTTGCTTGCTTTCAGCTTTTACGCAACACAACTTTTTTAAAATAAGGTGATAAACAATCATCATCATCATTAGGTCTTCAGTGCTGGAAGTGGTTAGACACGTACCATCATTGTTTCCTATTCCGAATTAATCTACACATTTCCTTGAAATTTGCACAGTCTGCATCTATCCCTATCTGATCTAGGTCTACATCTACCTCCTTTTTCGCATCTCTGCTTGTAATATATCCCACACTATTCCCCAAAAATGCCTTGGAACGTATTCTGCTCTTCTATTTCTCCTATTTTTTCCATAGATATCCTTGTTCTCCTACTATTTTTGAAACCTATTTGTTATTAACTTTGTCTGTCCATGCAAACATCTTCATACATTTGAAGCACAGCATTCCAAAAGGCTGCAACCGTTTTTCTGTCTGCTTTTCCTACTGCTCGAATTTTATAGGCATACTGGGCTGTGTTCCACACATATGCTTTCAACAATTTTCTTCTTGTTTCTATGTTTGTTGTCTTTCATCATAGGCGCTGTTCCTTCGTGTTAGATGCAGTTCGATTCCCTTATATTGTTTTACAATTATATACCCTATTTCTCCGATATTCAGTGGTTGGAAAGGGGGGGTTAACAGCCTGTGGCTGCCAAGTTCCCCCAGCATTTGAACATTTGCCGATTTATTTTTTTTTCCACTATATTTTTTGCACAGTCAACATTAGTTGCAGATATTTCACAACCAACACCTGTAGTTGTTTATAATAATCATCAGCTTTATCTGTGCTTATTTTTTCGTCAATAGGTTTTCCATCTCAAAACTGGTTGGATACGTACCTGTACTTATTTATATTCTGAGCTAGCCTACTCAGTTCTCTGACATTCTCACACAACCTGTTTACAGCTCGGTTCCCCTTTTATTGTTTTATAATTTTATGCCCCATTTCACCGAGATTCAATGAAGGAGGTTATGCAGACTGTCGCTGCCAAGATCTCCCAACACTTAGATATTTGCCGAATTAATAGTTTTCCAGTAAATCCTTTCACACAATTACCATTATTCGAGAATGTTGCTCAACCAATACTTGTAGTTGCTTATAATAAACATCATGTTTAAGTACGATTACTTTCTTCGTCATTAGTTTATCCATTTTGGGACTGGTTGGATGCGTACCTCCCATGATTTCTATTCTGAGCTAGCCTGAAATTCCTACAGCCTACATCTTTCACTATCTATGTGCAATAGTCTAACCTAGGTCTACCTCTACTTCTCTTTTTTTTCTATCTCTGCTTCTAATATATTCCGAACTATTCCCTCATGCCGTAGTATGTGGCCTACCATCCTAGCTCTCCTATTTTTTACCGTTATTCACATATTTCTTTCTTCCCCTACCATTTTTGGTACCTATTCGTTCTTAACTTTGTCTATCCAGGATCGTACGTCCGTAGCACCACATTTCAAAAGCTTCTACCTTTTTCTTGTCCGCTTCTCCTACTGTCCAGGCTTCACAGCCGTACATTGCTATGCTCAACACATATGTTTTAAGCAGTGTTTCTATGTTTGTTGTCTTTGAACACAGTTGTTGCTTTTTCTGGTTATATGTAGCACGAACTTGAGCTAATCTTTGTTTCATATCTTTTGTGCGGTTCCCATCTTGCGTTATTTGGCTTCCTAGGTAGCAGAGATCCTTAACCACTTTTAAGTTCTTGTAACCTATTTGTATTTTTTGTTTTTGACTTATTTTTCCCTGCTTTGCATACTAGTACATTAGTTTTAGTTTTGTTAATTTTCATACGTTATTGCACTGTTAGAACCGTTTCCATTTCATTAAGAGCAGCTTCTAATTCTTATGCAAATCTAAGCATATCAATTTTTTGTCCCTGCATAGTAATTCCAAATGTCTTTCTGCATTTGACGTATTCATTGCCTCTTCAACGTACAAGTAAAAAATTAATGAGGATAGTGCACATCCCTGTCTCACCCCTTTCCTAATGTTTACTGCTCTATGTTCCTGCTCTAATTCTATTACTGCTGTTTGCTCTTTGTATAAGCTATGTACTATTCATCTATCCCTTTTTTCCCATTTTACATAATCGAATGCTTTTGCCAGATCTACAAATCCCATATACCCGCTTTCTCTTTTTTCTATTGTTTTCTTCATTATCACTCTCAGAGCTAAAATAGCCTCTCGTGTTCCCCTGTTTCGTCTAAACCCAAATTGGTCTTCTCCTAGTATTTATTCAGCTCGTTTTTCCATACGTCTTTGTATAATTCTAGTTAATATTTTTGATACGTGTGCTGTCAAACATATTGTTCGAAAATTTTCACATCTATTCGCGCCTTTCTTTTTTGGTATAGTTTCTATGATGTTACGTTTGAAATCTTTGGGTATCTCGCCTGTCTCATACATATAGCTTACAAGTTGGAAGAAACGTTCTGTTACTGCTTATCTAGCGGTTTTTGGAGTTTCTGCTTGCACCTTATCGGTACCTGGCGCCTTGCCATTTTTCAGACCCTTTAATGCTAATTCAAACTCATCGCTAAGTGTAGGATATCCCAAGTCATCATTGTCAATGTCTGATTCCTGTTCTAATGCAGTTAGTTTCTTTCCTGCTTATAAATTCCCTATATATTCTTGCCATCTGCCCATTTTTTCTGCATTTTTTATAATGTCGTTTCCTCTCGCGTCCTTTATATTCTTGATATACGGTTCTATATCCCTAAAATTGATTCTAATTAGTTTGTATGCTTCATCTGTCTTTTCTACTTCCATCTTAGTTTGTAGCTCTTTGCAATCCATTGTTCTTTAGCTTTTCTGCATTTGCGAATAAATTCCCCTTTTATGGCGTTGTATCTCTGTTTTCCTGTCTGATTTATTTTTGTATTTTCGTCTATTAAATTCAGGATATCCTTTGGTATCCATGGTTTCTTAGTTTCTGTTTGTGTATACCCCAGAATATCTCTGGCCGCTATGTTTAGGCTGGATTTAATGTTATTCCATTCTGTTTTTACTTCCTTAGCATCAGATATTTTCCCAATATCTTTCAGCAATTCATGTGACTTTTTTTCGAATCTTTCTTGAATATCTTTATCTTTTAGTTTCTCTAAGTCAAAGTGCCTTTTTCCGTTTCTTTTTTCAAATTTTTAAATTTAAGTGCGGCCTTCATAATTACGTTGTAGTGGTCAGTGTTTATATCTGCTTCAAGGTAGCTTCTACAGTTTTGTACTTGATTCCTAAACCGTTGTCTAATAAGAATGCAGTCTATTTGATATCTTCGTATATCGCCTGGCATCTTCCACGTTTATCGTCTTCTAGCATGATGTTGAAATAATGTGTTTGTGATGATTAAATTGTTCTTGTCGCAAAATTCTACCAGCCTGTTTCCCCTGTCGTTTCTCGTGCCTAAACCAAACAAGCCTACTACTGCTCCTTCTCTACCCTCATCTACCACGGCATTAAAATCCCCTGTAATTATTAAACTTTCATGCCCTTTTACGTATCTTAATATGTCTTCGATACCTTTGTAGATCGCTTCTACCTCTTCGTTACTGTAGCTAGAGGTGGGCATGTATATGCATACTTGTATTATTACTGTGTTTACTGGGTAAACTATGAGTACTTTTTCGTTCATTTGTAAGTAATTTTCTACATAGTATCCTATCCTTTTCTGCATAACAATCCCCACCCCCAAATTTCCTTTCTTTGCTCCTGTATGAATTACCCTGAAGTCTCCACTCCAAAAATCCCCCGCCTCTGGCCACCGAACTTCGCTGATACCTACCACGTCTAGTGCTAGCCTATTCATTTCGATTTCTAAGTTCTCTAGTTTACCTACTTGCCTCATACTTCTAACATTCCACGCTCCGACTCTTATTCTTAACTTTTCAATCGCATCCTTCAAAGTAGTCCCCTCCAGGAGATCCGAATGGGGAACTATTTTAACTCAGGAATCTTTTACCCCAGAGAATGCCATCATTTTATTACAATTTAGGTACGCTATGTACTTGGAAGGAATGTGGTGGTTTTCCGTTGGCTTCTACATCGCTGTAGCGTGTCCTAGACTGCCATACCGACCCCTACAGTCTCTGCCAATCTAAGTACCGAAAGAGCCGCTGCCCTCTTTCGGGGACCTGTCTTAGTCTGGTTCCTCACTAACGACCCTACTACTTTGGTTGGACCTGTAGTTTGGCTCTTTAGCTCATTAGAACACGCAAGTTATTTCACATGTTCTAGTAATCTAGAACTTCGGCAAGTCCATTCGAAAAATGGGGTGATAAACCATAATTTAATTAATATTATTGATATATTACAATAAGAAAAATATTCTTACAATTTTAGAAATAATTCTCACATTGCTTTCTTTTTCCTGAAGACCTAATTACCCAGTGGAACTGGAGTAAATAGACTCGTCTAGAATATTATTCAATAAAATTAAATCGTCAGTATAGCAATTTACATAAACACAATGATTTCATCACCAGACTTAATTAAGAAAAGAACCGCCAAAATATGCCATAAAATATTTTATTAGCGTTGGTTCAATTTAACTTTTTAGTGATATTAAGAACAGACATTTATTAAGTTTTAATGTATATAATATATAAAGTTTGATTTTAGTGCTTTGTTGCTCTTAAAAGGCGCCCTATTTTCCTAAACATTTATAGCTCTAATATACAAAACAAAAATAGATTTAATTATACAGTGTAACCGCGAAAACTAAGAAGCAATAGCTTGTACTATAAGTGCGCATGCCTGATTAGGCGAAGACAAAATATGTCAACATGAGTAATCGTGTTACACATAAGACGGGCAGGCCAGAAAGAAAAGAACAAAATCAGTAACGCAATGTTTGCCCGAATTATGGTAACACAGAAAACCAGGGTTCGAATCCCGACACGGTCCGCTTGAAAAATGCTAGGCGAGAATTTTTCACAAAAATACACCCTCGTTCGGATGAGATGTAAAATGGAGGTTCCGTGTGTGAGTGTTGTCTCGCAGGTTAACGATCCCTACCTTGCTTGGAACAGCAAGGGTTCGGCAATATTCCAAATTTTCCAGGTAGAAAAACTCACTTCCTGGCCAATCTAGTACCTTCGGGTTTAGCATTGAAAAATTACATGTAAGGTAACACAGTGAAGAGAAAGAATGAGTATGAATGCTATGCTAGCACAGTCGGAGATTAAAGTGTGTTATTAATTTTTTGAACATTAGGGCGATGTTCCCGATTATTCTTCTGAAATGATACTTCATCGATTTAACGCTCCGAACCTCCCATAAGCCACCGTGGTGTGAGCTTGCCGGTGGTATAAAAAGCCATGTTGTTCCTTGATATTCAACTTACCCCCAAATATTCGGGTTTTGTGCAAAGCTTCCAATTCCTGGTCCATTGTTTGCCTAGATCCTAAAAATGTGGTTTTATTGTCGGAGTGTAAATGGTGACACTTTCTACGTCTTGAAGTGAACCTGTTGAATGCTACCTTGAATGTTCTTGCCGTCATGTCGCTGATGACCTCTATATGTATTGCTTTAGTTGCATTACATATAAATATATCCTTTATTTAATCTTATTCCCCTACCCTTTGAGTTTTGTATTAAGATCGGTCCAGCGTAGTCTATGTCTGTATGTGAGAACAGTGGTGATGGTATCACCCTGTAAGCTGGCAGTTGCTGTGCCGTGGTTGTTTTTACGAGGCGGCTCCGTGGCGTAGTGGTATGTGTATGACTACTATGCCCAGGGGCCCGGGTTCGAATCCCGACAAGGTCCGCTTGAAAAATGTTAGGCGAGCATTTTTCACAAAAATACACCCTCGTTCGGATGAGAGGTAAAATGGAGGTCCCGTGTGTGAGTGTTGTTACGTACGTTAAAGATCCCTACCTTGCTTTGAACAGCAAGGGTTCGGAAAAATTCCAAATTTTCTAGGTAAAAAAACTCGCTACCTGGCCAGCTTAGTACCTTCGGGTGGAGCATTGGAAAATCACATGTAGGGCTGTTTTTACAGTGGTGATGGTATAAACCTGCAAGCTGGCCTTAGTGTGTTATGCTGTGTTAGCGGTTCTCCTTTCCTTTTCCTAAATTCTTCTGATACGTATGCCTCCTGTTCTATTTTTATTAATATCTTGAATGTCGCCTTTATCTCTGTAAACGATAACCATCGGGTGTTTGGTCCGTTTCCTCGACATCCGGCTAGGAAACGTCTGTTATATGCTATCACTCGCTTTTCCCGTTCGATAGTAAAAAATTTGTCGGTGAGAGTTATGGGTTTGTTGGTCATAAGCGTTGCTACTGTAATTCTTGGTACTGCTAGTCCTTGCTTTGTAGTTTCCGTGTATTGTGGAATTTCATTGTTGTTCAGTCTGCTTAACCATGACGGACCATTCCACCATAATGCATTGTCCTGCAACTGGGATGGGTCTATTCCTTTACTTAAAATATCCGTAGTGTTTTTTCCTTTTTTACATAGTATCATTGTCGTGGCTTAGTATTTCATTGTATTTTGGCTACTCTGTTGGCGATGAAGGCTTTTCATTTCCCTGGATTTTCCTTAATCCAAGCTAGTGTAATATGCGAATCTGACCATGCTATATAATGAATATCTTGGATCTGTAGTGTTGCTATGCTGTTCTTTATTAACTTTGATAAAAGTAACGCCTTGATTTTTTCTTTTGATTTATCTTTCCATACGATTTTACAATACTTTTAGTCGTTTTCTTTTATATGTATTTTTTCGATGTCTGTAGTTATAGCGAATAGGTGTTTTCGACAGCGTAGCGAAATATCTTTAAATCCCACGCTACCGTGTACACGTTATCCATCTAGTTTTTTAAACTTACTCCTGTGTAAGTTTTTGAGGAAGCATCGAATACTACCTTGAACTTGGAGGTGTTGTATGCTATCCATACCGCCTGATAAGGAATGTAATAACTGACGTCTTCTGTTGATATGTCATCTTCCTTCATGTGACCCAATTTGATGTATTCTGCTATCTTATTCCGATATAATGAGCCCAATTCCTTATTATGTTTCAATTTTTTTCTAATTGTAAGAGCCTAGCTATGGCAGACTTTCTTAAATTGTTCAATTCAACAGCGGAATTTTCCGTGAAGGGGTTAGCCACGATATGTACCCACTCCTTCCTTCCTTCTTGTAACATGCTGCTGGAAAGGTTTTTTTACAGAATGCGTCTTGATGTTTCTCTTCTAATTTCTCTCCTACTTCATCGAGTTCTTTGAATTTCATAAATTCGTCTTTTTGAACGTTTAGACGTATTACCTGGGTAATTGAGTTAGCTGGATTGTCAGAAATTACCCTGCCTAACTCTAAATTTTGGGCTATTTCCCCATTCCTCCTACATATTCCTTGCTTTATTATATTTTTGTACATATCTATATCTAAAATTATATTTATTGGGCCTGGGGTTGTAAATAAGGGTTCGCCAAGTCTACTATGTCTCATACGTCTCGTCGCGGTAATACTCCCGTTAAATGTGGTAAAATTAAGAATGTTCCTACTGTTTCAAACCCATTATTATGCTTGGCGAAGAGGAGCGTACTGAATTTTTATTTGCATGTACCAATTGTTGCCTTTGCTACCTTGTCGATCGTATAGTGTATTCTTTTCCTTCGTCTTTAGAGATAAACGATGCCCGAGCTCATGTATCAATTAATGCTCGCCGCGACTGTCTATTCGTATGTCTATCCAATAATTGCATCCTCGCTGTTAGCAACAGAGGTTTGAATCTGAGTCTATGTTTAGGCAGTAACTGTTAACTGTTGACGGCCTTGGTGGTGTAGCTGCTCCTTGATTTGACGACTGTGGTATGTGTAACATGATATGATGTAACTTGCTTCCACATGCACTACACTTATTGTGGAGGTAAACACATGTCGCCGGGGGCGAGGGAATTATTAAGGATGGGGATGGTAGGTATTTCTTATAACTAACTTACATACTACTATATACATACACAATAAAATATATATAAATATAGCAACTATCCTATATCTTTATGCTCCCCCCCATGTGTAGGTTGATATGCTCCCGAGGATGACGTCACGCTTGTCATCTTCGCCCGAAAGACTAATTTTAATAATCAACTGTGTACAAAGCTGGGAATTTACATGTAAATTTGGTCCAGATGTGTGTGGAAATGAGGATGCTGGTGGAAAAGAGGCGCTGATTCCCCTGTCATACATCTACTAACGTTTGTAATTTTTGCACATTATTCACCTAGTCTACACACAAAGAAAACAGCTTGTACGGAGATGCAGTATCTAAATATGAGAAAATGCAAGTATTTATACACTCTGCGCATCTGAACTTACACTGCACAACTGTTTCCTCAAAAAATAGAAAATAGGTTTGATGCGAGTTCTGCCGCTTCTGACGCTTCTTCAAATAAATTCCTTCGTGCCATTTCATGGACAGCTGGACAAACTTGCACATTTATGCATTTACTATTCACAAAGGAAAGACGTACAGAAGGGCTATTTAGTTATGTCAGAGCTATGGAATTGACCTTTTGTTTGGATTGGCGAATAGGACAACGTCCTCAAATATGCATAAAGTAGTTTTGAGGAACAAAAATTACTATTGCGATGCAACTTCACTGTTATTTTTGAATGTAGAATCTAGGACAAAACTATTTTTTGTGTAGACGTGTGCCTTTTTACAAAAATATCTTAGAGAATAATTTAAACGTGCGGAAATAAAAACTTAAAATGATATTACCAATATACTTGTTCTTTCAGCTTTATACAGCGCAGGCAGCTTTTACTCATACCTACCCAACAAGTTTGTAAACTTTAAGTTCCTTGTTACAATACGATAAGTGATTAGATCAAAGTAGGCACCTTAGGTGAGTATTTCCGAGCAATGAACATACAATTCATTGTCCTGTCTGCAATATTTACAGGAGCGGTGGACTTCAGATCGCTAGCTGTCTAAATAAGGCAACACGGAATGACACGCGTTCAGAAAGATTATTACCTGTCTCTTTACATGTCCATATTCTGTAAGAAAAATCACTGATGAGTGATGACAAAGGTTACTTACTCGTAATTGGGTATGAAATTTATTCGCCTACATAAAAGGTAACTTTTAAAACCTTTATAAAAGTCTCAAGAGTTTACTAAAGCGAAAATTTTGTTTTAAAAGCACGCATGAAATAGGAATACCCACATCAAGCTCGTGACATCTGAAAGTAAATACTATTTTGCATACTTCTCTCTTTTTTCAAATGGATGTATTTATTTGCGTCTGAATATAACAACAGTGAATACCGACCGACAAGTCTGGTGACATAAAAATGTATTCATATAATTTGAATTCTTTTATTTATGCAGCAACGAGAATGATATCGCGCCTGATGCTTCGAATAGTTGTACAAAATTTACATCGCGTGCGAGATTCATCTCATTGTTTGAAATGAATTTAAAGCGACTTGCTCTTAGGAACGCGCTGTGTAAGATTTTTAAACCCTTCATAAGTATTTAAAACAAAGGAAAATCGTTTTATATGAATGCCGACAGTTTTCGTACAGCAGAAGCCAAGTATTTCAGAAATTCTCGTTACAAATTTCAGAAGATGGTCAATTCAATGTTTATCGGCTGTACTTTCTATTAAGGTAAATTCTTGAAAAGAGCAGGGTTTGTTACACAGGGTGCCGATTCTAAAAGTCGCAATTTCAAATATTTCTGCAACTGAAAACGATATTAAGAAACGTCCGGACTTGCTATGATGGAATCGCTGGAATTTAGAATAAACTGAAAAATGACACTCCCCCACTAGTTTCCTATCCGCTACGCACACAGTAAAAATCTTACAGGCAACCTATCACTCCTACGCTTCATGTCAAAACTCTTGCATTTTCCGATACAACATAAAACTGCAATTGGGTGAACATTTTTTAAAATTAAAATTAGAAACTAGAAGCTTTCATTGTAGTGGTAGAGCAGGGCCGATTTCACTGTGTTGATTCTCTTAAAATGCAGTTGCTAAAAAGTAAGGCTGATTTCCACTTAGAGTGTGTTCAAGTTGAAAAAGTAAGTTAGGCGGTTTCAATTAATAGTAGTTTATTCAAAGTGTGTTGAAGTTGAGGAAGTAGTTAGCCCTATATAATATTAAATCCCATAGTCGAATGACAGTTTGCAACTGAACGGCTTTATTTTCCAGGGGGGCGTGGATACAAAACAAACAAGGTCATTTTAATATGAATTAAGTAGATACATTTAATCTGTAATTTTGTGTATATTGTTACGTTTATTTTCGACGATAGATTCAAACACGTCCTTTTTTGTGGTAATTCGTTTTTCATTCACCTAGCTTCTGTTTTTATTCAAAACTCATCCTGTATATTTACATCGTTTCAATGGTACGCGCAATCATAACATTTCTTTCAAATCTATTCATTCTAAAAGGAGAAGGTTACTCCATAAATTATATAGTAGACGTCTTGTTTTAGGTATCCGTTAATTTATTAACCATTCCGATAACGTAAAATTACTTTCTATGGTGTTTCACATTTAAAGACTTTTCAAAATAATAGATCCTACTGTTATCCAGTTTACTAATCGCGCTTTGATAACGCGAGGATGGCAGTTTGAACTCGTGTTATTTGAACCCATTTGTAGTTTGATTCTTCAGCTTGTGAGTTGAAATATTTTCTACATTACTCGTTCCAGTACTTCAAAAGCGATGCACGTTTTTTTATCGACCAGTAGGAGCTATCTTGCGTGTATTGCTCTTAGCTGGAGGCTAAATGGGTTCTTTCTTTATGTACGTCCAACTGTTCGTTGACGTGGACCACCTGCTTTTGTCTGTAGACCGCTTCTGCGGTTACGATGGCAGGGCGAATGGATCCTGACTACCGTGGTGATGCTATGCTGACTCACCCCTGACGGGTTGCAAGATAATCATCCCGACGCATAGAGGTATGTGAGTCGCTTTTTTATGCACGTCGAAGATTATTATTTATCAGCGGTTGATATTCTGAAACTAGTCCACTATACATGTTTAGAAGCTAACTTTGCTAGGGCTTCTGGTTATATTTCTTTAACTCTTGCTACACCTTGATCTGCATTTAATACTTTAATTTAACACACGTGCTATTGAGAAAATCTACATTGAATACTTTAATTTAACACCCGTGACGTGGGGCTGCGAGTTTGTTGTAGTGAATTTTTCGGCTCCGATTTTGTCTTGGCTAAGGTTTGCTTTAATTTTGGTTTTCGTTAATTTGGGCCCTGATTTTGTTTCGTGTAACTTTGGCTCCGATTTTGTTTTAGTTAACGGTGACTTCGATTTGGTTTTGATTAATTTTTGCTGCGAGTCTGTTTTACTTAATTTTTGCTACAAATTTTTTTTGTTGTTAGTGCCTAAGTTCCCACATTATCCGCATTTATCGGCCTGATGCTAATTGCTTTTTCTTCCTTTACGTTCGACCTATTGTTTATTTTTTCTTTTTCTTTCGGCTCTTTGGTTGTTCCTCATATGAGAATCGATTTTCGTTATTTCTTGTGTGGGTTCGATCTTCTTGAATTTTTATTTTGTTATCTTCCGTGATTGCTAAATATCCTTGGTTAGCTCATGTCAGATTATTGGACTTGTGTTTTCGCCAATAATTGTAGACCCTTTGAAAACTATGGCGCCCTATTTCTGATTGTATTGACTTTATTTTCTTACGATTAGTACTTTTTTTTGAAATTTAATCCGTTAGTTGCTTCCGCATTGAATAAAATCGTTTTGTTTCGATTCACTTCTGATATTTTATAGTTTATTCGGTTGTTGTTGGTACTTTTACATTACCCTGATATACAGTGTGTATTTCTTTTGTCATAATGGTTACGTGGGGGTTGGATGTAAGTAGGCTGTTAAATTCCGAACTCCAATATGAGTCATCTTCTCGAGGATTTGACTCCGACATTAAAGTCGATGGGTTGCGTAAAGCCGCCCGCAACGCGATTCAAGTGGAAATGAATCAATCTTTTACTCCCAGCCCTTATACGATTACGTTTGCAGAGGATCATGAGGCTATTAAACGCGCGCTTATTGAACTTGGACCGTCTTCTGACGATTTTGCTGGGGATGTTACTGACAATAAGTTTGCTCGTTTACGCACCTTATCGGTACACATTCAGCGACGTTGTGAGTTGATAGTGACTAGCTCTGAGGAGGAAGCCCTTATGAAAAATAAATTATTATTCGCCTTACAGACCATTCGTTCGGATGTTGAGGCAACTGTTAGAAAATTCAAACGTGTTACTTTTGCTGATTTTAGTTAACAGCCTTCTTCCAGTCCTCAAACTCTTAATGTAGCTACCGCCGTTACCGAAGAAGTTATTTATCTTTCTTTTGAATCCGAAGAAGTATTGGACAAGTCTACTACTGTCAATACTATGACCCCTACTAAAGAATACCCGCTAGCTAAACTGAATGTCCCTTTTTCAGGTGAAGGTTCTCTACCGGAATTCTTGTCTCGTATTAAGGAATTCAGTGTTTCGCGTAATATTTCTGCTCGGCAACTTTTTCGTTTTACTCCGGAATTAGTTACCGAAAAGGTTTTACCTCTCTTTCGCATGCATCATCGTTCCCTCAAATGTTAAGACGACGTTGTTACTTTATTAAACTTAGAATTTCTATTCCTGGATTTTGCTTATAAATCTGCTACTATTAAGAAAAATGCTTTTACTTCACATGACCGAGTTGTTAAGGTTGTACTTCTTCTAAAGTACTCCACTGTTGTGGTTGTGGATATAAGGGAGTTACTCGCCACAACTGTCCACACTGTCATCCTACTCCTAATAGGTTTTCGAATAATCCTACAAATTCTGCCCTCACCTCTAGATGCCTAATTTCTTCTGCTTCTCACTCTACGTTCTCTCCTATACCTCACTCGGGTCATACTGCTGCTACTATCCAAACAAACCCTTCTTCGGAAAATGTAGCTTTGAACAAAATTTCTTCCATCTCTAGTTCTGCATCCTATTCTACTTCTCCTTCTGCTCTATCAAATTATTCTCTCGCCCCCCAAACTATGCCTCCAATACCAGTGCAACCCAGACTTCAAATTAGTGACTTACAGCTAGCTTCTCAAGAGTTTGTTCCCGCTTTCTTAAACGATTGTACCCAAGAAATTCCTGTCGTGTCTGCAAGCACACATGTCACTGAGGTGACGATAATTTCTAATTCAGTCAACGAATGTCCTGTTGAAGTCCACAAACCTGTATCTTTAATGTCTGTTGCTGTTGCTGTCAAAATTTTACATGTTCCTGCTTTCTTAAATTGTTCTACTCAAGAAATTTCTGTCGTGTCTACAATAACAGTTTTAGCTGAACTGACGATAACTCCTAATAGGATAGAGAAGTTACTGTTGAAATTAGGGAATCCGTAGCTGTGATTCCTGTTGCTGTCATCGTTAGACTTTTACCTGATCCTGTTTCGTTATCTACTATTGTTAAGGAATTAGTTCCTATTGTGGCTGAAGTTTTGTCTGTTCCTACTCTGTTGTCTAACAGTAATAAAGTCTTACTTGATTCTATTCCTTTATCAAACGTCGATGAAACGATATCTACTCTTACCCATTTTTCTCATGCTGACAAAATGCTACTTGCTTCTGTTCTTTTAAGTAAGATTGATGAAATCTTAACTGAGGTTCTGTTATCTAATGTTGATGAAGGTCAACCTGATTCTGCTTTTTCATCTATTGGGGATGAAGTTCTTCCTGATACTGTTTGTTTTTGTAACGTTGATAAACTTCTACCTGATTCTGTTCCTTTATCTAATATAGTTGAAGTGTTATCGTATTATGCTTTTTTCCTAGGGTTGAAACTCCTACAGCCAATGCTGTTTTCTTTCCTAACTGTGATACTTCTAGTTCTCTATCTAACGTCGTTGAAATTCTATCTACTTATGTCCTTCTAGTTAACGTAATTGAAGTGTGCTCTGTTTGTGCTTCTTTTCGTAAGATGAATTCTCATACTGCTCATACTTTTTCCTTTTCTACCGTTGACTTTCTTACCACCAATTCTAAAAACAAGCAATCTTCTTCCATAACGTGTTCAGAGTTCTATAAATTACGACAACCACTACTATCTCCACTATCGCCACCACTTTCTCAACCTCGTGCTACAACTCTTACACCCCCTGCTGTTCCTGTGTGGCAGAAAACTGTCCAAAAGATGTTCCTTCCGAATCGGAAGATGTATGTCGGCGAAGTCTTAATGTCCTTGATCTCGCTTCGTTTTCTTTCTGGCGGCGTGAACGCCTTAAGCGCAATACCTAGTCCTCGTGCCCCAGATTCTTATGCCGACTTTGCACTCCTTGGGTTTTGATTTTTGGACTTTACAATCTTTTTATTTATTTGCGTGTTTGCTGGGTTTTCTTTCTTTTTCTGTTTCTTCCTGCTTGAATCCGCGTGGGTTCGTAAATAGAATAGCCCCATGGTACGACCTGCCTGTAGTAAGAGGCGACTACAACGGTTCAACACAACACATATACACACGCACAACACGTACACACACACACACACTTCTTACACACCCACACACATACACACACATATACACACACGCATTCACACGTGGTGCTTGGTGTTATTCTCTTTGGTTTTTTCTTTCTTTTCTCGTTCCTTTCGTTCCACATTCCTCCTCTTTTTCACGTTGCTGGTCTTCTTTGCTGCCCGTCCCTACTTTAATTGTGTTTCGCCCATCCGCTCCTGTGGTAGGTACTTTCTAGTCCGTTTTTCTTTCTTCGGAAACCACGATTTAGTCGACTTTATGATTAGTTAGCATTTCGTTTCTTTGGTTCTTTGGTTATCACAGTTAGTCGTTTCGTTTCGTTTTACCAGAGCTCTCCCCCTCTTCCTCTCGTTCTACATTGTTGTTCTTTTGTTTACTTGAGGCTTGACCCTTGGGTCCTGTTTTGATTATTACTGCTTGGTTTCAGTTTTACTTTCTTTTTTCCTTTTTTGAATTCTTCGCGGGAAACCAATCTGATTCTGGAGTTTGATAACCTTACTGTTTCTTCTGAGAAACATCCATCCGTTGACAACTCTGCAGTGTCGGTGCCGTTCCATCTTAGTCCTCGTTGCTTGTTTATTACCCTCTTTTCCTTCATTTTTTTTGTGCGGCCCTTCGACCCGGATGAGAGTTCTTTTTTTAATTATTTTGGAGTGTTTCTTTTTTTGGCTTTCCTACCACGACCTGTTAATTTTGCGGGGGGATTTGTTACGTTTATTTTCGACGATAGATTCAAGTGCGTCCTTTTTTGTGGTAATTCGTTTTTCATTCGCCTAGCTTCTGTTTCTACTCAAAACCTCATCCTGTATTTTTACCTCCTTTCAATTGTACGCGCAATCATAACATTTCTTTCAAATCTATTCATTCTAAAACGAGAAGTGTACTCCATACATTATATAGTTGACGACTTGTTATAGGTATCCGTTAATTTATTAACCATTCCGATAACGTATAATTACTTTCTCTCGTGTTTCCCATTTAAAGACTTGTCGAAATAATAGATCTTACTATTATTTGATAGCGTGTATTTCAGTTTGCTAATCGCGCTTTGATAACGCGAGGATGGCAGTTCGAACACGTGTTATTTGAGCCAATTTTTAATTTGATTCTGCAGCTTGTGCGTTAAAATATTTTCTATATTACTCGTTCCAGTACTTCAAAAGCGATGCACGTTTTTTTGTTCGACCAGTAGGAGGTGTCTTACGTGTATTGCTCTTAGCTGGAGACCAAATGGGTTCATTCTTTATGTGAGTCCAACTGTTCGTTGACGTCGACCACATGCTTTTGTCTGTAGACCGCTGCTGCAGTTACGGTGGCAGTCTAGGTACGTAGCAATAT
This sequence comes from Platerodrilus igneus, assembly GCA_036346225.1. NCBI lineage: Eukaryota > Metazoa > Arthropoda > Insecta > Coleoptera > Lycidae > Platerodrilus > Platerodrilus igneus. The sequence continues at coordinate 2,756,212 of JARFIW010001617.1, forward strand.
TATATCAACATGTATGAAATAAATATTCGACGATTTAAATATAAAAACAATGAGTTTGTATGTATCGAAATTGGTGTCCTAGACCTGTTGGAAACGTGCTTAGTTCCAAATTTTTAAACAAACATTGCAATCTAATTGTACTGTTTAAGACTTAATGACAGGGTACAAAGAAGTATTTACAGTCTCTTTTACAATAGACGTACGACATTATAATTTATGCAAAAGCTGTAAAAAGGCTACATATCTAATGCTCCACCAGAAGATGTTGGTTTGAATTATAAAATTCTTGAAGCTACAGAGCTATATAGCGTGGAAAGCAGCATTATGGTCATGACTGTTGGTAGCGGCCCAGTTCTGCTTATTGTTGCGACCTGACAATGGATTTATAACTAACTTACTCTATAACAATATAAAGCTTTCTCTATAACCTCATGCCAAAGATTGATTTATTTATACCTAACATAAGTTACTACATATAATATACGCCAATGCTACCTCTATATTTAATGATTTTGATAGAAACTTTCTACCCCGTTCATTTTTTTTAGACTCCTATATAGGTTAACTCTCATACATTCAATCACAATTCATTAATAATTTCTTAAGTTCTTGGGGGGTTTTTGCACAATTTAATTTAAGTATTGAGTTTTTGTTCCTCAGGTCATGTTGACAGCCGCTGTTACGCAATGTGTAATAGGGATGGACTCGGGCCCGACGCAGAAAGGTAACCGCACGGTCCGAGGCCCGGCCCGAAATGAAAATTGAAATTGAAATTTCGGGCCGGCCCGACTTTTATTCAGCGAATGAGAAGATATTTTTTTCTGTTGTGTTCAACAAGTAACTATCACTCTTTTGTTTAATTTAAGAGTATAATGATTTTGAATTACAATCAAGATACTTGTGGAACATATCGTAGTATATCATTTGATTTTTGATTCTGTTACGTACCTAGACGTAGCCGGAAGAAAAGTAAGTTCCAGGCTAACTAATAAATGCGGAGAGTGGGGGGATTCGCCTACATACCAAAAAGAACCAAAAATACACATCGCCCACGATGATCTATTAACAAATAAAAATAAATAACGGATTCTGTACAAACAAGCAAGAGCAATAAATTAAGCGTTACTATTTGAAAGCAAACAGTTAGGTGATATGAACAATTTAGTACATTAGATACGAAGTGCGCATCTCGTATTTACACAAAATAAAATTAATCAGTAGTAAGTAAACCTGTGAGAGCTTTTGTCAAGCATTTTTAAAGTTTCACCTAATACTTTTTGTAAAATAACTAATTAGTAGGAAAGAATTAACGTGTGGGAGCTTTTGTCAGATATCTTTTAAATTGTACATAGTACCGTTTGTAAAATAAACTAATCAGTACAAAGAAATAAGCGTGTGTCTGTCCAATACTTTTAACACAGGTACATCACACATGTAGAGCTATAATATCGATTAGCAGCAACGAACAATAGTTCTACAATGTGACGTTGCTTGTCACATAACTACATCAAATGTTGATACGGAATATTCCATTGACACACACTAAAGAAAACGAGTTGCATACCTGTAGGTGTCCGCATACTTAGCTTGAAAACCGTCGAAGATGAGTCAACACAGAAACGCCGCAGTATTCAGGATCCATTCACCCTGGCATCGTAACTACAGCAACTACCTACGCACAAAAGCAGTTGGTCTACAGAAAGGAAGAACCCATTTGGCCTCCAGTTAAAAAAATCAATCCACGCAAGATACCTTGTTACGCTCCCTTTCTGTCAGCGTACTTAAATTACATCGTTTTTGGATCGCCGTTTGTATAAAGTAAATACTTTCGAATAGTTTCAGATTTGTATGCAATTTAACTCGTGTGTATTACTTTAAAGATAGATTAATTGAAGACCGATTTTCATTAATAAATAATTTGCAAGGAATGAATTTTAAATTGGATTATTCGTGAATTACTTCCCAACTTATTGAAAATTATAAACAGCTTGTAATTAATTATTAGATATGATTGCTGCATTTACTTTTTGGATGTTCCTTATGTTATTATCGAAGTCGAGATAATAGACGTTCAGAGGTTATGGGTAACAACTATTTTATATAAACAGATTAGTAGTGTAGTTCTTATTCCATTGAAGGATATATGCTTTTATAGGCGAACGTGTTTACTCGATCGCACGTGCTTGTTACGGAACATTGACGGACGGACTTAGTGATTACGCGTGCTTTACTAATTGTGTTTTTAGTTGATTTTCTTTTGGAAATAAAAGTTGTAGAACTTGCTTGCTAAACTTGACCGATTCTTCTTTAAGATTACTGTGTGCGCGATCTAGTTTAGTGGTCCTTGTTTTATCAGAGTAAGTGCAATAAACTTGTACAGAATTTTTAAAGGAGCCGCTTTAGTCAGGTTTTAAACTCCCTAAAACATTTGCAAAATGAAATTGCAAAAGTGTTTAACTCATTCCGTATTAATGATATGCCCGAATAAAGTAGTCAACGACCCGGCCCGGATTCGAGCCCGAAATCGGGCCGGGCTCGGGTCGGGCCGGCCCGAAAGTCCGAGCCCGATTCCATCCCTAATGTGTAAGTATTTCGACGGCGTATCTAATAGATCTCCGTTGGCCTCTTTGGTAATCAACATCGCCTTGCCGGTACCGCTGTACACAGATATGGACCAGACTTTGGTTCATCTTCCTAGATCTATATTCGCCTCACTGTATCATGTCCTCTGGCATTGTTGCAGTGGTCAATGTCCTAAAGTACCAGTCTGTTAATATGCACCACTATTGTTCTGATTTTTGAAAGCTTATGAATCATATATACTACATCACTGATTCGTTTCAGTACTTTGTAAGGATGTTCCCGATTTCTTTGTAACTTTCGCGACAATCTACGTTTCTGTTTAGTGTTGTATATCCATACGAGGTCTTCCGCTTGAATACCTGACTCTTGAGTTTTGATGTCATTCGTTCGCTCCTAATCTGAATATTCTTTCTTACGTATTCGTGGATGTCATGTATTTTCCGCTTGAGTATCTCGACATAACCTTCACCTACGTGTTCTCCGAGCTTACTACTAAACATAATGTCACAGCATAACACATGCAGGAATATGTCGAGCATTCTCGTGAATAGCAGATTGCAGGTCGATAAAAACGTACTTTTTACGTTGTATTGCCCATGGGCGCTTTCCGTTTACTCAACGGCGCAAATAACTGACACATACTGCAACATTTCTTAAAGTCTTGCTTACAGCCTACCCAGCAAAATCTTTTACAGACTTTCTTTAGGGTTTTCTTGACCCCAAACTGTCCTTCCGAATTCTCATAATCTAGATATACTAAAACCTCGGACAACCGGCTCTTGGGAACTACCACCTGAAGTGTACTCACAGATCTAACTTCTTTTTTCAGAGAGAGATCGCAATAAAATCCTCTTCTGTAACGTCAAAAAATTTCACAGTGCCCTGCACGAGTTCAGTGCGCTACTAAGCGGATTAATATTCTGCCACGATAGACTCTGTTGAATTTTCCAATCCATAATGAGACCTAAGTCTGGGTCATTTTCTTGTTCGGTTCTCAACTGCTGTGGCGGCTAATCGTCGTAGACTCGACAACGCATCCGCGTTACATACCTTAAACCCACTTGAAGTTCAGTGTTGAAATCGTACTCCTGTTCGTTTCTAACGAGCTCGCAAGTTGTTCTTCCGGGTTCTTCGACTGTAGTAGCAACTTCAACGCTGCGTGATCTATTATCAGGTGGAACTTACAACCACAGAAATACTTATATTAGGGTACTACTGATCTTACTACAGCCAATAGTACTTCCTTGTAACTCAACAATTTCTTTCCAGTTTGGAAAGCACCTTGCTGAAATTACTAATTACTTTTTCTTATTCGTCCTGTATCTAACACAAGAGACTTTCAATGGCAACATTACTTGCGTCCGGGTCTATTATAAATATGCGTTCTGTTCGAGGGTAACTTAAGAGAAGAGTTGTCGTCAATAAATGTCGTAACTGTTGGTACGCATTTTGACAATCTTCGTTAATTGTTAATTTAGTCAATGGCTGGGCAATATTCCCAAATCCACAAACAAAGACAGAATGTCTTCATAACGTGGACCTATCCACTTCTAAAGCCATCACTGCAACAGGACCACTTCTAGAGCACGTGACGCCAATAAGAACGCAAGGTCTGGAAATATTCCGTCATACGCCTTCCTCAATCTCTACTAACCAAGGAAGTGACCCATACGCTAGCGACAATAGTCGCTAGGCACCGAAGCACGAAAATCCGACTGCACTCACCGCCACGAGGTGTTGCAATGCATTCAGTGTAAACATGGAGATTCTCACTTACACAAATACAACCCAGGTTTTTGTGATGTAGCTGCAAAACACGCTCTGCAACTTCAGAAACTAACGTACTTTCAGTTTTAGTGCTAAAGACATTTGCAATTTAATAACGCACACAAAAACTTGTAAGTATTTCCTTAGTGGATTCATACCTTGAATTCTTTATGTATAGTTCCATATCAATATTTTAACTTGTTAATAAATGTTATCTCTGTTGCTGCGAAGCATTATCAACGTAACCCCAGACAACCAAAACACTTAATACTGTTCTTTTTCAAAATAAAACTATGTTTCTGGTGGTTCTTGAATTTATTCAAAATCGTTTTTATAGTAGCAAAACATTAATAACCGGTTTATTTTTAAGTTATGTAGTTGTTTTTGGATTGTGTCTGAAGTCTTAGCACAAATTAAACATAAGCCTGAAAATGTCATGGTGAAGATGATTAGGGCAGCGAAGAAGCGTTTTATAATTAAAATTCAAGTTTACAAAACGGAGATACTGCGTGCATGTAATGCGAACTGGGAGACGATAAGTAATGAGTGACCTTAACGCAGTTTGTGGTATTGGACAATAGAAAATTTTTGGAGGAGGTGTTTTTTTAATGTTACAGTAAACTCGTATCGTATAAAATATTATAATAGAAAGTGAAGTCTTATAGCATAATCATATTCTAGCACCGATTGGTTTGCCTTTGACCAAAATAATTCATTGAAATGTAAGCAAGGCGTTTGTGCACAAAAATGACCGATAGGTTCTGACGGCACCTCATTTCTCAGATGATTTTGATTGACAGGGACAAGGGTTTTGCAATTAAGAATTATTTAGATTACAATTGGAAGTCTCCAGAATGTTATTTGCATAATTTCTTGTGTTTCGAATTAACTAATACAATTGAAATGTATATAGATTGCCGTCGTGGATATTCGAAGTCAGTTTATTGAAGCTTTGGTTACAATATGTTCTAGTTTAAAGCTTCAAAAAGTCTAATAAACTATTCTTAATATAAATTATTGCGATGATAATATAAATTATTAATTAGTGCTTGGATAGTTAATTGTAGTTCTTCGATAATTAATTATGAAGATAAAGTCGCAATTTAAGAAGCTAATAATTGTACAGTTAACAATTAGCTGAAAATAAAGTGTTGGGAGAGCTTATAGCAAATGCCATTGTAACTACTACTTGTATATTTAGTTTGAAAATAAGGAACTGTTGTTTGTGCAAAAGTTTCGTTGCACTGGTGTCAAACAGTGGGATTAAAGGTTTTTGAATGATTTCTATCTGCATGCCTATAACACGCAGCAAACAAAAGGAAATGGATAGCTCAATTCTTTCTTTCTTGATGGAGCCCAGGTCAGACTTACAAGAACGCGCAAAGAAATAAGACCAAAATTCTATGAGCCTGGCAGCGAAGTTAGAAGAAAATGCGGAGAAACAAGAACGAACTGCAGTAAGCCTTGCAGAAACACTGAACGACACTGCCGTAAATCTACACAAAGATTACAGTCAGTTGAGAGAGTAGTTTATACAGGGAACCAGTAAAATTGCGGTGCCACTAGTTCAGAACACACAAGCAGTTGAGCAAAAATTAATAGAAAATGTCACCCTACTGAGACAGGAATTTATATGGGAAACTACAAAAACGGCGCAAAAACTGAATGCTAAATGTTCCGACGGTTTCAGAAATTGGAAGCGCACTACATGGACAACTCGCAAGAACTAAAGCAAAGTAGTTAAAGAGTTTGCGTAAAATTGAAAAAGAGGTACCGAGGATGGAAGTGCATCAGAGTCTTCAGTGTCGGTGGCATAACAACGCGTCCTAGAATTTAAGAATTCATGATAATTCAAACAGACCTCTACAGAGTAAACCCGCTTACATTTGATGGAAAATCACATTGGCAGACTTATTTTGAACAATTCGAGGGTGCCGCAAGAGATAAGGGCTGGAACCATGGTGAAAGGGCAACTGCGTTGATTGTCGCGTTACGAGATGATGCTTAGAATATTCTACAGACCATGACCAAGGAAGCTACGGCGCCTTATTATCAAGGCTGGAAATGAGGTACAGCGACTCTCATCTGCAACACGCTCAAGTAAAAACCGTTACCAAAAGATTAACGAAAATTTGCAAGAGCTTACTAAAACAGTTGGCAGTACAAACCTTTGTTGACGGGACACTCGACTATGAAATCCAACATGCACTATGACTGGCTCTACCAAGGATTCTAGATGATGCGCAAGCTCTTACTTTGGAATTTAAAGTGGCAAAGCAAGCTTCGCATCGTAGTAGTGGCAAAGTAAGAAGCAGGACCAAGAAAACGTATTGGAGGTGCTGAGCCGGGTATTTCGCGAACATCAATCAAAGAGGAACCGACCCAGGTGCTGGAATTGTGGCGAGTACAGATATATGCGGTCAAAATGTAAGTCCCTAGAAGGAATTTGAGAAGTCAGAAACTAAAGGGGGTCGGCAGAAGGCAGCGAATGTCGACCTGCACGGATTCTGCACCAGAGACCATCATCCGCATCGCACGATCTTAGCACGCAGACAGCATGTACATATATGGATAGTTTAACGGCAAGAGTGTGCAGTTCTTAATTGAACGTGGAGACACTAAGACAATTGCTAATCCGGATGTAATGCATGCCAGCGTGTGTCACTCGCGACAGTGCGCTCTGAAATCGTGGCTGGTGAAGAAATTCAAACACACGGAATGCTAGATGTAAAAATCGGAGTTGAGAGCAAGATATTTGACCATCAGATAGTAATAGCAAACACTACCGAAGCAGTTATATTGGAAAAAAGTATGAATTTTATGTAGATATGAAGGAAATGTTGTTGAGGATAGGGAACGAGAAAGTGCCGTATTGCGGAGCAGACCAAGTGTATGCGTGAGTTTGTTTGACGGACGACATTATCCGACTTGAAAGGAGAGAAAATGTGGTGATGCGACGCCTGTATGGTGCTCTACGGGAAGAATTTGTGCGTGCTGTTGAACCAATTAGTAACGAATTCCTCGGAAAGGGCGTGCTTGTATAGAAGGCTTTGATAAAGGTGACGGATGTTATACCTAGTGGGATCTTAAACATCAATTACGATATCGCCCTGAACAAGAACACAACGTTTGCGTGATGTTCCTCGGTTTTTGATGTGACGGAGTGTTACGACGTTGAGAAAGAACCCTCCACCAACGAGTGTTCTGAGAAGTTATTATATCAGTTAACAAAACCGTGCAGGTTCATGAACAACCACAACTCACAGGACTTAAAAACTTAATCCGACTGTACTGGAACGTTTTTACGGTAGACGGTGGTTGATTGGGAAAGACAGCAGTAGTCAAGTATAGAGTCGATACAGGACATGCACGACCAATAAGACAGCAGCCGAGAAGGCCTTTATTGACCAAACGTGAAGAGGCCGAGAAAATGATTGGGGATATAGAGGAGCAAGGAGTGATTGAGCATTCCGATAGCCCTTGGGCATTCCTTGCTATGCTTGTTAAAAAGAAGGACGGAACGACAAGATATTGCGTGGACAACAGACGATTGAACTGCGTAACTAAAAATGATAACTACCCACTTTTAAGGATTGTCGACACCCTATATATACTTTCTGGGTCGCGATGGCTCCAATCTTAGATTTGAGAAGTGGCTACTAGCAAGTGAATACGGAACTCAAAGATTGGGAAAAGACTGCCTTCACTACTGACACAGGCTTATGACAATTTACAGTTGTCCTTTGGGCTCTGCAACGCTTCTGCCACTTTCTAAATCTGTGTTCAAAGAAGTGCCACCTATTAGGCGAAGATGTGAAATAACTAGGGCATGTAGTTTCACGTATCGGACTCAGGTCAGACCCGAAAAAGTTTAAGGCGGTACAAGAGTGGCCGACGCTAGAAGGCAAACATCAGTTACACAGCTTTCCCGGGTTGCGCACTTACTATAGAAGATTCGTTTCTGGGTTTGCGAATATAGCCAAGTCTTTGACCAATGTGTCTGAAGATGGCAGTAATTACGTTTGGGATGACGATTGCCAGAATGCGTACGAACAACGAAGGTTTTTGTTGACCACAGCTCCGATCCTAGGTTACCCTTGGTTAGAAGGCAAATTAATTTTTGGAACCAGAAGCAAGCGATGTGGCCATTGGAGGTGTACTATCTCAGATACTAGACGGGCGAAATCGGAATGGATTCATTGAGTTACAAGGCGGGAGCTGTCGGCTGTGGAAAAATCTGTCGAAGATTTTAAAAGTGCCTCTACGGAAGAAAATTTCACTCGAGAACCGACCACGCCGCCTTGAAGTGACTACTACAGTTTACAAACTACGAAGGGTAAATCGCCAGATGGATAGAAAGGTTGCAGGGGTATGATTTAGATATAGAAAACCGTGCTGGTATGGCCTTCCCCCAAAGGTAGTAACCATTGCTCACGGTTAGAAAAACAAAGTGTGATATAGTTGGTCGGCTTATCGTTATCAATGACGATTTGTAGCCTGCCTCTACAAATACGTGCGGAACAGGTGAACGAAAAAGACCTAGTGTCATTCTGGATTTGAAAGTCAGAGGAGAACGTCCATGCTGATATAACGTAAGCCTGTTGAGTAGCACCCTGAAGTCGTACTGTACACAATGGAATTCTCTGAAAGTGGAGTACTGAATCCTTGGAAAATGAAGATAAATCCGTGAGTACGTTTTAGATGGCGGTTCTTAAATGCCAGGTGAAGGAGGTTTTACGACATCTGCATAATGGGACCTCGGGAAGACATTAAGAAATCTCTGAAAAAAGTCCGAGCAAGAATTTACTGGGTAGGCTGCCAGAACTATCTAAAAGAAAGGTGCTACAAGTGTCAGCTGTGCCCATCATTGGGACACCGTAAGGTTCCATTGAAGCAATAAAATGTGGGAGCCCTTTTGAGATAGTAGCATTAGATTTTGCGGTTCCATTTCTTTAGACCGACTCGGGAAATAAGTAAAGCTTAGTAGCCGTGAACTATTTTACAAAGTAGACCGAAGCGTATGCTAACCAAATCAACAAGCTGCAACTGTCGCTGACGTGTTTGTAAAGGAAGTTGTGTCGTTTTGAGGTTCCTATGGAGTTGCACGTCAATTAGGGCAGAAATTTTGTCAGCGTTATTTTAAGAAGTTTGCCGGTTGTTAGTGATGAAAAAGACCCGAACAATACGATTACACCCTCAATCGGATAGTACGGTAGTACCTGATTGGGTTCAATATTTACATCTATTTTTATTTGCCTATCGGTTTTCGGCTCAGAAGGGCATTGGACAGACACCCGCCTGGGACGCGTAGGATATTAGCTCCAAGATGACATCATGGACAAGAGCTACGTCGAGAAGCATAAGCGCAAGATGCACGACGTTCATCGTGACATTAGGAATAATACCCAGATCTCAAGCGATCGCATGAATATCAAATATGACATCAAAGCATAGGAATCTGGTTTTTAAGTAGGCGACCACGTCTGGTGATTTAACACCAGACGGAAGCGTGGACAGTAGCCAAAGTTACAAATACATTGCGAGGGTTCGTACGAAGTTGTAAAAAGGATCCACGACGTGGTATATCGCATTTGTAAGTTCCCAATGGGAAGAACAATAGCGGTGCACGTTAACCGGTTAGTACCCTTAAATTGCGATGATGCCGGTAAAACCGAAGAACGCAAGCAATGAAACAAACAAACAGTCACACTCGTATGGATCAACAAAGATCTTAACCGAGCTACGATTGGTTCGTGTATCTGTACAACGGCACAGCCAAAGCAACATTTGGAGTCACAGAAGATATTCTAGGTGATCTATTCAATGTATTATCCTAATATTCCTTGGTATATTGAGTACCGGGGACATTGACATGCTCTGAGGACTTGCTGCCGCATCTAAAAAATAAGTTTGGAGTTCTGGATCAATTTCGCCGACAACAACCTTACATGTGATTTTCTATTGCTCCACCTGAAGGTACTACATTGGGCAGGAAACGAGTTTTCTTTTACCTGGAAAATTTGGAATTTTGCCGAACCCTTGCTGTTCCAAGCAAGGTAGGGATCTTTAACGTGCGTGACAACACTCACACACGGGACCTCCTCCATTTTATCTTTCATCCGAACGAGGGTGTATTTTTGTGAAAAATGCTCGCTTAACATTTTTCAAGCGGATCGTGTTGGGATTGGAACCCGGGATCTTGGGCGTAATAGTCACACCACATACCACTACGCCACGGAGCCGCCCCCGACAACAACCAGAGGTTAAAAACACACTACGGCTAAAAGACCGATATTTGCTGTTTGATGAATAAGCATACCAAGATCTGTGTGAAGCGTTATTGGACCTCAAGGGTCAAATGATAGAATTTGAAAACTATAAATTGGCCATACTTCAGATCGGTTGTGGGCTCGATGGCTTGGATTGGAGGAGAGTACGAAATATGTTAAATTTACTGCTACAGAAAACCGGGGTTCAGATTGTGGTGTGTGGTTAGAATCCCAATTTTATGGGTCTGCTATGAACAGTGTTGGTTGCTACTTCTATCATCATGAAACTGCAGAAATGGTTTCGACAGTCTTTACCGCTACAGGGACTTCCAACTTCCGGGTTGAGGGGCATTCTGGAACAGAACAGCTCTCAGATGGAGGCAGTGTAACACCGATCGGCTTACCTTTGACCAGAATAATTACACAGTAATGTAAACGAGGCGTTTGTACACAAAAAATGATTGATAGGTCCCCGCGGCACCTCATCTATCAGATGGATTTGATTCACATGTACAATGGATTTGTATTTAAGGATTATTTATATTACAATTGGAAGTCTCGAAAATGTGATTAGCATAATTCCTGGTATGTTTTCGAATATGCTAGTATAATTGAAATGTATATAAATTGTTATCATGGATATTGGAAGTCAGTTCTAATTGAAGCTTTGATACGAGACTTAATTGAAGTTGTGATTGCAATATCTACTAGTTTAAAGTTTTGAAAGATGTGATATAAATTAGCCTTGATATAAGCTATTGTAGTGATAATATAAATGAATAATTAGTGCTTGGATAGTTAATTATAGTGCTTCGATATTAAGTTAATTAAAAAGTTGGAATCGTAGTTTTAAGAAGCTGGTAATTGCACGGTCTGCCATTACTTGAAAATAAATCGTTGGTGGTGCAAATTTCATTGTTTGTAACTACGACTGCACCCGTTCTGTTCATCTATTCCAGAAACCTCGATTCTCTCATTTTTTGTTTAACTACTCAGCCAAAATACATTACTATTAAAAATGCCTACCATACGTTATTTTCTTTTTTGTTGTCGGTGCCGTGCATGAGATACGAACTCAGAACCTCTGAGCAAGACTAGCATGTTTAATTTTTTGTGTCAGGGAGATTTCCTCTCTTTTCGTGTAGTGTATTACTGTGGAGACAATTTTATATTTTACAAATAATAGTATTATGTTTTAAAATAAAATTCTGGTTTCTCGTAAGGGAAAATTGCAGTGAAACTACAATAGAGGTGGAAAAACTCACGAGCGCCATATAATAAACACGTTAGAAAATCTATAAAAAACACTTTGAATAATTTTTACTTTCGGTAACTAATGTTTTTCAGTCCAATTGTTAGTAGATCGCGTTTGATATGCTGTCTAACCACTAACGAAGTATTGCAGGAGACAGCCAACTTTTGCATTTATAAATTGTCCGCAAGAGACGTTTAAAAATAGTGTGTATTGTCTAATAAAATGACAACACGTGACTACCGTAAAAACTAAACGCAAATTTAATAAGATCATCCACATGTATAATAAGTGACAGAAGCGTCTGAACGACAAGATTTGACACCCCTAACGGGCATTGTCCTGCCACTCGTACGAACAATTTCAGTTTACAATATCAGAGGTGTCCATTTACAAGTGATAGAACGTACTAGCGAATTTATGGAGCCCATGTCCTGTCAATATCCTTGGATATCGACGATATCTATTCCCGTGAATAATGTGCTTTAAGGATCACTGAACTATCTCGCAGATAGATATTTAACTTACCTTTTTCGATAAACTCTCCAAGCAAAAATCTATTGTACGCTAAGCATATGCATTGGAATTTGACGACGGTATTTTTATCACAACATTTATTATCTTCGGTATTAAGCTTCAGACAACAGCTGGATTGTACATTGTTTTATTTGATTTTATAGATTATTATTAGAGAGCGGAATTCGTTCAAGGAATATAAAGCATTACTAGTGTTCCGTACAGTTTTGCAACAGAAAAATGGCACATTATTAGTAGAACGTTTGAACAAAGAAAGTCTAGGTTTTTTATTTAGAACCGAGAGGCTACCTGGACTAAGGTGCAAAATTAGAAAATTTTTACAAGGCAAGCCAAAGGTACCATAAAAATAAAAGAACAATTTTTCGTTTTAAAAAGCCAATTATTTTTTAACGTAACGTTTTTTTAGATCAATACACTTAATCTAAAATGTTTCCAACTTACATAAGCCTTTCGAATAATATAATTTTTTAACTTTCGATATAGGAGTTTGATACATAAATAAAGTCACTAGTACATCAATCTCTTTTCACCTAACTGTTTTTTCAAATTTTGCGGACGTAGGTGATGAGGGTTGTCTGTAGGATATAGTAAACGTAGAAGCAATTGAAAGCGTTGCTTAGAATTTTATACCAGGATGGTTTCTGTATCTTGCAGACACTCTACTGCGACACATAAATTAATATATACAAACTCAAAAATATATTTTTACAGCATCATCATTAGGTCTTCAGTCCTGGAACTGGTTAGACGCGTACCATCATTGTTTCATGTTCTGAACTAACCTACACATTTCCCTGAAATTTGCACAGTCTGCATCTATCACTATCTGATCTGGGTCTACATTTACCTCCTTTTCCCATCTCTGCTTGTAATATATCCCACACTATTCCCCAAATATACGTTAGAACGTATTCTGTCCTTCTATTTCTCCTATTTTTTCAACAGATATCCTTGTTCCCCTACTGTTTCTATATTAATAACTTTGTCTGTCCATGCTATCATCCTCATACATCTGAAGCACATCATTTCATAAGTCTGCTTCCGTTTTTCTGTCTGCCTTTTGTACTGCCCGTATTTCATAGGCATACTGTGCTGTGCTTCACACATATGCTTTCAACAATTTTCTTCTTGTTTCTATGTTTGTTGTCTTTCATCATAGGCGCTGTTCTTTCTTGTTAGATGCCGTTCGGCCCCTTCTATTGCTTTACAATTATATATCCTATTTCTTCGACATTCAGTGGTTGTGAAGGGAAGAAGCAGCTTGTGGCTGCCAAGTTCGCCCAGCACTTGAATATTTGCCGATTTATTATTTTTCTAATATATCTTTTCGCACAGTCAACATTAGTTGCAGATATTCCACAACCGACACCTGTAGTTGTTTATAATAATCATCAGATTTATCTGCGTTTATTTTTTCGTCATGAGGTTTTCTGTCTCAAAACTGGTTGGACGCGTACCTGCGCTTATTTATATTCTGAGCTAGCCTACATAGTTCCCTGAAATTCTCATACAGCCTATATACAGCTCGGTTCCCCTTCTATTGTTTTATAATTTTATGCTCTGTTTCGCCGAGATTCAGTGAAGAGGGTTAAGCAGCCTTTGGCTGTCAAGATCCCCCAATACTTAGACATTTGCCGAATTAATAGTTTTCCAGTAAATCCTTTCACACAATTAACATTATTCGAGGATATTGCCCAACCAATACTTATAGTTGTTTATAATAATCATCATGTTTAAGTACAGTTACTTTTTTCCTCAATCTTTGCTTCTAATACATTTCGCACTACTTCCTCATGCCGTAGTATTTTTTACTGTTTTCCACATATTTCTTTCTTCCCCTACCATGTTTAGTACCTCTTTGTTTTTAACTTTGTGTGTCCATATCTTCATCATACGTCTGTAGCACCACACTTCAAAGGCTTCTACCTTTTTCTTGTCCGCTTCCCCTACTGTCCAGGCTTCACAGCCGTACAGTGTTGTGCTCCACACATATGTTTTAAGCAATCTTTTCCTTGTTTCTATGTTTGTTGTCTTTGACAGTAGTTGCTTTTTCTGGTTAAATGTAGCAGGATTTTGTGCTAATCTTTGTTTTATATCTTTTGCGCTTTTCCCATCTTGCGTTATTTGGCTTCCTAGGTAGCATAAATCTTTAAACTCTTGTAAGTTCTTGTTACCTATTTGTATTCTTGTTTTTGGTTTATTTCCCACTCCTTTGCATACTAGTACTTGAGTTTTCATAACGTACTTCTCTGTTAGAACCGTTTCCATTTCATTAAGAGCCGCTTCTAACTCTTCCTTGCTAGATGCTAATACCGCAATATCATCTGCAAATCTAAGCATATCAATTTTTTGTCCCTGCATAGTAATTCCAAATGTCTTCCTGCATTTGACAGTATTCATTGCCTTTTCAATGCACAAGTTAAAAATTAATGGGGATAGGACACACCCCTGTCTCACTCCTTTCCTAATGTTTACTTCTCTACGTTCCTGCTCTATTTCTATTACTGCTGTTTGTTCTTTGTATAACCTGTGTACTATTCGTCTATCCCTATAACTCATTCTAATCTTTTTGAGTATTTCGAACATTTTTTTTCATTTTACATTGTCGAATGCTTTTTCCAGATCTACAAACTCTATATACACGCTTTCCTCTTTCTCTATTTTTTTTCTCAATTATCACTCTCAGAGCTAAAATAGCCTCCCGAGTTCCCTTGTTTCGCATAAACCCAAATTGGTCTTCTAGTATTTTTTCAACTCTTTTTCCATTAGTCTTTGTAAAATTCTAGTTCATATTTTTGATACGTGTGCTGCCAACCTTATTGTTCGAAAATTTTTACACTATCGGCGCCTTTCTTTTTTGGTATGGTTATTATGTTATTACGTTTGAAATCTTTGGGTATCTCGCCTGTCTCGTACATATAGCTTACAAGTTGGAAGAGACGTTCTCTTATAGCTTGTCCAGCGGCTTTTAAAGTTTCTGCTTGCATCTTATCTGTACCCGGCGCCTTACCATTTTTCAGACCCTTTAATGTTAATTCAAACTCATAGGATAAATCTTTCTGCTCATTCAAAATAAATATCCTTTCTAAGAATTCTTTAAAGCGGAATTTACGCCATAATTAGATAGGCGTCTTTCCAAGTATTCACTAATTAATACTGGTGTGTTTTCACTTTTTAAAGAATTCGGCGAAATTGTTTCAATAAATTAGGGGTTTTCTGTTTTATTTCATTGACGACAAGTTTACGTTGAGCTTTGTTGCTTTAACTAAACAAATTTAATATTCACTATCTGTTCGAATAGCAACAAGAAAACATCCGTCCTGCTTTGCTTCGTTTCGTTTTTTGTTATGCGAATTTCTGGCACGCATTATATAGCGTGGTGAGTATTTAGGGTTTATAAAACGGTACCTTTCGGTTTTAATAAATTACTCTATTGTTCGTAATTATTCTAGCTTCCTGCGGGGGACACGTTAATCACTTGAGCTATTGTTTCTTCTGGTAATGAAAATGGGAATGGTAATGGGAATGCAAATATGGTAGCATTTCAATCAAATCGGTCTGAAGAAGGTCATTTAAACCTTCTACTATCATTTTGCGTCTCTTGAAATTTATTCTTGCTGGTTTATGAACTTCATTTACTATATCCTCTTTCACTTTTGATTGAGCAACTATCATAATACCTTTTCTAATCAGGATTTATTAAATACAATTAATAAATATTTCTACGTTTGGATGTCGAAGGCTCCACTTGCTTTGAAAAGAACTTTTAATATAAAATTAAGAAACAGTGTGGTATTGTTTATGATAGCACAGCTGTCTCGAAAGCTCATTACATCCATACGTTTAAGCAAAAATCCTTGTCACTGAGCAATTACATCACTTTTTTCGTTTATAAGAATTTCAATGTCTTGCGGGTATCCTTTAATATTCTCAATGACTGCTTCCTCATAAGGAAATTCATAATTATGTTAATGTTGAAAATGAGGAATGTCTTGCCACTATCGAGGAATGTACTAGAGTAAAACGTTGCTACTACCGTGTAATGTAGCATATGTAACTTGTACTCAATCAAGGTTTCAAACCTTCACTTTTGTTTTCATATTCCTGTTCAGTTATATCTATTTTACGGTTATGTATGTGCCTTCCAAATTTCTCAATTGTCATATCATCTAATCACTTTCGCCTCGCGCAATTCTTCAATGATCTAATTTATTTCGTTGCCGTGACCTGTGTGTCCAGCAGTCTGAGATGAAACTAAAAGCCGTAATCTATCAACAAGTTCATTAGGATCATTCCAATATAAATAATCTATGGCGTTATTTGATACTTCCATTGTCATACCGTCTCCAAGACGCTTTCTATAGGGTAATGTTCTAGGTCTACGGGTGTTTGGGAAGTATGTTCAATGTAGATATTATATTTTTGTACTTATATGAATTATTACCCTGAATTTGTTCTGTTTCAGAATAGTATCTTCTATTAGCATTTGTTCTTTTCACAATATTAAGGTATGACTTTAGATCTTGCGGTCTGTACCCGACAGGATATTTTTTAAACTGTAGTTCGTATAATCCAGGAGTACCTTTATATTTCAAATCATTTATTAGTACATTTTCATCATCCAACGCAAAATTCGAATTGCCTAACATAAGACCGTTTGAATCAGGGTTAAACCTAATACCATATTTATGATCAAATTCGTTCTTAACATCCTTCACATATTGTAAATATATTCCCTAGGTAGCGGATGTAGCTGTTCGAGATAATGTGTCATACCAGGTGAATCGGCAAAGCTTTGTATATATTCCTGGGCTTCTTGTGCATTTCGATTAACTTCTGCTTCGTATTCATTCTCAACATCATCATCATCATCTTCCTCTATGGCATCATTTTTTATATTCGGTATATGCTGAGCAATAACCGGCGAATCAATATAGTCAACGTTCCTTTCTAGCAATTTAGGTTTAATTCTTTTTACACTGCTATGAGGCAGTTCTTCTTCTTCTTCTTTAAATTTTTCTTTCTTTACCACACTTTTCCCTTCCAGTTTATTAGCAATAGTTTCTAATCGAGATGTTATGGGTAAGATTGATTCCGCTTGGACGACTTCACTATCTTTTAACTGGCGTAATTTGTTTTTTACAATGTTTTTTTTCTTAATTAAAATCCTTTTAAGTTTTATCGCCTCCTTGTTCATTGCGTAAAAAAGTTTATTGTAATAAAAAAGTTCTTGGATACTAATGCTACTTGCGTCTCTTAAGGTTTAAATATGTATGAAATGATCAAAACCTATTCGGTACCTTCCTTAACCTGGATCACTATCCTTGTCTACAACTAAGAAACCGTATTTGTCTTGCCAACAAGCAGCACATATTTCACGGAATTTATCATACTTTATGTCAGTATTGACGTGATCGTCATATATGTGTTTTAAGTTTAAATCATCTTGTTTAAATAAAACTAAAAGATTAGGATTATCACGTAGTAAGTGCTTAGGTATACGAGTATAACTTTGACAAAGGTAAAAACTGTCTACTTGTTTATGACGCCCCATACTAAAGTATTCCCTAATGATACCTTGTTTATCGCAAGCTACATCATCAAAAACAAATATAGAATTATTTCGAGCATGAGATGGTGATATAATATTATCAGAACTGGAAAATGTATAATATTTGATCCCTTTTATTGGTCGCAGTAGACTTTCAAGGTATTGATACTTTGGTTGATAAAGTGATTTAGAATAAACGTATACGTTTTCAAACTTTAAACCATTAGGATGTTCTATCAACCCAATCATAACGTTGGTTTTACCGCAATTGGATGGACCAACAACTAGACATCGAATAGATGAAGGCAGAAGAACGCTATGTTTTTTCTTTTTAGCTAAGGATTGCACGCCAATGTCATTATTGTTTATGGTTAAAGGTGTTGATTGTTTCACAACACGCATGTTTGGAAGTACTAAATTCGATTGTAAAAAAAGTGGAATTATATATAAGGAACGGCGAATATACAAAGAATCATTAACTCACAATATTTTATTTATTTACTGCACAGCTTGAGAGGACAGTTGTCCGCTAATCATTACCTATAATAATTCTAAAACTACTGTTAACGGACTGTTAAATACTGTAATTAACAATTTACCATTTAAAGCGCATATTCCGGGTAACAAATTTTGCGGTCCGGGTACAAAACTAATCAAACTGTTAGCTCGGGGAGACAAGGGAATAAAGAAGTTAGACGAGGCTTGTAAGGAGCACGATATTGCATACTCCATAGAAAAGGATCTATCTAAACGCCATCAAGCAGATTCGAAGTTAGCTCAGTTAGCTACAGAAAGACTAAATTCTGGTTACTCGTCTTTAGGTAAAGAAGCAGCAGCATTTGGAGTAGCTACCGCAATGAAAGCTAAAGTAAAACTTGATATGGGTGCCTGTGCATCGCTGAGAACAAAAAAATATCAATAAAATAAGAAAACTGATAAAGAAACGTAAAATAAGAAGACGCTAGGTATTAAAAGTATTATCAAACAAGCATGTACAGCTTTAAAAAGGGCTAAAGGATCTAATATTATGGATGCAATCAACATAGCAATTAAGGCCGCCAATACAGCAAAACAAAAGATGTATGTTAAATCAGCTCGTATTATATCAATTCCTAAAACAGGGGGTTCTACCACTAATACCAATTTTTGCAGGCCTAAGCGCCTTTGGTACTCTTACTGAAGGTGCAGCTGCTGTTGCAAAAGCAGTTTCAGATACTAAAATAGCTAAGGAACAACTAGCGGAAAAACAACGTCATAACAAGGCAATGGAGGACATTGCAGTCTGAAACGGCATGTACATCAAAACTTATAAAAAAGGTTTTGGTCTTTTTTTAGTCCCTGCAAAACCTCAAAGGAACGCAACTTGATTTTACCGAATCGAGCACTAAGCAATGTAGAATTAATAGAGTTTGTTAAGCAATTAGAGGTACCATATTTCCGTGGAGTGTTCATGAGAAACAATCTTCCCAAGAAAGTTAATTTCAAAGAATGTGGTATAATTAATTTAGATGGAATAGAAGGTTTAGGCACACATTGGACCTCATAAAAAGTACGGTAGTAGCGCTATTTACTATGACAGCTACGGAAACCTGCGACCGCCAACAGAGTTGATAAGTTATTTGAATAGCGGGGGTAAATGTAAAATTCTTTATAACATTAACCAAGAACAATCGTACGGTACTGTGTTTTGCGGACATTTATGCTTACAATTTCTAAGCAGTACATAGAACTGCGTATGAAGTTGTTATGTCGTACACTTTTATTCTAACGGGAAACACTTCAGTTTTAACAAGCAGCTTTAATCCGCCTATAAACTTGGATAATGATTCTGAGTACGTATTAGGATTAACAAATTTTGAGTCTTATAACACAATTCCAAACATTGAAAAAGGAATAAATAATAAATGTTATTATGGACCTAACGGAGAATTCATAGAAATACTTGAAGGTGCTTATGAGATTAGAGAAATTAATAAATATCTTCAAAAAGCTTTAGGCGATAAAAAATGGCGTGGTCGTATGGAACAATCACGAAGCGCTAGAAAAGACACCAGTGTATATAGAAATTACAGCTGACAATAATACACTTAAATGTAGTGAAGATGTGGATTTTACCAAAAAAGATTCAATTGGTTCTCTACTCGGTTTCAATTCACGAAAATTGCTAGCATGTGCGACGCATCAAGCAGACTACGCGATCAACATTTGTAAAGTAAATGCCGTTATAATCGATTGTAATATTGCAAGTGGATCCTATTTAAATAGTAAACCAGCGCATGTAATACATGAATTTTTTCTTCAATCACCTGCAGGTTTTAAAATTGTCGAGTGCCCACCTACGATTATATATCTACCAATCAGGTCACGTATAATAAATGAAATAATAGTTAAAGTGTTAGATCAAGATGGAAATTTAGTTAATTTCAAAGGAAAACCGCTAACTGTAAAGTTGCATTTAAAAAAAATCTGCAATAGCCATGGGTATTAAGTATAATGTACGCAACATGCCAAGAATTGCTATAAATGCTGGAAATTTTAAAGCAATCGATACTCGATTGATTGTTTCAAGACCGTTAACAGCACAAAACCGACAGTTTCTACAATCGTTAGGATATTACAACCCCGACGACGCGGTTCGCGAGCCATTTCGTCAGTTGGTAACAGTATTAGATAATGTAAAAATTGACGCGGAAATTATAGATAACGTCACACAATTTGCAAATTGATGCAACATAATTACACAAATTTTAAAGGAAATAAATTTTAAAGAAAACCCCCAAAGGGGGCACTCACGTGAACATGTAGGCTTCCTTCAGGATTACTCCATGATGGTCAGCCGTGGCTTTGCTAGTCTTCCGGGCGTCGGTTACTTCGCTAATCTTTCGGGCGTGGGAATTCTTGAGCCAGGTTGCATCCAAATTTGATTGTTTTCTTTTTATGTAGAGGGAACAACGGAAAACTGGTTTATAAGGAACGATAGTTAACGATAGGGGCAAAAGGAACCTACATTACAAAAAGATACAATAAGATACCAGACCCACAACACCTTTCTTCACATCTCGGAGGCTAGTCCTTACGCGTCTCCCGGAAATCCCCCACTACCCTCTTGACCCTCGCGCAACGCGCTATCTGAAGTGACGAAAATACACACACAGTCTTTTTAAATTCACTGGCGCAAAATCCTTACAAATTAAAACTTATTTAAATGTTTAGTGCCGAAATTTTCGGCACGTAACAATCGCGACGAAGCCATATAAGAAAAAAACTTAAAAAAGGAAAATGACTGTTAGCACAGTAACATCTTAAAATCTAGATCCTAACTAACCTACATAAATCCTAACTTAAATCCTACAAAATGTTTATTTGAGGCGCCATTTCCGACCGATAACACGTCTTCCAGATTACCAGGAAACGGAAAAGTGCACACACGAGTCTTTGGTGTGGTGCAGTTATAATCGACAGCACAAATTTGTCGGGGAGCATAAAACACTACTTAAACTAAAACAAATGCGACAAGTCGCCTAACCTATATACTAACCTAAAGCTAACATTAGAGTTTCTTAAGAGCAGACGCACATTAGCGTTGCATCTAGACTGTTTCTTCGTTGGCAAAAACGTGCCCAAATTTAAAAATGTTCAATAAAGTGAGTTACTCTACACTCTAGCAAATTTTTAGATTTTGGTACTCTGGTTTAATAAACAATACACATCAAAACTTTGCCATGACATGCTCGTGAATCAACAAATTTACCAAACGTACCACCTTACTAAATCCTTACGTTGCTAACCTAACAAATTACATTTCTACCATCAGGTTAGCTTTTTCACTTAATATTCAAAAAAGATAATTCCCACGTCTGGTCATAAATACCGAACGTTAGGAAGATAAAAAAAGATAAAACAAAATCTCATGTTATTATCGAAGATAATAGATAAGATAACGATATTGAGCTAAAGTTATCATCAAAGGTAATAGGTAAGATAACGATATTAAGCTTTAGTTATTATTAAAGATAATAGGTAAGATAACGATATTAAACTAAAGTTATTATTAACGGTAATTGGTAAAATAACGATATTAAACTAAGGTTATTATCCAAGATAATAAATAAGATAAAGATATTAACCTAAGTTATTATCAAAGATAGTAGGTAAGATAACAATAGAGTGGCTCCGTGGAGCCGTTAAATGGGAATTTCTTGTGCCCCCTAAAAAAGGGCGACCTGTGAAGCAGGCCCGTTTGCAATAAACTGCACAAGGGACCGGCAAAGGCATTTGGGTGCATCCCTGCACCTGGCGTTAATTGATATCGGTGAGGTAATCACACGACATCCACACGATATATAGCGACATATATATATATATATATATATTGCTGTGAATCCACCAAAATCCTGGAACTACGGTTTTCGAATCGAGCCCCACAGATTGGGCGTCATGTATGCTGTGAAACCTCTTGAATTACCTGGTCTGTTGATTTTCTTTTGTTATTCGCCTCTTGTCTCTTTCCCGCCTCGGCTGCTCACCTAATTAAACCTTCATCCTCATTCATAAAAAAAAACAAACACATTCCTATCACAAACACCAACGTTAACTCTATTTACATCAATATTCACAATACATTAAAATTTCAAAATTAAAATTCAGCATAAATTTCAGTATCAGAGAATTTCAAGATTAAATTTTCTATCATTTTAATGTGCATCCAGAATTAAAGTCCTTGTAGGATGCCTACTAATTACTATAACAATATATGCAGACCTGAGTCTGAGTACAAAGGGAGCATCTTCCACCCCTTTACGTTAATTAACCAGGTTCGTCTAATTGAGCTCAAAGACATACCCAAATTTTCATCATAATCCAGAACATCAATACTAAATACCCTTTCTACTTAAACAAGCAAATTTTACCTTAAAATTAAAATTTTATTGTTAGTACAATTTCACTACTGTCCATTTTAAGTAAATCAATTATAAAGTTATTCAACACACACCAAAATATCAAAATCCAACAACAAAGCATAAGTTACCTGAAGGTTACTGCACTAGTGGCTTCAATGTACATCGTCCTCTGTTAATCACACCAATCCAACTGGGTTATGTTTAGGTCCTCGTATTGCTGGTCGCCTTTAAAATTTTCTTCATCACCATTCATCTAAAGTAGTTTCAGTGCTTTTCCGGAACTCATTTGTGTATATCTGAAGCTTGTTTTGTGGATCCAGACACGTTTACGAATCATTTCATTATTAATACCCCCGAAAAATAACAAAGAAATTCATACTTCTTTCACCAATATACGCCAAAACTGCCTACTTTTGTGTATTCATTTGTCGTTGTAAATTTTACTAATTGGTACAGTGATACTAAACTTTATTACCTTGTATCTTCTTTTCTAAGTGCACTAAAGTACATTCATTGTAGCACGTAAAGAACAAACTGTTTTAAATCACCAAAATATACGAGCAAACTTTAAATTATTCTATCAAACTCGGAAATCTAAAAAGCACTGTTTAACGCATTGAATCAAGTCGCAGATCTAAGAGAGCTTGTTCATATTAACCTGGGTATATATAGAGGTTAGCCTGTCTGTCGGTCTAGTCCCCAAAACGGACAATTCTAAAGAATTTCGCATGCTAGGTTCCCATTCCACAGCCCGGCATGCGATTTTTACGAAATTTGCACTCGCACCAGTTAAATCTCAGAAATTTCGACACGGCTCGCAACGTCTGGAAATAACTAATTGAATTTTATACAGAAATGTTATTTTTACCTCTCAATTTTGCCTTTTATTTTCACCCAATCGCAACCCAGTGACGTTGCTCCACTCACGCCTTTTACTATATGTGTCTCGGTCTTGCGCATATTATCTGTCTCTATCTACCCTGTTCTTATTGGTGCAAATTGATATTCTTTATTATCGATTATTTCAGTCCATGTGGACTGTGAAATAACCCACCTTTAGCATTTCCCGTAACTATTAAGCTACGGTTTCTCCAAGATTCTCTGTAACCATTTGTTATCTGCCAAATTTAAGCTGAATGAGCCTTTTAAAAATACGCAGGTGTTCAAACATAATACTTCTAAATAACACTTCTACGATTTGCATTTTATTGGGTTTTTACAAGTTTTTATCGATATTATATGTTACTAACGGTTCAATTAACTCCAATTAAAATAATACCCTTTAATTTTTAGTGACTCCTAATCAAATATTCAATTATTATCAGTACATTTTGTTTAATACCGGTTACTTAAAATAGGGTTAATTAATATAAATTTTGCACGTAATTTCTCTCTGTTTCTTTACTAGGAATAATTAAATTACACGTAGAGCTTTTTAATACTGCTTCCTTTTTTTTTATATAGCAAGCGTCTTGTACATAATTTAACTTCCTTATTTTTAATGAAACGAATGAATTTTTATGCTTCACGGTTTTTTAATAACGCGTACCTTTTCCCAAAGCTTCTACACGGTGATACTATTGATATATTAATTCTCAGAGCTTTGATTACATGGTATTTTATTGGTTTTACAATTTCTATAGATATTATTGTTACAACGATATCAATTAACTTCAATTAAAAATAATACCTTTATATTTTAGTGAATCCTAATAAATATTCAATTATTATCTGTACGTTTTGTTTAATACCGTTACTTGAAATAGAGTTAATTAATATAAATTTTGCACGTAATTTCCTTTGTTTCTTTACTAGAATAATTAAATTACACCAGAGACTTTAATACTGTTTCTTTTGATATAAAGCGTCTTGTACATGATTTCAATCTCTTATTTTAATGAAACTAATAAATTTTATGCTTCACGGTTTTAATAAAGCGATTATCTAATAAAATTCCTTATCACGGTGATTAAAATTATTTGATGTGATTATTTAATTTTCTAACCCTGGTCTAAATGATGAGAATATATATATATCATATATATATATATATATATATATAATATATCACTCACATTCACACCTATATACCTTCACTGATAGCACCCATATGCGCTGACAGCGGCACGCATGACCTCACGAAAGATTCCAGAACGTGGTCCAGGTGTCGTGAAAACCCGCGCAACCACACGGTGACTAACGGAAATGAAAAGGCAGAGAAATAGGAACGGTAGAAAGGGGGAGGTGGGTATTTGGAATGCATAAGAGGCACTTTCAGATAGAAAAAAATAGAGGAAGGGCTCGCATTGAGCTAAAGAGACAGAAAAGGTGGATAGCAAAGCACTACTCAACCAGCCAATGTAGTCAGTAGCCCGGAGTGAGGGAAAAATCACTCTTATGTGGTAGACGGGTGTTCCGGGACGAGTACAGGTCTACCGAAGGAAAGATAAGGCAGAAACGGAGACAGTAGGATACGAAAAAGTAGAGTTTTTGGACTAGCGTCCGGGAGAAGGTAGAGAGTGGTCCCCATTAAACACAGGTCGGTCTGAAAGACCACCTGCGGTATTAATCCGACAAGTTAAGGTATATCATAAGTTACAAAATTCACTAGACTCTTAAGAGAACTAGTACGATCACTTTCCTAACGAGTGCATTCACTGCGATAAGATAATCAGACAAAAGTTGGCACATCAACTTAAAAGTATCACTACAGATACATTCACACAAAACCCAACTGTTTCAAAATAGTTTTTAAAACGGTAATGCCGTAAATACACAAAGATGCCTAATTATAAGCAGTTAAATACAGACACACTGTCTCAGTATGCTAAAACAACCGAGAATTTAATAAGATATCAATAGAAAGCAATAGCACCTCACCACGAAGTTCAATAAAAAACAATGAAGAAAAAATGTTTATATGTTATAATGATTTAGTAGGAAAAGAAACAAATAATGATATCGGATAATGTGAGCGACTGTAATAATTCAGAAGAAAAACACATGGAATAGAAAGTCCTAGTTTTTTGCAACTGCAAATATGAACTATTTCTTACAATGGCATAGGCCGCGTTTCCTATGTGAGCCCAAAGAAGAAAGCATCCATCCTAACATCAGCTAAAACCAATCATAAAAATCCAATGAGTTATTACAACCAAAGTTACGACAATTACCACAAAATTAAAAGATGTAAGATAAACACTAAAAACTAAATAATATGTTGTAGGAAAAGTTCGAGGATTAATTAAATGAAACGACAGAGTTATACTGGGGGGTCTAGACAATAAAGCGATATATAACTAACGGTAGGTATAGGGAAAAGTCAACCAGAAGCAAAAGATTTAAGATAAATAAGTTAAACGTATAAAAGGTAGGTGTATAAGAGAAGGAATAAGTAATTAAAGATACTAATTGATGGTGAGAACTAAAAACATTAGATACATAGTTAAGGAAATAAAACGTGAAAAACTTTTAGATGTACGTAGAGTTGAACAATTTTAAAGATAATTTTATACCATCTAATGTGGTTTAAACCGATATGGGAAGAGATAAGAGTAATCAAAATCGATTTACTGATAAAATTGTTGAAGAACAGAAAGATATCTTGTAACACATATATTTACTAGGATGAGAAGCTCTCGTTTGAGTTCCACCCAAAACTAATGAAGAAAAATTTCAACATTATTCTTAAAAAATGATTCACAAATTACTAAAACGACAAACTTACCATCAAACCTCGTCTAGACTTATAATGCTTAGCGACCAATTCGAATGGGAAATCTCGCTTAATAGATCTTAAAATACTGCGTTGAAATATCGATATATTTAAAAAATATGCTATCAAGACAAAATCATACTCGCTATACAAAAGAAATATTCTACGATACATGTATAGAGAACAGTATTCCAAATTATTAAAATAATCTTTCAATATCACGGAAATTATCAACTATCGTAAATGAGCTTAAATATAAAACGTTTACGACAACTTCATTATTGCAGTGTTTAAAGGAGCAGATATAAAGACATCCAGTTTATTACAGCATTTTAGACGGTAAAAGTTATAGTTAGATAATTGCGTTAACTGTATCTGAAGATCATATCTTTAAAAAGGTATTTGTAGGTTAGAGTTGTTTAAATTAGTACGAAAACACTTTTAGCACGACATCAGGGCAAGATAGTATTTAAGAGGACAAATATAACACCTTACGTTACTATACGTCTTAGAAAATATGCTAAAAGCTCAGTTGATTACAAAATCTATATTTGGAGATGGAATTTTGTTTATGTAGGTAATTGTAATTTACAATTGACTACCTAGGTTATAAAAAGACACTCAAAATTATAGAAAGATACATTATATATGTTATTTAAACTGTAGCTTTAAAAATTGATCTCAAAATCAAGTTAAAATAGACTAAAAAAATTTTAAAAGTAAAGGGATTATTCTAACTACATTTTACAGCAATTTTAAAAGATTTTTTCTTCTTCTTTTTCATAGTGGATAGAAAGTAAGCTATTTACTTATAATTAAAAATACTTACATTCAAAATTATATGATCCAAACATGTGTGTAAGTGAGGTTATATAATATAATAAACACTGCTAAAAGAAATGCACTTTTAATTCTATTCCAAACAAACCAGGTACTTATTTCAAGGAATTCAAGTTAGAAAGCACACTATTTATAGTTACAAGTGAATTAATTGGATTAGCAATACATTATAAAAAAATATACCAGGAAAATCAATAGTCAATATGGCTACTAATGTTAAATTAGCATAGAAACTGTCATTTTACTTTAAGTCATTAACATTGCTTAGCAACACAGTGCTACCACCCTAAATTTTATAGTTATCAGGTATTAAAATTTACATATTTATTTATTTTAAATGAAAAAGCTATAAATATCGTTAATTAATACATTATAAGGCATAAAAACAAAAGAAAAAAAATATTCCACAACCTAACCACGTTGAATGCGTCACTATTACAACCCCGTCGACGCGGTTTGCGAGCCACTATGTCAGTTGGTAACAATATTAGATAATGTAAAAATTGACGCGCAAATTAAAGATGACGTCACACAATATGCAAATTAGTGCAACATAATTACACAAATTTTAAAGGAAATAAATTTTAAAGAAAACCCCCAAAGGGGGCACTCACGTGAACATGTAGGCTTCTTTCAGGATTACTCCATGATGGTCAGCCGTGGCTTCGCTAGTCTTTCAGGCGTCGGTTACTTCGCTAATCTTTCGGGCGTGGGAATTCTTAAGCTAGGTTACATACAAATTTGATTGGCTTCTTCCTATGTAGAGGGAACGACGGGAAACTGGTTTATAAGGAACGATAATTAACGATAAGGGCAAAAGGGACCTACATAACAAAAAGATACGATAAGATACCAGACCAACTACACCTTTCTTCACATCTCGGAGGCTAGTCCTTACACGTCTCCCGGAAATCCCTATCCTCTTGATCCTCGCGCAACGCGCTATCTGAAGTGACGGAAATACGCAGTCTTTTTAAATTCATTGGCGCGAAAATTTTACAAATTAAAACTTATATGAATGTTTAGTGCCGAAATTTTCGGCACGTAACAAGGACTGCATTTATTTAATTAAAAAGTAGAATGAATAGTGAAATACTGAACGTGCGTGAAAAAGTATTACTTCGACAATGCAATTGTTAATAGTGAAAAACATACTCATCAGCCTTATGCCAACACATCTTTAAACAATAATGATGAAATTGGAATCCCTATACAACAACAAGATGTTTACACCTTATTATTGAAGGGTATGCTGTACATAGAAGGCAAATTAATTAAAACAGATGGAACGCCGTCTCAGACAGCAAAGTTTGTAAATAATGGGGTTCTGCTGCTTTTTGATGAAATTAGATATGAGATTGGTGTTGTTATTGTAGATCGCGTTGGAAATCCTGGATTAACGTCTATAATGAAGAGATATGTTTCATATAATAGCAATCAAAGTAAACATTTACAAAACGTTGGGTGGTTTCCAGGGATGATTCGCAAATTGTTGATGCCAATGGGAATTTTAACGTTGCAATCAACTTCTCAATGGTTCTATGAATATGCGAAGATTTAAAAAAAATTCTTTTAAACCTCCGCCATGAGTTAGTTTTAGTACGTTCTAGTTTTGATACTAATGCTATAATTAATCCTACACCTGATGAAGAAATAAAAGTTGTTTTAAACAAAGTTTTATGGAAAATTCCGCATGTAGCCGTTGATGATACTCAACGAATTAATTTAATAGATTGCGTTGCACAAAATCAGGATTTGCATATTCCGTTTAGAGGATGGGAGTTGCATAAATATCAACTTCTACAAGAAACGCAACGTCATACATGAAACATTAAAACAACAACACAATTAGAAAAACCAAGATTTGTGATTGTTGGCTTCCAAACCAACCGAAAAAATAGATCGTTTTGATCATTGCTATTTAACCAACATGAAACTATATTTAAATTCAGAAATTTTCCCGTACGATAACTTAAATTTGAAGTTCGAGAATAAACAGACTGCGTTGTTATATGAAATGTATGCCCAGTTTCAGCAATCATACTACGAAAAGGAAAATGAACCACTTTTTAATCCTGAAGATTTACGAAGTATTGCACCATTAGTAGTCATAGATTGTTCTAGACAAAACGAAGCGTTAAAATCTGGTACTGTTGATATTAGATTAGAATTTGAAACTAGCAGAAACGTTTTGCCAAATACATCTTGTCATTGCCTTATACTTCATGATAAGATAGTCAAATACAATCCACTCTCAAACAGCATAAGAATATTAGAATTACTTTATTACTGTACCTTTACCAATTATGAAAAAGAAAAAACAATAAATCATTTAGCAATCACAGTCTATTTATTATTTTACATGTTCAGGCGCCAAAGGTAAGTCACTGTGAATTTCATGTAAAGATACTGGGTAGTGTAAATCGCATTCAAAATTAAATATATCCTACATCAGAATCATCAGCAATATTAAGTACGTCTAAACGTACTATTTCTGGACTGGTGCCATCTAAAAAAAAATTCAAATCTCCATATGGAAGATATTCAGACATTGCAACCCCATATAAATTATTAACATCAAAATACGTTAAATATTTAGAATTAATATTGTCTTTTAATGCAATTTGGAACTGTAGCGTAATACTGAATCAAAATGTGAATAGCTATAAAGTCCAAAACGGGAACAAACGTTGAACACCCTCTTTTAAACAGATCATGATTGTTTATATTTACCTTCGAGTGTAACACTTCACTGTTAACTTTAAAATATCACTACTAACTTCGATCACTAGCTAAATTACTTTATAATTAATATTTGTAGAGATTTACTGACTATTTATACATAAATATGTTCTGATGTAAGCAAAAACAACAACTGTAAAAAGATTAATAGCAAGTATCAGAATAATGCAAAATAATTGCATAGCGAATTGCTTTTGGAAGCAGTTGTTAAAATCGTCTTTATTTACGTTTTGGTTCATGACCTAAAGTAAATAGCTATAAAATTAGACATTTGCAATTTTTAAGAAAATAAAGCAAATTCGAAATTTTGCTGATAACTATAAAAAAATGCATATTTGCAATTTGTTTTCAGACAATGAATCAAATTCAGTATGTTGCTAAGAGCACCATTATTTTTGCTTACATACTGTTTTTTTTCTATTCATTTCAGTATTGAAACAGTACTAACACTTTAGAAAAAAATTAAAAATTTGCATCGTTTTCTGAAAAAATTGCAAATGAAAATTTTATATATTCGGCTATCTAATTATTCTAATGAATAAAAAACAGTATATAAGCAAAAAATAATTATGCTCTCGGCAAAAAAAATACCGATAACGATCAACATTGCATTCTTTGAGCCCTGGTTACTGTTTTACAAAATCTTCATAGAATATCTAGCTATCAACATTTTTTTTTATTCAGTATTACGCTACAATCCCATATGTTTCCAATTGTATTAAAAGAAATAAAAAAATTGAGAAGCTCAACAATCTCGCTACTAACCTATATTGCATAGAAAATATTTTAAAAATACTTCAATTTTTTTTGTTTAAGTGAAATTTAGGGAAAAAATGGAACCTATTAATCGTCAGGTCTTCTGTGAATCGATTGTCCGTTTGAAATCGTACTTTTCATGTTGTTCAACTTATAGAATTTCTGAAGAATTATATTTAACGAACGCTTGTTTCGTTAAATGGAAAATATGCGTTTACATTATTGATTTTATACCCAAAAGTTCTGTTTATTATTTGATGTGCTTCATTTACAATTTTTAAAATATTACAACTAATTCTATTCGTATGGAAATTTAACATTTCGATTTATTAACACAAATGTCCGTTTTAATGTCAAAACTAATTAATTTGGCGCGTAAATAAATAATTCCTGTTTTCTATATACACGGTCGTTACAAACTTATTTTCTTGACTTATCTATGCCTCTTAACCTATAACTTACACGATAATATATATATATATATATATTTATATATATATATATATATATATATATATATATAATTGTTCGTGTAGATAACGACCAAGGATTTAATTATAAAAATGCAATAACAGGTTTATTGGTCCAATTTTTTAAATCAAACTCTTTGTTTTTTCACCAAGCTTTCGATTTATTTTAGAATCTTCATCAGGGTCCTATATAAGAGAAGTTACGAACATCAACTATACTAAGAAATTACAAATACTTACAAAACATGAGTACTAAATAGATTATAAATAAATAAATGAATGAAAATTGGTTAGTCAATTTAACAAATAAGACTATCCCTAAAGATGTTGAGAATCTATTATCATTAGGGCCAAAATTTGCTATAAGTTGTATTCTAGTAATCTAAACATAAATAAATTGTTAGTTGATGTGGAATCAGTAATCGATGTACTACCACAGAATAATAAAAACGACATTCAGAGAGCTAGGGTAACTAATGTAATCACGAATTTCTTAAGAAATCGCGGGAAACCACAAGGAATGATGGATATTTCTGTTAAAAATTGCACTCGATTCTTAAAAAATAATCCTGACATTTTAGTATCAACAGCGGATAAAGGTTCAACGACAGTGATAATGTATAAAACACAATACATTAGTAAAGGCACTATCCCACCTTCACTATCCAAAAACAATAATGATTTGGTCAAAAGACTTTATGATAATAATTGTTTTGAAACTGAAACAAAAAAGGAACTAATTATAAATAATTCAGTAGCACCAAAATTTTATGGCTTACCTAAGCTGCACAAAAACAACGCGCCCTTAAGACCAATTGTAGCATCTATCAATACTCCCACGCATAAATTGTCGAGTTATGTAGCAGAGATTCATACCAAATCCTTTCATAATACTAATATTTATAACGTTAAAGACTCCCTGAGCTTTGCGAAAGATTTTCAAAGTACAGTGATTCCAGTGGGATTTGTACTTATTTCATTGGATGTTGTGTCCCTGTTTACCAGTATCCCGATTGATTTGGTAAGACACATTATAATACAGAAGTGGGACCAGATTGAGATTAATTGTAAGTTTACTCTAGATTTGTTCTTAGAAACTTTAAATTTTATTTTTCACAATACTTACTTCTCGTTCAATAGTAAATTTTACCTCAAAATTTTTGGAACACCGATGGGGTCTCCCCTCAGCCCCATTATTGCTACCATAGTTATGGATTTTCTATTTGATAATGTTATCCCTTTATAGCCCACGCCGCCAGCCTTTATCAAGAAATTTGTTGATGATGTAATTTGCTCTGTACCTACCAACGAAGTTAATATCGTTTTAGAAATTTTTAATAAATTTAATGAACATATACAGTTCACATTGGAACAGGAACAAGACCGCAGCATTTCTTTTTTAGATATGAAAGTCATTAGAAACAGTGATAACACTATTATATTAGATTGGTACAAAAGACTAACAAATTCTGGTAGATATATTAACTTCCACTCAATTCATAGTATCCACCAAAAAATAAATGTAATAATTAATTTAAAAAAAAGAATAAAACAATTGTCACATCCTTCGTTTCATTTAAATTTTTTAATATATTAGCTAAAATAATGATAAACAATGGGTACCCAAAACCACTAATAAATAAACTGATTTTTCATTCCAATAACATAACAAAAAACGTGACTATCCAAACACATAGCATAATCTTCAAAAAACTTCCTCTAGTCAAAAACCTAACTAATGAAATAGTTAATATATTAGCGGATCGGTTTATCACTATAGCTCGGTATAATCCATTTACGGTAGGAACACTTTTCTCCAAATTAAAAGACAGAACTCTAATGCTGAACAATTCTAATGTAGTATACTCCATTCCATGTGGAGATTGTAACCAAATCTACATAGGCCACATTTCACAATGGCTGCGGAGTAGAATTGTTCAGCATAAAAGTGACTGTAAAATTTCTAAAAATTCCTGTGCTTTAGCGCTCCATACCAAACAAACTGGTGACATACCTAAATTTGGAGGAGTAACTATTTTAGACACAGAAGTCAGGTACAAAGGCAGACTTTTCATAGAAATGGCTCACATTAATGCATCTAAAGATGTCCTTAATTTTAAGTCTGATACGAATAATTTAAACTCTATATATTCGTATTTGTTAAATTTTAGAGTCCTCAACAACAGTAACAATAATTCGAT
Source organism: Platerodrilus igneus (assembly GCA_036346225.1). Classification (NCBI taxonomy): domain Eukaryota; kingdom Metazoa; phylum Arthropoda; class Insecta; order Coleoptera; family Lycidae; genus Platerodrilus; species Platerodrilus igneus. Next base: position 2,789,796 of record JARFIW010001617.1, read on the forward strand.
TTGATCAACGCGAGTGACTGGGTAGTATATTATTCGTTATAGTTTTTCTTTTGTCAGTTTTCATTAATTGTTTAAATAGCGTGTCGGATCTATTGAATTTATAATTTAAATTATTTATTTCCCAATGATACAGTAGGTCTGGTTCATGTGGAACTGGTACGTGATAATTTATTCTGTGACAAATGTGTCTAACAAACCTTGTTTTACTTTAATGATGGCCGTTAAATGTTTGTTAAAAAGTTTTAAATGTAGGAATTATAGTGTTGTATTATAAATGTGCCAGCTAAACCCTAAATCTGCTAAATGTATGTTTATTTATTTATAAACTATTTAGTACTCATGTTTTGTAAGTATTTGTAATTTCTTAGTATAGTTGATGTTTGTAACTTCTCTTATATAGGACCCTGATGAAGATTTAAAAAATAAATCGAAAGCTTGGCGAAAAAACAAAGAGTTTGATTTAAAAAATTGGACCAATAAACCTGTTATTGCATTTATTATATATATATAATATATATATATATATATATATATATATATATATATATATATATTAGGCAGTTAATTACACAAGGTAAGTTGATAAATACTATCGTATTACAGTGAATAAGATAAAATAATAGCTTTATGCAAAGCCCAAATGATCATTTCAATCGAGCTAGTAATTGAAAAATGGAAAATATATAGTTGCTCAATGCAACCAAATTTGATGCACTTTCTCCCCATTTTAGATATGATTCATGTTATGGAATTGCCGAGGAATCGCTTATTTAATGTTTTAAATTCTATAAATTAATGAATCGTCCAAAATTTATAACGCTTCCATAATTGGAATAATATTTATAATAATTGACTATTGGTATACAAATCAATACGTTACGTAACTTTAATTTTATATCGTTATACTTGGCTTGTCTCATTAAAACAAAACATATCCGAAGAAGTAAAATCTACTTCCAAGTGCAATGGCAATGTCCTTTATAAATCTAAATCTATTCTTAAAGTTATTTTAATTATAAAATTGCAATGTGATATTAATCGCAGCAGACAGACGTTGAACAGGACAAGTATAGTAATCAGCGTCAATCAACCTCTACGATCAAGCATCGACAGCAATGGGTTGGTTATAGTGACGCGTATCACAAACAGATTACAATAAAAATAACCCCCTTGGTGTTCGCCCTTTACCATTTATAAATTAAAACGCATTGAAATCTCTTATTTAGCATAGAGTATTTTATGTTTGAAGATCAATCATAATATTGACCAGCTGTAAAGCAACGGGGATTGTAATCTTTACGCCCAAGAGCTTTTTCTGTGATTAGAAAATTGCTATTGATCAACTATTTCTTTTTCAATTTATAAACCTCATCGAACATTTACAATTAATTTGAAGACAATTCCAGCTAGCATTTATTTTAAAACTTGACATTTTTTGACTTGTATACTGCTTCATCCGAAAGGAAAAATTTTGTTGATGTTGAATCGTTGTTTTTGTTTCACAACCAGTTAAACAGGGCAATATTGAAGCAAATTGTGAAAAGTTACATTAACGAGTATCATGGCTATCAGTCGGCGGTTCAAACCTTAAATAAGCTTGAAATTATAAATACAAGCCAATCATTCAATCCCATTTATTACAACCGATTTCCGCTGATAAATTGGAGACTCATCGATAAGTCACAGTGGCATCTAATCCAATACCTATACATAAACGATAACTACGATACTTCACCTGTAAGAGAAATATTCTTTTAAATAACATCTTTAGTATAGCATGCCATATATTCAAAGTCAAACAAATTTAAACCAAGATAGTTTAACATAACTGTAAATATGCTTTAAATATATTATGTATATTTGTAAAATTTAAAATACCACTAGTATTTAATTTTGTACATATTAGTCGATAATTATATAGTAACATCGTTTAGTCTACTTTTGAACGAAATAATTCATTGAAACGTAAACGAGGTACCTGTATACAAAAGATGATTGATAGTCACCTTGCGGTCCGGCATCCCCAAATGGGCTTGATTGACAAATTACAAGAACTTGCATTTAAGAGCTTTATTAACCATACAATAGGAAATCTCTAGATGTTATTTATATATTCTAGTACGTTCTCGAAATAATCTAGAATAATTGGATAAGGTATAAATTGCCGTTAAGGGGTTTGAAAATTTAGTTCTACTTTAAAGCTTTAATTATAATGTTACTTTTTTATTCGAGATATAAAATTGTTATATATATTAATGCAGTGAGCGATATAAATTTATTATAGTGCTTGGGTATAAGTTAATTATAGTATTTCAATACTAAATAGTTAATAAGATAACATCTTAGTTTTAAGAAGTTAGTATTTCTACTGTTAGCGATTGGCTGGAAATAAATTGCCGTGAGAGCTTCTAGAAAATTGTAGCTACAAGTTGTTGATAAGGCTTGTATAATCAGGTGAAAATAAGAAACTGTTGATTTGAATAAGAGTTTTCGTTACAATATTTTTAAGAAGTAAGGTAAGAATTTCTGTTAAACAATTAAAATAAAATTTTTGTAGCAACCAATCAACTAAGTGAAAACGACGATAATATATTAGTAATAAGCTGAGTAGAGGATTGGGCCGGTCTTGGCACACTCCTCACACCTCACCCACTCACTCCTCACTCATTCCTCACTTACTCACTCTTTACTTTTCACTCACTCACTCATCACTCACTCACTCCACATTCATCACTTACTTACTCCTCACTCACTCACTCCTCACTCACTCCTCACTCACTCCTCACTCATTTACTCCTCCCGATCCACCGATCATCCCGATTCATCCGATCCTTCCGATCCACCCGATCCACCTGATTCATATTTAACCTAGGTTAGAGTTTTCTTCGACTAACCACTTTAGCTTGATCTAGAATTTTCTGGACAATCTAACCCTGTTTGAATTTTTAAGTACTTTTTTACATTTTACATAAATTCATTGTTCTTTAGCTTTCCTGCATTTGCGAATAATTTCCCTTTGAGAAAATTCTAGACTAATTCAATAGGTCATATTACTGGAACGTAAGAAATGTTGGTTATTCTAAGAAAATTTTTGTTGAACGATTACGCGATTAATAGTATCTATGAAAATTTGTACGAGAACTTTTTCAAAATGAGTAGTAAGGCCAGCAGAAATTTTTCAATTTCGGTAAATACAATTAAACATTACTACCATTAGAGAAAACAAATATTCACTTCCGAGGTATTTACAAAATTGACCTCTAATTAGTAATTATAGCTAGGTCACTAGACAACGGTAAAATTAGCTTATATGTGGATTTCATTAATAAATCGTTAATTTAATAACAGTGAAATGTATGATCCTCAGCCTGGCATTATTTTGTGAATGACGTCTGACTATTAATTGTGAAAGGTACTTTTCTACAATTCTAGTTAATATATGGGAATATACATTCTATATTTTGATTTGAATGTCGAGTTTATCAGTATTTAAACAATAATTAACCGCGTTTGTAAAATGAGAAAGTAATGGGTAATTTTAATAACACTGCATGTACTTTCGTTCGGTGATTCATTTAGAAACTAGGCAAATTATAAATTCCAAAAATATGATGTAGAAGTCATTTAAAATTAAATTGCTTTATTAGTAAGTCTCCTGTAGACAACAAGTTTGGTACTCCCTTAGTAAAAGTTTAAAGTGTTTTATTAAGTTTCCCTTCAAAAGGTTTAAATTGATTTACAAAAACTAAATTGATTTTTAAGGTATTGAGAAAAATATTGAAAATTCATTAGATTTCTTAAAATTATCCTGCAGAAAAGAATTAAAAAATGTTTTAAGTGTTTTAATAGTTTTGGCGTAATTCTTAAAATAGTTGAATGGTTTGCATATTGCCGTAAATTTTAGACCACATTATTACATTTCTATAAATACATTAGCTAAAAATTTGGGTTGAAGGTTTTTGTTAAGGTAGGTGGTGGTCGGGAAATTCCGGATTAAAGAGTATATCTTGGGTGACCAAAAAGGGTTTAAAGATCGAGTTAAAATTACATAAACAAAAAATTAAAAAATACGAGGCTTTAACAGGGTGTAACTTTGTTTGGGATAGTCCGATTTTATCCCCGGAGAACGAAGTGTGCGTATGACCTCCCCGTGGTGTTACCTGGACTGTTTTAATATTTTGCTATCTTTGTAATCTGCAAAACACTAGTTGACTAACAACACGTACCAGTTGTGTTGACAACAGTTAATAAATTTTTCTTCTTTAATTATGTGTTTCTTAAAAGATTTACACTTTGAAAATATAGCTAACAAGCGGTTTTGATAAAAACAATTTAAATGTACGAGGCTTTAACAGGGTGTAACTTTGTAAGGGATAGTCCGATTTTAAAAATTCCAACAGGGTTAGATTGTCCAGAAAATTCTAGATCAGTCTAAAGGGGTTAGTGGAAGAAAACTGTAACCTAGGTTAGATATTAATCGGGTGGATCGGAAGAAACGGGTGGATCGGGAGGATCGGTGGATCGGGAGTAGTAAGTGAGGAGTGAGGAGTGAGTGTGGAGTGAGTAAGGAGTGAGGAGTGAGCGAGTGAGGAATGAGTAAGGAGTGAGTGAGGAGTGAGGAGTGAGGAGTGAGGAGTGAGGAGTGAGAGTGAGGAGGAGAGTGAGAGTGAGGAGTGAGGGTGAGGAGTGAGGGAGTGAGGTGAGGAGTGAGGTGAGAGTGAGGAGTGAGGAGTGAGAGGAGGGTGAGGTGAGGAGTGAGGTGAGGTGAGGGTGAGGTGAGGAGTGAGGGTGAGGGTGAGGAGTGAGGGTGAGGAGTGAGGAGTGAGGGTGAGGGTGAGGTGAGGGTGAGGGTGAGGAGTGAGGTGAGGAGTGAGGAGTGAGGAGTGAGGGTGAGGGTGAGGGTGAGGAGTGAGGAGTGAGTGAGTGAGGTGAGGAGTGAGTGAGTGAGGAGTGAGGTGAGGTGAGGAGGTGAGGGAGGTGAGGGTGAGGAGTGAGGGTGAGGAGTGAGGGAGGTGAGGAGTGAGGTGAGGTGAGGAGGAGTGAGGTGAGTGAGTGAGGTGAGGAGTGAGGAGTGAGGAGTGAGGAGTGAGGAGTGAGGAGTGAGGAGTGAGGAGTGAGGAGTGAGGAGTGAGTGAGTGAGGAGTGTGCCATGACCGGCCCCATCCTCTACTAAGCTGTGCTTTAAATTAACAGACCGGTAACTGTTTATAGTAATATTTTTAATTAGAATGATGTGGTTTGGCTGCCAAGTCCTTAACTTATAAGTATTCAAATATACATAATCTTTTAATTTTTATGTAGTTATTAATACGCGGAAAGTTGTTTAGAGTCACAACTTACAAATACCAAATGCTTCCAATTTATAATTTCAATTAGACAAGTAAGTAGACAAAGCATACCTGAGCAGCTTAAAATAAAACATTTAAATTCAAACTAATACAAGAGCACATATGGTTGTAAACAAAAACTAGATCTCACTATCTGTTTTTTGCCGTATCTGGTCGCCTACGAAGGACGCTAGTTCGTGAGCTCTGAGTTTTAGTTATCTTATACTGTATCTCAACTCTTTCAAATACATTTTTAATCTGTGGAACGAAAATAGTGTTGTCGTTGGTGTAAAACTGCATAAAAATATGCAAGTTTAGCAACCTTGACGTGCACGTGAGACAAATGTGTGGTTTAGATCCTGCTCAGTAAGGCTAATAACTGTACAAACTAGTGTTCCTAAACCTAACGGGAAAGCCATCGAATATTTTCTGCTAACCCAATGGAATATAGAGTATGTCCTGCATAAAACACCTATATAGTGGAAGAAATTATAAATTTTTGTTTAACATTCAATAAAGCAGACTATCAACTGTGACCTAAAAACATGCGTAAAAGCAACGATCATCAATTTACAACTTCAACAAAACAAGAAATTAAAAGCTAAATGCCTATAAATAAAGCAGGTATTACACCATCTTGGGGAAGTAGAACTAATATTAGCACTTCTACGACTACTACGACTACTGTAGCTCCACTATCACCACCGTCCGTGGAGGTACTTATACTCTTTAGCAGAGCGGTGAAAGTGGAACGTTCACCCTCATTTTTGACCCCGCTCCCGGACCTTTCAATCGGATCTATTGCACTTGATTTTCCAAAAACCAAATGCCCAAGAAACGAAACAGATATGAGGCAAGGGAAGATAGTACCGCGCAGGCGGCGTCGACGTCAGCGTCATCGACTTCTATCTTGTGAAACGAACAAATTCAACAAATCTCGTGATGCGTACTTACTCCTAAAATTCCTGATATGGCCCTTACTGTAGATTAAGCGGAACGACTCTCAGAAATAACAGCCGCCAAACTTCATGCCTCAGAAAAAAGCCTCAACAGTACTCTACAACCAACAATATCATAGATCACTCGCACAAATGCAAACACAACCGCTAAAATTGACTTACGCCGTCATCGCTACTCAACATAACTTTCAACATGCCCCCCTCCCATAACAAGACTCCCCGCCAAAAAAAATAATCCTAAAACACACATCTTCCAAAGTTATACTCGTCCAACTGTTGAAAGTGATGTAAAACCTCCGCCCATCCCTGCCAAATTTAAACATCCATAGTATTTGCCCTAGAAAATTCGCCGCAACGATTTGCACTAGTGACAGAGGCCCTTGTTACCACAATGCAAGGCGTCGCCGTGGATCAATGTAGTAAGCGTAAGACTACGGATCCCAGATCCCAAGGTCCCTGGTTTAAATCCCGACACGGCCGACTGCTTGAAAAATGGCAGGTGAGCATTTTTCACAAAAATTACGCCCTCGTTCGAATGAGAGGTTAAATGGAGGTCTCGTGTGTGAGTGTTGTCAAGCACGTTAAAGATCTCTACCTTGCCTGGAACGGCAAGGGTTCGGCAAAATTCTAAATTTCCGGGCAACAAAAAACTCGCCTCCTGGCCAATGTAGTACCTTCGAGTGAAGCATTGGAAATGTAAATGAACGGTACCACAATGCATGCAACTCCTACAGGGGAGTTCAAAAAGTAAAGATGTTCAATGTGTCCTCGGTTATCGCGGTCTTTGCTTTTTCCTATCTTTATCGTCCGTTTCTTTCGTACGCAGTATTTGACTAATAAATTTATTTATGCCGTACCAATTATCCTTGCTTTAACGTGATCAGCTTTTCACTTTTTAACTGGTCACCTACACGTATTTCGGCCTGATATCTTTCCCTTTCCCAAGGGCAACACTCGAAGGGGGTGTATTTAGCGTCATCGTCATCGTGTGAATAGTACCAACACTGACTATTTTCTGGTTTACCGATTTTGCAAAAGTATGAGCCAAAACGGTTGTGCCCACTTAAAGCCTATGTGATGCAATAATTAATTTCTCCGAATTTCTTGTTTAACCACAATTCCAAATGTGGAATAATCGTTGCAGTCTCTTTCTACTCTTTATCGGTCTCTCCCAATCATTTTGCCAGTTTGATATAATATCAATTCTGATTTTGTTTTTAATTATGTCAAGATCTTTGTCTGGGTTTTTTTTCTCTATGTATTGAAGTCCTATCAGAAATTAAATGTATGATTAGCAACAAACTATCTATCACCAGCAGGGCGTCCGTCGATACTGTGCGATAGGGGCAGCATACTCGCAGTGCCATTATCTTCTCGTACCTTACTAATTCTAACTTATATTTATGTATTAATGGGGGCTTTGTACCAAACTGGCGTTGCATAAAGCAGCGACGATTACTGCCAAGCAGGGTGTTTTTCTTTTGGAGGGTCTAGGGACACCTACATTAGGTAATATAGCTTTAAGGGCTTTCACGATAGCCTTAGATTTAGCAATACTATTATAAATATATCTTGTTAAAGTAAGCCCAAGTCAATATCAACTACAAGATATCTGGCCATCGTTTCAGGTGGTATTGTGTGGCATTGCATTTCAAATTTAACGTTCCATACTTTATTACATAAGTTAAAAACTACTGACGCTGCTTTTCTGATGTCACAGTAAGTTGATTTGTCCTTAGCCAAAGTAATGCCAAAGTTAGACTGACTAGTGTCAGTACTTTCAGTTGGATATTGTAGCTTATCCGTAATAATTGACCAAAAGGCCGAATTGAAGTCATTGCGTACATCTATTAGCATGACTACGCACCATCCCAAGCTCTCGTTTCTCTTAACCAGGCTTAGGACCGTATCTATGGGCTGCGTATTAGATCTTTTTTTTTGTGTAGCCGACTGATTACTATGTAGACCTCCACTTGCTGGTATTTCTTTTAGCAACCTACGATCTAAAAGTTGTTTGTATAGTTTACCCATAACATTCAGTAAACAAATTGGTCTGAACTTCCTATTCTAATTTAAATTTGTTCTAGGTTTTTCAATTAACACGAACCATGCTATTTTCCGTTCTTCTGGAAACTGTCCTGTTTCAATCAGCTTATTAAACACATTTTAAGGGCCCTCAGTTCAGGCTTAACTATTTTTACTACTTCCGGCATAATGTATTAGGACTTGGCGCTTTGCCACTTTTGATTCTTTTACAAGCATTTCTAACCTCCTCCAGTGTAAAAGGCTGGATTTGGTGGTACCTTTCTTAGATAAACGTACTGGCTGGGGAGCTTGTCTTTTCCATGAACAATTCCTGAAAAATCTGCATTTTTGCAAGGATGTCGGTTCTGTCTTAGACACAGCGCTTTTAATTTGCCTGCGTACGATATTGTATGCATCCCCAATATATCCTTGTTCAGTTTAGAGCAGAGATCTCTCCATTTCAGCTTTTTCAAATTAAGTAAGTAATACATTCATTTCTTCCTAGCTTCCTTGTATTCCATTTCATGTACCATTCTTAGATTTGTATTATGCCGAGCTCTCTGATACTTTCTACGTAAACATTTTACATTATATAGAAGCTACCCAACCTCGTCGCTCCACCAATATGGGAAGTTGTTGTTATGATCTGCCTTTTGCGGATGGTGGTTTTTTATATACCGCTAACATTTTAGCAGTTGTGCCTGTATACTCAGGTATAACAGTTTTTCCACGCCACATAAGCTTCGAAAGCATTGGACCAGTTTTTCTGGGTTGATGTCACCCCTGACCCACCGGAACTTAGGTTGCTGTTGCTCTAAATCTCCCACTGTTATAATTATGTGTCGATGATCACTATATGATTCATTCTCTGATACCTCCCGCGTAAACATCTAGATTCAATAAGTTAGTCCAATCGAACAGCAACCTACCTCTATCATTTGTTATGCACCCGACCCCGAGTATTTTTCGCATGTAAGTCTCCCGCAATAACACATTCATTTCGTGTACTATAGACTGAAATGTATAGCTCGTCGAGACATTTGTCAAAGTGATCCATGTTACAGTTCAAGGAAATGTATGTCGAAAAGAGGCTACAGGGATTAATTTTAATTTGTACAAAGCAACTTCCTAGTGCCACATGGGTGATCAAATGTTTGCGGTTGCACCTCATGATTACGGCCGTCTTATTTTGATTTACATTCACACCGCTAATAGACTTTAGTGTACTATTTGGTTCACCTATAGCGATAAAATCACATTCATACTTGGCTGCTGCTGCTGCTGCCAGTGCGGGGGCAGTCTTACCCTTATTTAGATTAATTTGTAATACTTTAAGATTAGCCATCGTTAGTCATAATATTTTTCCGAATCTTAAGCTATATAACTTTCAAGCTGCTTTCTTAGTTTGTTAGTGACTGTTCTGGGTTGATTACTTGAAGCATCACTATATTAATATTCCAATGCTCTACCCGAAGGTACTACATTGGTCAGGAAATAAGTTTTTTTACCCGGAAATTGTGAATTTTGCCGAATCCTTGCTTTTCCAAGCAATGTAGGAATCTTTAACGTGCATGGCAACACTCACATATTTCTCATCTGAACGAGGGCGTTTTTTTTTGTGAAAAATAATCGTTTAACATTTTTCAAGCATGTCGTGTCGGGATTCGAACACGGAATCTAGAGTTTAGTAATCACACGCATACCAACTAAGTCACAGAGCCACCTACTTGAAGCATCAATTGGCCGAACTTATTTTGCAGCTATCTCATTTGTATTAATTTCATTATTACGTTCAGTATCCCTAGCAAAATAACTAGTTGTTGAGTCCGTGGCAAAGGAGTCCAGTTCTACAGTAGAATTCTTTAGACTGTCTTTTTACACTCTCTACATCCTACAACAAAATTTGGAAAACGATTCTAAGACAAAAGTAGGGCAACGGCAACCTTTGAGGTGGAATAAAGTTTAAATGGTTACTTACAGTGATAATATTGTTAATAGCGGAATATAAAACAAAAACCAAGTGTAAATGCAATTTCTAAGTTTAAAAACTCTATCAATTTATATTTTGTAAGCCGCCTTGCAGCATCCCTTTATATTCATATATAGTGCCCACAAGCAAACATAGGACTTGGGAGGTGTGTCCTTGGTGTCACTGTCTGCAAAGAAATACTCTCAAGGTAGATGTTCGGTCTCTTTTTCGCACGTTCGCGTGGTTAATTTTAAGTTATTTAAATTTGTAGTCGTAAATCTAATAGTAAAACTGTCATCCCTTGTTCCCTTATATCCTGCCATAAAAATTCCTTGTGCATGGGTGAATAAGTTGGACTAAGAGTAGTGAACAAACACTTTCTTATGGATATCGAAGCAGAACAGTCGTCCGTTTTTCGTTCGGTACCGTAAGTTAGTCAAGTGCCGCCGACTTTATTTGTTAAACCCCTAAAAAATACAGTGCAAGTGCAACGTAACACAGACTCAATTTCGCATACAGTCCACTTGGTTGAAAGAATAGGAACTGCAGCTTAGAACAACAAAAAACAACGCCGAGGTAAGTCGATATACAAATTTATAAGACCTCCGCGCAATAAACAGTAGAAAACTTTTATTTGTCATATGAAATATTAATATTCAACATTAATGGCATTATAGTATTTTTAATCTTTAATAATTTTAAAAGATTTAATTAACAATGACATAACATAACACACACCATGGATTTTAAATTTGCTTAAAAATTCTTTGTTTCCGCATTGTACTTTGAAATAAATCGTCTTCTGATTGGTTCCATAAATTGTTGTTGGAAATTAGTTCACATATTTTACCCGGAATTTCTTGATCTCCATCAGTGAAAAAATGAGGTGGAGAAATAACGTTCCTGACCATTTTGGGCGATTTCACAGCGCGGCTGCTGTAAAATACCAAAAATTTTCCCGAAGGCACCGATGTAACTTGCGACGATTAGTAAACCGACTCGAAGGATATAATTATTCTATTTTTTTAATTTCGTTGTGTTATGGGTAAAATGAATGTTACGTTATAAATTTAGATTTGCTCTGAAGGGGCGGAAACCCCGTAACAATCTTACGGGTGCACCGACTAACTACGGTGGTGCGGAAGCGAGTTCCAAAGGAAATAATAAAAATAATAAATATTTGAAATGGCTGAAATACAAAAACTACGTTACAATAATCACTTACATTGAAAAGCATTTTCTATTGTCACGATTGAATGGCGCTAAACCATCTTCTCTTAGCAATTCCTTCGATATTTTCCGTAGGTAGAAGATGATTATTCCAAATAAGTCTTCTTTGCTTTTGGTTTTATAAATTCTCGTCATATCGTGCTTTACCTTAAAACCACTTGCTAAAATTTGTTATATCAAAAAAATTTTAAAATACGATGCCTTTTCTAAATACGGCTTCATCACTGGGATGACTGAATATTCATTCACAGAGTTAACTAGTTTTATGTAGTTCATGAATAAGTTCAAATAAAATTCAATCTACACTTACCTTCTATTATCATTAACTAAATATCATAAGAACACATACTTTCCAAAATAAACTTGTTTTTCTCACAACATACTGGCCAGGTACTACTAAAAAATCCCAAAGACAAAAGATTAAATCTATTAATAATATTACCACATCATCATTCTAGTTTTCAATATTGCTTTAACAGCAATACATAGAAAACAGTTATATAACAACTTTTCCGTTTATAATTCCACTGTCAATTAAAATTCACATGTACATAATTATAAATTTTAAACCAAAATGCTCAACTATACTCTCGGTTTAATTTCCAATTTAATTTTAAAACTTAAGGACGTCCACAGAAACCATTACTCAATTGCTTTTCCAGCTAACAGCCGCTCTCTTAACACAAACAAAACCCACTTATTTGAGCTATACTTGCAAATACCCCTTTTAAAGATTTTAAAGTCCCGCGCGTCGCTAATATTCTTTGACAGACTTGCGACGGAAGTTACAAAGCTTTCGGAGAAGTATACGCCATATCTTGAAGCTGTACTCCGTTTACTAACTTTTAACTTTTCTTCATTCCGACCCACGCATTTGTCAATATCCACGAATCATGAGGAAATCCTTTCTACTCTTTACCGCACCAAAATGTTTCAACCATATTAACGTCCCTCCTCTACTACATGCATGTATTATTACATTTCAACACTTCTATTTAACTTTTTGAACCTAACTTCTAACGTGTGGCGCTTAGTTGTTATATATCATTTCCCCTTGATTAAATTCCATTTTTACAAGGTAGCATTTTAACTATGCTAAATAAAAGGTTATCATCACGTTGATTACGTAAAATCGATTTTTTTACTTGGAAATTTTGAATTTTGCCGAACCCGAACAAGGTAGTGATCTCTTGAACGTGCGTTACAACACACACACACACAGAAGCTACATTTTACCTATCATCTTAATCAGTGCGCATTCTTGTGAAAAATGCTTGGCTAACATTTTTTAAGCGGACTGTGTTGGGATTCTAATCCGGGACTTTAGACTCAGTAGTCACATGCATAGCAACTGAGCCACATAGTCGCCTGAAGTAATCTACTGCGGGGGCACAACATTTAGCAGTATATGAACAAACTAAATTTAAAAAATATGCCGTGCATAGTACGTGTAGTTGTAATAGGTGACGTTTCTTTGAGTGAGCTTATACATCAGAATAAAGTCCAGACATATTACTAGCGTTGTGGTATCATTGAGCCCTGCAATTATTTATATCCTAAACAAGTTCATCCAGCAACAAAAGTAACTAACCGAAATGTTAGGTCCAGAATCCACTATAAAAGAATCATATTTTGGTTTTACAACAGCAGTAATACCCTAAGTTCTTATTTTATTGCCCTTAATATCTAATATTTCGTTGAATAAACTGCAAGAAATGTACGAAGTCAGTGTGATACCGTAACAAACCAGGTCATAAACTTGTCTCTATGGTGCGATAAAAGGTGACGCGGAATAAACCAGTGATCCGGTAACCCAATCCAACTTGAAATTTTAAAATTGTGTAAAGCTTGCGTATTAATTACGCATACATTTGTACATAGGAAAAACATCTAGTAATTTTAGCTAGTACAGGAGTTTCAGTAAGGAAAATACCCATAAAATTTTATAGAAGTGAGTAGTTGACAGTTTATTATGAAACTGCTGAATTATATTATTAATGTAAAATACAGAAATAAATAGTAAGGTATTTAGTACATTCTCTTACAACAATCAATTAAAGAATTGGGATTTCACAATAGAATATCAAATTAGAAAAGATCAACATATTTTCCATGACTATTAACTCCACAAACGTGAAGTTGAAAACATTTTCACGCATTGCAAAGACGCCAAAATCATTGTAAATTATTTATATAGATAGAAACTATAAATCGTCATATTTAATGCATAGAAGCTAACCCTAGCGCCGATGTGGCAGTAAACGGACAGTGTAAAAATACCAATACATATATTTTCATACACTGAGAAAATCCTTAACCTTAACTTCAAAACAGTTCGAGTCGCATAAACTATTTGAATCAGTACATTTAAACTTTTATATACCGTCAAATTATAATAGAGAGATCATTTAAACACAGTCGATCATTTATGCTTTTCAAGAGGATATAATTTTAGCGACTGACAACCAACGCTGAGCGATGACAAGTTTTAAGTAATTTGAGTACGCTAGTTGTATAAATTTGGAATTGCTAGTGAAAAAGGTGCCGGACACGAACCTGAGCGGGGAATTCAATAATTTACTGTCATTTAGTGAAAGTAGACGCTTTTATCAGTCTCACTTGGATTTAAATAATTACTTAAATAACACCCCCCATTATTGTCTTGCACGAGGTTGTAAAAGCTGCAAGTTGTTGGATTATTTCCACCTGCTATAGATTTTAAACTATTTAAATGCATAAAACCAATTTTTCTCATCAAACATACTTTCACGTTGTTGCACGCTTGATTGAAAGCGATTTATAACTACGAAAGGCACCACAGTTGTAACTGCAGAAACTAATAGTTTTGTAATAGCTTCGTAGCATTTTTATAATTAATAAATTTTTTTCTTTACACATAGATTTGACTAAATAGGAATAGTTAAATTAATCAATTTGGTTTGTTACGATGATGTTAATGTTTTAATATGAATTAAGTGAGCAGCTTGAAGTTTTATTTCTGTATATTTTAAGTTAGTAGTTGCAGGAAAAAGACAAGTGTACACAAAGCTCTACCAACCGGTATTGCAATAGTTTAATAACTATTTTAGTCCAACGACGTTTTATAATTTCCAGGTGAGTTGGCGCCCAGCACTTTTTTTATTGTACTGAAGGTTTAGAGACCTTTCTAGGTAAGTGCAGGTGTTTGAGTTGTTTACCTCTAAAAGAATTTCTTTTTCATGGAACGCACCCGTCACCACTGTATGCTAGCTGGTGCATTTTTTTTTGTTATCCGTGGTGACGTGTACTTCAAAAGTCATTAGCGTCAACTTTAAGCAAAAGGATAATTTTTAATGCTCTAATTGTTGCATTATTGGTATTTGTTGTACTGCAAACATTGACGGCTTCACACAACCTCCGAGTTGTTTAAAATGTTTTTATTACGATACAATCGTCCTTTTTACAGCACGTGTAAGAATTTATTGTAAAGCCATCCGTCAAAATTCTCTTCTATAGATTATATATTTCAATAATTTACAGCTATTATTATTAGTATTGTAGCAGCACTTTTCTATTTGCAAAGGAGGTTGTGTAAGAATTGAGGCTGTAGGATACTTTATAGACTGCACACTTAAAGATACCTCTCGAAATTTTCTCGTCGAAATGCAATCATCATTATAGATTACACAAATTGCATTGCACAGAACCGAAGTATAGTAATGATGGTAGTGATTAAATACTAGGGTGTCTTAGATAAATGACTGACAGTTCTCAGATCCTGTAGAGTTCCCAGTGGTGTATTTATATAATGATAGAGCTGAGGAAACACGAGCAAAGTCGGTGGCAAGCAGGGTCATAACCTGATCCCTGATCCGCACACAATAGCCAAGTCAGTATTGTACGCCCAATTACCGGACGATCGTCTGCCACCCTACTTTGATAATCCACCGACAATATGGAATTCTGAAACATACACTTCTATCAAACACTTGACATAACACAAATTTTAGTTGACGTATAAGTTTCATTAAGTAAGTTTTTTATTTTATTAATTCTAATAGTTTTAATTTAATTATAAGTTATGATGAAGTATGCAAGCTATAATTTCTTTCCGTTTGAAAGGAAATCCTATTAGGGGATTTACGTGTAGTCGTTTAGGGGAAGTTGTGTTTGAAACTAAATATGAAGTTTCATTTTCAGGATGCGGTTTACTCATTCGTGTCATATTATACTTCATACATTAATTCTATTAAAAAATATATTTAAATTTAGTTTTTGATGATTTATGTACAAAATACAAATTACTTTGATTGAAGGTTAAAAGCTAAACAGATCGCACGAGGGCTAATTAACACACCAAATGCTTCAAAGCTTTTGCATATATGGACTTGGATGGCAAAATATAAATTGTCTAGTTCGTTATTTCTCCAAAATATAGTTTATACATGCATGGCTGTTTCAAGGGTTCGTGACGAATGTGTACAAATTCTTTTGCGCCGCCCACACTTAAAACACGTAATGTTACCTGCATGAATACATGCAATGTACTGAGCGAACGTCGACACACAAGCTTGACTATATCACAACTTCAACTAAAAATTGTGAAACCAACATTTTTACAAATTTTGAATAATCAAAATTTACAATCAAAAATCGACAAAGCAATTCATTGGTTAATTCTCTGATAAGCGTTTTTCAACACACGATGGATAGCGACCTGAAGACTATAAATACAAATTCGATTTCTGCATAAATCAGGCTATGGCGACGACATAAGCACCCCAGTGCGATGCTCCGGCAATGAAAATTGCTGCGATTCCATCAGACGTCCGAAAGGAATAAACTGAGCGTAACGCCATGTTTTTTCCAATCGCGACGGCGGTGAAGGACCTAGTTGGCGTCGCCGTGGATCAATGTAGTAAGCGTAAGACTACGGATCCCAAGGTCCCGGGTTCAAATCCCGATACGGCCGACTGCTTGAAAATGGCAGGTGAGCATTTTTCACAAATATTACGCCCTCGTTCGGATGAGAGGTTAAATGGAGGTCCCGTGTGTGAGTGTTGTCACGCACGTTAAAGATCCCTACCTTGCCTGAAACGGCAAGGGTTCGGCAAAATTCTAAATTTCCAGGCAACAAAAAACTCGCCTCCTGGCCAATGTAGTACCTTTGGGTGGAGCATTGGAAATGTAAATGAACGGTGAAGGACCTAGTTCAGGTACGCTAGTCACGGGATCCCTATAAACGTCCTTTGACAAGGGATCTCGAGTCCGACACCAAAGTGGATTTTTAGTGGGTATGTCCTTGCTCCGGCAAGGAAGAGTCCCACACAGCGGATATAAAATCTTTTACCACTATAAAAAAAAACGCATAAATCAGTACTAGTACTCCTCATAGTCTGTGATCACCTCTCCACCTGCAGTACTCATCATAGTCTGCAGCCCTTTCCAAAGTGGTGCTCATCATAGCCCGCTGAAATCCTACGCAGTGCTCCTCATAGCCTGCGTCCTATCCAAACGCTACCCTAACCGTCGCCGTACCTGGAGGCCGTGGTATTAACTTACTGATATAAACAAAGCACTACGTATGGGTCGTAACCCTCGTTCCGCGCACCAAGTGGCCCACAAGCAGGAACAAAACGTTTTCCGGCAAGCAATCCGTTCTGCAAGATTACACCCGAAACTTATCTCCCCACTACCGCCTTCGCCGAAGGCAGTCATTTCATGCACTTCTTACAGCGACAGGGAGATAAGTTTCTGCAGTGACGATGGTTGTGTTTGTCAGATCTACCTGCGGGACATCACCCCAGTAGAATTCGACGAGACCGAGCTCTCCTAGGCCTAGAGCCCCACCATACACGACTTCTGCCGAAGTATACCGAAGATCACCGAAGACGTCTGGACTCTCCAGACCTATAGTCAATCGCTATTCACCACCGTACAAGTTAATTTTGGGCCTCGCCCGTCAAGTCCGAAGGTGTCCGAAGCTTCCCGAAGACAACCGAAGCCTTCTGAACCCCTTTTTCTTTGCATATATTGTAAATAATAGTGTTTTAAGTGCATATAAGTTCATTTCATAATTTCTTTTAACGTAACTTTGACCCACCACTAAGAACGAAGACCACTGACGAAAACCGAAGACCACCAAAGGCGTCTGGACCTCGTCGACCTACATATATGTCCTAATCGTCCGGGTTCAAATTCACATTAGGCCTCTTAAGCAACTTCCGAAGCTTCCCGATCAAACTCGAAGACTTCCAAAGACCTCTACACCCCGTTAAATGGTGCATACAGACGTTTAACCAGTGTTCCAATTTATTTCTGGCTCCACAGCAACCACGAAGCCTTCCCAAGCCAGCCGAATTAAATTAACTCACTCAATTTCATTTTATTTTGTGTATTATTTGGCAACTTATACTGATTTTGCTTATATTATTAAACAATTAAATAAGCTGTAACGTGCATTTTATAGCTTAACATTTTACGCTTTTTCCCAATTAGTAAATACATTTCTGTAACTACTATTTCTATATTTTATATTTATTAACTCCTTAGGCGAATGCGTCGTATTATAATGAGTGGATTGCATCGTTCTTGTCTTGCCGTTCGTATAGATTTTGTTCCTTATGTGGATATACAAGTCTAGATAATAGACGATAAGAGGTTGTAATAGCAACGAGTTGATTAAACAGATGAGTAGTTGTAGTTGTAGTTTGTTCTTGGTTCCTATATATTAATTACGTTGAAAATACTGTTTCTTCTTTCCTTTGACAATAGTGAGAATTAATGCGGTATCAATTTTCGTATTGTTCATGAACAAGCACGGCACGATTTTAGTTTTTTTTATGTGAAATAAAAGTTGTATGTTAACTGTAGAAAGTGTAGTTCTGATTACATTGAAGGAAAGATGCTTTTATAGGCAAACGTGTTTGACGTGCTTGTTACGGAACATCGACGGACGGACTTAGTGATTACACGTGCGTGACCAATTGTGTTTTTTAGTTGAGTTTCTTTTGGGAAAAAGCTGTGTATTTACTTATTTGGCATGCTCTTCACAATTAAGTAAATAGTTTTAAATTGTTTCAACGTGATTAAATGTAAGTGAAGGACGCTAATAACCGGTAAAATGAACTTTTGACTTGACCCAACCTAATTTTTGTATAATTGAACTGTAAGTTTGTAAAATCCGAGCGATAGAATGCAAACAACATGTAATTAAATCAGTTGCGTATTCCGTGATCTATTCTTTACATCATTTTTTTTTCTTTACGTCACTTTCGCGTGATTTATTCTATAAATAATTTTTTTTGTGTGTCATGAATGTGTTTGTGCTTTTGCTTTTAAGAGAGAAGTGCCTTAAATAAAAATGGTACATTCGTTAGTTACTTTTGGTGCACTACTTGGTTATGTGGTTGCGTTTGCCGTGTTTTTAAATGTTTTACCGTATTCAAACAATGCCTTTACCAACTGAAATTAGCTTCAGAAGTTGACGAAGTTCTTTCTGCTGAAGCAGATCCGCAATACGAAAAATTCTTGACGGATGTTTGGATCGGAATTATACTAACTTTAATTGTTCTTAGTTGCGTTTGTTGCATGTGTTCCTGTCTGTTGTGCCACAAATTCCAACAATGGAAAAGAAGGATATTAGCAACAAGAAATGCACATGGAGGTAAAAACGTGTTTGGCAACTAACATTTTACAGTG
This sequence comes from Platerodrilus igneus, assembly GCA_036346225.1. Taxonomy (NCBI): domain Eukaryota; kingdom Metazoa; phylum Arthropoda; class Insecta; order Coleoptera; family Lycidae; genus Platerodrilus; species Platerodrilus igneus. The sequence continues at coordinate 2,808,986 of JARFIW010001617.1, forward strand.
ATTCCAGCTTACAAATGACGTAAATTAGTATTCGATTGCCGGTTGGTTTAACTAGGAATAATTCAGTGAAATGCGTGGGTGTGATTAGTGTAAAGTGTAATGGAATTAATCCACACCATCACAGTCAAGGGTGAGGTACTTCATTAGTGCAGGACATCGTGAATCCTACACTTTAATTGCAAGGAAGCGTTGCATGAAGAACTTGTTGTAAGTTGAACTATTTCCTACTTGTTCTTACTTTAAATATCTATCCGTTGTTTTGCCATATCTTTGCCGTTCTGATACCTTTTACCATAGATTTGCAAGCTATTTAAAAAAAAAAGAAGAATCAACAATACTGGATGACTCATATCAATTGTGCTTACCTATTTATCTTTTGTTAAAATTTTGTCTGATTTATGTTTAATTAGTGTGTGAGGAAACGTTTCTGCTACTCCCCAATATTACCTCACTTTGTACTAAAAAATTTTGTATTGCTTTTACCGTTGTTAGATTATATAGATTATCCAAACAGTTTTTTTTTACATTCTACAAAGTACTGAACAATCTATGCTCGATCAGCATGCTATGTTTTTTCTTTATTTCAGGTTTGCTGGACTAATTTTTTTTTATTGCAGGTTTGCTATTCTAATTTTTTTATTGCAGGTATTGTTACTAACTCCTTACAGCCGCGTACATTATATGTTGGTCTGCTTTCTACAACCCCCCTAATCTCAGATTGAGCCCGGTCATTTCTTTGATTTTCTTTGTGTTACGCACGGCTACGAGCCAACGTAGCATAAATTTGGCGCCCAACGTGGCTGCCTCGATAAACGTAACAAAGCCAAGCCTATTTACTTACAGACGTCGCCCCTTTTGGGCGATAACAGTAAATATTGTTTATATTTAATACATTTCAAAAAAATTTTTTAATTTCTTGCATCAAAAATATAAAATAAAAATTTATTTGTACATAGTTACATACAACACGCATTTAAACACATATATTGATGTAAGTAGAGGTCATTAATAGGTCATACTGCTTTATCTCGGTGACATAAAATGTCGTGTACTTGAGAAAATTCAATAAAATACCCAATTCGTAGATATTTATTTATATAGAAAAACGCATTTATGAGATTGTTTGGTATAGAAAGCATAAATGTATAAAAAAAATTGTATCTGAATGGAGTTTTTATTCTTATTACATAATGTTATGACGTAGGAATCATTCTATGATAAGAATAATGGGATTTACTATATTCCCTACATAAGAAGGCGATTTCAAAGAGTTTCATCCACATTTGATTTTCCAAGCCGTGTGTATATATTATGCATAAATGCGTGAACATATTTTCAAAGATTTTAATTTTGCTATTAATAGAAGGATGGTAAATGCTCAGTTTATGTAAAGTTGCGTGTATAATATCTCAATTTTATGTAGAAAAGGGATCCTCTAATAACAAACATAGATTAATAGTTCGACGAAAACGTATTTAATTGAAAAAACTGTATTTCTAGGAAAGTGATCATAGACCTATATTCTGGAACAATCAACTGCTAAAATAAAACAAAATGAATGACGGTAATAGCTGAGGGCAAAGATTAAATTCGTTCAAGCGATTAACCAAGGTTAATTACAGCAATAAAATCTTAAATATTGAGAGGTCAACGACATCAATTGGTGATAGCTAAAGGCAACTGCACGATATATCTTCGAATGTTGCATTACACGCTTTCTAGAATAACCCTATTAGGAGCTTTGGGAAAGAGTACAGAAGAATCGAGATGACAACGTCACAGAGGCTCACTCTTATATAATCCAATGAATGCGCAGGATAGTCCTGATCCAAACATCACGGGGCAGTAAACCTGATGATAGTACATCATGTAGTAAAATGTACTACAGTTCTAAAAGTAAAATTTATTTGAGTATGGTTTAAGATGCGATTTTATTAAAACAGTCAAAGTCAATCTGTTTTTAGTACTCAGAAGGGAGGGATTATTTAAACTGCTTACAATGTTTTTAAAATGGAGAATAAATAGTTAAATAATAATTGAACCACTGCAAGTTCTTTAATTCTAATAAAAGCATATGTGATTGTAAAGGTATTTTAATGGTACTTAATGGCATGTAATGGTCTCTAATGGTATTTAATAGTATTTAATGGTTGTTAATTTAATGATATTTAATGATATTTAATGGTATTTAATGGTATTTAATGGTATTTAATGGTATTTAATGGTATTTAATGGCATTTAATGATGTTTAATGGTATTTAATGGTATTCAATGGTATTTAATGAAATTGAATGGTATTTAGTGATATTACTGGCATTTAATGCCAGTTTTAAACCAATTGTACAATTTTGGAATATGGATCAGTGGTCACGTGCTTGGGCAAAGGCAACAACAAACAGATTTGTCACGGTATAATAAAATCGTATTGTCTAAAATCTTAAGAGAACTCATACTTATAAAGTAGTTAGTTAAAAAGTTTTTTTGCTAGTTTTTGAAGTCTTTGAAAGTAGAATGTACAAGTCGATAATTTGATTAGTAAAGTCAACAAGCCTCGGTGCAAGATTTTGTCAGTATATAAGAAAATAAGTAAACCTAACTGATAAGATATGTTTATATACAATTTTTAGGTAAAGGTTACTAAATTGTCCGACTTATTTTGATAAATTTTGTACATAATAAGATTTAATTAAGGAGTTGTTTACGAATGAAAATTAAAAGATTAAGATTTGTGAGTGATCATCCTAATTATAAAAAGATATTTTTGGACTTTATTTGTAATATAAGTGAGCAATTATACATAAGCTTGATTTTGATGATGTTATGTTCAAGATATTGTTTGTAAGGCAAAGCTGTTGTGGAAGTTTAGTGTATAAGATTTGTGATGAGAATAAGTGGCGTTTAATAGGTGTTATATTTAACTTAAATAACCATAATTCGTCTTTTTCTCAAAATAGGGTTGAGTTATCGTGAAACCAAAATAAAATTCGAAACCTTCCCTATGCATAATGTAATTAAAAATTTTTAAAAAATATAAAAGTTACAACTAGTTTCAATATCAATTAGATATTATCCTCAGGTGATTACAGTTATAGTGAAATAATGTTCTTTAACAAATTTGTCTGTGCTAGGAATTTCTCATTAACATTCAAATTTAAACGATTTGCTTAAATAAGTACCTTACATGTAATTTTCTAATGCTCCACCCGAAGGTAATACATTGGCTAGGGAGCGAGTTTTTTTACTCGGAAAATTTGAAATTTTGTCAAACGCTTGCTGTTTGTTCCAAGCACGGTAGGGATCTTTAACGTGCGTGACAATATTCACACACGTTTCCTCCATTTTACCTCTCATCCGAACGAGGGTGTATTTTTGTAAAAATGCTCGCCTAACATTTTTCAAGCAGATCGTGTCGGGATTCGAACCCGGGACCTTGGGCGTATTGAAGAAGTACCGCTTAATTTAAAGGCACATGTGTGGTTTATGCAAGACGGTGCCCCTGCACATTTCTCTCCATCGGTACGCGAATATTTAAATACCGTTTTTTCAGATTGGTGGATTGGTCGTGGCATTTAAGTTTGCTGGCTACCTAGGAGCGTCGACTTCAATCCTCTGGATTGTTCGATTTGGTCTCGAGCAAGAGACATGATGTTTAAAGAAACTAGGGTGGCTCCGTGGCGTAGTTGTTATGCGTATGATTGCTATCTCCAAGGTTACCGGTTCGAATTCCGACACGGTCCGCTTGAAAAATGTTAGGCGAGAATTTTTCACAAAAAATACGCGCTCGTTCGGATGAGAGGTCCCGTGCGAGTGTTATCACGGACATTAAAGATCCTGCTACGTAAATTGACATAACCTATAAAATAAACCAAGAAAGAGATAGAAAGGAAGTAAGTATGACCGGGCTCAGGCGGCGAGTGGGCGGGGTATTATACGTATAAGCACGTAAAGGAAAGCCTGGAAAAAATAAAGAAAAAAAAATAAACATATACACTCACTTATTCACTCTCATTCACACTCAGAACAACACATACAAAGGAAAAAAAACTTATAATTAACCAAAATATTTACAGAACTCAGTAAAAAAAAAATTATTCATAAAAATGGCGAGCTGTAGTTTTTAAGTAATTACCCCCTTACATTATTTATTAAGAAAGAACCAAACGCAACCCTAAAAACCACAGCTCTAGATCATCGTAAATATAAACTTGACCTATATTTACAAACATAATCGCAACAACCTTTTCAAATGTGACAGCAAGTCTTTAAACCGTTTTTACATTAATAAGTAGTATATCTTTAGTTATTTATAAACAAATAGTAAAGCATTAATAAAAGAGCAGTAAATACCAAAATAGTTCAATAATTTTCGTATATAATATTTAAATTTGAAAATGTCATATTTGAACGGTAAAATCCCAAGCGTTCTGGTTCCAAAGTAAGAAGCGAATGCAGAGAAAAACTCACCCTTGAGTTGCTGACGTCGAGGTTGAGTCAATTGCTGGTCCACGTCAACGAATAGGTAGGCCTACGCCCAGGAAGAACGCGTTTGGCCTCCCATTACCAGAAGAAACGACAGCTCAAGGGATTAACGTGTCCCCAGCAGGAAGCTAGTATAATTACGAACAATAGATTAATTTATTAAAACCGAAAAGTGCCGTTTTATAAACCCTAAATACCCACCACGCTATAATGCGTGCCAGCAATTCGCATAAAGAAAAACGGAACGAAGCAAAACAGAACGGATGTTTTCTTGTTGCTATTCGAACAGAAAGTGAATATTAAATTTGTTTAGCTAAAGCACCAAAGCTCACAGTAATCTTGTTAAAGGAAAACCAGGAAAACTCTAATTTATTGAAAAAATTTCGCCGAATTCTTTAAAAAGGAAAAACACACCAGCATTATTATTGAATACTTGGAAAGACGCCTATCTAATTATGGCGTAAATTCCACGTTAAGGAATTCTTAGAAAGGATATTTCTTTTTAATGAGGAGAAAGTAAAATATATAGGATATTTATTATTACTTGAAATACAATTTTAAACACGCAAAAGGGTTATTTTAATTTAGGCAATTAATTTTCGTGTTTAACGCCAAAGGAATTTAAGTTAAAAATTATTGCATATAAACGAGTCGATTATTTACGAAAATGAACGTAACAATCCCTACCTTGCGTGGAATAGCAAGAGTTGGGCAAAATTCAAAATTTTTCAGGTATAAAATCTCGCTTCTTGATCAATGTAATACCTTAGGGTGAAGCAATGGAAAAATCGAATGTAGAGTATAAAGAAAAACAAAATGTTAGTTCCCCCTAGGAGTTGTGGGAGGAATACAAACGGCTGGGAATGAAATCAAGGACAATCAAGCAGCATTGTTTACAACTCGCGTCTCTTAGAAAACGTATCCAAGTAAATAGTGCACATTTTGAAAATTTACTGTAAAATATCTTCATTGACTTATTAAATAAAGACTACGACAGATCATAGTGACGACTGTGGATTTAGTAAAATAAGCCTGCTAATATATTATTATTATTTTCAACGTGACATCTCACTAATAAAGATTAAAACATAATTTGAATTAAATGGTTTTTCTTGAAAACAGATTGGATTATCAAACAGACACAAAAATACGATTTTTATGTAAAAAGGGTTATTGCCCTTTCAGATTTCGAAGCCGGTTGTATGCTAGATGCAGAAGGTAAAAAGTTATGACTAATTAAGCACAGAAAAAAGTTGTAGGTAGGGTCCTCTATTTACCAAAGTCAAAAATAGTAAGATATTATTCTTCTCTGTACCCAGAAACATAAAGGTGTCAATTTTCAAGTCAATAACCCAAAAATTTTCAAAATAATGCCAATAAATTGAAATAAAATTATAACCTTCAAAACCCTGTACTTCTTACACCACCAACTTTCGGATACGAAAAGTTTGGCTCAACGGTCTTTAATTGATGCATAGTGTCTCCAGTTAACGGTTGTCCCATTGTTAGTGAAACACCCTGTCGATATGTGTGGGTGTGTATTTTCCTAATTAATTCTTATTAATTCTTATTAATTAATTCTTATTCGGATCATCTTCCCTTACATGTACAAACTCACGAGCTTTCTCTCTTTGGCAATCTCTACCAGCATACCAAATTACTCAGTGTCCCTTATCTACACGCGGATAATCGTAACAATACGCACTAATTCTACCTTCATACAGCTCTCCACTTGGTGTTACTTCCTCACATCGCCAGAATATTTATTTACATAGAAAATTTTCAGCCTTGCAGATATAACAAGCAAAAACACGTACAGTCCTTTATTAATTCAGAATAGAGATCGACACGTACTGAACAGGTTCGAGGTTCGGTTCGAGGTTTGGTTCGATTTTTTGAACCGAACCGAACCGAACCGGACATTTTATTTTCGAACCGAACCTCAAACCGGACCGGCAAATTTTTCGACCGGACATTTTATTTTCGAACCGAACCTCGAACCGGACCGGCAAATTTTTCGAACCGAACCGAACCTAGCTCAAGGTTCGGTCCGGTTTGGTTCGATTTTTTAAATAAAAATTTAGTTTAAAAATTTATTTTTCACTAAAAACATGTCAATCTTAATTTCTCCTAAATGCACATTTTAAAAATCTCTAGTCGCAAGCATATAAGAAATAGAACGATTTTCTAATGTAACATGGTCATCGAGTTTTAAGCTAATAGGTAAAAATGTAATAGGTATTAGTGTTACATATCTAATAAATTTTGTCATCGAGGCACGTTTGTAGATAAAAAAATTCTACATTAGTTCGATTTGTTTAATGCTCCTTATTTCAAATTGTTGTTTGTGTTTAATGCGCGGGGCATTTTATATATTTGTATATCGACTTACCTCCGCGCTTGTTTTCTTGTTCTAGGTGTCGTTCCTATTCTTCAACTAAGTGGACTGTATGCAAATTATAGTTCGTGTTACTTTTGCACTTTCACTGTGTTTTTTAAGGAGTTTATTGATCAATTCAGCGGCACTATTGACTAACTCATTTTACCGAACCGAACCAACGAACGTTCCGCTTCGATGTTCATGAGAGGTTGTTTTCGTCACTACCCTTAGTCCAAATTAACTTCCACAAGCACAAAAGAGGTTTTATGACAGGAAATAACGGGACAAGGATGACAGCTTTACCCTTTGATTTACAACTATGAATTTACGATAATTTAAAATTAACCACGCAAACGTGCGACAAAGTGACCGAACAGTTTGTTTATAACTAGTATTAGATATTAAAGAAACTCGAAATGATTTTGAAAATTTGGTTTTAAAAACAGGCGTATTTTATTTAATGAACAGAAGTCGTGTCGCAAAATTATCTTACACATATACAAGCCGACGTCACGGTCTAGAGACTACAGAAGTTTTCAGAATAAACGAAACAATTTAATTCTTATTTAAGTATGTATTGCTAATCCATCATTTTGACTTTTTTGCTTTTGTATGAAAACCAGCTCTCAATTAATATTAAAAATGTGACCTTGTAGCAAAAACTAATCTCCTTTTTTTTGTACATAATCGCTCAGCAAATGGTGTTATAAAACGCACGGTACCACAATATTTACTGTTTAGTTAGTGTGGCCATTACCATCAACGTCTTTAGAAGTAGCCGATACTCCAGAAGAATGACCCCAAACTTTCTCTTAAAACCAAGGGTTGAAGTTTATGACTCATGGCGGCATAAACTTTTCAATTAATGCCGACATAAAATAACACAGTATAATGCAAATAATAAGCAGACAATGCCCGTGGCATAAATACTGTTATATTTTCAACGAACTTCGTTCGTTTATGAAATCGATTTGTCGTCCGTCTGTCCGTCCGTCCGAGGCCTTTCTAATGGTCGGACATCAATGTGTGATACATCAATCGATTCAGCTCGGTGTCCAGAGCTTAAGTTTTGATGTCAGTTAAAATCGGGCCACGGGGGCGCCGTGCCCCCGCGATATTCCGTCGGGAAAAAAAAAATTTCAAATAGGTCCAAAATTAATGTGCGATACATATTTGGACTCCCCTAACATAGCTGAGTCGAAATATGGTACCCCCCACAAAATCTGACCACGGATACCCGACCCCCCTCCGGGAATTAATTTTTATCAAAAATTTCAAATAGGTCCAAAATTAATGTGCGATACATAAATTGTTTTAAAGTAAGTCTACATTTGGAAGTTCGTTGCGACAATGCCTTGCATTTTCAACTTGTTTATTGTGAAAAATGTAAACGCTGTTTGAGGAAGATTTACGATTCTTTCCGAGAACCATCTGATATTGTCTTTTAAAAGAAATAATAATAATAATAACGATAACCAGACAAACAGCTTTTTGTTTGTACTGTATAAAAAATCAGCAACACTTTATTGTCCTGATACTCTTTTTATACTAACTAAAACTAAAATAAAAGTAACCGCAAAGATCGTGTGATATCGTTCTTGCACGATAAAATGACATTAATAAAAATCATCAATTATTAACACATTCTAAATTTTAGAGGTGGCTTTCACTATTAACCTAATTGTAATTACACTTTGTTAAAGATAGTACGTATTGAAAAATCAAGCCTGGACAAATAGTATTAATATGATTTATGCTACTAAAATCTAAAGCACATTAATGTTGGGTTTATTTGAAAGTAGCAACTACTAAATATAAAAACTACATTAAACATTTAAATTGTTGTAGTTGAACGCACCAGTTGTTTAAAATATCAAAATGTCGAACCGGTTCGGTTCGGTTCGAGGTTTGGTTTGTTTTTTCCGAACCGAACCGAACCTAGGGCAAGGTTCGGTTTGGTTCGGTTTGAATCCATCACTAATTCAGAATCCTCTAGCCAAAGAAAACACAGAAGTTATGTAAAGTAAAGACTTTTACATTTCCATTCTTTAGGAACGAATGATTGTTCCTTAACACTTCAAGAAACTAAATCATAATCTAATATCAGACAGTACCCCGTATCCTCTACCAGCGTGTTTGAATGCATCTTTACTTCATGCTAAATACCTACTACTTCTTGCACCCACAGAGCGTCCTTCCTAGGTAACTTTTTCTATCCGAACTGCACTTGGTATATTTTTGCTGTTCTGTCTGTATTCTTATATTCATTTTCGTTCCTATATTTTACTAATGCGTCATTGTCCTAAAAAATTACAACATTTGAGGTATTTCTGATACGCTTTATTAGACGACGGCGTGACGGTGATTCTATATTTTAATATATTAGCTGCTTTTATTGGCAGGCGGCTACGCGGCGTAGTTGGTATACGTGTAAGTACTATACCCAAGGTACCGACACGGTTCGCTTGAAAAATTTTAGAAGAGCATTTTTTACAAAAATTCGCCTTCGTTTGGATCAGAGGTAAAATGGAGGTCCGGTGTGTGAGTGTTGTCCCGCACGTTAAACATCCCTATTTTGCTTGAAATAGCAAGGGTTCGCAAAATTCAAAATTTTCTAGGTAAAGAAAAACTCGCTTTCTGGCCAATGTAGTATCTTCGGGTGGTGCATTGGAAAATCAAAGGTAGTACTTTTATGGTCAAGCGGCTCCGTGGCGTAGTTTGCTTGCGTGTGACTACTAAACCGAAAATCCCTGGTTGCCATCCCGACATGAACCGCTTGAAAAATGTTAGACAAGTGTGTGTATGTGTGTGTGTGTGTGTGTGTGTGTGTGTGTGTGTGTGTGTGTGTGTGCGTGCGTGCGTGCGTGCATGCGTGCGTGAGTGCGTGCGTGCGTGCGCGTACGTGCGTGCGTGCGTGCGTGCATGTGTGTGTGTTGTCACGCGCGTTAAAAATCTCTACCTTGCTTGAAATAGCAAGGGTTCGGTAAAATTCAAATTTTTCAGGTAAAAAACTTGCTGTCCGGCCTATGTTGTGCCTTCGGATGGAGCATTCGATAATTAATTGAAGGGCTTTTATCTTACAGAAAACTTTTAAGTTTTCTCCGTCTTACATCATAAGCAATTTTAAGTTTACGCCTCATTTAAATGTATTATTGAAAAAATATCTCTAAGGAACCTGAAATAGGAAAGCATTACTTTAGTCTCGAAAATCTTCATTGTACAAACTACTCAATGTGTTGCTGTTAACCTTTACATTCACGGTTTCTATTTAACCAAGTTTTATTGTTTACCTCCGAGTTACTTAAAATATGTCTAAAATTTAAAGTATACAGGGGACATCTCTGCCAAGAGAATTTTGTACTGTCGCTTCTGAAATAATAAGTTCACCCTTGCTATAGCAACGCAACGCATAGCAGGTCTATTTGGAGAATGTAGAGGGACCAACTGATATGACATCATTTTAATATATCCAAGACTGATATTCTTGATAATGGAGAAAGGGTTAGATGGAAAAATTTCGTAGGTCGTGTAACACTTCGCCCTCCTTCCCTAACCTATGTAGCAGTCAAAGACACAAGTAACGAGTTACCTAATACCTGTATAATCGAATGCCAACTTTATATCACTTTTTATGGTTCAAAATTGCAATATAATGGTCCACCTACCTATTCCAATAGTCTTTACTCTACTTTCTTCAAATGCCTCGGCTACTCTACAGCGGAGAGTACATAAACATGTCCTAGGGTGGATAGGCCTAGACTTCTGAAACCGATACTGGTGAGTTAACTTACCCAAAAGTTTACAAATTATCTGTACCTAAATTTATTTCAACAAACCCTTTTAATTGTAATATATATATATATATATATATATATTGTTTTCTGAATGTAAATATGTACACTCTAATCTAATCTTATATGCTATTCCTATACACCTATCTACTCACCTAACACTACCTATACCTATTTATCCAACCTATCACTACTTCTCTACCTATTTCTATCTATTTCTATCCCTATCTCTACTTATTTCTATCTATCTACACCTATCTTTATTTCTAATTACCTATTCACACATATCGCTACCTTTTACCTATCTATTTCTATCTATTACTAACTCTTCACCCTCTTATTTCATTTTATTTTCTCCTTTATTTCATCCTTTCGTTCTATATTGACTCTTTAAGTACCTCTTTTGTACTTTTCTCTTTATCTTCACTTTTCTTACTTTTAACTCTACCTACTATCACTATCTATAACTTATCCTAGCTATACACACTTAATTCTATATCTACCTCTAACTATCTCCCATATTTATCCTATATCTAGCTTTATTTTTCTATAAACCTACTTCTACTTCTCTATATACACCTATTTCTATCCCTATCTATTTAAATTTTACTCTATTATACACCTATCTCTACTTTTCTATTATACACCTATCCCTATTTGTCCTATTTCTACTTCTACTTTTCTATATACCTATCTCTATCTCTAACTATTCAACTTCTACACTACCATTCACCTATCTCTATATTTGGTTCATTAAGCTTCATTTCTTATTTAAATCTAACTTTTTCTTAACTTCATCCCTATTTCTCCTCCTTCTATTTCTATACTTATCATCCCTGTTACTTCACATAAAATAAAATCATCCCTATTATACTGACTCTTAAATATTTATTCTTCTTCAGTCCCTACACTTGTCTGTTTCTCATTCATTATATTTCCTTTTCTGTGGACAAACCAGACGATACTACCTCAACATATTTATCTTTCCCCCCTATACAAAACTTTTCATCTCTTCTAGACCCTTCATGTACAATATTCATCTCATAAAAATCTTTTAAATTCAAATTCAAGTTACCAAAATTATCTTTGCCCCTTAACTCACTTATGCCTACTTTCACCTCTTGTGTATCACATAATGTTATTTTTACTTCTACTTTTCTTAATTCTGATTCGTTATCCACTATTAATGCTGCGCCTGACTCTACCTCTACTTGTTCAGCTTCTTCCTTCACTATCAATTGTACCTCATCTAACCTTTGCACCTTATATTCGCCTGAGTCGATCTCTTTCACCTCTTCTTCATCTCCCTCTATACTATTTATACATAACCCCATGTCATCTTCTGTGACATCATAACTTGCCTTCCAGGGCAATATCCTATCCCCAATCCTAACTATTTTCCTCTCCATATCTATTATAACCCCTAACTTCATCATGCAATCGACCCCTAATATCCCTTTAAACTTTAACCCAGGTAAAATTATAAATTCTTGTTCACAGCTTACTGAACCTAACTCTACTTTCAAAATAACCACGCTATTCACGACAGCAAATCGTTTTTTATTCGGCGCAACCAGGTGACTTTTTTTATTGGCATTATCCTTTATCTTTAATTTCATTGACGAATTCCTCCGATACTACTTCAGCTCCTGAATCTAATAATGCTCCTAAATTTTTCTCAAAAATTTTAATCTCAATTATGGGCAAACAAAATTTTTCTATAATTTCTGGTTCAATTTCTTCCTCTATTTTTAAAAATTCCCTAGGATGTTCATATTTGTACACAGTGATGTCTAGTGGTTTGTCCTGCTCTAAAAATCCTGTCCAGGTCTGGTCTCCCTACTCGGTACTGATCTTACTGTCACTTCTGCGTATGTCCTTGGCGTCTCAACTCTGTCCGTGTTGCTACCTTCCCGGTTTGTAGTTGAAGTACCCCTCATGTCCGGTGAACTGTTCTGTCTTGTTGGTCCCGGTCTAAGTGCAGTTTCCCTACCTACACTGTTGGTCCTATAAAACGTCCGTCGCGGTTCCCAATTCTGTCTCTGGTATGTAAAATTATTCCCCCGTCTTGCGTAGTTGACCCGTCGTTCAAATCTTACAGCATTAACTTGTCTCTACCTACTTTCCCTAGGTCGTCCACTGTTAACGTCATCGTACCTTTGCAAGTACTCCAGAAACATCTCTCTGTGCACAATATTCTGCAACGCTACGTGTTGCCTCACCTCAACTCCAAAATGTCGTGATAAGTATTTGATAATCTGTCGGTCCGTCAGTGATGGATTAAGTTGTTTAGCTATGCTATACATTCGTATAGCATATTACTCACTACTTTCTGAAAATTCCCCTTTAAATTTACCCGTGATCAAATCGTCTCGTACCTGGTCCTGTCTGTGATCACTCCAGGAAAGTTTCAAAAACCTGTCCTCAAAGTCCGTGTAAGTATCAATTTCTTGTCCAATTAAATTGTACCAAGCTTCAGCATGGTCTTTTAGTAAAGCCTTCACAACATTAAGTTTCGCCTGTTCATCATGTAAATTATTTATTAAACCTCTAATATTATTGTTGCGATCCACTATTAGGCAACCCGTCAAACATACAAACGCCCGGGGCACAGCGTATTCTTCAGCATTCGAGAATCCTTCTACAAAGTTCTAGATAATGAGTCATATCTTAATGCAGGGTATATATAAGGCCGCTTATGAATGTAAGAGTTAGTCTATTCTTGAATGTCTAATATAAACTATATCGTTGTAAAGTAAACGTAGTTGAGTTTATAGAATATATACATAAATGATATGCTGTGTCTAATGTGCATGCAGCTTGCAGTATACATAAATAAATAGAAGTGTATAAACAAATAGTTGTGTTAGTGTGGTTATTGGACCTAGGGTAAAGAAGTTAGTTTAAGAAGATATTAGTGCTTGTAAATTCATTAGTGTAATAGTGCTTCATTGTTAAGTGGACTGAAAACATCTATAAATAAGGCATATACTGTTAATTAGACTTGTGAACAGTGAGTAATAAAGACCATTATTATTACTTGTTTTAAATTAAAGAAACGCGGTAGTAGTAGCCCGTTACACTGGTGTCAGGCTGTGTTGGGTGATTAATTAAGTCTAAAGACATTTGAGTAGTTTGTATATGCCAGTGACAAGAAGTCAGAGTAAAATGGAAGCAGAAACTTTAATGAACTTCCTTAAGGATTTTAAATCCGAAATGCAAGTGACACTTAGTGAAAATGCTGAGAAAATGGAGGAGAGGTCGGCTAAACTAGAATTGACACTTAGTGAAAATGCTGAGAAAATGGAGGAGAGGTCGGCTAAACTGGAAGTGACACTAAATGAAAAGTTTACTGAAAATGCCGCAAAATAGATGAAAAGTTTACTGAAAATGCTGCAAAATAGATGAAAGGTTTACTGAAAACGCTGAGAAAATGGAAAGGTTAAGTGAAAATGCTGCCAAAGTGGAAGAAATGTTGAATGAAAGTACAGCCACGTTAGAACAAAGAATAATGGAAAGTTCCATTGCATTGAAAGAAGATTTTACTGAACAAGTAAAAACAGTTGAGCAAAAGTTGGACAGTAAATTGGTAAAATGGAAGAAGATATGATGAGGCTGCAAGAACAAGTGATTTCACTAACAACACAGCCACTTGAAATAGCAAACCAAGTTGTAAATCAGAACATTCCAGAAATAAGAACCATGGAAAGAAGCGAGTCAATATCGTCTAAATTTAAAGTGAAACCACCCACGTTCGATGGTAAAACACCTTGGCCCACATATTTGAAACAATTTGAAGCTGCTGCAATAGCCAACGGTTGGTGCAACAAAGAGAAGGCTATCTCCTTAATAGTGGCCTTACGGGGGGAAGCTCTTAACATCTTACAAACGATTCCCGATCACCAGCAGAATGATTACGGTCTCTTAACATCGAAGCTTGAGATGAGATATGGAGATGCTCACCTTCAACAGGTTTACCACGCACAAGTTAAAAACCGCTCGCAAAAGACAAGTGAAAGCCTGCAAGAATTCGAAGCTGACATTGCCAGATTAGTTAGATTGGCATACCCAACGGCACCAGACAGCTTCCTCGAACAACTTGCTGTCCAAACATTTGTGGATGGCGTTAAGGATGGCGAAATACAGCAAGCGCTAAGACTAGCACGGCCAAAGATGTTGGATGACGCACTGGCTCATGCGCTTGAATTTGAAGCAGCTAAGCAGACATCACACAGAATGGGTCACAAAGTTCGGTCTGCCTTAGAGGAACCTAATCAAGCGCAGAACAGCATACATGAAATAATCAACCGTGTGGAAAAGCTTGAAAGACAACGACCGCGGAGATGGGGTCTGCGATGCTGGAACTGCGGCGAAGTTGGTCTTATACAGAGACTCTGCACTCAACCAAAAAAACAACCGGTTGAGCAGCAGGAAAACTAAAGCAAGTCGACGTAGGGGGGCGAACGTCGACAGCACAACGTAGTGCCCGGAGATTATCATCCGTGCTGCATCGTCGGTGGAAAGTCTGGACAGCATTTATATCGATGGTAGAATTAATGGTAGGGGTGTCCGATTACTCGTGGATACAGGAGCGACAAAATCTATTGTGAGACCAGATTTGGTTGGTCGTGGAAAAGTGCTACCTGTATCGGTGTGTCTTCGAACGGCAAGTGGTGAGAAAATTTGTACTCACGGAGAGACTGCCGTTATGTTGACAATTGGGGACAAATTAATTAATCATCGAGTGTTGGTAGCTGAAATTACAGAAGAAGTGATCTTGGGAATGGATCTCATGAGAGAATATGGGTTTCATGTGAACATGAAAGAAAATGTGCTTCGGATAGATGATGATGAGATTCCATTTCAAGGTAGGAGTAACCAGACGATGCAAGTTCGAATGATTTGCGATATGAAAATACCCGAGAAGGCGGAAATGATAGTAATGGGACGCCCGGATGGTACGCTCCGGGAAGGACAAGTATGCATGATGGAAGCAACTGAATCGGGAATGGGTCAGGAGGGACTTCTGATTGGAAGAACGCTGGTAAAGTCTCGAAATATGGTACCAGTAAGGGTGCTGAACATTAATCCCATACAGTGACCCTGAAGAAAGGCATGATTGTGGGAAGTTGCATTCCAGTATGTCATATTAAACGTTGTGTGGACGACACGAAAAATAAACCAATCAACGGTTGCTCACAGAAATTGCTGGATATGTTGATACCCTCGTGTCAAGGATTAAATGGCGACCAACTGGGCAAGGTAAAAGAACTGGTCGGACGATATCGAGGTGTGTTTGCACTGGATGATAGTGAGAAAGGAAGGACGAATGTTGTGCAACACAAGATCAATACTGGAGATGCGCAACCGATAAGACAACACCCCAGGCGGCTTCCTTTGGCAAAACGGTACAAGAGTGGCCTACACCAGCAGATATACACCAACTACGCAGTTTTCTAGGATTGTGCACATATTACCGACGTTTTATACTTGGGTTTGCGAACATTGCCAAACCGTTAACAAAATTAACCGAAGATGGACAAGAATATGATTGGAATGACGACTGCCACAGAGCATTTGAACAACTGAAACGGCTACTAGTTACAGCACCAATTTTGAGTTATCCGCGGATGGAGGGAAAATTTGTGTTGGATACCGATGCCAGTAACACAGCTATAGGAGGCGTTCTTTCTCAAGTGCAGGACGGACAAGAAAAAGTGATTGGGTATTTCAGCAAGGTCTTGTCGCGGCCAGAAAGGAACTATTGTGTGACAAGAAGGAGCTGTTGGCCGTCGTCAAATCCGTAGAGCACTTTATAAGTACTTATACGGCCGTAAATTCCTGTTGAGAACAGACCATGCTGCACTGAAATGGTTACTGCAGTTTCGAAATCCTGAAGGGCAAGTGGCAAGGTGGATAGAGCGGCTGCAGGAATATGACTTTGATACGGAACATCGTGTAGGAACTAGCCATCGGAATGCAGACGCTCTATCAAGGAGACCTTGTCCGATGGACTGCAATCATTGCTCCAAGATGGAAGAGAAAATAAGTGTCATCCATAGAATGACGGTAACCGATGATACTTGGCAACTCGAAAGAATACGAGAAGACCAGGAGAATGACGCCGAATTGGGACGTATTATTGAGTGGAAAAATAGAGGACAACGACCAGCTTGGGAAGAAATTAGTATTTCAAGTAGGAGCCTGAAGGCATACTGGGCACAGTGGGACTCCTTGATGATGGAAAATAGAATCTTGAAACGACGCCTGGAATTTGAAGATGGCACTGAGAGACTTCAAGTGATAGTGCCGAGAAGCAGAGTGCCGGAAGTGTTGCAGCACTTGCACGATGGTATTTCCGGAGGGCACTTTGGCGTGAAAAGAACTCTCGAAAGAGTGAGAGAAAGATTCTATTGGGTGAACTGCAAAGAAGATGTGAAGGAGTGGTGCCGGAAATGTGAATTGTGTGCCTCTGCAAATGGCCCGGTCTCAAAACGGAAAGCCCCAATGAGACAGTATAACGTGGGGAATCCTTTTGAAAGGGTAGCCATTGATATAGCTGGTCCGTTTCCTGAATCAGAGAAAGGGAATAAATACATCTTGGTTGCAATGGATTATTTTACCAAATGGCCGGAGGCATATGCTATACCTAACCAAGAAGCCGAGACGGTTGCAGATGTACTAGTGAGGGAGTTGTTTTGTCGCTTTGGAGTTCCGTTGGAATTACACTCCGATCAAGGTCGGAACTTCGAATCAGCGTTGTTTGAAAACGTCTGCAAGCATCTTGGAATCAGGAAAACTAGAACCACGCCACTTCATCCTCAATCGGATGGAATGGTTGAAAGAATGAACAGAACGTTAGGAAAGTACCTGGCCAAAGTTGTCTCTGAACATCAACGGACTGGGACCAATATCTACATTTGTTCCTACTGGCGTACCGATCTTCGGTACATGACAGCACAGGATACTCGCCCGCTTGCGTAATGCTAGGACGTGAATTGCGGCTACCATGTGATCTTCAGTTTGGATTTAAACCTGGAGAAGAGATCGCCGGTGAAGATTACGTTAGTAAGCTTCGTGAAAGATCAAATAGTATTCACGAAAACGTCCGAAAGAATATACAGGCAGCAAGCGATCGAATGAAATCACAATATGACACGAGAGCACAAGAAGGTGGTTATCAACCTGGAGATTTAGTGTGGTTGTACAATCCACAAAGAAAACGTGGATTGTCGCCAAAACTACAAAGACAATGGGAAGGGCCGTACGAAGTGTTAAAAGGATTAATGATGTAGTGTACCGGATCAGAAGATCCTCGTGGTAAACCGAAAGTGGTACACTTTGACCGTTTAACACCCTACACTGGCAACAACCAGGAAGACTCAAATAATGATAATGGTGTTCGGCAAGTTATTAATCATGAGCCAAATGCAGATTTTGAGAGCTTTATGGCGGCGTATGGTGGTTCCGCTAAAGCGAGATTTGGCGTTGTTGTTGAAAACAGCAAGATCTGTTTAGAGCACCAGAAATGTATTCCTTGCACATTGCGTAGCTCAAGATTTGGCAATGTCAATGGGAATAGCTGTTGTTTTCAAGAAAAAGTTTGGATGTGTGGATGAATTAGTACAACAGCAGCCAACTGTAGGAAAATCTTTGGTTCTTCAAGATAAAAATCGTTATGTTTACTATCTGGTCACCAAAATTCTTCATGGCAGAGACCTAGTTATGGACATCTATGGGAGGCTTTGCTAAATCTTAAGGCGCAGATGATGGAAAATGGAGTAACGAGACTAGCGGTGCCCAAGCTGGGCTGTGGACTGGATCGCTTGGATTGGAGGATAGTCCGAAATATGCTAGAAGTAGTTTTCCAGGAACCAACGTCCAGGTTCTTGTTTGTTGTTATCAACCGGTTGCCTACCAAGACCATGAAAAGAGTGTTGACTGTTACTTCCAACGACGCGGTGGATGCACCAGAGGAGATAGCTGCCGATACCGTCACCAGTCATCGAATTGGCGTCAAGATGGATTTACAGTTACGAGACGTAACGGTTTTAAAGAGGGGCAGTGTTGCGATCCACTATTAGGCAACCCGTCAAACATACAAACGCCCGGGGCACAGCGTATTCTTCAGCATTCGAGAATCCTTCTACAAAGTTCTAGATAATGAGTCATATCTTAATGCAGGGTATATATAAGGCCGCTTATGAATGTAAGAGTTAGTCTATTCTTGAATGTCTAATATAAATTATATCGTTGTAAAGTAAACGTAGTTGAGTTTTAGAATATATACATAAATGATATGCTGTGTCTAATGTGCATGCAGCTTGCAGTATACATAAATAAATAGAAGTGTATAAACAAATAGTTGTGTTAGTGTGGTTATTGGACCTAGGGTAAAGAAGTTAGTTTAAGAAGATATTAGTGCTTGTAAATTCATTAGTGTAATAGTGCTTCATTGTTAAGTGGACTGAAAACATCTATAAATAAGGCATATACTGTTAATTAGACTTGTGAACAGTGAGTAATAAAGACCATTATTATTACTTGTTTTAAATTAAAGAAACGCGGTAGTTGTAGCCCGTTACATTATTAATGAATATCTGAGGGTTTACTCTACTATCTCCATAAAATTTCATCTGTTGCTCTAACGACATATTACTTGTTACAAATCTTGGACCATCCCCCATTAAAGTTGCTACATTCTGTTTAATCCCGGTCACTTCTCTCTCAACGCGACCTAACTGATCCTTACACGCGTCCGTTACCTCGGTCATTTTAGCATTAATCTTGTCCTCGCAGAAAATCCTTACATCTGTCCTCAATTGTCCCATTTCCAGATTTAAACCTCTAATATCCAGCTCATTTTTATCTACCTGATTTTCAACTTCCCCCATTTTTACCGTCAAGCTATTTTTAAATTCAGAAACTTCTTTATTCGTCTTACCTATTTTTTCACTTAGGGTTTCCCAAACTCCTGTTAATGTCTCATTCATCTGATCAAATTTCCTATTAGATTCTTCATTCATCCTCTCTAGCATTCTCAAAATCAATTTATTTCCAGCTTCTCCCGACTCCGTCCTCGACTGATCCCTACTACCTCCAGATTCTTCCATTTTCGAATTTTTATCACACAAGGCACTATCGTCACTTCCAATTTCCACTCCTTGGCTCCTTAACCACACCTTTCTCTGCATACGTTCAGATCACTTTCACACACACCCAAAATATTTTTAAATTTATAAAAACAACAGACTCTCTTTCTCTCTCTCTCAGATCGCCAGTTTCCTAGAATAAAATCGCTAAAATTGTACCTGGAGCTCGAGCCTCACGTTCGGGTCGTCATAAATTGCCGTGTAACTTTGCTATGGCTCAGTTTAATTCGAAAATTTATTAATTTACCAAAATCGAAAATTTCACATACGGAAAATTTTCAAAAAAAAATTTCTTATCCGGATTCTGCTTCCATCAACTTTGATTTCTTCAACAGCTTTCTGGCTAGCTCAGCTGTGCATCCTCTCGGATACCTAAATTTACTATCATACACTTTACCGTTCACACACACCATTCAATAAAACCACAAAATACAACAACAATCATACAATATTTATTTACCATTGGTTACAAATAATAATTCAAGATTATGTACATTTCGGTGCTCAAGTTACATCTCAATAATTGATATCTTTGTAAAGTCCTTGTTTTTAAATTGAAATATCAAACACATTCAATGTAACAGGAGCAAATGGGCCCCAAATAATACCTTATTTATATTTTTTTTAATTATTACACTCTGGAGTATAGTGAGCTCATGATAACCCAGTTTTCTTTTTTTATGTATGCTTTTTACTTTGCATACTCTTACTACAAACACAAAAAAACCCATGTACTCTTAACAATAAAAATTAAATTCATGAGGAACGTTAATAAGCTTTACGTACACCTTTACATTTATATTCAAATAAAAGTTAGTTATGCGTATTCTTTTCAATACGCAAAATAACAAAGAAAAATACCATCAAAGTTCACTCTCACACATCACAAATAATTTCGACAGTTTATAAAAAACAGCAAATTCTAATGCGTTACCTGGAAGCTTGAAGATTCCACCTCCGTTGACGATGTATTAAGTTCCTGAACCCTCGGCCTAGTGGTAATGCGCTGCTTGCCGCCTACAGCTATTTATAGATGAACACCATCTAGGTTGCGCTGCATGCTACTCATTGAAGATCCAACTCAATATCCAAATCCAAGTATATTACACTTTTTTGTTATTGCATAATTTAATTTACGTTACAAGCTTGTTACAGTATACGTTGTACCTTAGTTAAATATAAATAACCTCGACACTATCCACGTTCAAAGTATCAGGCCACAACAATTTAATAAAAAGAGTCTTATTAATCATCCAGCAGACCTAAAACCCACTACTTATATTATATATATATATATATATATATATATATATATATATATATGAATGCAATAAAATCAATATCTCTTATTTAACTAAAAGTTCCCTTAATCCAGGTTGTTAACTATTATACTAAGCACTGCACATTCTATCGTTAAAACAAATTGGCTTCCAACTTAATCATAGCCAATAACTCTTGATTTTCTATACAAAATTCATAATAATAAGCGGTAACGTTAATAAAGTCTAAGAATTCCAACCTTAATCTAGCAACTTAACATATTCATGTAAAAGAATAAATATATATATATATATATATATATATATATTGCTGTGATAAGGGGTTGTTTAAGGGTGCACGTTATAGTAAAGGTCGTTCAGGAATGAGTAATTAGAATAGGCAGCAGAAAACTGCACTTATTTAAGGAAATAATTAAGAAATAGACATAGTTTGTAGATAGTAAGTAGTCAACACCCTGTATATAAAGTAGAAATAGTTTTTGGGCGACGCAGGTAAACATAGGAAGACGCATAGTTGGCGTAGGAATGAGAAATACATGTATTAAGTAGATAGTAAATATTAAATACCCTGTAGATAAAGTTTAGTTAATTTAGGTAAAACAAATAAGGATATTTTTCAGTGGAAGCACGCGTATATTTAGAAATAAATGATAAAGTGTAATTAGACACGCATTAAAAAAAGAGTTCCAGACGATTAAATTAATACGGATATAGAAATAGAGTTTCAGGTAGTTAATATAAATGCGTACAAATATCTAACCATTTTTGATAAGAGAAATGAGTAAAAATAGCGTGAATCGCATGTGAACATGAAAACTTAAAGTCGAGTTGCATCAGTTGTTTATGGAAAAGCAAGTAATCTATCAAAATACAGCATGTTGATAACGAAAGACAGCTGCGGGCAGGTTGTGATTATGGGGAATCGTGGAGCATTACATCAGAAACTGCTCTAAATGGAATTATTTGATTGGTCAGAAACAAGCGACGAGTTCTAGACCATACCCACGGATGGAGTGGGAATTCGAGAATATATTAGCAAGCACCTTGATAAGAAAGTCAGTTTTGAACTCAACGAAGGCCGAAGTGCGTTGCCATTAAAACAAAGTAATACGTAATAATTATAAAAGTGAAATGAAATGAGTGCGAATATGAAGATTATAATTGCCGTTTAAACGTAAGTACGTTTTTAATGAATTTATTGTAAACTAAGACATAAAAATAATAGGGTGTCGAGGTCTGAGGGAAATAGACTATGATTCTGATGTTAAGGGAAAAATACAGTAATATAATTTAGATGTCCAGGTGAAAAGAAGAATAATACAATTTTGAAGTACAGGGGTGAAACAAACTACAATTTTAAGTCTGGGGCAAAAATGATAAAAGTCTAAGTTTGAAGAATTGAAATAAATTGGGGTGTATAATTTAATAATGGTGGTCCATAGTGTAATGGCAATAATTTGAATGGAATCCAGAATTGCGGAAGATCATTTTTATTGGAAGCGTCGATGTGAAAAAAAAAGATATAACCAGGTCAGATTTTTAGTTATAAGACATTTGTTTTTCTATATAAATTTTTATTTTATTTTTTAATATTGAAACTGCTAAATATGATATGCTTGTGAAAAAGTCAACAAAAGAGGTTGCATACGTATAGAATGAGTAATATGATAACAGGTTTAGAATATTCTACACTTTGTT
This sequence comes from Platerodrilus igneus, assembly GCA_036346225.1. NCBI lineage: Eukaryota > Metazoa > Arthropoda > Insecta > Coleoptera > Lycidae > Platerodrilus > Platerodrilus igneus. The sequence goes on from JARFIW010001617.1 coordinate 2,831,766, forward strand.
GGTAAAGATAATAAGTTTTTTTGGTGACTTTGGGTTTTTGAGTAAATAGTAGATGGTTGTTAATAAATGAAATTTATAAGGTTAACTAATTAAAAAAAATGTATTACAAATAATTTCAAAAGTTGTACATAACATATTGGTTTCATTATATAAAATCGAAATTTACTGAATTTTATAATTCCAAATAAATGTTAGCCGAGGTCATAAGATTTAAATAGTACAAAGGCGGAGCCACAAGTTGAATAGGAAATTGATAACCCGCAAGGCGGTAACGTATCGAATTTTGCCATTGGTAGATAAAGTTGTTTAAAGATAAAGTCCAGTTGATAGCAATATTGAGAAGACAGCTGGAGGAGGAGATAATCACAATTTATGGTGAATATTAAAATGGTGGTCCAATAATTTAAAGTACGTAGAAAATTAATAAGGCGCACAACGAAGGGGATCAAGAATTCCAGTTCATAGTAATAAAAATAACAGCCCAAAGTAGGGGCAAGAAAATTCCACGAATAGTATAGCAATAAAGATATATATATATATATATATATAACTATATAAAAATTCATACTTTCAACCCCCGTGTATGCATGCAAATACACGTCCGTTCTCTCGAACCATGTATGTAACGATTCACTCAATACGTGTGTCGGGTATGCAATACCCACTGTTGCTCCACTTTCTACAATGCCCCCGAGGTAACTTATCCTCACCAGGGTTGAAAATGTTTAACACGGGTGTTGATAAATTTTGTGCTCGAAACTCTTGATATTCCCCTACTCTTGTAACCACTTGGCTTGGAATCGGGCTTCCGAAATTCAAACTTCCACAATCAATCAAAACTGAACCGTATAAGTGTGGTTAGTTATCATCTTTTCTGCCGTTAATAAGCCGGCGCCTCCAACCATTAACCGCCAATTTAATTCTACTTTAAGAGCGAAACGTATCTGTGCTCTTTATCCACTACTTAAATTCACTATTCTGCCCGTAATAAACATACTAATTCATTAGCTCTGTCCACTAACCATTGATTAAGTTAACACGGCCGTATAACCAATACTGCTATGCGACATTGTCACTTACTCCACACTAGCTTTGGGCTAGTTAGTTTTCATTTTGTAATATCTTTTGTCTTTGTGTGTCTTTTTGAGTCTTTGTGTGTCGTGTGTCGTGTGTTTGAATTTTTTCACTTCCCATATTTAAATACCTTTGATCACGTGATTGTTCTAGCCAATAAAATTTTTTACATATTTTACAATTGTACATCATCCCTACATGTGCTTTTAGGTTAATGGTTTAAATCCATTTTTATTATTGCCATAGCTAATTGAAATTACCCTATAATTAAATTTAAGTTATTCTGCAATATTCTAAAGTATTTCTTGATAATATTTTTATAGATATCACAAAAAACTACATTTTATTTTGTACTTCCGGTTTTGAATTTTCTAGAACAAACTGGCATTTCCTTTGGCGCCTAAATTTAAAATCTTCTACATTTCACTGGATGTTAGATATCAGTTGATAGGTTACGTTCATTTAAGTGTCAATTGTCACCCCAAAATCAAACTAGGATTGGACAACTATCTTAATTCGGGTCAGTGATAGGTCACATTTTAGATAGAATTGTTTGTGATTGGCCGAAAATATTATTTGAAATTTAAATTAGTTTATAAATGTTCTTGGGTGTTACAGTCGACAATAAAACGAACATCTTACACAAATTATAATCGTTGTAGTTTGAACCAGGTACATTCGCATGAAGCAGCGAGCGCGGAATTGGAAGGCTCGAAAACTTGTATCAAATCAGCGAATTGGCCGATGGCAAAATAATTAAAGGATAAAGGAATAGTTAGGACAGTAGTAGATGGCAGAACTGTTACAGGGTATTGAAAAAACTGACTCACCAAGCTGTGTCAACCTCTAAAGTTATGACTAAGAGAAAAAGAGAAAGGTCTTCTATGAAACCACATTTCTTCAACATAAATAAATAAAAATTGTTAAACAGTGTGAAAGCGCTCATAGCTGGTGTTGATAATTAAGTAGTTATCATCATGCGCATTTTAGAAGTTAATAATATGTTATTTAACATAATTGTTAAATGAACATCCAGCTGCAATGTATATACATATTGTTTTTACAGGTTGTTTAAGAATACACATCTAAAAATTAAACGACTGTGTTCTACCTTATAAACTAATTACATTACAAGCCTTGATGGGATTAAATAAATATTAAAAAGTATATACCTATAGAGAAAAACTGGTACTCAGCTTTCCCTTTTCAGCACTTTTTGAATTTTTACAATTTTGGATTTAGTATTTTTTCAAAAACTTTTGTGATCTGATACTTTAAGCCTTAAATAGCACCCTTATTAAATGAGTAAAATATAATAGTCAACCTGAACTTCTAATAGATTTCATATTTATAATTATATATTTATAATCTTCCACGAGACATTTTAATAATCTCTCAAACCGTGATCTACTCGCAAGACAATATATAATTCTTGTCAAATTTTTGATTGATAATTGCAACTTGCTCAAAAAGATCGTTTATTTTCTTAGTGTAATTATTGATTATACAATAAAAATTGTACAATCAGAAATACCTTAAAGTTATATAGTGAAGGAATAATAACCAATCTTTGACTCTGGGCCGTATGATTAAATTATTATTATGTTAAAAATGATACAAAAATTAAGGATTCACAACCGACAAGTGAAATGCGTCCAAATAGATTATATATATTTATATTAAAATTCAAAGGGTAATTTCTAAATGACTTTCAAATTAATAGGACCTTTCATATGTAATAATTAATAGGAACAGATCAAAACAAATGCCGCGTGGGAACTTTTGAAACAGCGTTAGCTGTAGCGTGTCAGGAAAGACAAATTGTATAGACAGAGTGTGGGTGAATGCAAATTGATGATATTATATGCTTTCTCTACCGTATATTCAACATCAACATACGCTATTTAATATAATAAAACCCCTATTTTCAGTATTTTGAAACGCTAGTTACAAAAAATAAGGATTTTGTACTTTAATTTACCTGGAACTGATGCGTTTTGAAGCTGTTATTTTGCTACAGGGCTGACTCAAGGCTTTTCTGGCACGTGCAAGATATGAATTTCACCCTTCCACCAAACAATATATACAAATTACTCATACTCCACCCCGTTTCTGATCTCTTTTATTAATTCATTACCTCATTTACTATGTTTATCACAATGCGCTCGACCCGGTCGATGTCAAACGATCAAAGTTAGCGGATTGAAATGATCGATATAAACATTTTGTCAACAGGATCGAAGCACGGAACTCAACCCCTTTAACAAAAGGGTTGAACTGAGTTAAACCATCGAAATTGACGACATAAACCATCGGAGTGAAGCAAGTTACACTTGCTTCTAACTTCATGGTAGTTACTGGCTGTTTAATGAGGTTCCGTTAAGTTATTTAGTACTTTTGTGAGTAAATCGTCTCTCGGAAACAAAAAAGAGGTATTTGGGAAAGAGATGAAACTTTATATTCGTTTACATAAATCGAAGCGAGTCGAAAGAGGCTTCGTTCGAGCGGGTTGGTTGCGGTCGGTACAAACGGGTTCAGATCGAGTTCAAACACGATCGGGCCTGTTTTCAATCGGGTTTAACTATGCCGAGATAAGCATATTAATGGATATCGTACAATACTTAATTAAATCTATGAAAAAATACAAATGTTTGTACAATAAGTATGAGATGAAAAAAATTAATAAATGCAATCGTTGTATAAATTTTAATGAGACCATAAAAATCGATGCAGGAGATGCCTAGACAATAAGACAACATCCAAGAAGGCTTCCATTGGCCAATCGCGAGTAGGACGAGGAGATGATTGGAGATATGGAAGGGCAAGGAGTAATTGAGCACTCTTATTGCCCTTGGGCATTGTCTGTTGTACTTCTTAAGACTAAGGGCGGGTCAACCGAATTTTGTGTGGACTACAGGTGATTAAATGACTCAACAGGTACGTACAGCTACCCACTTTCAAACATTGACGACACCCTAGATACACTCTCATAGTCGCGATGGTTCTCAATCTCAGATTTAAAGAGTGTCTACTGGCAAGTGGGTAGGAAACCCAAAAATTGAGAAAAGATTGCTTTCACTATTGGTACTGGCCTATGATAATTTACTGTTGTGTCATTTACACTCTGCAAGGTTCTTGCCACTTTCGAGCATTTAATGGATAACATCTTGCATGGGCTGTCGTGGAAAATGTCTCCGGTATATTTGTATGCCGTGATTGTGATTGGGAAGTCGTTTGGGAAACACTAGAAGAAATTTAAAAGAAATGTTTTGAAGTCTCAAAGAAGCCAATCTGAAGCTAAGTCCAAAGAAGTGTTACCTGTTAGGCGAAGAGGTGAAATACCTAGGACACGTAGTTTCACGTAACGGACTCAGGTCAGACCCGGAAAAAATTAAGGCGTACAAGAATGGCCGAAGTCAAAAGACAAACGCAGCTCCCTGGGGTTGTGCCCTTACTACAGAAGATTCGTTTCTGGGTTTGTAAATATAGCCAAACCCTTGATCAAGCTGACAAAAAAAGGCGTTACTACGTTTGGGATGGAGATAGCCAAAATGCGTTTCTACAACTAAGGAATTTATTGACAACAGCTCTGATCTTAAGTTATCACCGGTGGGTATGAAATTTTACCTTGGGTACAGACGCTAACAATGTCGCCATCGGAAGTGTACTATCCCAGATGCTAGACGGACAAGAGAGAGTCACTGATTACTTTAGCAAGGTGCTCTCAAAACCGGAACGGAATTATTGCGTTACAAGTCGAGAACTGTTGGCTGTGGTGAAATCCGTAAAACACTTTTATAGGTATCTACCTCTACGGGAGAAAATTTTACCGCAGAACTGACCAGGCCGTCTTGAAGTGGCTATTAGTTTAACAACCCCAAATAGTAAGTTGCCAAATGGATGGAAAGGCTGCAGGAATACGACTTCGAAGCGAACAAACGTGCTGGTGCGAGTCATAGTGCCAATGCGATTTCGAGACGATCTCGTCCTAAAGATTGTGGCCATTGTTCACGGTTAGAAACAAGGTGTGATCACCTTGGTCGGACTACCGTGATCAATTGACCGCTTCTGCATATGCGAACGAAACCGGAGAATAATAGACGGTTATGTGAACAGTCAAAACACTTGAATTTGAGCGGCTGAAAATCCTAACGCTGTTCAAGAAAAATCTTTACATCCTGTCAAAATTGGTGTTTGGTGTGCGATATCTCGTCAGCGTATAGTCGGACCCATATACTTCGAACAGACTGTAAATGGTGAAGTGTACAAGAATATTGTGCGCCAGCTTATGGCTTTACTGAAATCTCAAGAGCGGTATTGCTGGTTTCAGCAAGACGGCGCTACCTGTCACACATCTCGAGAAACCATGGATTTGCTGCAAGAGTTCTTTGGTGGTCGAATAATAAGCAAGGGTTTATGGCCTCCAAGGTCTCCAGACATCACATCCCCTGATTACTTTTTGTGGAGCTAATTAAGTCCGAGGCCTTCAAAAACAATCTTCACAATATTGATGTACTGCAGGTCAGTATTACAGACTTAATCACGCATGTTTCCAATACAACTCTGAAAAAGGTTTCTGCTAATATGGTGAAAAGAATCCGAGCGTGTATAACCTCAAGGGGGTGGACATTTTGAGCATATTCTTTAGTAATCTTTGATAACTAAGAAATGTTAGTAATAAAATATTAAATTTCTTTTATAAATAACAACTACAATTTTTTATTACTACTAAATTTCCGTTTTATAAATTACATGAAAAATTGAGTAACAGGAATAAAAAATTACCAAGGTGCACTGCTAAAGGATTAAGAATAACACAAACTTTTTTGGTGCATGAGTCAGCATTTCTTTAAATATTATTTTAGACTTTTTTGTTTAGCAAATTACAGATATTAGTTAACACACTGTTTTCAATAATAATTTTTTTTGATTAGAAACTACAACAGCGGCTTGTCATGTGCTTTCTTTTTACTAAAGACTGAATAAAAGATTTTAATTTTGAACATCTGAAACTAAACCTATACATTACTGCTAACACTAAAAGATCATTACAATCTACTATAACATTAATGTAAAAAATACTAAAAAATGATCAACTGATACCTACATTATCAAATACTATACTATACTATGAAATCTAATTTACTTCAAATACGAATAAACATAAACTTAAAATTAATGTGTTCTCGCCAGTCTCCAGTAATGTTTGTAACGGCCCTAGCAATATTATTACTACTACAGATCACGTCTGCAATACCCATCACGGGTCGAGGTCATGGAGAGCGATGGAACCTAAGCTGTGGTGTATTTCGAGCAGATGCGCGTGGTTGTGGAATTTGAATAGCCTCAACCTCCACTCCTATTCCCGGTTCAAGTACTGAAGGTGCACCATCAATAATAATTTGTTTGATTAATTCTAACACTCTTTCTTTTAGTTCCGTTAGTAGTTTAGATTTTGATAGTTCACCTCAGTAGTATGTCGATTTCAATCCCGACACGGTCCGCTTGAAAAATGTTAAGCGAGCATTTTTAAAAAAATACACTCTCGTTCGGATGAGAGGTAAAATGGAGGTCCCGTGTGTATGTTATCACGCACGTTAAAGGTCCCTACCTTGCTTGGAACAGCAAGGGTTCGTCAAAATTCCAAATTTTCCAGGTAAAAAAAACTCGCTTCCTGGCCAATGTAGTACCTTCGAGTGGAGCATTGGAAAATCACATGTAAAGTATGTCGATTTCGAGGCGGCTTCGTGGCGTAGCTGGTATGCGTGTGACTACTACGCCCAAGGTCCTGGGTTCGAATCGCGACACGGTCCGCTGGAAAAATGTTAGGCGAACATTTTTCACAAAAATACGCCCTCGTTCGGATGAGAGGTAAAATGGAGGTCCCGTGTGTGAGTGTTGTCATGCACGTTAAAGACCCCTACCTTGCTTGGAACAGCAAGGATTCGGTAAAATTCAAAATTTTTCAGATAAAAACAACTCGCTTCCTGGCCAATGTAGTACCTTCGGGTAGAGCATTGGAAAATCACATGTAAAGTTTGTCGATTTCCATGTATATTCTTCGCCTATCATTTGTTTTTAAATCAAAGAACACCTGTACAAATTATTTTTAATAGTGAAATATTACGAACAACTAGTTGGTATACACATTGCCACTGCTTCACACTACGTATGGAGCCGTAAGAGAGGTTTAATATATTTGTAATTTGATCCATTTGCCCTAACGCTTTCGACTTTCATCCTTAAAAGCACTGCTGACATATGCTAGTTCTGGATTAGTTTCTACTAATATCACTAACATATGCATTGGTATTTTGTAGCACAGTCGCGTTTTTTATTAGTTCCTTTCATTTTTAATGTTTTTTACCTATTTATACAGTACGAACACAACAAAATACACAAGAGGTTATGTTGGATGAATTTGGGCCGTAAAAACTTAAAGTACCCATAAATGTGCAAGCGTGTAGTACATTCGAACTACTATTTGTCGGTTTCTGCCTAAACTACAAATAAAATAGATAATTTAGCAAGCTGTTAAAATTAAATATATTTGAAAGGGTTGTCAATTTTTGGTGTGCAGAATACGAGTTTGGTTAAAAATATGTTAAAATTAAAATTTTTATCGTCAAGTTAGTATTAACATGTTGGTTACAGAACACACCCCTTTGTAAATTAGTTAAAAAAATAATTTTATATTTGATATTAATATCCAGGATTTTGATTAGCTTTGTCGTAAGATCCTAAACTATTTGAAGACAATCACAGATTGATCTTATACTCTTTTTTCCAAACAATTACTGCTGTAAAAAGATTAACTGTTGTTGTGTAAACAAACATTTTAGCTAATTACTGTTTCAAACTGTAACAAAACATTAAAACAAGAATTAACTTGTAGTAACAGTGAAACCATTTCGAATGGACCTGCACCTTCCCGAAGTTCTAGATTACTAGAACAGGTGAAATGGTTTACGTGTTCTAATGAGCTAAAGAGCCAAACTACAGGTCCGACCAAAGTAATAGGTCGTTAGTGAGAAACCATACTAAAACAGGTCTCCGAAAGAGGGCAGCGGCTCTTACGGTACTTAGATTCGCAGATACCATAGGGGTCGGTAGTCTAAGACACACAACCGCGATGTGGAAGGCAATGGGAAACCACCACTTTACCTCCCAAGTACACAACGTACTCAAATTTTAATTAACATAATGGCATTGTGTGAGGTAAAAGATTCTGGAGTTAAAATAATCCTCCATTCGGATCTCCGGGAGGGGACTACTTTGGAGGATGCGATCGGAAAGTTACGAATAAGAATCGGAAACATTTTGCGAGTCGAAGCGTGGAATGCTAGAAGTATGAAGCAAGTAGGTAAGCAAGAGAATCTGAAAATTGAAATGAATAGGTTAGCACTAGAAATAGTAAGGATCAGCGAAGTTTGGTGGCCAGAGACGCAGGATTTTTGGAGTAGAGACTTCTGGGTAATTCATACAGGAGCAGAGGAAGGAAATGTGGGTGTGGGGATAGTTATGCGAGAAAAGATAGAATACTGTGTAGAAAAATACTTACAAAAGAACGAAAGAGTACTCGTGTTTAGATTAGAATCTAAACCGGTAAACACACTAATAATACAAGTATACATGCCCACCTCTAGCTACAGTGACGAAGAGGTAGAAGCGATCTGCAAAGATATGGAAGACATATTAAGATGAAAATTTAATAATTACGGGGGATTTTAATGCAGTGGTAGGCGAGGGTAGGGAAGGAGCAGAAGTAGGTTTATTTGGTTTAGACAAGAGAAACGACAGGGGAAAGAGGCTGGTAGAATTTTGCGACAAGAACAATTTAATCATCACAAACACATTACTTCAACATCATACTAGACGACGATATACGTGGAAGATGCCAGGAGATACAGGAAGATTTGAAATATATTACATTCTTGTTAGACAACGGTTTAGGAATCAAGTAAAAGACTGTAGAAACTACCCAGACGCAGATATAGACACAACATCGTAATTATGAAGGTCGCACTTAAATTTAAAAACTTGAAAAAAAAGGAGTGCAAAAAAGCACTTTGATTTTGAGAAACTAAAAGATGAAGATATTCAAGAAACATTATCGAAAAAAAGTTAAATGAATTGCTGAAAGATATCGGTAAAATATCTGATATAAGGAAGTAGTAACAGAATGGAATAACATTAAATCCAGCCTAGACATAGCGGCCAGAGATATTCTGTGGTATACTAAAAAGAAAATAAGAAACCATGGATAACAAAGACTATCCTGAATTTGATAGAAGAAATACAAAAATACAAAAATAAATCAGACGAAACACGAAAACAGACATACAAAGCCATAAAATGGGAAATTATTCGCAAATGCAGGAAAGCTAAAGAACAATGGATTGATTAAAAGTGGAAAGAGGTACAAACTAAGATGGAAATAAGAAAGACAGATGAAGCATACAAACTAATTAGAATCAATTTTAAGGATATAAAACTGTATAGCAAAAATATAAAAGTCGCGGGAGCAAATGTCATTATAGAAAATGTAGAGAAAGTGAATAGATGGCAATAATATATAGGGAATTTATATGCATGAGAGGAACTAGCAGCATTAGAACAGGAATTAGGAATTGAAAATGATGACTTGGGCTATTTTATACTTACAGATGAGCTTGAATTAGCACTAAAGTGTCTGAAAAATGGTAAGGTGCCGTGTACAGATAACGTGGAAGTTGAAACTGTAAAAGCCGCTGGACAAGCAAAAACAGAAGGTCTCTTCCAACTTGTAAGCTATATGTATGAGACAGGCAAGTTATACAAAGATTTCGCACAGAACATCATAGTAATTATACCAAAAAGAAAGGCGCAGATAGATGTGAAAATTTTTGAACAAAAAGTTTGACAGCACACGTGTCAAAAATATGAACTAGAATTGTACAAAGACGAAAGGAAAAACGAGCTGAAAAAATACTAGGAGAAGATCAATTTGGGTTTAGGCGAAAAAGAGGAATACGGGATGCTACTTTAGCTCTGAGAGTGATAATGGAAAAAATAATAGAAAAAGGGGAAAGCGTGTACATAGGAATTGTAGATCAGGAAAAAACATTCGACAATGTAAAATAGAAAAAAATGTTCGATATACTCAAAGAGATTGGAATGATTTATAGGGATAGACGAATAGTCATAGCTTGTACAAAGAGCAAACAGCAGTAATAGAGTTAGAACTGCAACGTAGAGAAGTAAACATTAAGAAAGGGGTGAGACAGGGATGTGCCCTATTCCTATTAATTTCTAACTTGTACATTGAAGAGGCAATGACTACTGTCAAATGCAGGAAGACATTTGGGATTCTTATACAGGGACAAAAAATTGATCTGCTTAGATTTGCAGATGATATAGCGGTATTAGCGTCTAGCAAGGAAGAGTTAGAAGGTGCTTTTAATGAAATGGAAACGGTTCTAACAGAGGGATACGGTATGAAAACTAACAAAAATTAAACTAAAGTACCAATATGCAAAAGAAAGGAAAATGAATCAAAAACGAAAATACAGATAGATAACAAGAACTTACAAGAGGTTTAGGATTTCTGCTACAATATGGGAAAAGCGCAAAAGATATAAAACAAAGATTAGCACAGGGTCGTGCTACATTTAACAAGAAAAAGCAACTACTGTGTTCAAAGACAACAAACATAGAAACAAGGAAAAGATTGCTTAAAACATATGTGTGGAGCACAGCACTGTAGGTAGAAGTCTTTGAAATGTAGTGCTACAGACGTATGATAAAGATATCATGGATAGACAAAGTTAAGAACAAAAAGGTATTGAAAATGGTAGGGGAAAAAAGAAATATTTGGAAAACGGTAAAAATAAAAGAGATGACAGGCCACATACTACGACATGAGGGAGTAATGCGGAATATATTAGAAACAAAGATAGGAAAAAAGGTAAGTAGAAGTAGACCTGGGTTAGACTATTGCACACAGATAGTGAAATATGTAGGCTGTAAAAATTTCAAGGAAATGTGTAGGCTAGCTCAGAATAGAAATCAATGGAGGTACGCATCCAACCAGTCCCAAGATGGATAAACTAATGACGATAAAATAACTATACTCAAACATGATGATTATTATAAGCAAGTACAAATATTAGTTGGGCAATATTCTCAAATAATGTTAGTTGTAGGAAAGGATTTACTGGAAAAACTTTAATGTCTAAGTGTTGGGGGATTTTGGGAGCCACAAGCTGCTTGACCCCCTTCACATACTACTGAATATCGGTGAAATATGGCATATAATTAGAAAACAATAGAAGGGGAACCGAGCTGTATATAGACTGCGTGGGAACTTCAGGGAACTGTGTAGGCTAGCTCAGAATATAAGTAAGTGGAGGTACGTATCCAACCAGTTTTGAAACGGAAAACTTAATGACGAAAAAATAAGCGCAGACTGTGTGAAAACATATATTGGAAAAAATATTAAATCGGCAAATGAGTAAGTGCTAGGGGAACTTGGCAGCCACAGGCTGCTTACCTCCTTTCACAACCACTGAATTTCGGAGAAATAGGGTATATAACTGTAAAAAAATAAAAGGGGACCGAACTGCATCCAACAAGAAAGAACAGCGCCGATAATCAAATACAAACATAGAAACAAGAAGAAAGTTGTTGAAAGCATATCTGTGGATCACAGCACAGTCTGCCTATGAAATATGGGCAGCAGGAAATGCAGACAGAAAAACGGTAGCAGCCTTTTGCAATGTTGTGCTTCAGATGTATGAGGATGATAGCATGGACAGACAAAGTTAATAACAAATAGGTTATAGAAATAGTAGGGGAATAAAGATATCTGTAGAAAAAATAGGAGAAATAGGACAGAATACGTTCTAAGGCATTTTTGGGGAATAGTATGGGATATATTACAAGCAAAGATAAGAAAAAGGAAGTAGATGTAAACGTAGATAAGATAGTGATAGACACAGACTGCAAATTTCAGGTAAATGCGTAGGTTAGTTCAAAATAGGAAACAATGAGGGAATGCGTCTAACCAGTTCCAGGACTGAAGACCTAGTGATGATGATGAACAGTGTTGGTTTGAAACATGCGTCAATAAGACAAAGTAAGGAGCGATGTTGATGCTAGATTCCATCACCACTTTAAACAACAATAACTGCTGGACACTTATTATTTGGTAGTTAAATAAAAAAAAGTTACAGTAACAGGTGATTCAGGTCAAAGGTGACTGCTTTGTCGAATTGTTACTGTTAGCTAATAAAAAATTAGTAATTAGGTATGAGATAGGTAAACAAGTGTAATTGACAAGGTCTTTAAACAAATGTATAATGTCTGCACCCTTCATGCTATTGCTATATAGAAAAACTTACGCTGAAAACGCCAAAACGAGCACTGTCTTGCCTTTCACAAACGTAAGCCTAACTTTTTTTCGTAGTACATACATTTTCTACTAATAGCGTTTGTTCTAAGTCAACCAGTAATAAAATTGCAAACTGTTGCAGTAATTAAGGACCGTGTGCTAATTGCAAAATTTAGAAAAAGCAACTCTTCTTTAATTTCTGTCAGAATAACTTTGATATAAATTATTAATTACGAGCAATTGCATACTTTTCTCATAAACATAGGAATCGTTCGTTCATAAAAAGAATAGCAGTTAAATAGGACATTAAAACGACCAGGAAAAGCTCATTTTTCTTACTAATATTATCACGTCATTTCAAAACAATATGCCCAAAGAGACTTTGTTATCTTTTACTCTAGTCCTTTCTCATCCCGGTTTATACCAAAGTTTGAAAAGTAATTTAGGACATTGTATGAATCAAGTGCAACAGTGTTATCTCTAAAACCAGCAACTCCTGTAAAGGCTGGATCAAGCTTAGTGGGCTTAGTGGAGTTCTAGATTGTTAGTGAACCGCGGCCTTCTTGACCGGATTATCAACAGGCTCAAAACTCTATACACCCAGAAATCTATAGACAGGATACACAACAATAAAGCGTCTGTTAGATACACATTTCTTGTAACCCGTAAGTAACACTAAATACGTCTTTAAATAGCCTAACTAGCGGATCATATCGAACGGAGTTTACAAACACACGTTAAGTAGGGCTTAAATATGATCCCATTGTTAGTCGGCGTGTTTGTCAAATCGAAACTCAGGTCGGCGTTTCAACACCTTGAAGATATTTTGTTTGTGCTTTTAAAATTCCGCAAATATATTTTCGGTCTGATGAATCTATTGTGTAAATAAGTCGCGTATTTATGCGTGAAATGCTTTTTTGGTGTATATTAGGATACAGTTTGGCGGTAAGTGTGTTCGCTACAAACTTAACTGTTATTTCTCGGTCATTAATTTATCAAAGAGCTTAATGAAGTTCTTGAACCAATGTTTAGTTTGATTACGTAAGATTACTAACTTGAAGGCCCACTAGCTATTGGACGTAGCGTTCAGTAATTTGCAAATCCTCTAAAGTTAACAGGCAAGAAAATTGTAGCATAAATTGTAAGATACAAAGTGATTTCGAGCAAGATTAACATTGTTAAACTTAAAGTAACGGGTATATATAAAGATGATATTCTCAGGAACAGACTATGGTTGACCGATTAAAATTAATCCATAAAAGTTGATCATTAGTAGAAACATTAAAAAAAACATTCTTGCGTGTCTACTAAATGATCATTTCAAATCGAGCTAGTAATTGAAACATGAAAAATATAAGATCCTGGATAGGATTCGAACCCGTACTTTCTGCTTTGACCCCCGATGTTCTATATGATTTATATTTGTAAATATTTTCAATTATACTCACCTGTCCAGGTGGTGCAATTGTTTAGCGCATCGACGGATAAGTACAGAGTACGAATGCTGTCCGAAACCTTTTATTTTTTATGAATAACAGTTTAAGCTATTATTTCATCTTATAATAATTCAACGCTAAATTTCGGATTTATTTTTGAATCCTTGATCACAGGCTTTAAAATTGAGATTAATAAAATGATTGCATCTAAATTAAAATGTAGTCGTAAAGTAGTTTGCATTTGGCTAAGGTGTAAAATTAAAATTTGTATATTCTATTGAAGTATTTAAAATATACAAATTTTTAATTTTACACCTAGCCAAATGCAAACTACTTTACGACTACATTTTAATTTAGATGCAATAATTTTATTAATCTCAATTTTAAAGCCTGTGATCAAGGATTCAAAATAAACTGAAAATTTAGGCAGTTAAAGAAAGAGTTTATATACCTACTTACCAGCAGACCTAAAACCCGCAATAAAAACAATTCATATGATCATAGCAAGGTCGTTACTATAAAGTTTTAATATTATATATATATATATATATATATATATATATATTATAGTGGTTTTAAAAGATCAAAAATAAATATAAACGAAGCAATTTCAAAACACCCTGTATAAAGGAACAACCATAATTTACGTGCGAAAGTTATATTAGTTAGTTCATTTTTAAGTATCAGGTATTAACGAAATTTTACAAATAATATAAATATTTAGTAGGTTTGCAAAGAAATTAAACGGTAGAAGCCAATGCCATTAATTTATTAATTAAATTGAATTTAATTGAACGATTATTGATGTATAATATGCATAAAAGCGTTGCTAACAGACAAATATATCGGTGGAATTAGAATACGCTGAAATACAACTCCGAAAAATGTATTTAAAACGTTCGTTACGATTGAACGCCTGCGTAGTTTGGAAATGTCAAGCTTGCAATTATTTTTGTAGATAGCAAACGGTTACAGAGAATATCGGGTAAACCGTCGCTTATATTCTCTGGAAATGCTAATGAGCGGTTAGTTAAATCACGTAGTAAGTCCACGTGTGGTAGACAGCGCACAAACAAGAATATTGATTTTCTACCACTCAAGCAAGGTTAGAAGGAGACGTAGAAAACGTATAAGCATGAGACAACGGTAGTATAGGAGGGAATTGAGAAACGTCAGTGGGTCTACGATTGTTCGTTATGTTTAGTTTGACTTGATATAAACACGAGGATAGTGTAGCGTAACTTTCTGAAAATATTGTATCGACGTACTTAAATTCGCGGATTTGAAAATTGGGTTGAGTGCAAAATTGTGGGAATGTGTTGTTGTGAGCAGGAGATTTCGAATAAACGTGGCCAGGAGGTGGCAGTCTAAAGATATAAGTAGTTTACGAGAACATTATTAAAGCCCTTAATATTTCGATCGTCCCAAACGACGTATGAAAGTTAACACGAGTTGTAAATATTATAAAATCATTTAAATTATATTGCATAGTGGTAGCCTCTTAATTAGTACGCGGTTAGTGTGCCGAGATTAAATTTTTTTAATTGAGGTATCACCTATAAATTTTAACCAACTCGTGTCACGATTTTAAGTAACATAGATTACAGTAAATATTTGTGAAAGACCTATAATTGAAATGGAATTTGGAATTTGGTTACACCGTGAAGGCAGCGTTAGCAGTTCAACTTAGATGGAGTTCGTCTAGTAACAGAGAGAAACGGCCTGCAGACCAGATAGAAGAAATACATGGCATCGTCTACGGAGCGGAGATCTAGAAATTTTCAGGTATCGATTTGAAATTGTGTTTCTTATAAACTGTAAATATTGGGTGACGTATGAGAGTGTTTTTCAAGGTAGTGTGGATTATTTACGTATTGAACATAAGACGTGTAAATAACTTTATTATGGTATTCAATTAGAAATTTGAAGCTGTCTATAAAGCTTTTGAACGTTCCATCAGAACGTGAAATTTTTGTGAAGAGTACATGGCTTGGTTTTTTTAGTGCAAAGTAGAAAAGCATACATTATGCATAATTAGCTGGGTTATCATGAGCTCACCCTACCCCAGAGTTTACTTAGATTAAAAAAATAAATAAATAAATTATAAAAAAGGAATTTTAGAGAAGGTATTATTCAAGGCCCATTTACTCCAGGTACATTTTATGTGTTTGATGATTTTAAAACAAAATACAGGACATTACAAAATAAAATTTACTGAAGTGTAACGTGAACAATGAAATATGGACAATATTGAATTTCTTTTGCAAATAGTAATAAATAAAAGATTGTGTGTTTGTTGTATTTTGTGGTTTTATTGGGAGTGTACATGAATGATAGAATATGAGAGTGAATATAGATATCCAAAAGGAGGTCCAAATGAGCTAGCCGGAAGCAGTTGAAGAAGGCCATTCAACCTAGGAAGAGAGGAAAACGGGTAAGAAATATTTTTTTTGTGTATTATTTAAATTTTGAATTTTCGAGTTTTGAAAATTTAATAAAATTTTCGAAAATATTTTTGTTGGTGAAGATTTTACCAGAGTTCCACGGCAATCTTATGGCGACCCAAAAGTGAGGCTCGAATTCCAAGTAAAATTTTAGTGATTTTATTCCAGGAAACTCGCGATCTGAGAAAAAGAGTTTCTGTTTTTTATAAATTAAGAGTGTTTTAGTGTGTGTGAGAGTGATTTGAAGGTATGCAGAGAAAGGAGTGGTTATGGAGCCAAGGAGTGGAAATTGGAAGTGACGATAGTGCTTTGTGTGATAAAAATTCAAAAATGGAGGAAGCCGGAGGTAGTAGGGATCAGTCGAGGACAGAATCAGGAGAAGCTGGAAATGAAGCAATTTTGAGAATGCTAGAAAGGATGAATGAAGAGTTAAACAGGAAATTTGATCAGATGAGTGCAGAGTCGAATAAGAAATTTGACCAATTGAGTCAGGTACTAGGGGATAAAATAGAAAAATCGACGAGCGGATTTTCAGAGTTCAAAAATAGTTTGACTGTAAAAATGGGGGAAGTTGAAAATAGGGTTGATAAAAATGAGCGTGATATTAGAGGTTTAAATTTGGAAATGGGACAATTAAGGACTGATGTAAGGATTTTCTGTGAGGATAAAATTAATGCGAAAATGACTGAGGTAACGGACTCGTGTAAGGATCAGTTAGGTCGAGTTGAGAGAGAAGTAACCGGGATTAAGCATAATGTAGCGACTTTAATGGGGGATGGTCCAAGGTTTGTAACAGGTAATGTGTCTTTAGAGCAGCAAATGAAATTTTATGGGGATAGTAGAGTAAGTCCGCAAATATTTATTAATAACGTTAGAGGTTTAATAAATAACGTCTACGATGAACAGGCAAAATTAAATATTGTAAAAGCTTTACTAAAAGACCATGCGGAAGCTTGGTATAATTTAATAGGACAGGAAATTGACACCTACACGGACTTTGAAAACAGATTTTTAAAGCACTATTGGAGTGACCACAGACAAGACCAGGTACGAGACGACTTAATCACGGCGAAATTTAAGGGAGAATTTTTGGGAAGTAGGGAGCAATATGCTATACGAAAGTATAGCATAGCAAAGCAACTGAACCCACCACTGACGGACCGACACATTATCAAATATTTGTCGCGACACTTGGAGGTTGAAGTAAGACAACACGTGGCACTACAGAACATAGTGGACAGAGAAATGTTTCTGGAGTACCTGCAGAGGTACGATGACGTAAGTAGTGGACGACCTCGGGAACATAGCGAAAGACAGATCAACACGGTTAGGTTCGACAATAGACGGGACAACTACGCTAGACGGGGGAATAGTTATGGATACCAGCGACAGAATTGGGAACAGCGACGGCTATATTTTAGAAGTAACAATTTAGGAAGGGGGCCTGCACCGAGACCGGGACCTACAAGACAAAACAGTTCACCGGACATAAGGGGGACTGCGAATACAAACACGGAACGAGTGGAAACACCTAGGACATACGCTAAGGTGATGGCTAGACCAGGACCGAGTAGGGAAAACAGACCTGGACAGGATTTTTAAAAACGGACAAACCACTAGACATCACTGTGTACAAGAATGAACATCCCAGGGAATTTTTAAAAATTGAAGAGGAAATTGAGCTAGAAATAGTAAAAAAATTTTGTTTGCTCATAATTGAAATTAGAATTTTTGAGAAAAATTTAGGAGCACTATTAGATTCAAGAGCTGAGGCGAGTTTGGTATCGGAGGAATTCGTCAATGAAATTAAAAATAAAGTGTGTGATAGGATAATGCCAATAAAAAGAAGTCACCTGGTTGCGCCGAATAAAAAACGATTTGCTGTTGTAAATAGCGTAGTTATTTTGAAAGTAGAGTTAGGATCAGTAAGCTGTGAACAAGAATTTATCATTGTACCGGGGTTAAAATTTAAAGGGATATTAGGGGTCGATTGCATGATGAAGTTAGGGGTTATAATAGATATGGAGAGGAAAATAGTTAGGATTGGGGATAGGATATTGCCCTGGAAGGCAAGTTATGATGTCACGGAAGATGACATGGGGTTATGTATGAATAGTATAGAGGGAGATGATGAAGAGGGGAGAGAGATCGACTCAGGGGAATATAGTGAGGAAAAGTTAGATGAGGCACAAGTAATTGTGGAAGAAGAAGTTGAACATTTAGAGGTAGAGTCAGGCGCAGAATTAATAGTGGATAACAAGGCAGAATTAAAAGAGTTAGAAGTAAAGACAGCATTATGTGACACACAAGTAGTAAATATACACATAAGTGAGTTAATGGGCAAAGATAATTTTGGTAATTTGAAGTTGAATTTAAAAGATTTTTGTGAAATATATATTGTACATAAAGGGTCTAGAAGAGATGAAAAGTTTTGTATAGAGGAAACAGATAAAGATTTTGAAGTAGTATCGTTTGGTTTGTCCGCAGAAAAGGAAATAATAATAAATGAGAAACAGACAAGTATAGGGAATGAAGAAGAAATATTTAAGAGTCAGGATAATAGGGATAAGTTTATTTTATGTAAAGTAACAGGGATGATAAGTATAGAAATAGAAGGAGGAGAAATGGGGATGAAGAGTATTAGGAGAGTAAGAAGAAAGACTTGGAGCGTCAAGAAGAGAGTTAGATTTAAATAAGAAGATGAAACTTGATAAACAAAAGATAGAGATAGATGAATTTTAGTGTAGAAGTTGAATAGTTAGAGATAGAAATAGGTATATAGAAAAGTAGAAGTAGAAATAGGATAAATATGGATAGGTGTATATAGAAAAGTAGAAATAGGTGTATAATAGAGTAAAATTTAAATAGATAGGGATATAAATAGGTGTATATAGAAAAGAAGATTAGATATAGGATAAATATGGGAGATAGTTAGATATAGGTAGGCTGAGTTAGGATAAGAATAGATAGTGATAATAGGTGAGGTTAAAAGTTACGAAGACTGAAAATAAAGACAAAAGTACAAAAAGATGTACGTAAAGAGTCAATAAAGGACTAAAGGGGGAAATAAAAGAAGAAAAGACAATGAAATAAGAGGGTGAAGATTCAATAATAGATACAAATAGTTAGGTAAAAGATAGTGATAGATGTGAATAGTTAATTATAAATAAAGATAGGTGTAGATAGAATGAAATAAGTAGAGATAGGAGTAGTAATAGATAGAAATAGGTAGATAAGTAATGATAGGTTGGATAAATAGGAATATGTAGTGTTAGGTGAGTAGATAGGTGTATAGAAATAGCAGATAAAATTAAATTAGAATGTAGGTATTTAAATTCAGAAAAACAGAAAGAGTTTTTCTTAGAATTGAAATAGGGGGATTATATAGTGATTTTAAAAGATCAAAAATAAATATAAACGAAGCAATTTCAAAACACCCTGTATAAAGGAACAACCAAAATTTACGTGCGAAGGTTATATTAGTTAGTTCATTTTTAAGTATCAGGTATTAACAAAATTTTACAAATAATGATAAATATTTAGTAGGTTTGCAAAGAAATTAAATGGTAGAAGCCAATGCCATTAATTTATTAATTAAATTGAATTTAATTGAACGATTATTAATGTATAATATGCATAAAAGCGTTGCTAACAGACAAAGATATCGGTGGGATTAGAATACGCTGAAATACAACTCCGAGAAATGTATTTAAAACGTTCGTTACGATTGAACACCTGCGTAGTTTGGAAATGTCAAGCTTCCAATTATTTTTGTAGATAGCAAACGGTTACAGAGAATATCGGGTAAACCGTCGCTTATATTCTCTGGAAATGCTAATGAGCGGTTAGTTAAATCACGTAGTAAATCCACGTGTGGTAGACAGCGCACAAACAAGAATATTGATTTTCTACCACTCAAGCAAGGTTAGAAGGAGACGTAAAAAACGTATAAGCATGAGACAACGGTAGTATAGGAGGGAATTGAGAAACGTCAGTGGGTCTACGATTGTTCGTTATGTTTAGTTTGACTTGATATAAACACGAGGATAGTGTAGCGTAACTTTCTGAAAATATTGTATCGACGTACTTAAATTCGCGGATTTGAAAATTGGGTTGAGTGCAAAATTGTGGGAATGTGTTGTTGTGAGCAGGAGATTTCGAATAAACGTGGCCAGGAGGTGGCAGTCTAAAGATATAAGTAGTTTACGAGAACATTATTAAAGCCCTTAATATTTCGATCGTCCCAAACGACGTATGAAAGTTAACACGAGTTGTAAATATTATAAAATCATTTAAATTATATTGCATAGTGGTAGCCTCTTAATTAGTACGCGGTTAGTGTGCCGAGATTAAATTTTTTTAATTGAGGTATCACCTATAAATTTTAACCAACTCGTGTCACGATTATAAGTAACATAGATTACAGTAAATATTTGTGAAAGACCTATAATTGAAATGGAATTTGGAATTTGGTTACACCGTGAAGGCAGCGTTAGCAGTTCAACTTAGATGGAGTTCGTCTAGTAACAGAGAGAAACGGCCTGCAGACCAGATAGAAGAAATACATGGCATCGTCTACGGAGCGGAGATCTAGAAATTTCCAGGTAACAATTTGAAATTGTGATTCCTATAAACTGTAAATATTGGGTGACGTATGAGAGTGTTTTTCAAGGTAGTGTGGATTATTTACGTATTGAACATAATACGTGTAAATAACTTTATTATGGTATTCAACTAGAAATTTGAAGGTGTCTATAAAGCTTTTAAACGTTCCATCAGAACGTGAAATTTTTGTGAAGAGTACATGGCTTTGTTTTTTTAGTGCAAAGTAGAAGGTCATACATGATGCATAATTAGCTGGGTTATCATGAGCTCACCCTACCCCAGAGTTTACTTAGATTAAAAAATAAATAAATAAATTATAAAGAAGGAATTTTAGAGAAGGTATTATTCAAGGCCCATTTACTCCAGGTACATTTTATGTGTTTGATGATTTTAAAATAAAATACAGGACATTACAAAATAAAATTTACTGAAGTGTAACGTGAACAATGAAATATGGACAATATTGAATTTCTTTTGTAAATAGTAATAAATAAAAGATTGTATGTTTGTTGTATTTTGTGGTTTTATTGGGAGTGTGCGTGAATGATAGAATATGAGAGTGAATATAGATATCCAAAAGGAGGTCCAAATGAGCTAGCCGGAAGCAAGTTGAAGAAGGCCATTTAACCGAGGAAGAGAGGAAAACGGGTAAGAAATATTTTTTGTGTATTATTTAAATTTTGAATTGCCGAGTTTTGAAAATTTAATAAAAATTTTCAAAAATATTTTAGTTGGTGAAGATTTTACCGGAGTTCCACGGCAATCTTATGGCGACCCAAAAGTGAGGCTCGAATTCCAAGTAAAATTTTAGTGATTTTATTCCAGGAAACTGGCGATCTGAGAGAGAGAGTTTCTGTTTTTTTTATAAATTAAGAGTGTTTTAGTGTGTGTGAGAGTGATTTGAACGTATGCAGAGAAAGGAGTGGTTAAGGAGCCAAGGAGTGGAAATTGGAAGTGACGATTGTGCTTTGTGTGATAAAAATTCAAAAATGGAGGAAGCCTGAGGTAGTAGGGTTCAGTCGAGGACAGAATCAGGAGAAGCTAGAAATGAAGCAATTTTGTGAATGCTAGAAAGGATGAATGAAGAGTCAAACAGGAAATTTGATCAGATGAGTGCAGAGTCGAATAAGAAATTTGACCAATTGAGCCAGGTACTAGGGAAAAATAGAAAAATAGACGAGAGAATTTTCAGAGTTCAAAAATAGTTTGACTGTAAAAATGGGGGAAGTTGAAAATAAGGTTGATAAAAATGAGCGTGATATTAGAGGTTTAAATTTGGAAATGGGACAATTAAGGACTGATGTAAGGATTTTCTGTGAGGATGAGATTAATGCGAAAATGACCGAGGTAACGGACTCGTGTAAGGATCAGTTAGGTAGGGTAGAGAGAGAAGTGACCGGGATTAAGCATAATGTAGCGACTTTAATGGAGGATGGTCCGAGGTTTGCAACAGGTAATGTGTCTTTAGAGCAGCAAATGAAATTTTATGGGGATAGTAGAGTAAATCCGCAAATATTTATTAATAACATTAGAGGTTTAATAAATAACGTCTACGATGAACAGGCAAAATTAAATATTGTAAAAGCTTTACTAAAAGACCATGCGGAAGCTTGGTATAATTTAATAGGACAGGAAATTGACACCTACACGGACTTTGAAGACAGATTTTTAAAGCACTATTGGAGTGACCACAGACAAGACCAGGTACGAGACGACTTAATCACGGCGAAATTTAAGGGAGAATTTTTGGGAAGTAGGGAGCAATATGCTATACGAAAGTATAGCATAGCAAAGCAACTGAACCCACCACTGACGGACCGACACATTATCAAATATTTGTCGCGACACTTGGAGGTTGAAGTAAGACAACACGTGGCACTACAGAACATAGTGGACAGAGAAATGTTTCTGGAGTACCTGCAGAGGTACGATGACGTAAGTAGTGGACGACCTCGGGAACATAGCGAAAGACAGATCAACACGGTTAGGTTCGACAATAGACGGGACAACTACGCTAGACGGGGGAATAGTTATGGATACCAGCGACAGAATTGGGAACAGCGACGGCTATATTTTAGAAGTAACAATTTAGGAAGGGGCCTGCACCGAGACCGGGACCTACAAGACAAAACAGTTCACCGGACATAAGGGGGACTGCGAATACAAACACGGAACGAGTGGAAACACCTAGGACATACGCTAAGGTGATGGCTAGACCAGGACCGAGTAGGGAAAACAGACCTGGACAGGATTTTTAAAACGGACAAACCACTAGACATCACTGTGTACAAGAATGAACATCCCAGGGAATTTTTAAAAATTGAAGAGGAAATTGAGCTAGAAATAGTAAAAAAATTTTGTTTGCTCATAATTGAAATTAGAATTTTTGAGAAAAATTTAGGAGCACTATTAGATTCAAGAGCTGAGGCGAGTTTGGTATCGGAGGAATTCGTCAATGAAATTAAAAATAAAGTGTGTGATAGGATAATGCCAATAAAAAGAAGTCACCTGGTTGCGCCGAATAAAAAACGATTTGCTGTTGTAAATAGCGTAGTTATTTTGAAAGTAGAGTTAGGATCAGTAAGCTGTGAACAAGAATTTATCATTGTACCGGGGTTAAAATTTAAAGGGATATTAGGGGTCGATTGCATGATGAAGTTAGGGGTTATAATAGATATGGAGAGGAAAATAGTTAGGATTGGGGATAGGATATTGCCCTGGAAGGCAAGTTATGATGTCACGGAAGATGACATGGGGTTATGTATGAATAGTATAGAGGGAGATGATGAAGAGGGGAGAGAGATCGACTCAGGGGAATATAGTGAGGAAAAGTTAGATGAGGCACAAGGTAATTGTGGAAGAAGAAGTTGAACATTTAGAGGTAGAGTCAGGCGCAGAATTAATAGTGGATAACAAGGCAGAATTAAAAGAGTTAGAAGTAAAGACAGCATTATGTGACACACAAGTAGTAAATATACACATAAGTGAGTTAAGGGGCAAAGATAATTTTGGTAATTTGAAGTTGAATTTAAAAGATTTTGTGAAATATATATTGTACATAAAGGGTCTAGAAGAGATGAAAAGTTTTGTATAGAGGACAGATAAAGATTTTGAAGTAGTATCGTTTGGTTTGTCCGCAGAAAAGGAAATAATAATAAATGAGAAACAGACAAGTATAGGGAATGAAGAAGAAATATTTAAGAGTCAGGATAATAGGGATAAGTTTATTTTATGTAAAGTAACAGGGATGATAAGTATAGAAATAGAAGGAGGAGAAATGGGGATGAAGAGTATTAGGAGAGTAAGAAGAAAGACTTGGAGCGTCAAGAAGAGAGTTAGATTTAAATAAGAAGATGAAACTTGATAAACAAAAGATAGAGATAGATGAATTTTAGTGTAGAAGTTGAATAGTTAGAGATAGAAATAGGTATATAGAAAAGTAGAAGTAGAAATAGGATAAATATGGATAGGTGTATATAGAAAAGTAGAAATAGGTGTATAATAGAGTAAAATTTAAATAGATAGGGATATAAATAGGTGTATATAGAAAAGAAGATTAGATATAGGATAAATATGGGAGATAGTTAGATATAGGTAGGCTGAGTTAGGATAAGAATAGATAGTGATAATAGGTGAGGTTAAAAGTTACGAAGACTGAAAATAAAGACAAAAGTACAAAAAGATGTACGTAAAGAGTCAATAAAGGACTAAAGGGGGGAAATAAAAGAAGAAAAGACAATGAAATAAGAGGGTGAAGATTCAATAATAGATACAAATAGTTAGGTAAAAGATAGTGATAGATGTGAATAGTTAATTATAAATAAAGATAGGTGTAGATAGAATGAAATAAGTAGAGATAGGAGTAGTAATAGATAGAAATAGGTAGATAAGTAATGATAGGTTGGATAAATAGGAATATGTAGTGTTAGGTGAGTAGATAGGTGTATAGAAATAGCAGATAAAATTAAATTAGAATGTAGGTATTTAAATTCAGAAAAACAGGAAGAGTTTTCTTAGAATTGAAATAGGGGATTATATAGTGATTTTAAAAGATCAAAAATAAATATAAACGAAGCAATTTCAAAACACCCTGTATAAAGGAACAACCAAAATTTACGTGCGAAGGTTATATTAGTTAGTTCATTTTTAAGTATCAGGTATTAACAAAATTTTACAAATAATGATAAATATTTAGTAGGTTTGCAAAGAAATTAAATGGTAGAAGCCAATGCCATTAATTTATTAATTAAATTGAATTTAATTGAACGATTATTAATGTATAATATGCATAAAAGCGTTGCTAACAGACAAAGATATCGGTGGGATTAGAATACGCTGAAATACAACTCCGAGAAATGTATTTAAAACGTTCGTTACGATTGAACACCTGCGTAGTTTGGAAATGTCAAGCTTCCAATTATTTTTGTAGATAGCAAACGGTTACAGAGAATATCGGGTAAACCGTCGCTTATATTCTCTAGAAATGCTAATGAGCGGTTAGTTAAATTACGTAGTAAATCCACGTGTGGTAGACAGCGCACAAACAAGAATATTGATTTTCTACCACTCAAGCAAGGTTAGAAAGAGACGTAGAAAACATATAAGCATGAGACAACGGTAGTATAGGAGGGAATTGAGAAACGTCAGTGGGTCTACGATTGTTCGTTATGTTTAGTTTGACTTGATATAAACACGAGGATAGTGTAGCGTAACTTTCTGAAAATATTGTATCGACGTACTTAAATTCGCGGATTTGAAAATTGGGTTGAGTGCAAAATTGTGGGAATGTGTTGTTGTGAGCAGGAGATTTCGAATAAACGTGGCCAGGAGGTGGCAGTGTAAAGATATAAATAGTTTACGAGAACAGTATTAAAGCCCTTAATATTTCGATCGTCCCAAACGACGTATGAAAGTTAACACGAGTTGTAAGTATTATAAAATCATTTAAATTATATTGCATAGTGGTAGCCTCTTAATTAGTACGCGGTTAGTGTGCCGAGATTAAATTTTTTTAATTGAGGTATCACCTATAAATTTTAACCAACTCGTGTCGGGACTTTAAGTAACATAGATTACAGTAAATATTTGTGAAAGACCTATAATTCAAATGGAATTTGGAATTTGGTTACACCGTGAAGGCAGCGTTAGCAGTTCAACTTAGATGGAGTTCGTCTAGTAACAGAGAGAAACGGCCTGCAGACCAGATAGAAGAAATACATGGCATCGTCTACAGAGCGGAGATCTTCTAAAAATTTCCAGGTATCGATTTGAAATTGTGATTCCTATAAACTGTAAATATTGGGTGACGTATGAGAGTGTTTTTCAAGGTAGTGTGGATTATTTACGTATTGAACATAATACGTGCAAATAACTTTATTATGGTATTCAACTAGAAATTTGAAGGTGTCTATAAAGCTTTTAAACGTTCCATCAGAACGTGAAATTTTTGTGAAGAGTACATGGCTTTGTTTTTTTAGTGCAAAGTAGAAGGTCATACATTATGCATAATTAGCTGGGTTATCATGAGCTTACCCTACCCCAGAGTTTACTTAGATTAAAAAAATAAATAAATAAATTATAAAGAAGGAATTTTAGAGAAGGTATTATTCAAGGCCCATTTACTCTAGGTACATTTTATGTGTTTGATGATTTTAAAATAAAATACAGGACATTACAAAATAAAATTTACTGAAGTGTAACGTGAACAATGAAATATGGACAATATTGAATTTCTTTTGTAAATAGTAATAAATAAAAGATTGTATGTTTGTTGTATTTTGTGGTTTTATTGGGAGTGTGCGTGAATGATAGAATATGAGAGTGAATATAGATATCCAAAAGGAGGTCCAAATGAGCTAGCCGAAAGCAACTGAAGAAGGCCATTTAACCGAGGAAGAGAGGAAAACGGGTAAGAAATATTTTTTTTGTGTATTATTTAAATTTTGAATTGCCGAGTTTTGAAAATTTAATAAAAATTTTCAAAAATATTTTAGTTGGTGAAGATTTTACCAGAGTTCCACGGCAATATATATATATATATATATATATATATATATATATTGATGTGATAAAGAGGACACGAGAGGTCATGGAAACTCAAAATCTATAAATAAAACCTACTCAAAGAGAAGGAAACGGAAAAATATTCAAATTTCCAAGTATTCATTGTTGCACCTTGTATAAAAAGTAAGCGAATGGCATGTACAAAGCCATTATATTCATTTGCGTTAATAAAAACATATTTTACCGTGTGTGTAAATAAAACCTTCTTAGTAAAAACAAGTTTCATTCGAAGATATAAAATAAAAAGCCATTTAAATTCATCCGTATCCAAACCAATCGATATTTTCGTGTATAGATAACATTTAACTTCATTGTAAGAGTTTTAAATAAATACAAAGCCATTCGTTGCATTTACAATCATTGGGAATGTAATGACGATCTTTAATTAATTATGTATTTGACTTCGTGTATAAAATATTCTCTAAAACACGTTTTTATTGCATTTATCAAAAAGATCGTCATCAATTAAAATCCTAAATAAATTATCTATATGTAAAATATGCGTTAGAACAAGTTTTAGTTGCCGAACGAACCAATCTTTTTTATAATTATTAATATGCAAATCTTTTTGCATTTGTAAAATAGCAAAGAAAGCAATTAAAACTATCAATAATTAAGTAATTATACTGAAATCTGTACTTTATTGGTATACAAATGAACCATGAAGAAAACAAACGCGTACTTTAATTATTTTTCCGTGTATGTATAATATTAAAAATTAAATGTTTATTTCAAAATAATACTTTAAGAGTTTTAAATAAAGAGTTTTTCTAAAACTTTTGTGATTAATAAAGAAAAATACGTAAACTATACTAAGAAATGTATAAATTAAGTAATGAATAAACCCCGGTTTCTGGAACTTGCGTGGACATTACAAAGCAATAAAAATCGATAACAATTATTTATCGGTTTCCGTGTAACAAAGGGATAAAGTGAGACTCGACCAGTAATTTTGTAAGTTAGACAAGAATAAACGAGACGCTTCAGGAGAAACATAGATTAAAATTGACACAAATTGAATCGTAAAAGCGCGAAAGCGATGTAAACTCTTGTTAATATTACATCACGTATGTGCATACGGAAAAATCTCGAACGGTGACGTACAGAGATAATTTTTATAAATAAGCCGATTTTAGTGGAGGTATTTATTGATTCGCGATTCGTCATTTATCATGTAAGATTTAAAGCAGAATTGTATGTTGTAAATTAGTTTACAACATGAAATTTATACGTTAGATTAGTTTTAAACATAGAAGTTATTAAATGCAATTATTGATGATACAAAAGTTATTGCTAAATTGATGCACGTTGCAAACTGATGTTCTAACGTCAAATAGAGATTTAAGTTGATATGGATAATCTTGTACACTGGAATTTTAACGTCAATCTAAATATGAAATAAGAAGGTTTCGTACACCATTAATTACAATGGAAATGAAATTTTGATAAGCGCTACTTTTCGCAAGTATAAAATTGTTGTTCTTTGTTTGTTAATTGATAAAAATAATTAAATAGTTAGTAATTTAAATTTAGTGAAGGGGATAATTTGAAGCAAATTTTGAGTCAGAGTATGCAGCATCTTGATCTTTAATAAATTATCCGTGACAGTCATTGACTAATCACATTCACGAACGTGGTAATAGAGAATCAGCAAATTACCCATCTATTAATTAAAAGGGATTGTCTACCAGTTGACAAAGATTATGTAAAAAGTTTATTTATTTTCTGTATGAACTGGAATTGAGAATTGTTTTATAAACTGTTTTGTACGAAGGAAAAAGGTTTGAATGTATAGATGTTTCTTGAGACTACTGTGTTCTGTTTCATTTGGTTAATTCCACAGTAAAAAATTTCGTTGAGCTAACCAAACAAAAAAGAAAATGAATGTAAGACAATAATTTCAAATTTCCAATCGCGGTACAGATGCGTCACAGCAGTCCTTTACCTCCCACTCCAGAGAGAGTGTATCAGAGCACTCTTATAGTAGTGTTCCAACCTAGGGCTCGATTAAGCCGTCCGAAAATTAGTATTTCTTGTCTCGTAAGATTTTTAGGAATTTGTCTTTTCAACCAAACTTATTTTGGTTAATGGGATCTCAATGTCTGTCTGCCGTCGTCGTCGCCGCCGTCGCCGTCGTCGCCGCCGCCGTCCGTCGCAGGGTTCCCGTGCTTTTATTATATATATATATATATATATATATATATATATATAATATATGAATCTTATTCAGTTTTTACGCTGATTACGAGTATGCTATACACTATTCAATATCTCATTTACTTTTCGAGTTATTCGACTTTAAAATCGAAATTTTACAACCAACGAAAGTTTTTGTTAATAAAAATAATTATAACTTAAATTCAATTTTTATTGTAAATGTGAACTATATTTTTTAATAATAGAATATTCGTAAGTTTGGTTGTGAGCCGTACATGCGGCGCACATGTTTTGTAATATCTAATTAATTTCCTGTATGACTGATAGAGTGAGAAAGATTTGGGAGGGTTTGAGAGCCGAGGGAGTAAAAATTGGTTCCCAGGAAAGTGTTTATATGGAAGAAGGGTTAAAGGAGAACCCGGAGGCCAAGAAAGAGTGTAGGAGAGACGGGAATAAAAAATGATAGCTCTTTTATTGAGTCTAAATAAAAATATCCAGGGACAAAAACAAAATATGAAGAAAATGAGTGAAAAGAATGAAAATGTAGGCAAGAACAAAAGAAAAATATGAAGGAAATGAAAGAAATGAGCGACAAATGTGGTAAAAATACTCCGGAGCAGAATTTGGAGAGAATATACCATAATTGGGGGAAGATTAGAAAGTAAAAAGAATGAAAAGAAATTTAACGAAATGGGTGAGAAACTAAACTTTAGATTTAAAAGTAACTAATAAAACCATAGAGAAGATGAATTTGAAATTAGAAGAAAAGTCCTACAAATTTTAGAGGATATGGATAACGTCAAAGAAGAAATTGTTCGAATAATGGCGAATCAGGAAGGAAGGTGAGCAAGAAACAAATGGGAAATTAAAATTTTCGATCAAAAAGTAAGCAAAATTCAGGGAAGTAAGCTGGATTCAAAACATCTTGAAATGATCTGGGAAAACTTAAACATACTTGGGGAATAAATTTGAGAATTTATAAGTTAGAGTTAAAAATGTTCATATTGAGGAACCGATGAAATGGAGTCCAACCAGTTTTCCGTTGGAACAACACTCCACATTTTATTGGGATAATAAATTTAACGCTAAAAGATTTTTAAATAACATATAAAACTTTAATATTTATAAGGGAGTTGGGATGAACAAACAAAGGTAAATATTGTGAGGTCCATGTTGAAAGAAATTGCGGAGATATGGTTTGGATTCATAGAAAGTGATTTGATTTGTTTAAAGACTTCGAGATTAAATTTTTCATACATTTCTGGAGGGAGACAACTGGCAGTTTAATGTCAGACATGACAAGGGAGTTGTATGTCATAAAGAAATTTAGCGTTGCCAAACAACTTAATCCTCTTTTAGAGGACAAGCAAATTATTAAATATTTAACAGGACACTTTGAAACGGGAGTAAGACAATGCATAGCCTTATAAAACATAGTAGAAAGAGACGTGTTTTTGGAATATCTTCAACGTTATGATGAGATGGGTCAACCAAGGAGGATCGAGACCAGACCCAGGAGCTAACCCATAAATGCTTTTAGATTTCAAAAGAATAATGGACAAGAAAAATACCAAAGCACACCATTTCAAAGAGAGATTACCCAGGGAAATAAATGGAATAGGGACAATGCCATAAAAGGTGACGGGGGAAGGGAGAACAATGAATCCCGAGCCATTGAGAATAGGACTTAATCCAAGGAATGGATAATGTCACAAACGTACAAAGAGATGGCATGAATGGGAGCAATAATGATAATAGGAAGGCATACGCATACGTGGATAAACCTGGAACGTCAAGTAGGCAGGATTTTTAGAAACAGACAAATCAAACAACAAAAGTATAGAAATTAATAAATATGAATATGTGCGTGAATTTATAAAACAGGGTTTGGAAAATGATTTAAAAGTTAATGAGGAAAATGATTTACTACCTAAAATAAAATTGCAATTAGAAGGTAAGAACATTAAATTACTTTTAGACACAGAAACTAAAGCAACGTTAGTAAGTGAAGGTTTTATAAAAGATCATTCAGAGAAGTAAATACAGAAAGTTATTCCTATTAAAAAAAATAATTTAGTATCGCCAAATAATAAGAAGTTTGCAATTATGAATAGTATCATAATTCTGAAAGTTAAGTTGGGAAAGTTGGAGGTTGAGCAAGAGTTTTTAATAGTGCAAGGGTTAAGAGTTGATGTCATTCTGGAAATGGATTTTATTAGTAAGATGATGGATATAATAGTTACAGAGAATAAAGTGATGATTATGGGGGATAAATGGATTAAATAGGACGAGGAAGTCTGTACAAAAGTAGGAGATGATTGAATGAATTTGAATCTATTTGAGAAGGAGGCGAAAGGTGAATGGGATAAAAGTTTAAGTATTGGGTGCTCCTTGTGAAGTTAGAAGATAAGTTGTATCATTTTTAGGGAAGAGGTAAAAATTATTAGAAACTGTAGAAGACATTGTTGAAGAGGTAAAGATAATAGATGAAACTGATGAAAATAGTATGATTGCAGGAGTTGAAAAAGAGATGAAGGAACTTTCTGCGAAAGCAACTTTTAAAAATAAAATGAATAAAGAATCAGTTCGTTTGGGATAATTTCGATTAAAGAAACAAATCTTTCTGTAAAATGGCGTATGTATAAATATAGAGAAATGGCTTTTGGTTTGTCGATACGTTCATTTAATGATGCAGATTTAAGAAGGAATCGGAAGAGTAGGAAAAAAAAATCGATGAACTGAAAGAGGACGAAGGAACTAAAATGATAAATATAAATCAGTTAGAAAGAGAATTAGAAGAGGAAATAAGGATTGCTGTCAAATGTCCAGGTGAAGTTAAGAATAAAGTGGAGTGGTTATTAAAGGAAGAATATTCTGAATTGGTAGAGAGAGAGAGAGAGATTCAAGAATTGCTACATGAGATGAAACAAGTTGGGAGTTATTATTATTGAACCATTTAAGACTAAAGTTTATCCGTATAATGAAGATTGAATGAAAAATGTCCATGCGAAAGTAACATAAGTAAGCTAGATAGAGAGATTTTACGCCACATTTTTTTTATGACATGAGTACTATAGTTGTGTAGTTGCTGGATCAACTTTACGAAAATATTATACCCATATTTTTCCAGGATTGTGATAGTTTAGAGGAATTTGTTTTAATACGATGAATGGAGTATGCAAGTGAGAAGAGTTCTGTTTGAGATGAAACTTAATGAGACGGTGGGTAAATATGAGAAAGTTAGAAATATAGGAGAGTAATGTTGGATTCTAGATGATATTAAGACGCACCTCTCATTAATTAAAATACTAAATAAAATTTCTGTGTGTAAAGTATGCGTTAGAACACGTTTTATTACCGTAAACCAATCCTTTTTACAATTATTAGAGTGAAAATCCTTTTGTATTTGCAAAACCGTTAAGAAGGCAATTGAAGCTTCTACTATTTATGTAATTATACTGAAATCAGTGCTTTATTAGTGTACAAATTAGTCATAAAGAAAGCAAACGCGTACTTTAATTGATTTTCCATATGTGTATAATATCAAAAGTAAAATATTCATTTCAAAATAACACTTTGAGTGTTTTAAATTAAAAGTCTTTTTAGAACTATCGTGACTAATAAAGAAAAATACGTAATCTGTACTAAGAAATGTCGTATAAGTTAATTAATGAATAAACGCCGGTTCATGGGAATCGCGTGGACATTATAAAGCAATACAAATCGATCAGAATTGTTTATAAGTTTCCGTCGAACAAAGGGATAAAGTGAGACGCGACCAGTAACTTCGTACGTTAAACAAGGATAAACGAGACGCTTCAGGAGAAACAAAAAACCCGCGAAAACGGGGTAAATTCTTGTTAATATTACATTACGTAGGTGACTAATTTTGCTAGGTGTATACGTAAAAATCTCGAACGGTCATGTATAGATATAATTTTTATATATTTAAACCGGACCTCTATTAGAGGTATTTATTGTAATTTGACATTTTTCCGGCGGCAATGTCAAGCTACAGCTTTGTAAATCTCTTTCTATTTTTGTGTTTTATCTTACAGTTTAACTTAATAGCACCTAATACAATTCTTTGTCTGGGTGATAGTAAAGTTGCCTATATGCTGTTAATTTCTCTCTTACAATATACTCTTTATTTAAATAAAGTATCATGCTTATAATTTTTATACATTATTTTCTATATTTTAATCCTGTTAATAAAGATTGCTCATATTATTAATTTTAGAAAATATTTTCCCTTAATTCATTTGCAGTTAAATTTCATCCATATACAACTGGTGTGAATATAAACTATTTTATCATATTAGTTGTCGAGTTTTGAAAACGTGGAGTAGTAATTTGTAAATTTTCTTCATATACTGATTTTTAGATATACATACACTTACGTTTCCTCTATCAGCTGTAATCATAAGTAGATCTTAGTTTTATTCCAAAATTTTTTGCAATTATTGAATTTAATAGTAAACTTAGAGTTGCATTTAGAATTTTTGCGTACAAAGTTTGTCATAATATTAGTAGTGTAAGCTCTACATAGATTCCTTAATTTATCACTTATATTTTCCAAGATAGGTATCTTCTAAATATGTAAATATATTTGTAACAGTTTTGTCATCAATTATTAGTGGAATATTGAATTTAGGATCTAAAGATAAAATTTTTTGTATATCATTCGGAATGCCACTAATGATTTTGAACCATTTTTCAAAATTATAAAGGTTACAATTATTTGTATTTAAAGGATTGCGAATCTTTTTTAGTTTACTGTTTCTAATTTTATAAAGCAAAGTATTAATTGTGTCGACCTAATTATTGAATGAAACAATTCTCTATAACATTATTTTTATTAATGCTATGGTAATTTTCCAAGCTTTCGTTGCCTGTTGCACAACTTCATCAGGGATCTAAAAATTGTGATACAGTGGAAACAATATTCTGAATCGATTACTTACATTATTAAAATTGATTCTCATAAAACCATACAAATATATCAACCACCAAAATATAAAGCTCTCTTTACTTACAGTACTCAAACATGCTTCACATTTGTCAAAATGTACTTCAACACATTTATGGACTGCTAGTAAAACATTACACCAACTTGTGTATCGTATTATCAACTTAAATTTATATATTTGAAATTCAGTAAAAAAATATCAACAGTAATTTCTTCACCAATATTAGTGGACGCGTTGATGACCAGCAAAAGAGAAAGAAAGCTCTATCATTATATCCTCGTGATTATATAGCCAAATCTACCCATAGATTAGTAAGTGGGGATGGATAAGCAACTCCCTATATTATTGCAAAACCATAATGAGCGCCAACTGCGATGCGAGTGTGAACTATCTTCATTGGCGCCAAATTTAAATTTGAATTTGTTTGGCATTCTAGGAAAACAGGTTTCTAAAATGCACTATGAAGATTTCAAGGACGTTTTTTTATGTAATTATGATAATGGTACATAAAACAAGCTCTTCTAGATAAAACAAAATTTGTTTGTTAAGTGAAATCATTTGTCAACATTTTAAAAATTGTAGTTACAGTATTATGAAATGAGGCGAAAAATGATAATATACAATATGTCCTTGAAATTCCTATAAGTGCCTGTTATATGTTTAATATTCACAACAATAAACATTTTTTATTTATTTAAGAATGACTGAGAACCTCCAGTTTTTACAAAACAAATTTAAAATGTATGTTACATGTTAACGTATTTGATAGGTCATACGTACAATGCATAAATCAAAAAACATCCTAATCAACAATACTAACACAAAAGTAAAAGCAATAATCACTTTAGGTACCTTGTAGGTGTAACGTAGGAACAGCATTGTATTTTAAATTAGTACGGTTTCTATTAGCCACAAATATAGCATCGTCTGCAAAATGGATATCGCATACTCTAAATGCCTTCTTGCTAAACCTATCATCCAAATTCATTAAATCTTTATCACCAACTGCTACACACCATAAACGACGAATTTATGAACACAAGAATTTTATAAATAAAGAGTATCCTGTATCGAAAAACCATAAATTAATATGATAATTTTGAAAATACTGAAATAGTTTAGCATTTAGTTAAAATTAATAAGCATTTAAAAATGTTTGAAGAACTTACCTCAGTATCCTTTAGTAAACAATGAGTTTTACAGTAACATTAATACTACAACCAGCAATGGAGCACCTATACACCATTATTTAAAATTGAATCTTAAGCTCAAATCTCAAATAAATAAATACCACAGATGAACACAAATTCTAAATATTTGACTAAATAAATATTTAAATAGAAAATGAAGTTTGTCAAACATATGACAGACGATAGATTTGCCAGTAAAGTAGTTTTTTCCTTAACCTCTTTATTATAATTAGCGACGGCAACGCTTCGGTTTTGCAAGGAGCTATAAAAACACGAAACTGCTAAATGCCAGGAGCGCACCTGCCCTGAATCTACCCCCCGTTAATTTAAAATTTCTCGTAGATACATCAATACAAACAAACCAGCCTTTTTGGTAATTTTCGAAACGGTTAAGACCCTTCCACAAACAAAATTTTCAACTGCCACTAAATTCCAACAACACACGATTTAACTTTCAATAATTGTCTGTAAATTTCTACCCTAATATCAACTGCCACCGAAATCTCAGAATTTCGAACACTACAAACAACAATTTACTACGAAAATACAGTTTAGCGTTGCAAGGGATCTTTATTTCGCCAAATCCTAGCCCCTACTAAAATAAGTTGCTTGGTTATCACACGCCCCTCATAATACACGTATTAAAGTCGTTTTATTCTAACCTGCATAAGAAAATTTTCTCTTTCTTACTTCGTACCAACTCCATATTTCATATTCCTACCACGAGTTATCGCTATCCATAGAAGCAAGGAATAGATTTAAGAAAACATGTGTGGAGAACAGAACTGTAAAACATGGATAGCAGTGAGAGCGGACGGAAAACAGATAGAACCGTTTGAAATGTGGTGCTACAAGCGAATGATGAAGTTATTATGTACAAAATTAAGAACAAAGAGGTTCTAGAAATGATAAGGAACGAAAAAAATATGTTGAAAACAGTAAGGAATAGGAGAGATACGACGATAGGACACATGCTACGGCATAAGGGCTTAGTGCGGAATATATTGGAGTAGAGAAAAGAAAAAAATAGCTAGAGGGAAACCTAGATTAGACTATTGCACACGGATAGTGAAAAATGTAGGCTGTAGAAATTTCAAGGGAATGTAGTACAGGTTTGTTCAGAAATCAATGGAGGTCCGTGTCCAACCAGTTGTAGTACGGAAATCTAATAATGAAAAAGCAATTGTATTTAACCTGATGATTATTGTAAACAACTACAGGTATTGGTTTTGCAATATTATCGACAAATGTTGATTGTTCGAAACGAGTAATTGGATAACTATTGATTCGGTAAGTGTATAAATCGCGAGGGATCTTGGTAGCCGTCAGAGTGCTTGGTCCCCTTTACGGACCATTGAATATAGATTAAATAGGTTATAGTTTTAGAAAACAGTAGAAGGAGAAAAGTGCAAAAGATATAAAATTAAAAAAAAGATGTATACAAGTGGGGTTCCATTTTACAGAAAAAGCAACTGCTGTGTTTGAAGACAACAAGCATAGAAACAAGGAAAGAGTTGCTGAAAGAATATGTGTGGAGCATAGCACCGTATGGCTATGAAGCGCGGACTGTAGAAGAAGCGGACAGGAAAAAGATAGAAGCCTTTGAAATCTGGCGCTACAGACGTATGATGAAGGGATCAAGCACAGACAAAGTTAAGAACAAAGAGGTACTAGAAATTGTAGAGAAAAAAAGAAATATGTGGGAAACAATAAAAAATAGGAGATATAAGATGATAGGACACAAGGCATGAGGGAATAGCGCTGCATATGTTAGAAGCAGAGAAAAGAAACAGCGGTCGAGATAGATTAAACTATTGCACACAGTAGTGAAAGATGTAGGCAGTAGGAATTTCAGGGGAATGTATAGATTAGCTCAGAATAGGCAATAACCAGTTCTAGTACAGAAGACCTAATGATGATGAAATTTTTGCATTAAATATTTAGTATTTAGAAGTAAGCCGAAATCGAGGAGTAGCATAATTTTAGATTTCAGACTTATAATGGTAACTCCGATTTGAAAAATTCCTTATAAAATCCACGATCGAGTATGTATTAGGTGATAAAAAAGAGTATTTGAGAACCGTGATATTGAGCAAAGAGTAAAAATTGCGACAGCAGGTCATAAAAGGTCTGTACCTAGGTGAGGGTATGCTCGATTTAAAAAATTCAAAAGATTCGGATTTCCAATAAAATTTTGGAGTAAATACATGCTCTAAACTCTTAAAAAAGTTTCCATGAACCAGGATAAATGGTAAGAAGCAAAATTTCACCACATTTCCTAATCCACGTCTACTTCCATTTAAGCTACAGTGCTGTTGACCAAGTAAGTAGAAGTGCATTTTGTATTGTGACAAGGCCACGCTATCAATAATCTATAGTCAAATTCCTTCAGAGACGTATATACTACAACCCTAACTATGAACTAACGTCCAAAACACAATTAGTTCGACTCATGAAAAATCCAAACTTAATATTTTGACTTCTATAAATTAGTATGTGCATGGGTTTAGATTTTTAATAATAATATTATAGGTTCATTTGAATTTGACGGCAACGTAAACACACAAACCCATTTAGATCTTTAGAAACGTAGGTAGGGGATCTTTCTTAGAAGAAGTAAAAGAAAATCAGATCTGGTTCCAATAAGATGGCTAAATTGTGTATTTTAGTGTAACATTTTTTAATTGGTTCATGTCTAAATCATTGCATTGCTGGGAGCGGTATTATAAATTGGCGCAAGATTTCCGGATATAGCATTTTGAGACTTCTCATTGTGGTCGAACATACAGCGCAGAATTTACGAAGAACAAACATCATCTAGATATTAGTTCTTTAAGAAAGCAATAGTTGCAGAATGCGCGTTAATTACTGACAGGCTGTTAGTTTACGTACGAAATAGTTTTTACAGGACGTAGCTTAAAACGGAGGTTACTCAAATATTTAGTACGAAGGCGTAGAAGGGCCACAAAATCTCTCACTTATTTTAGTTAAATTTCGACTTCGATGTCGAAATTTAGTTAAATTTCGACTTCGATCTCAAAATTTAGTTAAATTTCGACTTCCATCTCGAAATTTACTTAAATTTCGACTTCCATGTCGAAATTTTGTTCAATTTCGACTTCGATCTCGAAATTTATAAAATTTCGACTTCGATGTCGAAATTTAGTTAAATTTCGACTTTGATTTCGAAATTTAGTTAAATTTTGACTTTGATCTCGAAATTTATTAAATTTCGACTTCTATCTCGAAATTTTGTTGGATTTTCAACTTACAGTCAAAAATTTATTCTTGTTGGTATTTCGAGATCAAAGTCGAAATTTAACTAAATTTCGACATCGAAGTCGAAATTTAACTGAATTTCGAGATCGAAGTCGTAATTTAACTAAATTTCGAGATCGAAGTCAAAATTTAATAAATTTCGAGATCGAAGTAGAGTAGAGCGATTTTTTGGTGGTCCTTCTACGCTTTCGTAATTTAGCATGATTTTCCGTTACCATTGTTTTTAATAAGAATCACGTGACATCATTGTTCCTTAATATTTATTTATTACTTTATTACGTAAATAATATTTAATAGGCTAAGAATTGATTGTGCATGTTCGTTGCATACGCTCGACTTTGAGAGTAAACCCCCGGAATGCTTATGAGCGTGTATACTCTGTAAACCGTTTACGTCTACCTAAAGATAAAATTCTGAAAGTGTATACGCGTTGTGTGAGTAAGAAATATTTCGGTTTTATTAATAACTGAAGAAGAACGTTTACAAAAAATTACGCTGACTGAAATGTAGATTAGATTAATGCTTTTGCATGTGGTAAATCTCATCTTCATGGGTTTGTAAATAAGAGAATTAAATAAATAGTAGCTCGCATATCAGCAGGAAATTATATCAAATATAACACATTTGATATAAATTCTGCCACAGCTAAAACCTGTTTTATTTTAGTTCACTATTATAAATAGATAAAAGCGAGATTTCCGATGTGCACTAATTTCACGCTGGATCGTAGTCTGTTGGGTTGATGTATAATTTCGAGCGGTTTCCATATATTTTTATCTATATAATGGACATGAATACAATTTATTGTTAAAAATTATTCGCAAAAGCTCCTCCGTTATCTGCTTATCGATTCCAAACCTGTAGAAATGTGTTAGTAGAAATCGTCAAGTTAAGTTTTGTTACGGGTGAAATGAACGCGTTATAAGTTTAGATTTGCCCTTAAAGGACGGAGAACCCTTAACAATTTGAGGGTGCTTAAGCGAACTACAGTGGTGCGGAAGTAGGTTCCTATAAAAGAAATAATCAAAGAAAACAGGACAATTGTAAATAAATACAAACAAATTACGTTACACTAATCACTTACCCTGAAACATTTTTCTCTTGTCAAAATTAAGGGGCACCAAACCGTTTTATCTCAGTAAACTCTTCGATATATCCCTACACGGGAGACGGTTATTCCGTATAGATATTCTTTGCTTCTGGTTTCCTAAATTTATCACATTATACTTCTAAAATATCGTAAAATTGGGTATTAAATTTTTGTCAAATTAAATAAGATTGAAAATTAAATGCCCCTTTGAAATACAACTTCATCAATGAGATGACTGGATATCCATTTACAATATCTGATTTTGCGTAGTTCTTAAATAAATTCAAATAAATTTCAAACTACCCTTAACCTCTATTGACAATAAATAATTGCAATATAAATACAAATATACTTTCTTTAAAAAACATAATTTCTTAACCTCCTTTGGTCAGGTATTACTAAAGAAAATAAAAAAAGGACATATAATTAAATTCATGAATAATACATTAACACTTACATTTTCTCTTTCCCATATTAAATTACATGGCATCGTAAATCCCAATTTCTGAAAATGTTCTTAACAATCACATAGAAAAAATTAAATGTAAATTTTTCTTTATTCTCTTATTGTCTATATAAAATACTAATGGTTTTTGCTTTAACTAACACTAAATCACACTAAGAAAATTTACATTTAAAGTTTCATACATACATATTGCTTAATATTAAAAATATCTAAACATCCTGCACCATAATTTAGCTTAAATTTAACCAACACTAGCTCCGTTGTTAATTTATTGTCAAACAAAGTACTTATCTTCACTTTAATTAATTAATTATTTTTTAAATACAGACAATTGCTATTGTCAGTCTACAAGTGCAAAATTAATTAATCTAAACATAAAAGCTCAGGGTGTCCTATTACGTAAATTTTTCTTTGATTTTCTACTTTCCAACGACCAACAGCTTCATTAAATTCATCATCATCATCATCATTACATCTTCAGTCCTGAAATTGGTTTAACGCGTACCTCCATTGTTTCCTATTTTGTGCTAACCTACACATTTTCCTGAAATTTACAGAGCCTACATCTTTCATCATCTACGTGCAATATTCTAGTCTAGGTCTACCTCTACCTCTTTTTTTTCCCGATCTCTGTCTGTAATATAACCTCGCACTAGTCCCGAAATGCCTTAGAACGTATCATGTCCTTCTATTTCGCCTTTTTATTTGTTTTCCACATCTATCTTTCTTCCCCTACTTTGACCATCCGAAGCACCACATTTCAAAAGGCTTCTACCATTTTCTTACCTGCTTCTTTTACATCCCTATTTCATGGCCGTACAGGTACAGGTACAGGTTTAAGCACAATTATTTTTTCATCGTAAGGTTTTCCGTCTTGGAACTGTTTGGACGTGTACCTCCATTGATTTTTTTTCTCAGCTACATTGATTTCTATTCTAAGTTAATCTACACATTTCCCTGAAATTTTCATAGGCTACATCTTTGACTATCTGTGTGCAATAGTCTAATTTAGGTCTACCTCTACCACTCTTTTTTCCTATCTCAGCTTCTAATATATTGCACACTATCCCCCCTGCGGCCTTAATATGTGACATATCACCTATCTCTCCCATTTTTACCGTTTTCTACATATTTTTCTTCCCCTACTATTTCTAGAACTTCTTTATTTTTAACTTTGTCGGTCCACGATATCTTCATCATACGTCTGTAGCACCACATTTCAAAGGCTTCTACCTTTTTCATGTCCACTTCTGCTACTGTCTAAGTTTCACAGACGTACAGTGCTGTGCTCCACACATATACTTTCGACAATTTTTTCATTGTTTCTATGTTTGTCGTCTTCGAACGTAGCAGCTACTCTTTCTTGTTAGATACAGCTCGGTTCCCCTTCTATTGTTTTCTAAATATATGTTGTATTTCACCGATATTCAATACTATGCGAGGGAGATTAAGCAATTTACGGCTTACAAGACGCACAACACTTAAACATTTGCCGAATTAAAAGTTTTCCAAAAAATTCTTCCGCACAATCAACATTAGTTGAGGATACTGCAAAACCAACACCTGTAGTTGTTTATAATAATCATCTGGTTTAAGTACAATTAATCATCTTATCATTTCTTTTTTTACTGTTTTCCACATGTTTCTTCCTTACTCTACCATTTCTAGAACCTCTTTTTTCTTAACTTTGTCTGTCCATGATATCTTCATCCTACGTCTGTAGCACCACATTTCAAAGGCTTCTATCTTTTTCCTAACCGATTCTCTTACTGTCCAAGTTTCACAGCCGTACAGTGCTGTGCTCCACACATATGCTTTCAGCAATCTTTTTCTTGTTTCTACGTTTGTTGCCTTTGAATTAAGTAGCGGTTTTTTTTTGTTAAATGCAGCACGGCCTTTTGTTAATCTTTGTTCTATATGTTTTGCACTTTTCTTATCTTGCGTTATTTTGCTTCGTAGGTAGCAGAAATCCTTAACCTCTTGTAAGTTGTCGTTTTCTAGGTGTATTCCAATTTTTTATTTATCTTCTCCTCCTTTACATACTAGTGCTTTAGTTTATATTTGTTAATTTCCATACCGTATGTCACTATTAGAACTGTCTCCATTTCCTTAAGAGCATCTTCTAACTCTTCCTTGTTAGATGCTGATACTGCAAATCTAGACATATCAATTTTTGTCTAATTGTCTTCCTGTATTATATGATTGCCTCTTCCATGTGAGTATTTCGAACATTTTTATCCATTTTACATTGTTCAATGCTCTTTCCACATCTACAAACCCTATGTACACGCGTTCTTACAATTTAAAAATTTGCGATAATTTTTACAATTAAAAAGTCGATAATCACCGTTAAAGAACGCAAGCGCAATGAATAAAGCGGGCGACGCTACTCGCGGATGGCAGCACTAACCTTATTACAGATTCCGCGTGGCCAACTGCTAATGACGTCACCAATGCACAAAATTAAGACGCAATTATCGGAAAAATATAAAAAGCTAAATCAACAGGTAATACAGAATTTACTCACATGATAGGTCCAGATTTCCACGAAGTACGCCTATCGTCCTTCCGGATAGATAAAGATGGTGGCTGCATGTCCCTAAGGGCTGCTGCTGGACCTCTTACAAGGAACGGCAATTAACGGGGGTACGTCTTACGCACATCCAGATAGCTTGGACTCGATCTCAGGGCTCCACTCCGGCGTAGAATGCGGTTCTGCCTACGGCTTCAAATTCATCACCTATGTAGGGAATAGAGAAGGAAAACCAGGTATAAGGGCGACAAACAAAGATAATTTAGACAAGGGAATAAAGATAATAACAAGCACGATACGATACCTGACACGAGCACACTCCTTGAAGGTTCGGGCAAAAAAGCCACGTTATAGAGAGCACAGGAATCTTGTCCCCACTTTTTGTCTTTTTCACGTCGGCGCGAGGTTATTCGTCCAACCCACTCGCGTCGCGCGATCTAGCGCAAACGCACTGTGACGTATCGGAAATACGCGCCCCGAGTCTTTTGAAATTATGGCGCGAAACTTCCGCACATCAAAATTATCCTAAGATATGTTTAGGGGCCAATTTGATTGGCACGTAACAGCGTTTTTCTTTTTCTAGTGTCTTCTTCATTATCCCTCTCAGAGTTAAAATAGTCATCCGTGATACCCTGATTCGTCTAATCCCAAATTGATCTCCTCTTAGTATTTCTTCAGCCTGTTTTTCTATTCGTCTTTGTACAATTCTAGTTAATATTTTTGATGTGTGCTGTCAAACTTATTGTTCGAAAATTTTCACATCTATCTGCGCCTCTCTTTTTTGGTATAGTTACTATGATGTTACGTTTGGAATCTTTGAGTATGTCGCCTGTCTCATACATATAACGAACAAGTTGGAAGAGATATTCTGTTACTGCCTGTCCAGCGTCTTTTATAGTTTCTGTTTGCGCCTTATCTACACCAGGTTCCTTACCATTTTTCAGACCCAGGAGAGATTCTATTGACTTATTGATTATTTTACTGATTATCCAATAAAAATCATACTAATTTTATAAGGACTCTGCTTGTTGTACTGCATTTAATTGATGCAAGTAATTTCTAGAGTTCGTTTAATGCAAGTTCATCAATTTAAAGGCAACGTCCTAAAATTACAACAATTTCAACCAGCGACATTAGGATCAAATAATACCATTTGTTATTAGAACTTAATTCATTTGTCTTTTAAAAAAATGCCAAACGTGATTGAAAGTTACGTTGATATATGATAACCTACGTGATTTAAATTTATACATCTTTCTAATTGGATTATCGTTATTGGTAGTTTAATCCGTAGCGGCACCCAGGTACAAATTGGAGAGTTACTTGTTCAAATCCTTATGGTAATGTTATATTTATTATTAACTAACATATTGATGTGTTTCAATTTTATCTAACCTTTTTTGGCATGCCGGGTTCACTCATTGGGTGGTGGTTGAAATCTGAAATTAAGCTCCCAAAATTTCTCAATCATCAAGAAACAAGAAATGCAGAACTAATAATTTTCTTCAGGAAAAGTAGGTCTTTA
Source organism: Platerodrilus igneus (assembly GCA_036346225.1). Classification (NCBI taxonomy): domain Eukaryota; kingdom Metazoa; phylum Arthropoda; class Insecta; order Coleoptera; family Lycidae; genus Platerodrilus; species Platerodrilus igneus. The sequence continues at coordinate 2,875,969 of JARFIW010001617.1, forward strand.
CACCAGAATGGTTCGTAATCTATTTGCAACTTCGTGTACTTATCCAATCACAATATTTTCATCATGAAGCAAATACTGAAAAACGTTTCTCAAATATTGCTACTATTTTCAAACTTAGAATATTTTATTTATCAAACCCAATCACCATTTTTCTTTATAGAGGCATTATAAAAAGACTTATATAACTTTACACAAAGATATCATCAAGGACAGATATTCCATAAACTACTCTCTTCTAAAACACATACCTTATTAGGTATTTAGTCGATTGTCAGAATAAAGCATATACAATTATTATAAAATGCATGCTTTATTGACATATCCGGTAACAGCTTTAATAATAATTGATTATTGTCACATCTGAAAATAAAGTACCTCATCTGTTAATAAAAGCTTATCTATTTAGTACATAAAATTGAGGGTTGAATAAATTATTTGACTGCTATGCAATCAATGATCTGGTTCTCATCAGGTTTCCATATTGTTTATAAAATTACTTTCTTCCACTTCTTAACTATCCAGTACCATTGAAATTTGTTCTTTAAAATAAAATTAAATCCATACCAATTGATGCTCAAATCCGCTTTTAAGTTTATACAATCGGCTGAAACTAACAGTGTTAATTCTCTTATTTAAATTGTTTAACACAACAAAAATGCTGCAAAAACTTACTATTTCAATATTTTAAGCTAGAAAAAGCTTGAACTTATAATAAACGACCTGAAGGGCCAAAAATCAAAAAGGCGTAACTAAAACTTTCTTGGCATACATAAGTTAAAAAATCCTAAAGTCACAAACAAACATACTGTTTTTTAACTACACATAGAGTTTTTAATTATTATCAGTCACCTGCTTTCTAAAAATCTTAGAACTGTAATTGACCTGTGGCTTGCTGACAACCGAACATTACAGTTTTCCACAAATTAACCCGCACCTGTCTATTGCGTCTTACACTTGTTTTCTAAATTAATTGATCCAAGAATCACGCAAATAAAATCAGATGCTATCTTTTGTCATAAAATTCTACTGTGAACATCCTAATTGTATCGTTTTTAATTCTCACCACTTATAAATTTGAGCATGCGAAATGTTCCAATTAGATGCCTCTAGATAAGTCTGAATATTTATTTTCGAAGCTGTCGACTTGATAATTTTAAGAATTGTTTGGTTTACAACTCATATATTTTAATAGAACTTGCAAACATAATTTCTATAAAGTTTAGTTTACAATGGAAATTTCTAATACTTGCAGCATCCATTACAATATATATATATATATATATATATATATATATATTGTATTCGTCAAAAGGCTCTATTATTTTCATAGAGATTGTTTACAGATATATCTTATTTTATATATTGTTCTACACAATTTTTTATTGTGGACTGCAAATAACTTGTCTTTTACTATATATATATATATATATATATATATATATATATATATTGTTATGGATTCAAAGGTGTAAATCAGTGTGAAACAATAAAATTTCAACAACCCTGTATATAGAAAAAAAGCAAAGATTATACGCGCCAAATTAATTTAATTTATTTAGTGAAATAGTAGGAGCATTAACGTATTATAATTAATAAATGGAATGTTAAAATTACGTGAAGGAAGAAAGCCTCAAAGCATATAGAAGTTCAAGGATACGCATAATTAACCATAAGTTATTTTAATTCAACACATATAAGCAAAAGAGAACGTGCTGTGTAAGAAAATCAATATTTCCAAGGCAAATGTATTCGTTGTAAAAGCCTACGTCAGTTTTATCAAGAAGTAGAAGTCTAGGAATTGTTATGTTCAAAACGGTCGATAATTAACAGAAACACCTGCGTTTTAAAAGGTTACATTCAAAGAAGTCGAACTATGTTACGATAGGATTTCATAGAAAATATTTTCAACCGTCAGTTTGGTATAAAAAACTAAGGTAACAAACATCTTAAGGAGCGAGGGAAATGCATAATCGGTTATATACAACAGATAGAGACAGATATAAAGCAAGCTAGGAATTAAAAATGCACGTACCATATACACGTGGATTTGAGATGGGATGTCATCAATAACGATTTTCTGTAACTCAAGTGGGGTTTTGAACGAGACAGCAAACATGTATAAAACATACGTAGAACTGAGATGCATAGCGTTTAGGAGGAGTTTGGGTGATGACAGAAAACTCTATCATTGGTCGAAACTCAACAGTGTTAAAAACGAATGCACACGTGACGGTTGTAAGCGAATTCGAAGGATACAACAAGCACAGCGGGAGCAATTTTAGGAATTAAGCGTTGGTTATATTCAAAATTTGTAAAATTCGTTTTGAAAATAAGCTTTTCGCAAGAAGCGCGTCTACTAGGGGGGTTTTGGGAGAATATAAATACCCAACCTAGGTTATTAACGTTCTCTTGTCTTCTATGTTCCTTTTCTTCGACAAAGTGCTAAATGCCGATTCAGACCATCATAACAGTAAAGTTTTCTGTGAGTATATGTGAATATAGTGGTTGTAAGTATGAGACAGTAGTAGCGGACCTCTAATTATTGACGTGAAGTACGTATAGTGAGTTTTAAATTAATAAAGGTCCCGTTACTACAAACACAAAAAAATCATTAAATGGAAGCATGTTATATGGGGGTAAGCTTCACAAGTAATCGAGTTTGTAATCATGATATATGGAATGGTACTGTGAGACGAAGCGCATAGGTTACAGAGGTAGCAGATAGTAGAGGCTTAGGGATCCGCTGAGCAGTACAGTAAATCAAAACAACGCCGAGGGGTGTTCTGGCCCTCATCTCCGACGGGAAGGAAGCCTGAAGAATTCTCCAGGTAATTTATTTGAAATTTCTGTTGCTTTATCAATATTTGTGAAATTTTGTGCTGTGTAGTTGACTTTTTTTTTGGTGGCATATTTATGGTCGTAGAAATTTGTGGTAAAAGATACATGTATTGGACAATTTATTGATGTTAAATATTAAAAAGGGGTGTATTTCAAAGTTCCAAAATTTTATTAAGGATAAAAATTCAATTGTAAAGGGTAAACGGATCTGTAAATTTTGGTTTTAATTTATGCAAGGTTTAAAAAAGACATATACAAAATAAACTTGATTTTAATGAGCTCACCATACTCCACTGTGAAATCAATTTAGGGTAACATGTGGGGCCCATCTACTTATATCTCAATAAACTTGTTTAAAAATCATTAGTAAATCAAGGACTTTAAAACATACCATAATTTGAGTTTATAATTATTGTATCTAACTGTTTTTAACACATGTGAATATGATTTATCTGTTAATAGGTGTAAATAAAAGATTGTATGGTTGTGATATTAATTGGTAGTTTTATTGAATGGTGTGCGAATGTGAAAGAGATATGTCTGTCAATTTAGGTATTCGAGAAGAGGCACAGCTGAGCTAGCCAGGGAAGCTGAAGGAATTTGAAGGCGAAATAAAAGGGTAAGGAATATATATATATATATATATATATATATATATATATACAGTGCTTCCCAAAAGTAACGGATATATTCGATTAAATGATTATTGACAATTTTTGTGTAAAAAGCTTTGACACGTCGATTTTTATTGTTAAATTGTCATTTAATTATGTCATTTTTAACCCACCACCCTTCAACCCCTAAGCGCTAGCATCCCCTACTTTAAAATTTTAAATAGCAATGTACCCCTTGTGATACCTCAATTAATAGCATTTTTCATGCAGAAATAGAATTTTACTAAACATTTTAAATCGGTTGATAAATAACTGTTTTATTCAATAAACAATACTTAAATAAAAAGTAAAAAAACAAACCCAATTTCAATTAAATGTTCAAACTGCTGCCCGTTAGCGGCTAGGCAGTGTCCTAATTTAGAGACAAACTCTTGTTGAACTTTGTTTACTACACTTTAGATTTTAAATTACCCCAGAGAAAATAATCCAAAAGAGTTAAGTCGGGAGACCTTGCGGGCCATTCAATTTGTGCTCGTCTACCAATCCACCTCATAGGAAATACTTGGTCGAGATATTCCCGTACTGGACGTGCATAGTGGGGAGGCGCACCATCTTGCTGTAGACAAATATTGGGATCAGGTGAATCAGGATCTTCTGCATTCGGATATAGTACCGCTAAAGCCGGAATTAATTCAAATTGGAGAAAATTTAGATATTGTTGCCCATTGAGTGTTCTTTCAAAAAAGTACGGTCCAATAACTTTACCCACTATCCTCGCTCAAACATTAATCTTTTGTGAAAATTGTGTATTTGCTGCCATCATCCAGTGCGGATTTTCATCAGCCCAATAACGGCAATTCTGCTTATTAACGGTACCATTTAAATAAAATGTTGCCTCATCAGAAAACATAATATTTCCTTCCAATCCAAGATTTTCATTGCAAAGTTCCATCATTGTCTTACAAAATTGCGCTCGCCTATCAAAATCATCATCTGATAACTCTTGCACTAACTGCACTTTGTAAGGGTGAAATTTTTGCTTACGGAGAAATCCATAAACTGCACTTTTTGATGCATTTAACTGTGAAGTGACTCCCGCAACGCTTGAATGTGGTTTTTCCTGCACAAATAGCAAGACATCCAATTCTGAATCTTCATCTAAAGCTGATGGACGTCTATCTTTAGATTTATCTCGTACGTGTCCAATATTCCGGCATGAATTTCATTGAATAAAATTTGAACTTCTTTGTGCGTTCGAATTCTATCTCCAAAGCCAAACATCATTAAAATTACAATCCTTTAGGCTTCATTAAGTCTCATTTTTGCTGACTAATTATTAAACAATCAACACGCACTTAACTAACGTACTTTCACTAAACTTATTTAACACTTTACAAACATTTTGTTTGTCAAGGCATACCCGAAAATTGTCACTTTAAGTGAATAAGTTTTTATTGAATAAAACAGTTGTTTATCAACGGATTTAGAATCTTTTGTAAAATTCTATTTCTGCATGAAAAATGCTATTAATTGAGGTATCACAAGGGGTACATTGCTATTTAAAATTTTTAAGTAGGGGATGCTAGCGCTTAGGTGTTGAAGGGTGGGGGGTTAGAAATTACATAATTAAATGACAATTTAAAAATAAAAATCGACGTGTCAGAGCTTTCTACTCAGAAATTGTCAATAATCATTTAATCGAATATATCCGTTACTTTTGGGATGCACTGTATATATATATATATATTTATATATATATATATATATATATATATATATATATATTTACTTAAAAAGTTTAGTTAGTACAGTCGAACTAGTTTAAGTTGGGAAAATTAACGACATTACTGCAAGGGATAAATGTTATAGCTGTTGGTCCAGAATCCTGTATAATAAACACGTCAACCTAAACATGTCGCTTCAGGGACTTTTCAATGTTATATTTGGTGATATATTTGATACAGCTTTATATCAAGGGTATACAACTCCCCCTCATTGCTCTCTAATGCGTAGTTGTAACCTTATGAAAGGAAATATAATCACTGAGTACGAAGAAGATTTAATTGCAAGCCTCGTTCCTTCGATTGTGGGTGAGGGCCAAAGACCTGACTAAGACATCTACATCCTCAGAAAGCTTTCAGATGAGATCGAGAGATTTCCAGTAATGCCCCCGGCCTCCTGGGAATAATGTAATTGTTGACTTATAGGCCTGTCGGTCACTTCGTCTTCGTTATATTACCATGTTTCACGTAACTGCTGATCAAATGTTAATTTCATCCAGGAAGATCGTGATATTTTGAAAAATACGCACGCACTTTACATTACTGATTTTTATTTTGTGAGCTTTTTTACTGCTTGGAAATAAATAAGATCTCATTGAGCATCTGTTTGATCGAAACATTCGCTATGTAACAAATCGGGACTCATACATCGCCAATTTCTTTAAGGTTCCCAAGAGACACGCTTGCCCGAGCTGGACATCAGCGTATTCTCTTTATGTCCTGAGGAAATTATACCTTATGTGCTATCCTTGATGTCGGCTACTCACGTAACTTGCAGTATGAGAATACTACTATTTGATTTTACGTTGTCAGCTCGAGCTTTTTCATATTATTTGCTAGGTCGTAATAATACAGGTTTAGAAAGGCTTTTACTAACGTTAAAATGAGTTTTTATGTGCGGCGCATGTGGTTGGGTCTAATGAACATAATAAAAGTTGACATAAGTGATATCCTTGAAACGTTGCCATTAATAAATCTGCAGAAACATTGTTTAAATGATCATATTTTTATATTTGCTAAGAATCGTGTCGTCTATTATTTCAAACTATTACTGCAGGAAAATATCAACTTACCGTTTAGGGTCTTTCTTGTAAGTTGTAGACCATTAGTATAAAGCACTAAGCCCGTGTCGAATGCTTATCGCGCAAATTTACTTCTGAAGTTCTCGATTTGTATTACATAATTGTAGCGGAATAGACCGGTTTCGGCCCAAACTGCGTGCATGCGCAACAAAGAGAGTCCGGCTTCAAACAATACAACGTGCAGGATTTGGAAACGTTGAAAAAGTCAATTACTGACAAAAAGTTTTTATTCAAAGAAGAAGTTACAAAAGCTATCTCTAAAGTGTATAGAGTCTGTAACGCGAGTTATGTGTACCCCAATTTACATATATATATATATATATATATATATATATATATATATTATAGTGGTTTTAAAAGATCAAAAATAAATACGAAAGAAACAAATTCAAAACACCCTGTATAAAGAAACAACCAGAAATTACGTGCAACAGTTATATTGGTTAATTCATTTTTAAGTCTCAAGTATTAACGAAATTTTATAAATAATTAATGAAATTTAAGTAGGTTTACAAAGAAATTAAATAGTAGAAGCCAATGCCATTAATTTATTAATTAATTTGAATTTACTTGAACGATTATTGATGTATAATATGCATAAAAGCGTTTAAAAATCCAATAATACCAAAGATAAGACGCGTTGCTAACGTACAAATATATCAAGGGAATTGAAATACGTGGAAAACCTAGCTTGTAGAAGTGTTATTTAAAATGTTACGATTGAACACCTGCGTATTTTTAAATGTCAAGTTTCAATAAATTCTGTAGATAACGAACAAAGATTCTACGTATATTGTAAAACCGTCGCATGCGTTCTATAGAAATACTAATGAAGGGGTTATTTAAATCACGTAGACATTCCACGTGTGTAAACAGTGAACAAACAAGAATATTGATTTTCAACCACTCAAGCAAGGTTAGAACGAGATGTAGAAAACGTATAAGCACGAGACCACAATAGTATAGGAGGGATTTAAGAAACGTCATTGGGTCTACGATTGGTGGATATGTTAGTTCGACTTGATATAGACACGAGGATAGTGTAGCATAATTTTCTTGAAAATTTATAACGAGGTACGGAAATTTGCAGATTTGAAATTGGCGTTGAGTGCAAAATTGTGAGAATGTGTTGTTGCGAGCGTGATTTCGGATAACTGGGGACCTGGAGAGGTTACAGTCAAAAGATATATATATACTTTAGAGGGCTAGGACTCGCTCTCTTGTCGTTCTTGTCTTGTCTCTTGTCTTTTAACTTCGTGCCTTATTATTTCGATCCAGAAGTACGCATAAAAGTTAACACGAAGTTGTAAGTATTGGCAAATCATTTTTAATAGTATTGCTTAGTGGTAGCCTCTAAAATAAATTAAAACGCGGTTAGTGTGCCGAGATTGTTATTTTAATTGGGGTACCACCCATAATTTATAATCAACTCGTGTCGGGACATTAAGTAACGTAGATTACTGTGAAAGAAATATTGAAATGAAATTTGGAATTTGGATACACCGAGAAGGAGGAGTTGGCGGATCAACTTAAATGGAATTCGCCTAGTCATAGCGAGAAACGACCTGCAGACCAGGGAGAAAATTTACATGGCATCATCTACAGAGCGAAGTTTCCAGATAACGATTTCAAATTGTGATTTCTATAAACTGTAAATATTGGGGTAGAATATGAGAGTGTTTTCAAGGTAGTGTGAATTGTTTGAGTATTGAACAGAATTTGTGTAAATAACTTTATTACGGTATTTTACTAGAAATTGAAGGTGTCTAGAAAGCTTTTAAATGTTCCATCAGAACGTGAAATTTTGTGAAGAGTACATGGCTTTGTTTTTTTTTTATTTTTAGAGTATGCACAGTAAAGGGACATACATTATGCAGAAGTAATTGGGTTATTATAAGCTCACCATACCCCACAGTTTACGTAGATTATTAAAATAAATAAATAAATTATAGTAAAGGAATTTTAGAGAAGGTATTATTCAAGGTCCATTTACTCCGCGTACATTTTATGTGTTTGATGATTTTAAAATTACATAAAGAACATTACAAAATAAGAGTTACTGAAGTGTAACGTGAATAATAAAATATGGACAATAATAAATTGCATTTGTAAATAGGAATAAATAAAAGATTGTATGTTTGTGTATTTTGTGGTTTTATTGGGAGGGTGCGTGAATGATAGAATATGAGAGTGAATAGATATCCAAGAGGAGGTCCAAATGAGCTAGCCGGAAGCAGTTGAAGGCCATTCAACCGAGAAAGAGTCAAAAACGGGTAAGAATATTTTATTTGTATAATTTAATTTTTGGAAAATTTTCTATTTTCGAATTTGAAAATTTTATAAATATTTTCGAACATATTTTATGGTTGGTGAGGAGCTTACCCGAGATCCACGGCAATATATATATATATATATATATATATATATAAAATAATAGAATCTAATAGGAATTATTAGAAATTGATAAATAAATCATAAGTCAGTTCATGACAACGGATGCAATACAATGTATTCCAGACGATAGTGATACTGCAGGTGGCAGGTCACAGACGGTTTAGATATTGCAATTACCTAGAAAATAAGATTGTTACAATGTAATAAAGTGTACAATTAAGAGTAAAGCAGACATGAGATCTGCAAGTTTCCACAGCCATGTGAGGGGATATGATTATTATAAAAAACCCGGGAACTCAAGGCCCAGCAGTCAGTCTTCGAACTCCATACTTCGTTGTTCAAGCTACTCGATTAAATTAGTCTGAGTAATACAGCTTTTGCATTGTTGTTTACCTAGGCTACTCGCTCTAGTTCAATTAATTAACTAAATTAAATATATTTTATACAGTTTTTTTCCCATTTATTCTAACATTACAATTAGTCTGCTACTTAAAAATTACAGCAAACTCTGTTACTCCTAAGAAATCTAACAGAATTATTTGCTATCTTAAGTTATATTGGTTAGTCTTAAATTATCTGCGTTTACAAATAATACTCGTGTGTGTGTGTGTGTGTGTGTGTCTGTGCCTGTGCGCGCGTGTGGGTGCATGAGTGTGTGTGTTTCTGTCTGTGGTAATGTCCTTGGGACTGCTTTCCTTCCCAGGTTCCGATCGTCGGCAGCCGTAAATCAGAAACCGAGAAGTTCGCATTCCTGTACGTCTCCTGGTCGTCGGCAGCCGGAAACCAGGGAGACCACGTACAGTCCCTGGTGTGTATGTGTATGTGTGCGTGCGTGTGTGTGTGTGTGTTTGTGTCTGTGCGCCGTTTGGGTGCGTGTGTGTTTTTGTCTGTGGTAATGTCCTTGGGACTGCTTTTCTTCTTAGCTTCCGACCATCGGCAGCCGGAAATCAGAAACTGAGAAGTTCGCATTCCTGTACGTGTCCTGGCTGTCGGCAGCCGGAAACCAGGGGGACCACGTAGAGTCCCTGGTGTGTATGTGTATGTGAGCGCGTGTGTGTATATTTCTGTGTCGTGTGCGTGTGAGTGTGCATATGCGTATGCGTGTGCGTGCAGGTACTGTACGTGCGTGTTTGTGTGTGTTTTGGTGCGTGTATGTGTGTGTTTTGTCGTGCCGGTGTGCTATAATGGTGTGTGTGTGTTTATTGTTTTCATGTATGTGTGTGCGTGTGCTTATGTTTGTGGTTAGGTCCTTGGGACTGTTTCCCTCTCCCGGTTTCCAACCGCCGGTAGCCGGAAATCTGAAACCGAGAAGTTCGCATTCCTGTACGTGTCCAAGCCGTCGGCAGCCGGAAACTAGGGAGGCCACGTACAGTCTCTGTTGTGTGTGTGCTTGTGCGTGTGCGTGTATGTGTGTATTTTGTCGTGCTGATGTGTTGTAGTTATGTTGCTAGAATATTTCCCCTGTAGGAATTTCTAGTTGCGCTACAACATTGGAAATATAAACATTACGTTACTGAAGCTAGTGTTAGATTTCTTAAAGCAATTACGAATATGGTTTGTATTGTCTCTTGTTTATTTTAGTTAGTTGTATTTTTTGATTAGATGGTTAGTATTGAGTCCTTATCCTACTAATGTTAGTATTCTAATGCTAATAAGTGTTTTGGGGGAAACTTGTGTTTGAGGTACGTTTGCCGCACTTTTGCCGTTTTCACTATTTTCACTTCGTTTTCACTGGTATCACTCCCGGTCGTCAAGATTCACGAGCCTTCTGGTAGATCTTCAGGAGACACGTGGTTCCTGGTATGTCCTTGGGAGAATGCCGCTTGTTTGTTGTCGTTTCCCATGTGTGCTTTGTGGATTGTGCTTTTGTATTGCACGTTCGATGCGTTACGTCAAACTTCTGTGTTTCGTGTGATCTGTGTTTGTGGTGTCTGTGATATGTGGGGTTTGTATGGTGTTTGTGTGTGTGTCCTGTCAGAGTCCGTTTGTGTGGCTTTGGTGTAGTATAGTAGTAGTTTGGTGAGTGATTCTGTTTAGGTAAGGAAATATGTTTTGGTTCCAGAGCATGTCCGAAAGGGGTATGTCCTGTAGGATTGTCCTGTCCATTCCTAGGTCCTGTTGCAGTTCGGTGCAGTGAAGTACCAGATGTTCCGGTGTACCCACCTCACCACACGTGCAGTTGTTGTTGTCTTGGAAGTCGAAGCGGTTCCTGTAGGTTGGATAAGAACCATGCCGCGTGAAAAAATGAATGAGCCTTTGTGAGAGGACCAAGTGGTGACAGTTTAGCCTGTCTCGGATGTTTGGGACTAGTGCGTATACTCTCCTCCCATTTGTGCTCTGGTTCCATCTATCTTGGCACTCGGTTAGTATTGTGTTCTGAATTTCCTTTTTTATCCGAGTTTCTGATGTTAGTTTTAGGATTTCCCGGACTTTTACTGGTTCATTGTTTTTTAACCAGTATGTCGCCGTTCTCTTCCTGATATACAAATCAAGAGGGAGTACTCCTAATATCACATAGAGGGCGTCGTGTGATACGGTCCGGTATGCTCCAGTAAATCTTATTAGTGCTCCCCTTTGGGCACTGTTGACTTTTTGCTTGGGTTTTACTAGATGTAATCTGGTTCCCCAGGCTCTCGCTGCATGGCTTATTATTGCTGCAAGTACGCTGGAAAACTATAATCTTACACAGTTTAGGGGGATATTGTACGTTCGTTGTGCAAGGGTTGTTATGCATTGCATAGCTTTAATGGCACCTGTAGTCACTGTGTAGTTTAGTTTTTCATCATGGGTTAGCCCTAGGTATTTGGCCATCCGTGTTCTTCGTATTCTGTCTCTGTTCAGTTTAATGATAGGGTCTCTTTCTAGACAACCTTTAACTATCAATTAAGTTGTTTTGTCACGTGCTATTGTCATCTTATTTGCGTTGCACCATTCTAGGGCTTTGTTTAATGCAGTTTTTGCATTGTGTTGTAGTTCATTTCTGGAACCTCTTTCCACCACCAACAAAATGTCGTCCGCATAAGCTACTACGGACCTCACCTAATTTGCGGTTTTCAGCTGCTCCAAAAGCTCCTCAGTCGCAATGTCCCAAAACATGGGACCGCAGACTGACCCCTGTGGGCATCTTTTGGTGATTAATTTTGTTATGTTTTCAGTACCTGACAATGTTACAAATCTATCTTGGCAATAGCTTCTGAAGGTATGATGTAGTTGTTTTGGACATTGAATTTCGATTAGCCTATGGAACAGTGTTGGCCACCATAGGTTGTTGAAGGCTCCTTCTATGTCTATCATGATTAGGGCCACGTATCTTTTATTTGAAGTGGTTGCAGAGTTTATGGCTTTGTTTATGGCGTCTTCGATTGATCGTCCTTTTCTAAATCCGTACTGCGCCGACTGCATGCCTTTCGTCTTCCGATGTTCTTGCATTCTCGCACATAGTAGTCGCTCGAAAGTTTTTCTGAGCGACTCTAGAAGGCAGATGCGGCGGTACAAACTAGGATTTTTAGGATCATTTCTCGGTTTTTAGAGAGTATGATTCCATCTGCTTGCTTCTAGCAGTTTGGAAACTTTTTTGTCTTAGACATTCGTTGTACAGTTTAGTAAGTTTCTGTGTGAGTTTGGTGTCTAGTGCCTTTGTGATTTCTGCCTGGATCCCGTCTAGCCCAGGAGCTTTTTTGTGTTTACTTGGTCGAATAGCGTGTCTAATCTTGTCCTCTGTGAAAGGTGTTACGTCATCCCGTGTTCTATTCCATGGTGTATTCCCTTTCGCGTTTTGTTCGGTGACTCTTTGTCGTTTGCGTATTTGTTCTTGTGTGTCCTCTTCCCAGTCGTCATCAGGGAGGAATGTATGTAGTAGTAATGTCGCGGTTTTAATCCAGTCCTTGGTTTCTGTTCCGTCGGGTTTGGTTAAAGTCGAGTATGTTGTCGGTGGTGCAATTTTTCCTGTTACTATCTTGTACGGTACCCCCTAAGCATCCGTCTGCAAATGTCTTTCGACGAAAGTGTCGCGGGATTTTCGTATCATGTTGTGTAGTTCTTGTTCGTATGTCGCCTTGCGTTGTCTGTAGTTGGTCAGCTGGAAGGCCCTTTCTGCCGGTGATAAGGCGGCCTGATAGCGTCTCCTTGCCTTGCGAGCCTTGCTTTTCAGTATCTGGACCTCTGTGGTCCATTTTAGAGGTTTTTGTGGGGCAGTTTGTCTTATTGTTTTTAATGTTTGTTTCATGGCGTCTATAATTCTTCTTGGGCTTGGGCATAAGCGTGTACGCTGTCGTTGAGTTGGATATCAGGGAGCGGATTGAAGTTTTCCAGTAGTCTTTGCCAGTTGGCATTTTGTATGTTGTATTTTAGTCTTTTTTTGCACGTTTCCGCATGTAGTGGTATGTTATCCTTGTTTATATCAAAAGTTATGAGGTTGTGATCACTTACTGTTAAGTTGTCATGTTCCAGTTTTGTATGTGGGGGTGTGCTAGTCCGTTTGCTATTGTGATGACAATGTTAGTCTCTGCTCCTGCCCGATGGTTTGACAGTTTGTAAAAATTCCATGATAAGTTCTGTTTAAGATAAGTAAATTGTTAAGAAGTTTGGAAACGTTTTTTAACAACATCGCTGTAGGAAAATTGACATTTTAGATGGTTCTTTGTGTTGTAATCATACATTTGATTATTGACTGATGTAAGTTTGAAGGACCAGAACAGTATTATCATTTATTGATCACAGTTTTGAACTAGTGATTAAACAATATTGACTGTTCAATGATAAATGCAAGCGGTAAACTTACACACAATTTGTAAGTTTATTACCACTCCGATTGTGAATGACATAATAATAATTTTAATGATTAATCTCCGAGGAGATGAAATAAGCCCACTAAAAACGGTTTTGTAAATAAATTAAACATCGATTTTGAGTACATGCGCTTGCATTTAACTTACAAATAAACATATATACAAAGTTTGTAATATCAAAATGAAAATACAAGCACAACATTTCTAACAATCGCTCCAAAGGCCCGAAACTTAACTCGCGTTCGCATTACGTGAACTATAAACTAGTTAAGATTATGTAAATGTTAAGTTAGGATGAACAGAATAAATATGAGCGCACCCTGTATATTAAGATTTTACGAACAATTTTATTAATTAAGGATGATGTTTCAAATTTTGTTTTTTATAAAACTGATTAAGATAATAAGGTACAACAGTTAGTCTTTTAAATACATTGTAAACGTAAAAATCGGTGACAATGACAATTTAAAACTACAAATAAAAATGTATCTTTAAATTACAAGACACTACGTAGGCATTTGCCGTGAAAAGATAATTTACAATATAAAGATGTTGTCCATTCCCGATCACCAAGGATGTCAAATTATACCATACTACAAGAAAAATACAAATTACATACAAGGTAACGTAAAAATAACTTCTTATTCAGCATAGATACAACATGTTACATTGTGAGAACGAATTCTTATCGAAGTAAAAAGTTAATATACCAATTAAGAACGACATTTGAAAGTGAAGTTCAGGAAAGTTATTTAGAAACGTCGGAACATAGTAATATAGGCAAGTAGTCAGGAAGGGGGAGAGTTGAAAGTTAAAACGAAACAGCTTTAAGATGTAGATATAGACGTCGCGCAGGGGATGAACCGAAGTGGGCGATATATTTTCCTGAACTACGCTTGCATGGGCAGTGTAAGTTTCAATTCAAGTATTCGTGGAATTAACGTCGCGACGACCGGTTAAAAGGGGTTATGACCTGGGGAATTCACTCCTCTAATAATTTGGATTTTGTGCTGTGTTGGGTTAAGGAAGTTGTGCTACCTGGAACGAACAAAATGTGGAAATGCTGATGGTTTATGGACATCCTTGTTTAAACAATATATTCATCATCATTAGGTCTTCCGTCCTGGAACTGGTTAGATGAGTACCTCCGTTGTTTCCTATTTTGAGCTAACCTACATTTCCCTGAAAATCCGACGGCTACATCTTTGACTAACTGCGTGCAATAGTCTGATCTAGAGCTACCTCTACCTCTCATTTTTGTTATTTCTGCTTATAATATATCTTGCACTAATCCCCAAATGCCTTAGAACGTGTCTTGTCTTTCTATTTCTCCTCATTTTTTGTTTTCCATAATATCCTTCTTCTCCTCATATTTCTAGAACCTCTTTGTTATTAACTTTGTCTGTCCATAATATCATTATCATACATCTGAAGCACGACATTCCAAAAGGCTTCTACCTTTTTTCTGTCTGCTTCTCCTACTATCCCTATTCCATAACAGCACAGTGCTGTGCTCCACACAGTTTTTCCTCGTTTCTATGCTTGTTGTCTTTAAACATACCAACTGCTCGTTCTTATTATATACAGCTCGGTTCCCCTTCTATTTTTTCTTAAATATATTCACTGTTTCACCGATATTCAGTGGTATGTGAATGGTGTTAAGCAACTTGCGGGTACCAACATTCCCAACACTTAGGCATTTGTAAAATTAATAGTTTTCCAATAAATCCTTTCACGCAACCAACATTAGTTGAGAATATTGCAAAACCAACACCTGTAGTTGCTTATGATAATTATTAGGTTTAAGTACGATTATTTTTTTATCATTAGGTTTCCGTCCTGGAAATGGTTAGACGCGCACTTCTACTGATTCCTATTTTGAACTAGCCTACACATTTTCCCGAAACTCTCACAGCCTACATCTTTGATTATCTGTGTGCTATAGTCTAACTTATGTCTACACCTATCTCTCTTTTTTTCCATCTGTTTCTAATATATTCACACTATTCACTTATGCCTTAGTATGTGGCCTATTATTTTATCTCTCCTACTTGTTACTGTTTTCCACATATTTCTTTCCTCCCCTACCATTTCTAGAACATCTTAGTTGTTAAATTTATCTGTCCATAGTATCTTCATTATACGTCTGCGACACCTCATTTTAAAGGCTTGTATCTTTTTCCTGTCCGCTTCTTCTACTGTCCAAGTTTTACAGCCGTAGAGTACTGTGCTCCACACATATGTTTTAAGCAATATTTTCCTTGTTTCCATGTTTGTTGTCTTTGCACCCAGTTGTTGCCTTTTTGTTAAACGCAGCACGGTCTTGTGCTACCCACAGTTTTATATATTTTGCACTTTTCCCATCTTCTGTTATTTGGGTACCTGAGTACCAGAAATCCTTAACTTCTTGTAAGTTCTCGTTTCCTATTTGTATTCTAGTTTTTATTCACCCCTCCCCCCACCCACTCCCTGCCGCCTTCGACATACCAGTACTCTGTTAGAACTATTTCCCTTTCATTAAGAGCTGCATCTAACTCTTGCTTGCTGGATGCACAGTAAAAATTAACGGGGATAGGGCACATCTCTGTTTGACCCCTTTCTTTACTGCTCTACGTTCCTGCTCCCTGAAACACAATTCAATCTATTTGAATATTTCGAACATTTGTTTCCATTGTCGAATGCTACAAACCCCATAAACACGCTTTCTCCTTTTTCTATTGTCTTATCAATTATCATCCTCAGAGATAAAATAGCCTCCCGTGTTTCCCTTTTTTGGCTAAACCCAAATTGATCTTCTCATAACATTCCCTCAGCCCGTTTTTCTATCCGACTTTGTACAATTCTAGTTAATATTTTTGACACGTGTGCTATCAAACTTACTGTTTGAAAGTTTTTACATGTCATCGTTGGTATCTCGCCTGTCTCATACATATAGCTTAAAAGTTGGAAGAGACGTTTTGTTGTCCAGCGGGTTTTAGAGTTTTTGCTTGCGCTTATCTATACCCAGTGTCTTACCATTTCTCAAACCCTTTAACACTAATTCAAACTCATCTCTAAGTATAGGATATCCCAAGTCATCTTTTTCAATATCTGATTATTTTTCTAGTGCGGCTAGTTTCTGTTCTGCATATAACTTCCATATACATTCTTGTCATCTAACCACTTTCTCTACATTTTCTATATTGATGTCTCCTTCTGTACCCATTATATTTTTGCTATACGGTTTTATATCAATAAAATTCATTTTATTTAGTTTGTATGCTTCTTCCGTCTTTCCTATTTCCATTTCAGTTTGCACCTCTTTGCACTTTTCCTCAATCTATTGTCCTTTTGCTTTTCTGCATGTGCGAATGAATTTCCGTTTTATGGCTTTGTATCTGTTTTCCTGCTTCGTCAGGTCTGTTTTTGTATTTGCGTATTTCGTCTATTAAATTCATGATATTTTTTGTTATCTATGGTTTCTTATTTTCTTTTTGTGTATACCCCAGAATATCTCTAGCCGCCATGTCTAAGTTGTATTCCATTTTGTTTCTACTTCCTGAGTATTAGAAATTTTCCCGATGTCTTTCGGCACTTTATTTAACTTTTTTTAATTTTTTCGTGGATATCTTTATCTTTTAGTTTCTCAAAGTCAAAGTGCTTTTTCCTGTTCCTTTTTGCAAATTTATAAATTTAAGCTCAGCTTTCATTATTATCATGTTATCATGTTAGTGTGTATATCTTGGTTAGTGTCTATATCAAAGGCTGGGTAGCTTCTACAGTTTTTTCTTGCTTCCTAAACCGTTCTCAAACAAGAATGTAAATATTTGATATCTCCCTATATCTCCTGTCATCTTCCACGTACATCGTCTTCTAGCATGATGTTCAAATAATGTGTTTGTGATGGTTAAATTGTTTTTGTCACAAAATTCTACCAACCTATTTCCCTTGTTGTTTCTCGTACCTAAACCAAATAAACCTGCTACCGTTTCTTCCCTACCCCCCCTGCCATTGCATTAAAATCCCCAGTAATTGTTAAATTTTCATGTCCTTTTACGCATTTTAGTATGTCTTGAATATCTATGTAGATCGCTTTTAGCACTTTCGCACTGTAGCTAGAGTGGGCATGTATATTTGTATTGTTACTGTATTTACAGGTTTAGATTTTAATATAGCCATGAGTACTCTTTTGTTCTTTTGTAAGTAGTTTTCTACACAGTGTCTTATTTTGCATAACCATCGCCACGCCAGAATTCCCTTCCTCTGATCCTGGATGAATTACTCCAAAACCTTTGCTCCGAAAATCCCCCGCTTCTGGCCACCGAACTTCGCTAATCCCTACTATGTTTGACCCTAATCTATCCATTACAATTTTAAGTACTCTAGCTTATCTACTTGCTTCGTAATTCTGACATTCCACGCTCCGACTCACAAAATGTTCCTGGCTTTTCTTTTTAGCTTTTCGATCACATCCTCCGAAGTAGTCCTCTCCAGGAGTTTCGAATAGGAAACTATTTTTACTCCAAAGGATGCCATCATTTAAATTACAATTTAAGTACGCTGTGTATTTTGGAGATAATGTGGTGGTTTTCCATTGCCTTCCACATCGCTGTTTTAGTCTTGCTCCTCACTAAAGACCCTACTAATTTAGGTAAACCTGTAGTTTGGATCTATAGGTCAATGGGACACGCAAGCCGTTCCACCTGTTGCAGTAATCTAGAACTTCTTCAAGGTGCAGGTCGATTCTAAATAGAAGCATATATGAAACTGTGAATAAAAATAAAAGGTTTTACGTTTATACTTTTTAGTAGTGCACACGTGAGTTGTAGATATAAACGTGTTTGTATTTGTGTAGTAGGAAATTTCTTGAACATGGTAGTAATTATTTTGTTGGACAATGAATTAACGACGGAACTAGTGTTGGCTAAATGTAAGGAACTGTTCTTCCATTTTGGAGTTCCTATGGATTTGCACGTCGATCAGGGCAGGAAGTTTGAGTCAGCGTTATTTCAAGAAGTTTACCGGTTGCTGGAGATGAGATAGACCTGAACAACGCCATTGCCCCACAACAGTGTGGTATGGTAGAGCGCATGAACCGCACAATGGAATAGTACCTTTTCAAGGAGGTCTCCAAATATCAGCGAGATTGGGATCACTACTTACATTTATTTTTATTGGTTCATGAGAGAACTGGAGAGACACCTGCATGTGCTATGATGAGAAGCAGGATGCGTCTACCATGTGATCTTGAGTTGGGGTGTAAGTCCAGAGTCATCGTAGGCGTGAGCTATGTCGAAAGGCTCAAGTGCAAGTTACAACACATTCATGGTGTCGTTTGGAGATATATTCATATCGTATGCGATAGGATGAAGACCAGATATGACATAAAGGCTCAGGATTCTGGTTTTCAAGAGGACAACCGTCTTTAGCCATACAATCCCAGATGGAGGCGTGGATCGTCGCCAAAATTACAAAAGTATCGGGAGGGTCCGTACAAAAATATAAAGAGGATAAACGATGTCGTGTATCGAATTCGTAAGCTTCCAAATGGAAGAAAAATAGCAGTGTACGCTAGTGAGGATAAACAAAGGTTTAAACCGATCTATGATAGGTTCTTGTCTCTGTTGAGCGGAACAGGCAAAGCAAGATTAGGGGTTACAGAAGAGACTCAACGTAACCTATTCAATGTACCATCGGAATATTCCCTTGTAAATTGCGTAGCAGCGGACCTCGATATGTCCCGAGGGCTTGAACGGGTGTTTAGAAATAGATTAGGTGGTCTGAATGATTTTCCCCAACAATAACCAGAAGTTGGAAAGACCATACAGCTAAGGTACCGACATCGTAACATCTACATCCGGGTAACTAAGCCACAGCCTGCTGGTACACCGAATTACCAGATCTGTGGATTGCGTTAGTACACCTCAACAACCAGATGATCAAATTTGAAGACAAGAAGTTGGCCATGTTCAAGATCGGTTGTGGGCTCGAAGAGTTGCACTGGAGGGTGTTACGAAATATGCTAGAAGTACTGTTCCGTAAAACTGTGGTTCAGATCGTGGTGTGTGATTAAAATCCAAACGTATCGGTGTCTGCTATGAATAGTGTTAATTGCTAAATCGATCAACTTGGAAATTGCAAAAATGGCTTCGACTGTCATTACCGCCACAGGGACTTCCAACGTTCGCATCACAGAGTGGGCAGAACAGCTTTGAGGGAAGCAGTGTAGCGCTGTTTAGTTTATTTCGGACCACAATAATTACATTGGAATGTAAGCGAGACATTTGTACACAACGGCTGCTTGATAGCCTCTGCGGCGGACAAACTTGATTGACAGGTACAAGAGTTTTGCATTTAAGAGCTTTATTTTAGACTACAATAGTTACATTCGAGATGTTATTTGCATAGTTTCTGGTATGTTTACGAAATAATTAGTGCAATTGATTAGGGTATAAATAGTCTTTAAGGGATTACAAATTTCACTTCTAATTGATGATTTGATTGCAATATGAGTTCTAATTAAAGCTTTGACAGTCGTGATATGAAATACATTAGAGGTATATAATGTTTTAAATAAATTGCCATATGTGATATAAATTACTGTGGTGATGTATACGAATTCATAATTGGTGCTTGGATAGTTAATTATAGTGCTTCGGTAGTAATTAAGAACAGTATTATAGTGTTAAGAAGTTAGTAGTTGTACTGTTAACGATTATCCGGAAATAAATTGTTGTGGGAGCTTTTAGAAAACTATACTGTAGCTAGGAGTTGTTGAAAAGGCTTGTATAATCGGTTTGATAATAAAAAATTGTTATTTGTGCAAATAGAGTTTACGTTACAATAACGTCTTGGTACACAATTTGAAAGTCAACGAAGTACTGATCGTAGATGGTATTATGAATAAAGATATTTCGCTACCACGGAGTTGACTAAGTCAAGAAGGTATAAATCTGAGGCAACGTGCATACGCCTTAGAACACATGGTATGATCATTAGGGTGGTAATGACGTGGCACTGTACACTTCAAACAACATGCTACAAGTTTACATACAAAAAGTGATACGCAAGCAAATCTACAAAAACAGCCTGGTTATACTCGCTTGAGATGTAAGTGGCTTCAAGAAAAGGTGTCATCTTTAATGGATCGATTGGAGAAATGAGCACTTGGGTCCCAAGATGACATTATAATTTAGTTAACAGCCGCTATGCTTGTGGTCACGTCCCCAATGCTCCACCCGAAGGTACTACAGTGGGTTTAAACGCGAAAAATATAAACGTGCTCCTAATTATTCTAACTTCAAAATTACACATCCTAAATAAAAATCTAACAACTGGAACAAAAACTAAAAATAGAATTTGATTGATGGTATCCCTATCGTTGACTTTAGAGTGTGCCCGATCAACAAGACACAAACAAAATCAATGAGGAGCGATCCTTAATGCCGGATAGCAGGTGCCAGCTCTGCTTACCGGTGCAACCTGAAGGGTCGACTTAAAACTATCCCAATCTAGCTAGCTAATTTAAAATGAATTCAATTTTTTTTTTTAAGAATACGCCAAATATATTAATGGTGAATCCAGGTATTTTACCTGCTCTATAAATTTACAAATTCGTCTTCTCTGGTCTAAGTAATTTGTTAGCCTAAGTCCGTCCAGCTTTCCCTATCATTCCCTAACTGATATATTGTAATTACAATCTTCCTTTCTATATATAAACTGCCACCAAAAATGGCGGCAGAACGTCAAACAAATAATATCAAGCCACAAACAATAAAAGCAGGCAAAAATATAAATATAAAAATAAATACTTATGAAAATATATAAATAAATATCTATAAGCATTAAGCGTTGAACAGTGCATAAAATTGCAAAAAGCATAACCCAAATTATCAGGCGAACTCGCATAAGTATTATACCGGCTAGCGCCATTACGCACAAAACGTGCTCCTTAAATTATTTCAAATGTACTAATTATCATAAATCAATGCTTATGCGAGCACAACCGCCACAATTTTGTTCTTACCTCGTTAATATATTTCTCCAGCATCCGAAGATCTGGTCGTCTGCATACATTTAAACTTACTGCTAGGGGAAAATGGATGTGCACTGCTAAAGTTTAGATGGGTATGCACTAATCGTTCTTGGGGGGTCACAATCACTATCACTTCACTTTTAAGTCCTGGAGGAATGCGCGGTTTCATTTTATTATTTTTTTTCCTTTTGTTTATTTCATTGGTTTAATTTAATAAAAGTTTTGATTTATATGTTATTATTTATTTATTTGCCCGGACTAAGTTTTAAGTTTTTTTTTTATTTATTCCCGATTTCCCGCGCGTATAAGGTTAGATAGTGATTATAGTGATTGTATTAGTGGTGCGGGAGTTTCGTGCATATGAACTTTTATATATATTATGATATTTTTTTTTGTTTTTGGGTTTTTTGTTTTCTTTTTGTTTTTAAAAAAATTTTTTTATTATTTTTTTAAATTTTTTTTAATACAGGTTTTTTTTTGTTTTTTTTTGTTTTTTGTTTTTTTAAAATTATTTGAATACAGGTTTTTGTTACCAAACTCATATCATTTATCGCCAGGTCAGATCTAAAATTTCCAATCCTCCTCAACACTCCCTTCCGATTTACGCGCGGTTATCGCCGTCTAACCTCGCGACCCTTCCCGCGAACTCTTTAAAGCCTGTCCAGAATGCCTTCTGGTTAGTCACCTCTTCAACTTCATTTAGGCTCTTTGGCCATGCTAGATCTAGAATAGCTAATTTGCAATCAGCTAACCCCCGATTTGCCGCCTCAAAAGGGCAGTCGAAGAGCACGTGCTCTGCGCTTTCAGAGCCCTCACCGCATTCGCAGCGGTCGTTGTCGGTTAAACCGAATCATTGTAAATACGCTTTTAGGGCGCCATGCGTTTTTATCAACTGAACCATGTTATGATCGAGTTTCACTTCGATCTTACCTCTAGCTTCTAAGCTCGGTATGAATTTGTGGGTCAACCTGCCCGTGGCAGCGTTGTTCCACCTCTCTTTCCATTGTCTGATTGACTTTTTGCGCAGTTTTCTTTTAATAAGAGACCTCGGTATCGACGAATGTGATATCCGAAAGTCGCGCGTCGCGGCCTCTTTAGCTAATTCATCAGCCCTATCGTTCCCTACGTTACCATCGTGCGACCTAACCCAACAGAACTTTAAACGTCGAATTTCGAGCGCCGTATGCGCTATCCTTCAGACGTCCGCCTGGTGGTTTGTCAAGGTGTTCATGTTTGTCAAAGCCGTCAGCGCTGATTTGCTGTCGCTGATTATATATTATTCATCTCTGCCCGTATGATTTATGACGTAATCGATTGCCTCTCGTATGGCTACCAATTCGCATTGGAAGATAGTGCTCCAGTTTGCGAGTTTTGTTTGATACCGAAACACCTCCCTTTCCTGCTTAAACACAACAAACGCCGCGCCTGCTTGTCCGTCATCCATACGTGAACCGTTTGTATAAATTCTGATACCCGTCGCGTCCCCATCGCCTTCAACAAACTCGATTCCTTTAGTATCGGCCGGGTGCCTTAACTCTGATACGACAATCTTTTTCTCTGCCTCCCTATTGCCAAGACGAATATCTTCGATAATTTCGCGTCCTTTCCCGGTATCTACTAACCTTCTATCTCGAAACTCCCTAACGACATATTGGATAGGGAGAGTCTTACTGATTACCAGGACTGCCTCCGTGCATTGCCAGCTCTATCGCTCCGGCATAGACCGTCCTCAGTGATTCGCCTCTGAAACCCCAGTTTATTTTCGCCGCCGCCATCATTTTATTTGATAATTCGCCGCCCTTGCTTTTTACGTATTGTACGTGCGCTTTCCAATTTAATTTATTGTCTATTTTGACACCGAGGTACGTGATGGCGTCTTTGAACGGGATTTTGTCCCCTCCTAGCTCTAGCCTAGGGGGTCGCTGTCCCGGTTTCGTCCCGAAATATAGTGCTTCCAATTTTGACGTATTAAATTTCAATTTTACCTCCCGTGACCATTTGTGCAATTTATTTAGCGCCTCGTTTGGTTTTGTTCGCATGTCCATTAATAATCGCGATCTGATAATTAAAAGGGTATCATCCGCAAACCCAACGATTGAGCATTTTGCGGGCAACTTGACCCTAAAGATGCTCTTTTATAATAACTTCCAAAAAGTTGTACCAGAGCTTGACTCCCGCGGGCACCCCCTTTCCACCTCGCGCGACAAAACTTCACCCGGAATTTCAACCTGTGCCAGTCGCCCCGAGAAATAGCTCTTGACTAACGACATCAAGTTCCGCGGACAACCCCTACGATCTAACTCGCAAACGATTAGTGACCACCAGGCAGCATCAAATGCTCCTGAAATGTCCAAAGCAACAACAACACAGTACTCTTTAGCATCTCTCGCCTGCTTAATTTCCCCGACAACAAACTCTAGTGCGTTGATAGTCGACTTTCCCTCCATAAAACCGAACTGTCGGTTAGTAAAACCACCGCTGTCTCGCACTAAGTGCTCAACTCCCGTAGTCATAACGCGATCCAAAGCTTTCCCCAGCACCGGTAGCAAACTAATTGGACGATAGCTGTTCGGGTCTGACGCATCCGCCTATTTAGGTTTAGGGATAAATTTCACGTTCTGGACTTTCCAGCAACGCGGAAATACGCCCCTCTCTAAACAAAGATTAAACAACCCGACAAAGACACACGGGGCTAACAGGCACGCTTTCAGAGCTGCGTGTGAAGTGATTCCGTCATGCCCCGGTGCCTTCTTAGGGTTCATCCTCCTAAGAGCCCTTACAACCTCGTGAACTAAGATTGCCTTATCGGCACCTGTTCCTTGCGTCTCAATAGCTTTCCGACGTACTAAATCGGGAAACCCCTCATCCTCCTCGGGGTTATTTGATGGGAAAAATTTCTCTAATAAATACTCCGCCATGGTTTTAAAACCTTCAGTGTATTCGCCATTTGTTTTCTTTATATTACCGAGCGCGATTTTCTGTTGTTTACCCCTTATTACGCGGTATGCGGTACCCCAAAGTTTCTTCTCGGAATTTCCCGTGCAGAATTCTTTAAATTTATTTGTTCGCGTTTCTTCTATTAATATTTTATATTCGCGGTTACTTTGATTATATTCGAGTCTCCGTTGTTCTCTTATTTCTCCCGAGGCGCATTGATAGCGGCGCCTTAGGTTACGTGTTTCCGCCCGCTTGGTGGTTAGTTCGCGAGTCCACCAGGGTACGCTGTCTTTAAATGTTTTCTTTCGTGGCATGGAGTACGATGACGCGTCTACCACAGCGTCGTTTAATTTTTTCGCGAGTGTTTCAATTTCGTCTTTCTCTTGGCAGTTTAATAGCTCGTTTTTGAGCGCAAGGATGCTTTCGCCAAATTTTTCTTTAAACCGCTCGCAATTTGTTTTTTTATTACAGAACCGCGGAAAGATAGTTAGTTGCTCGTTTGTTTTTTTCTCGTCATCGATATTCCACGTAATTAATTTATGGTCAGAGAACGTTATCTCGTCCGACCTAAGTTCCCACTTATAAATTATTTCTAGCATCTCGTGCTAGGCTGCAGTAATATCTATAAAACTGCTGCCTCTATGCCCCTCAAACGTACACTTACCTAAATTAATCTGCGCGCATTTGATTTTCGAGTTCCTCAAAATATCATCTAATGGCCTAGGTTCGATAGTCGATGTTCCTAGTGATGACTGCCTTCAACCGCTGCATCGTGGGGCACTGGCTGGACTTCGCATCATGACCAGTGTCGACCCTAACGCTACCAACACTGTCGTTCGACCTCGCACCGACAATACAACAAGAAACTGCCCGCCTACAGCTCTTGAACTCATGCCCCACTTCGGCGCAGTTACCGCAAAACTGCAACCGCTCCTTACACTCTGTGGACCTAGGTCCCCTGCCATCAAACCGGAACTTCTCTTTCACCTCCCCCTCGAACCTAATCCCCCTGAAGCGGGGGTTCTGAACAATCAACCTCTGCAGGAGCTCCTCTTGCTTCATCTCCCTTTCTACCCCAGGGAGCACGATGCGCGGCCTCCTCTTCTCGATGGTCCTTGCTGTAAGACACTGACAAGCCCCACCTACCGTCGACTGCAAAAGCCTGGCGTCCTCCTTACCAGCACACTCAACAATAACGCCACCCCTACGCGTCCGACGTGCTCCGACAACAACAAACCCATCCTTGGCCGGGTCAACCTTCTTCTTCAACGTCACCATGACGTCGTCCTTCACCCCTGGGTTGGCGTCGACGCGAACTGCGACCGTCGACGCTGTCTTCCTGACCACTGCTCCAGCATAGGACATTACACCCCTTTGTCCCCCTTGCCCTACCACGACCTGCTCAGTGCGCGCAGCTGCCACCACCGCCACAGCCTCCTTCACCTCGCCACGCACCATCCTGAGACCCCTAACCATCCCTAATAGCTGATTTGCAACGTCTCAGAACTCGTCCGCGGCGCTACGAATTACCTTCCTGTCGTCTACGGTGATGGTCGCCGAAGTGGCAGGGACCCGCTTATGTATAAATCCTGCGCCCTCCTCGCACGGAACATCAAGAGATCCAGCTCGTCTAGGTCGCTAGCAGCAACGCTTCCGTTGCTGCCAGTCGACCCACGACGCTGTCCTCTCGACGTTGCGGGCGACTCAGGCTCGGCTTCACACACAACTCCACCACCGCAGACCCAGACTCCCTCTGCGACGCAACCACCTCCCCGTCGGACTGCGACACCAACCTCTCTACAGCAATCACGAGCTCCTTCTCTCCGACCTTCTCAACCGATCCAGCCTCCGACTGCTCACCCCTGACCGACTCGTCTCAAGATGACACCTAGCTATCATAATATTCTCGAACAAGGTGTATATAATTTATATATTTTTTTTAATATGATTTATTATTGTTCATAAGCTTTGAGAATAAAGATATTTATTAAAAAATTCGTATGATTTGTATTTTGAAATCAGGGTGAATATGTGTCACACAAGAAGCAGCCATTATCATGTTATCGAAGTCTGCAGTTTTACCAGTTGTTTAAACAAAAAATTCTAAAAGTAGAAATTTTCATATAAGCGGATATAGATTTAGATAAGCAAATCCTTAAACAAAAATAATGTTAGGTGTGCAAACCACAGACGGTTTTAAAATACAGCAAAGATTTATTTATATAAAAAAATTCCCACTGGAAATGCCATTACAATTATACATAACAGAACTTCTCATGTGTGTATTTGAATAATAAACAATATCGTAGAACTTATTTGTAATTCTTAAGCGGATGCATAACCATTTATTATTAGCAAGTGAACAGAATGTACACGACTAGGAATTAGATTCTAATTTTATGTATAGAACAACATAAGATTCTCCGGAGCACTCTGGAAAATCTCTTTTAATTTGTACATCCAAGCAGTCCATCAATCTTCTCATCAAAGGAGCAAGTGTAAAAAACAAACAAGGGGTCTTGCTTAGCTTAGGGTAAATATGGGTCGAAATTATTTCCTTTACATATAAAAGGTGTAACCAATCTAAATATTAAAATCATTCGCCCTTCGCTCGAGGGTTATATTTGAAACGGGGGTGGTCGCTATTGTCATATGCAGCTTCCCATAATTGTAACAGTTTATTCATCAGCGTGTCGAGTGCCGTTTGCATTATTGAATAGGAGGGCCCACTGTCTACTGCAAACCTTTTATTTACGTTTATTAATTGAATTCTTTTTATCTTACAAATTGTATCTATAAATATTTAAGTGAGATTTTTGTTATAATTATTCCATAAAAGCTTTCTGGAGAGTTTGGAAAAACAGGATGAAATTATACAACCGCACAAAGGCAGTAGAAACGATAGGGGCAACTGTCAAAGCCATCGTATCAGATCAAATAGCAAACAAGATAAGTATAATGCACTGAACAACGTAAATCCATAAAATATTTATAGTGAGTTGGTCCCGAGAGGATCAGATTATGACGGGCATTGAATATTGCGCGATAGAAAACTCTGAACTGGGATTGAGTCCGAATAAGTTTGGAATTTTATTGGTAAATAGTTTCAGTTGTGAGGTGACATATATTGTAGCTGTAGTTTACAAACGGTTCAGCATTTCTACGTATGCTTTTGTATAAGATACTAAAACCGTTTTCTGAATTTGTCTCCTGTAGCATATGAAAAGACAATGAACGAATTTGTTTTTGACAATTAGAACTGAAGCAAATTCAAAATCATTGTCATGCAATAACAACGTCGTTCAGTAAATGTATTTTAACTTTAATCAAAATCAGTTAACTTTTGAAATGTAGCTTTTGTATCTTTTTCACTTTTCCGTAGTACAACCTAAAGATTGGTTTCACGCTCTCTTCACTGTTTCGGATCCCGAATTAAATGTTACAGTACCCAGAACACATTTTAGTTGAAAAAAATGTGGAACGCCACACTGTTTCTGGTTTGATCATTTGTGCAGAACTAACTCGCACTTTTATCCAGGGTTTCCATCTAGAAAAACCAAGACAGTTTCCTTTTAGAGTTAAACTAATTTTGTTTGGACTCTGTTTAACCAATGGTAAAACAAGTAATAAATATATATCTTAGCTTGTTAAGAAAAATTTCGGTGCCATTTTAAAAGGACTGCATGGTCAAAGGTCATCATAAAGAAAAAGTGATTCTCTAGTTGTTGGATTTGAGGGGTTCCTAAACACACATTACAGGGAAGGATGCAGCAATTTATAAATTCTTAAAATATATATGGAAGATACATCATGGCAAGCCAATCTCTTTTTGATCATTCGATTCAATAAGTGTCGGTTTTTGTCGAAGCAACGTGTTACGGTTATTTTCAACATAATTAATAATAAATACACTTTCTACAAATTTTCATTTTGAACTTATTTATTTCGAAACGACAAGTTTATGTTACAATTAAATAGTTCATATCCTGTTTTAGGTACCCATTGTTTTGGTATACATTACGACCGCATATAATGGTTTTCTCTATTGTTCCGATGTAAAGAATTGTTGAAATAAGGTCCCGCACTATCCGATAAAACCCGGGTTTTCCAATTTCAATCGCGCTTCGATAAGTGAGGGTGTGCAGTTCGAATTCGTGTTAATTGAACCATTGTTGAATTTGATTCTACAGCTTGCAAGTCGAAATATTTTTTACAGTATTTGTCACCGTATTTCGAAAGCAATGCAAGTTTGTTTTTTCTGTTCGACAACCTGCAGGTGTCTAGCGTGGATTGGTAAGTTCCCCTCGCGAACCCATTCTAATCAGATTCTCTTTTTAGCTGGAGGCCAAATGGGTTCTTTCTTTCTGTAGAACAACTGCTTTTGACTGTAGACTAACTGTTTTTGTCTGTAGACCGCTGCTGCAGTTATGGTGGGAGGGTAAATAGATCCTGACGACCATGGCGTTTCAGTGCTAACTCACCCCCGACGGATTGCGAGCTAAGTATCCGGACACCTACAGGTATGCAACTCGTTTTTTTGTGGGTGTCAATGGCATATTCCGTATCAACGTTTGGTGCAGTTACGTGATAAGAAATATTGACCCTGTAGGACTATTATTTGTTGCTGCAATTCGATACTATCGATCTACAGGTGCGATGTACTATTTTTAAACATGCTTGTCAAAAGAACGCACGCGTTTATTCGCTTTACTGACTTGTTTATTATACAAAAAGTAATAGGTGATATTTTAAAAACGTTTGACAAAAGCTCCCACACGTTAATTCTTTCCTACTAATTAGTTATTTTACAAAAAGTATTAGGTGAAATTTTAATAAGTTTGACAAAAGCTCCCACAGGTTTATTTACTTCTGATTAAGTTTATTTTGTGTGAAATACGAGATGCGCGCTTCGTCTCTAAATTCCTAAATTGTCCATACCATATAATTGTTTGCTGTGAAATAATAACACGTAATTCATTTCCTGTTTGCTTGTTTGTACAGAATCCTTTATTTATTTTTATGTGTTGATAGATAATCGTGGACGAGGTGTTTTTTTTTAGTATTTAGGTAAATCCCCCCACTCTCCGTCAAGGTACGTAACATAATTTCTAACGCGCTGGCGTGGGGCTACGAGTTGATTTTGGTTTTCGTTAATTTGGGTTCCGATTTTGTTTCGTATAAGTTTGTATCCGATTTGGTTTCGCTTAATTTCTAGCCCAATTTTTGTTTGTTGATACTGCTTAATCTCCGACATTACCTGCATTTCTCGGCCTGATGCTACTTGTTTTTCCCTGCTTTACGTTCGAAATGTTATTTTTATTTTTCTTTCGGCTCTTTGCTGCCCCGCACATGCGGTCCGATCTTCTTAAGTTTTAGTTTTGTTTTCGTTCCTAACCACTCAATATTATAGGTTGGTTAATTTCAGATTATTGGACTTGTGTTTTCGCCAATAATCCTAGTCCATTGAAAACGCTGGCGCCCAAGATTTTTCTTTTTCTTCCTTCCCTCTCTGTATATTTTGTTCTTTCCGTCAAGTCTAAAGTTAGTTTCTTTTTCTTCCAAATTTTTCTTTTATTCTACAGCTTTATTCTAATTTCTGTTTTGTTGTTTCGCTCCTATTGGTGTTCCTGAAGTTTATCCGTCGGATATGTTTTAGATTGTCCGGTATTGACAATATTTTTTTTTGGCTTCTATCGAGTTACTGTTAGCCTTTATTTAGTTACTTTTTACGATTTTTTTTTGTGTTCGTATTCAAAATGAATTCTTTTTCGGCCTCCTACCAAAGTCTTCCAGTGTGGGAGTGGAATTTGAAATTTTCTTGTAACCCAAACACTTACCGTACATAATTTTTTGAGACGGGCCGAAAAACTTCGACGAACTCACCATGTGTCAGAATTGCAGTTATTTGAGTCTGCAGTGGATTTGTTCAAGGCTAAAGCGTTACTTTGCTATCGTGGTTATCGGCATAGGTTTTCTGACTGGAAGTCGTTGTCTAATTTACTGATTCATAATTTCAAACCTCCAGATTTTGCTTGTAAGTCCGCTACTATTGAGGAACATACTTTTGCTTCACATGACCGAGTTGTTAAGGTTTCTCCTACGCCTACGAGTAGATCCGATACTTCTTCCGTACGTTCTACTATTCTTCTTCCTAGTTCTGCTTCTACGCGTCAGGTTATCTGCTTTAATTACGACAAACCTGGTCATGTTTTGATACGTAGTACTCTTCCTCAAGTACTCCATTGCCATGGTTGCGGACATAAGGGAGTTTCTCACCGCAACTGTCCAAATTGTCACCCTACTACTAATAGGTTTTCAAATTATACTTCAACTTCTGTTCTCAGCTTTAGGAGCCAAATTTCTTCTGCTGCTTACTCTACGTTCTCTTCTGTACCTCATCCAGGTCATCCGGCTCATACTATCAAAACATACCCTTCTTCGGCGAATACAGCTTCGAACAAAATTTTCTCCGTTTCTAGTTCTACCTACTATTCTACTCCTCCCTCTGCTCGCCCTACTTATTTACTCTCAACCCAAACTGTGCATTCACCACCATTACAACCCATACTTCGACTTAGTGACTTGCAGCTAGCTTCTCAAGAGTTTGTTCCCGCTTTCTTAAATTATTCTACTCAAGAATTTTCTGTCGTACTTACAATAACAACTGTAGCTGAAGTGACGATAACTTCTAATTTAGTCAGCGAAGGTCCTATTGAAGTCCATGAACCTGTATCTTTAATGTCTGTTGTTGTTGCTGTCAAAATTTTACATGTTCCTGATTTCTTAAATTGTTCAACTCAAGAAATTTCTGTCGTGTCTGTAATAACAGCTGTAGCTGAAGTGAAGATAACTTCTAATACGGATAGAGAAGATCTTGTTGAAGTTAGGAAACCCGTAGCTGTGATGCCTGTTGCTGTTGTTATCAAAGTTTTACCTGATCCCGCTTTGTTACCTACTCTTACTCATTTTTCTCATGCTGACAAAATGTTACTTGCTTTTGTTCTTTTAGCTAAGGTTGGCGACATCCTAGCTGATGTCCTGTTGTCTAATATTGACGAAGATCAATCTGACTCTGCTTTGTTATCTATTGTGGAGGAAATTCTACTTGCTATTGTTTGTTCTTGTATCATTAATGAACTTCTACCTGATCCTGTTTCTTTATGTAATACGATTGAAGTGTTTTTGGATTCTGCTCCTTTTCCTTGGGTGAATACTCCTACAGCCAGTGCTGTTTTCTTTTCTAACTGTGATTTCTAGCTCTTTACCTAACGTCATTGAAATTTTATTTACTTCTGTCCCTCTATCTAACGTAACTGAAGTGTGCTCTGCCTGTGTATCTCTTCGTAAGGTTGATTCTCGTACAGTCAATACTTTTTCTCTTTCTATCCCATGATGTTTTCTTTTCTATCATTAACTTTCTTACCTCCAATCCTAACAACAAACAACTTTCTTCCTTAACACGTTTTGAGTTCTCTAAACTACCCTTGCCATCTCTTATCCCGCGTGCTACAACTTCTACACCCCCTGTTGCTCCTGTTTAGCAGAAAACTGCCCAAAAGAGGCAGAAATTTGTCTATACTCCTTCCGAACCTGAAGATATATGTCGTCAAAATCTTAATGTCCTTGATCTCGTTTCGTTTTTCTTCTGGCGGCGCAAACGTCTTGAGCCCAATATCTAGTCCTCGCGCTCGATTCTTATTCCGACTTTGCTCTCCTTAGGTTTTGATTTTTGGACGTTACGATTTCGCTTTACTTGCCTGTTTTGCTAGGTTTCCTTTTCGTTTTCTTGCTTTTTCTTACCCCGTGTGGGCCCGGAAATAGAATAGTCTTATGGTACGACCTGCCTGTCGTAAGAGGCGACTACAGCGGTCAAACACAACACATACACACACGCACACTTTATACACGCACAACACCTACACATACACTTTTTACACACCCACACACACACACACACATACATACACACACGCACGCACACGCCCACATCTACTCCAACATATCTACACTGGGATTATGTTTTATTTCCTTTTGTACGATTCTAAGTTTTCTTTTTGGTTTTGTACTTGGCATTGGTGTTATTTTTTGTTTTTTTCGTTCCTTTCGTTCCACTTTCCCTTCTCTATACTTTTGTTGGTCTTCTTTGCTGCCGGTTCTTATACTGATTGTGTTTTGTCCATCCGCTCCTGTGGTAGATGCTTTGTAGGCCGTTTTTCTTTCTTTGGAAACCACGACTTAGTCGACTTTAGGTCTAGTTAACTATTCTTTTCTTTGGTCTTTCGTTTGATGAGATTTTTGGTTACCACAGTTTGTAGTACACTTTTTCCTTTTACCAGCGTTCCTCCTCTCTTCCTCTCGCTCTCCCTCGTTGTCTCTTTGTTTACTTGAGTCTTGACCTTTGGGTCCTGTTTTGGTTGGCACTGTTGATTTTCTTCCTCATTCCTTTACTTCTTTTGAGGTGAAAGACTTTCTTGTTTCTTTCCAAAAAACATCCGTCCTCCGACGACTTTTTCAGCGTCAATGCCGTTCCATCTTAGTCCTAGTTGCTTGTTTCCTTTCCCTTCTTTTCCGTTTTCTCGCTTGTATTATTGGTTCTTCGAGCCGGATAACAAATCTTTTTTTTGTTGTTTTTGGAGTGTTTTTCTTTGTTTTTTTCCTTTAAGCGAATTTTTTTGTTTGGGTTTTTTGCTCCTGCCCACTCTCATTACTTTTGTTTTCCTACCCCGACCTGTTAATTTTGCTGGGGGGAATTTGTTGCGTTTATTTTCAACATCATTAATAATAAATACGCTTTCTACAAATTTTCGATTTGAACTTATTTATTTCGAAACAAGTTTATGCTACAATTAAATAGTTCATATCCTCGTTTTAGGTACCCAGTATCTTGATATACATTACGACTGCATATAATAATTTCTCTATTGTTCCGATGTAAAGACTTGTTGAAATAAGGTCGCGCACTTTCCGATAAAACCGGGGTTTTCGGGTTTCAATCGCACTTCGATAAGCGAGGGTTTCCAGTTCGAATTCGTGTTAGTTGAACCATTATTGAATTTGATTCCACAGCTTGTACGTCGAAATATTTTCTACAGTATTCGTCACCGTATTTCAAAAGCAATGTACGCTTGTTTTTTTCTGTTCGACAACTAGGAGGTGTCTAGGATGGATTGGTGTGTTTTCCCTCGCGTACCCATTCTAAACAGATTTTGCTTTAGCTTTCTTTAGCTGGAAACCAAATGGGTTCTTTCTTTCTGTAGACCAACTGTTTTTGTCTGTAGACCGCTGCTGCAGTTATGGTGGCAGGGTAAATAGATCCTGACGACCTTAGCGTTTCTGTGCTTACGGCTTGCGAGCTAAGTATCCGGATACCTACAGGTATACAACTCGTTTTTTGTGTGTGCGTCAATTGCATATTCCGTATCAATGTTGGGTGCAGTTACATGATAAGAAGCGTGATACTGTAGGACTATTGTTTGTTGCTGCGATTCCATAGTATCGCTCTACAGTTGCAATGTACTATTTTTAAACATGCTTGTCAAAAGAATGCACACGTTTATTCGCTTTACTGACTAGTTTATTTTACAAAAAGTATATGGTAAAATTTTAAAAACGTTCGACAAAAGCTTCCACACGTTAATTCTTTCCTACTAATTAGTTATTTTACAAACAGTATTAGGTAAAATTTTAAAAACGCTTGACAAAAGCTCTCACAGGTTTATTTACTACTGATTAATTTTATTTTGTGTGAAATACGAGATGCGCACTTCGTATCTAAATTCCTAAATTGTCCATACAATATAATTGTTTTCTGTGAAATAAAGCACTTAATTTATTTTCTTTTTGCTTGTTTGTACAGAATCTTTATTTATTTTTATGTGTCAATGATTAATCGTGGGCAATGTGTTTTTTTTTGGTATTTAGGTGAATCCTCCCCCACTCTCAGCGTTTGATAGTTAGCCTGGTATTTACGTTTCTTACGGCTACGTCTAGGTACGTAACAAACGTGTTAATTATGGAAAGCCAAAAAGTTTACAGCATCACCCCAGAGGTTAAGACTGTGTCCGGAAACCACATTTAACTTTGTGGACAAACACCGAACACATCTGCACCGACCCATATCTGGAGAGGTACTATATTTATCGTTCCTTTGCACTCGCGTACCTGTCCTATTAACAATATCCAAAGGTACGCGAGAATCCATTAAGGTATTTGTTACTTTAGGAAAGAAAAGGAGGATAACAAAAATATTATTACTTGTACAAGAGTGCACAAGCAATAATAATTGAAAATAATACTAACGTAAAATAATATCAATTTAAATTTAAGTCTTATGTTTTACTAGTAAGTTTTGTGTTATTGTTAATTCCTTGCCTGTGATGTAATTTAAAACTTTCTTTTGGCTATAATTCAATTTAAAATTTTTCAAAATCTAAATTACACATTTTTATGGCAAATTGTTTATCGTGATTTACCGCTCGGTACAACCGAAACTAGAGATGCACACGAGACTACCAGGCAGGCTTTTGGTCCGTCCCACGTCTCGCACTTTGTCGCTTGTCTTGTTCCAAGTCCCGTCTCACAGTAAAAATGTCCTATTTATTCCGTGTCCTGTCGCGCATTTTAAATCTCAGAACCGTCCCGTCCCCCAATCTCGCGGTCCGCAGTCTCAAGGGCAGCTCCGTGGCGTAGTTGGTATGTGTGTGACTACTACGCCCAAGGTCCCGGATTCGAATCCCCACACGGTGCGCTTGAAAAATGTTAGGCGAGCATTTTTAAAAATACGTGCTTGTTCGAATGAGAGGTAAAATGGAGGTCCCGTGTGTGAGTGTTGTTATGTACGTTAAAGATACCTACCTTTCTTAAAACAGCAAGGGTTCGGAAAAATTTCAAATTTTCAGGTAAAAAAACTCGCTTCCTGTCCAATGTAGTACTTTCGGGTGGAGCATTGGAAAAAACCACATGTAAGGTCCACAGTCCCAAGGGCGGCTCCGTGGCGTAGTTGGTATGTGTGTGACTACTACGCCTAAGGTCCCGGGTTCGAATGTCGACACGGTCCGCTTGAAAAATGTTAGGCAACCATTTTTAACAAAAATACGCCCTCGTTCGGATGAGAGGTAAAATGGAGGTCCCATGTGTGAGTGTTGTCACGCACGTTCAAGATTTCTACCTTTCTTAGAAAGACATGGGTTCCGCAAAATTCAAAATTTCCAACTAAAAAAAACTCGCTTCCTGGCCAATGGTAGTACCTTCGAGTGGAGCATTGGAAAAATCAAATGTAGGGGTATGTGAAGGGGGGCAGCTCCGTGGCGTAGTTGGTATGCGTGTGACTACTATGCCCAAGGTCCCGGGTTCAAACCTTGACACGGTCCGTTTGAAAAATGTTAGACGAGCATTTTTCACGAAAATACGACCTCGTTCGGATGAGAGGTAAAATGGAGGTCCGGTGCGTGAGTGTTGTCACGCAAGCTAAAGATCACTACCTTGCTTGGAACAGCAAGGGTTAGGCAAAATTAAGCAGTCTGTGGCTACCAAGATTCCCCAACACTTAGAAATTTGCCGAATTAATAATTTTCCAGTAAATCCTATCGCACAGTTAACATTAGTTGTGAATATTGCAAAAACCAATAGCAATAGTTGCTTAAAATAATCATTAGATTTTACTACAGGTACTTTTTCCGTTATTAGGTTATCCATCATAGAACTGATTGGACGTGTACCTCCACGGATTTCTATTCTGAGCTAGCCTACACATTTCCCTGAAATTCCCACAGCCTACATCTTTTACTGTCTAATAGTCTAACCTAGATCTACCTCTACCTCTCTTTTTTCCTATCTCTGCTTCTAATATATCCCGTACAATTCCCTCATGTGATCTATTATCCTATCTCTCCTATTTTTACTGTTTTCCACATATTGATCGCTTCCCCTACTATTTCTAGTACCTCTTTGTCTTTAGCTTTGTCTGTCCATGATATTTTCATCATACGTCTGTAGCACCACATTTCAAAGGCTTCTATCTTTTTCTTGTCTGCTTTTCTTACTGTCCAAGTTTCACAGTCATACAATTCTGGGCTCCACACATATGTTTAAGCAATGTTTTACTTGTTTCTATGTTTGTTGTCTTTGAACACAGTAGTTGCTTTTTCGTGTTAAATGTAACAACTCCTTGTGCAAATTTTTGTTTTATATCTTTTGCGTTCTTCACTTTTTGCGTTATTTGGCTTGCTAGATAGCAGATATTCTTGACCTCCTGTAAGTTCTCGTTATCTATTTGTATTCTACTTTCTGACTCCTTTACATAGTAGTACTTTAGTTTTATTTTTTGTTGATTTTTATATCTTATGTCTCTGTTAGAACTATTTCATTAAGAGCAGCTGCTAGATTCTAATACCCCTATATCGTCCGCAAATCTAAGCATCTCAATCTTTTGTCCCTGCTGCATAATAATTCCAAATGTCTTCCGGCATTGGACAGTATTCATTGCCTTCTCGATGTATAAGCTACAAATTAATGAGGATAGAGCACATCCCTGTTTCACCCCTTTCCTAATATTTACCTCTCTATGTTCCTGCTCTAATTCTATTACAGCTGTTTGCTCTTTGTATAAGCTATGTACTATCCGTCTATCCCTAAAGCTCATTCCAATCTTTTTGAGTATTTCGACCATTTTTTTCATTTTACATTGCCAAATGCTTTTTCCAGATGTACAAAACCTATATACACGCTTTCTCCTTTTTCTATTGTTTTCTACATTATCTCCCTCAGAACTAAAATAACCTCCCATGTTCCCCTGTTTTGTCTAACCCCAAATTGATCTTGTCCTAGTATTTCTTCAGTCCGTTTTTCTCTCCGAAAATTTTCACATCTATCTGCGTCCGTCTTTTTTGATATAGGGGCTATGATGTTACGTTTGAAATTTATACATATTTCGCCTGTCTCATACATATAACTTACAAGATGGAAAAGGCGTTCTGTTACTGCTTGTCCAGCGGCTTTTATAGTTTCTGCTTGCACCTTATTTGTTCCCTGAGTCTTGAAACGTATTATATTTTCTTGATCGCTAACCCCAAACGGTCACATTCTTTCCTAAATTGAGCTTAACTAATGCTCTCTTCTTAATACATACATCTGACTCTAGAAGTTGGGGTCAGCAAAACAAAGTCTTCCGACGTAACTAGGGTCTATTCCTTGGATAGAGCTATGAGCAATGGGGGTAAGTCGAAATCTATGGAGGGTTACACTTAACAAAAAACAAACAGGCGCCACCAAGTCCAAATTGATTTATTTTAGGGCATAGCTATTTTTTAAGGGCGGACTTGGAGACCCAAAAAGAGATCGCCTTCGTTGATACACAAACTTGTCTTAACAGAATAAGACGCTGTTCCTGTAAGAAAGAATAATAATTAAGTCACATAAAAATGGGAACACTATTTGCGTCCCTCAAGTATACCTAAAAGTATAGAGAATATTTTCTGCATAATGGGATCATAAAATTTTAGTTCTTATTGCTTTTTGTTTACCAAGTCTGATCAGACTAGATCAGAATAAAAAACTTTAAATGAAGAATATTAATTTACTAATAAGAATTTTCTTGGTTTCAGTAAATAAAGTATCATTGTAATTAAATAAAATAAAAATTTGAAGTACTTGCAAAACTGGTAGTAAAGGTTATCAACTAATCCTTACTCAAATATTTTATAATTCTATGTAACTAAAAATGCTAGAGTTTCTTTATAACCCAATCAGATCTGTGTGAGTCATTTACAAATGAATATACGAAATTTTCTCTTTAGGTTAACAAACTTAAATTTAGTTTGAAGTCAAAATAATCACCAAGATATTCTCTAATGTTATCAATAGTGGTTGTACTAAAATGCTAAACATGTGTTAGCCATTGGGCAATTGTTGACAATAGTGAACAAACAAACAGGTGATGTAATAGCAGCTGTTAAATTACGTTGAAGCCACGTGTGATCACGTATTTACGAAGCTAAGTGAAAGCAAATTTAATACTGGGGAAAACCAGCTTATTTACAGGTAAACTGAATAACAATTTTGTACGTCTAACAAACAAAATGAAATAATGTACTTTCAGAAGGAAAGTACTCAGGAAATCTTAATTCTATTACGAACCCAAGAGCAGCAGTTGTCCCTTGATGTAATGGAAATTACCTCGCAGCGCGTGAACAGCAACTAATTATACTTGCTTTCCATGCTTTAACACAGGTGTAGGAGCAAAGCGGGTTCCTTACTTGGATCACGGCAGCATTACTTTGTAACGTAATCTTCCGTTGTCTAAATTTATTTACTAAAATAATTTTTCATTGCGTAGCCAACAAATTAAGCTTTCTAAATTGTAACTTCAAAGGGATCATGTTGTCTCAAATTTTACAGTTGCGATTTTCGACGTGGTGTGCGATATATACGTTATCCATGCAGTTTTCTAATTTCTCGTTGGGATTTCAAATGTGTCGTTGCGAGTTCAAATGGGTCGTTGCGAGTTCAAATGGGTCGTTGCGCTAAATAAATTTTGTAAATTAGCTAATATGACAACGAATATACAAAATGTGGATTAGGTACTAACCGTTACTCAGGAAGTGTTTCACAAACATAGAGCGACTCGGAGGTCACTCGCCATTCTCTTAGAATGCATCTTGACGCTACTTTTAACTATCGACGAGTGCGCTCGCTGCTTTCTTGTATGGTGGGAGGTTCCGGATTTTAGTTCTCGAACCTCTCACGCGCGCGCCAGTGGCTGTGAAATTACACCGAACTCGGAAACAACTCGACTAATAATCCTTGATATTATAATACTATAAAAGTTTGATTGTTACTTGAATATTTATTTTAATTAATAAAGGTATTTTACTATTCATTGTACGTTTAATGAATGGATTCTCCTACTGCAAAAATAAAATTGTTACACTACCTCTGTCCTAAAAGAAAAAATATAACTAATACAAAAAAATTTTTTACAACAATACTAGCCTTTCCTATCTTCCTAACCAACTATGCAATTTTATAAATTTACTCAAATGGGGGACCTTCATTTATAATTGAGAGTGTGTTGGTAACTACGTGTACCTGACGTCCATCGGGAGACAAAATCGGGGAGTCACAATCGGTAATAATCAAAATTGGGAGGGGGTCAAATTAGAGAGTCAAACACTCCACGGGACAAAAGAATTTAAATTTACAAAATTTCTTGACTTGAGATTCCTACTTCTAATAAGGCTAATATTTCTGACCTAAAATCAAACACTTACAATTTACTTCTAATTTCAAAAAAAACTTCACTTCCAGGAGCTCATTTAGCTCTATTTACAAAAAACAGGAATGCTTCCTCATCAGAACAGCATTACCATTCAAAATATCATCACTATAAGGTGAGAATCAAAAGAAATACCCTACTAATAGGTCTAAATTTAAGCATCATCACAAGGTGATAACCAAAACAAAAGTGACCTAATCAAAAGGTTACTTATCAAATTCAAATACAAAGTATTATCACTTTATTACAAAGAGATAATCAAAACAAAGGTAACCTGACCATACGGTTACTTCAAATACAAAATATTATCGCTTTATTACAAAGAGATAATCAAAACAAAGGTAACCTGACCATACGGTTACTTAACAAATTCAAATACAAAATATTATCACTTTATTACAAAGAGATAATCAAAACAAAGGTAACCTAACCATCAGGTTACTCATCAAATTTCAAACCCAAAATAACCCAGTTAGGGTTGTAGAATCCTACACCCTACTGATCATCCTATCACTAATTGCTAACGAACAACTGATCTCATTAGTGATGGACCAAACGGTGAAAATCACCAAGTCAACTTTGACCTTATCAAATCTAAGAACTTCTAACGGTCAAAAGGAACAAGGAAAGAACAATTCATTCTCTCCACCTTGACATGTAGAAATCAGGACCAATAGTTAAATAGCCCACCTACTTCTACATTGTAAGGATATCTGTCAAAGACATCCTCCAAACACATCTCCGAGCAACTCGCGAGCAAAACGACCAGCGTGCACCAAGGCACACCTCAACTTACAAAACTTACAAAATCTCAAACCACTTATTTCACTCCCAAACAAAATACTCAATATTAGTGGACCGACACTAGATCAAGAATTGGAACAAAACAAAACAGACCACTACGTCATTACTTAATATCAAAGAGATGACCGGACCGGAATTAATCGTCAAAATCATCATTTTCATTTGGATCTGATACTCCAATTGGTTTCAAGTCCTTTATGTGCCATTTCCTGCTCTTGTTCCATCTTCGTTTTCTAACTCATATACTAAACTGGAATGTTTTTTCCGAATTTTACTCATAACGAACTTAGGAGCTAACTTAGCGGAAAATTTATCACTAGCACTCGAGAGGACCTTATTAGTTCTCCAAACATACTCTCCGACTCGGAATGAAATGTCTCTTCTCCGAAGATTGTAGCGTTTACACGAACGTTGATAAGCTACATGCAAATTTTCACGGACACTTCCAAAAATATCAAACAAAAGTTGACGATCCAAAACATAAGAAGGTCTACTACTGGAGACGACATCAACATCCTCACCAGGTATAAAATTATCCTTATAAGCTTTTCCACTTAAAGGTACCTGACGACCAAAACTAAAAATTTGGTGAATAGTTGGTGGACTCATGTTTTGCTGAGTTGATCGCGTATTGGATCTTTGATATCTCAACATCCCACGTATCATGTTCTTCTACGTATGTACGGATTGCTGTACCAACTGTCTTATTGATTCTTTCCACAAAATTGCATTGGGGAGCATAAACAGCGTTATACCAAATTTTTGAATTTCGTACCTTGCACACAAAGCTTTAAAAATACGTCCAACTAATTGTGGACCATTATCACAAATAACAAATTGTGGTACTCCGTAGACAAGAAATACCTTTTCTTCCAAAAACTTCTCGATCAAATGTGCGGTAGCACTACGTAAAGGTTGCAAAATCGAATACTTCGAGAACCAATCACCAACAACTAAGAGCCATTTATGTCCGCGTTTGGAACGAGGAAACGGACCCATCAAATCTAATGCAATGGTTTGGAATGGTAGTCCAACTTCTTTCTCCTTTCCCATCATTCCAAGGGGACCTCTATTGGGTGGTTTTTGAGCACCACAAATCAAACATTTCCTACAAAATTTACGTACGTCAAAGATCATCTTTGGCCAATAATACAATTCTTGGACTCGAGACAAAGTTTTAAGGAACCAAAATGTCCTGCTGAAGGGGGTCATGACATGATTTAATGACATCTACGCGCTGAGACTTTGGCACCAAATATTTCCACTCTACAACATTCGCCGAATGCGGTAATAAGGAAGGTATAAACTTATAAATAAACCCATCTTCTACTTTCCATTGTGGGTAGCTTTTCGGTGACAACAAAATTTTCTTTCTCAAAGACTCATACCACAAGTCTACTGCATCAAGTTTAATCTCTACTAAGTTAACTTCTGGATTTTCTAAAGGAACACCACGACTAAGACAATCTGGAACTATATTGAACTTTCCTTTTCTATGCACCAAATCAAATGAGTGTTGCCTTAATCGAACTGACCATCTGGCGAGTTTTCCAGTTGGATTCTGAAGATTACTCAACCAAAGTAACGAAAATGATCGGTGACAACGGTGAATCGAACTCCTTCTACCCACGGACGAAATTTCTCAATTGCAAAAATAACCGCTAAACACTCTCTTTCAGTGGTGGAATAATTGCGCTCAGTACGGCTCAGGGTTTTGCTTGCGTACGAAATTACACGCTCTTCTCCGTTTACATTCTGAATCAACACAGCTCCTAACCCAGTGTTGCTTGCGTCACACTCAACGATAAAGGTGCCGAGTAGTCTGGCTGCGAAAGAAGAGGTGCAGAAACTAATGCTTGCTTGATTAGCACAAATGAATTTTCTGCTTCCGCACTCCAGTTTACAGTTTGACCTTTTTCTTACTTTTAATGAGGTCATTAATAGGCGAAACTAAAGACGAAAAATTCTTTATAAAGCGCCTGTACCAGCTGCACATTCCTATAAACCTTTAATTTCCGTTGTGGTTTTCGGACGGGGAAAGTTAACCATCGCCGACACCTTATCGGGATCTGTACGAAGTGAGTTCGAACCTACTATATAACCCAAAAATTTAAGTGTTTTTAAAAATTCACATTTACTTATATTTATGGTAAGGTTAGCTTCTTTAAACGTTGCTTAACCTCTACTAATAACTTTAGATGATCTTCAAAAGATGACGAACATAATATTATGTCGTCCAAATAGCAAAATACATGGGGTTCAAAACGTGGACCAAAAATTGCATCTACTAAACGCTGTTGCGTCTGCGCAGCATTCTTCAACCCAAATGGCATGCATGTAAATCTATATTGTCCTCGTGAGATAACACTGAAGGCAGTCTTATCCTTAGACGATTCACTAAGAGGATTTGCCAAAACGATTTTCTCAAATCCAGAGACGAAATGTAGTTCGCACCTCTCAACATATTGAGAATTCTATCTACGTTCGCAAGGGAATACGAAT
Source organism: Platerodrilus igneus (assembly GCA_036346225.1). Lineage (NCBI taxonomy): Eukaryota > Metazoa > Arthropoda > Insecta > Coleoptera > Lycidae > Platerodrilus > Platerodrilus igneus. The sequence goes on from JARFIW010001617.1 coordinate 2,918,993, forward strand.
CATGAACAGTTAAGTCGTTCAGGGTTCTACCATCAAAACAGAAGCGATATTCTCCATCTGCCTTCTTAACCAACAAAACTGGAGAGGACCACGGACTAGTACACGGTTCTATAACTTTAAGTCTAAGCATGTCGTCCAATTCCTCATTCAATATCTTACCCATATATGGTGACATGACATATGGTTTCTTGTGGAAGGGTTTGGCATTGCCTGTGTCTATGTCCAATTCGATTAGGTGAGTTCGTCCTAATCTATCGTCGCTGCTAATCTCACTAAATGAATTTATTAACTCTTGTGCTTGCGCACTTTGAGCATCTGAGAGGTCATGTAAACCACATAAAGAATCTTCAGTGTTCAAAGGGATGGAAGACGGACCTATATACCCTATGTCGTTCCCAACATTGCTTTGGATAAACCAATTATTACTTCTAAAGTCAGCAACTACACCAAATAATTTTGCAAAGTCACTACCGAAAATAAATGTATGCGGTAGGGACGGAACCACTAATGCATTAAGGATGCGGCAATCATTACCTATACAAATTGGCAAATCTACTGAGCCTACAACAGACTTTATTGAACCATCAGCTGTAGTGATACCTGTTTTGCTGAACTAAAATTTTCAAGTCTAATTCTCTAACAATTGAAAGTGCTAAGGATCCTACTACTGAGGTAGTGCATCCCGAATCCAGAAGACCGGTAATGTCTCTATCTATTAATTTCACCATAATGTAGGGTCGATTATCACACTGCTTCTCAATGAACAGAGTATTATTCTTAGGCTTCGAAGAGTCCTGACAAAATTTTTAACAACTGTAAGCCATCTCGACCACTCGTCTTTACTAAAGTATTTTTCTTGTTTACAAATCATAACTGTAGCCTTATGACGCGGAACAGGATACCGACCACTATGTATCTGCCGCCTTACTGGTTTTTTGAACAATGTGGACATGACGTTGCCTTAACGCCTTTTCGACCACATCCAAAACAAAAAATTTTTTTTGTTGCTCTACAATCTCTAAACCAATGTCCACTACGGGAGCAATTCCAACAAACAAAATGATTCCTCTTATCGGGACTAAAGGAATTACAAACCGAGGACTCTAAAGAGCTCTTATCCGCTACTGTTACTTGAGGATTGACTAATTTATTCTGAAACACCCTACTCTTAACAGCATAAACTTTCTCATTCAACCCAGGATGTTTGTTCTCATATGGATGCTTAGAGGGTTGCAAATCTTATTAGGTTTATTAGAAGACGCCAAAACCGAGTTTAGTTTCATCAAAGAAGCTTCTTCTAACCTTTACACAAATTTACTAGGGTCGACAAATCTTGAATGTCCGACAATGCAAGTGCCGAAATATATTCAGGAACCAAATTTCTTCTAATCATTTTAACTTTAGTAACTTCTGCTGGCTCGTTGGTCAGTCTACTAAAGAGGGTTTGCATATGCGCGACAAATAAAATAATCCTTTCGTCTTTACCTTGACGACGATTTCTGATCTTTTCCCAAATGTCATCATCCGAAGAACCAGGTAGAAAATCTTCCTTAAACGTTCTAACAAGGAGTTCCAGTCTCGCAAAGAATTTTCACTGTTCTAAACCAAACCAAAGCGTCACCCACAAAAGTTCACATGCTGATCCAAATAAGTCAGCTTCGGATACCTTACGAGATTGTGCTAAATCACTAACTCTATCTAAAATGAATGTAGTTGTTTGGGGTCACCTGAGAATTTTACAGGCCATGAACCTATAGGTACTGAAGGTGTTACATACGAAGTCGAATGGATAGGTGCACTAACTAAAGGAGATACTACAACGGACCGATCTAAATAGGTGGACTCTGTACTTTTATTGATTTTATCGTACAACTCAGCTTCAAGAGTTAATATCGTTGCTACGGTCTCATTTCTAAACTTAATTGCTTCATCGGGATTTATTGAAGGATTTTCATACGCTTAGCTCGTCCCGAAAGGTGGTTTATCCTTGAACAAGCTCTTCTACAAATTGAGTCTGATGAGTCGCTCTCAAACTCGGACACAATATTACGAACTGACTCGACTGAAACTGAAATTTCTTTACTTTCCGTTGCAAAATCTACTTCATAACACGAAAGGTCAACCAAACAACCAGGCTTATCTATTTCTTTAGCTAACAATCTACCTAAAATTTTCCGTTTCTCCAACACTGGCCTCTCACTTACCACTCCTCTGATTCTTAGTTCATACTCCAATTCTTCTTTAAGTAGACAAACAATTTGGAATTTTTCCGACATGGTTACTACAACCTAATGGAATCAAACCGATAAATCTAACTAATCCGAATCTTACAAAAGCTATCAAAACAAATTCGTACTACTAAAGGTAAAAATCAAAAATGTTTTTGGTAAAATTATTTTGCCAAAACAATATCAAAAAATTTAAGGGTCAAAACAGAACTAAAGTCAAAAGTAAATTTGACCAAATTAACGAATTGAGTGTATGGGGATTACCGTTACAACCAATCTTTTATCAAAAGCAAACAAACAAATCTAAGTGTCAAATAAACCTTAAGCAAACAAATTTCGAGCAAAATAATTTTTGGACAAATGGACTTCAAAGGAAAATAAATTTTGAGCTAACAAACTTCGAATCAAATTAAATTTAGAACAAATAAATTTCGAAGCAAATTAATTTCTAACAAACAAATTTAAGGCAAATCAAATTATGAACAAACAACCCTCGAGCTAAATTAAATTATGAACGAACGAATTTCAACAAATTACTCGTTGAACAAACAAATTTCGAGCCCCAAATAAATTTTGATCAAACAAATTTCGAAGCCCCAAGCGTTGGGCGCTAGTGAAACGTATTATATTTTCTTGATCGCTAACCCCAAACGGTCACATTCTTTCCTAAATTGAGCTTAACTAATGCTCTCTTCTTAATACATACATCTGACTCTAGAAGTTGGGGTCAGCAAAACAAAGTCTTCCGACGTAACTAGGGGTCTATTTCTTGGGTAGAGCTATGAGCAATGGGGGTAAGTCGAAATCTATGGAGGGTTACACTTAACAAAAACAAACAGGCGCCACCAAGTCCAAATTGATTTATTTTAGGGGCATAGCTATTTTTTAAGGGCGGACTTGGAGACCCAAAAAGAGATCGCCTTCGTTGATACACAAACTTGTCTTAACAGAATAAGACGCTGTTCCTGTAAGAAAGAATAATAATTAAGTCACATAAAAATGGGAACACTATTTGCGTCCCTCAAGTATACCTAAAAGTATAGAGAATATTTTCTGCATAATGGGATCATAAAATTTTAGTTCTTATTGCTTTTTGTTTACCAAGTCTGATCAGACTAGATCAGAATAAAAACTTTAAATGAAGAATATTAATTTACTAATAAGAATTTTCTTGGTTTCAGTAAATAAAGTATCATTGTAATTAAATAAAATAAAATTTGAAGTACTTGCAAAACTGGTAGTAAAGGTTATCAACTAATCCTTACTCAAATATTTTATAATTCTATGTAACTAAAAATGCTAGAGTTTCTTTATAACCCAATCAGATCTGTGTGAGTCATTTACAAATGAATATACGAAATTTTCTCTTTAGGTTAACAAACTTAAATTTAGTTTGAAGTCAAAATAATCACCAAGATATTCTCTAATGTTATCAATAGTGGTTGTACTAAAATGCTAAACATGTGTTAGCCATTGGGCAATTGTTGACAATAGTGAACAAACAAACAGGTGATGTAATAGCAGCTGTTAAATTACGTTGAAGCCACGTGTGATCACGTATTTACGAAGCTAAGTGAAAGCAAATTTAATACTGGGGAAAACCAGCTTATTTACAGGTAAACTGAATAACAATTTTGTACGTCTAACAAACAAAATGAAATAATGTACTTTCAGAAGGAAAGTACTCAGGAAATCTTAATTCTATTACGAACCCAAGAGCAGCAGTTGTCCCTTGATGTAATGGAAATTACCTCGCAGCGCGTGAACAGCAACTAATTATACTTGCTTTCCATGCTTTAACACAGGTGTAGGAGCAAAGCGGGTTCCTTACTTGGATCACGGCAGCATTACTTTGTAACGTAATCTTCCGTTGTCTAAATTTATTTACTAAAATAATTTTTCATTGCGTAGCCAACAAATTAAGCTTTCTAAATTGTAACTTCAAAGGGATCATGTTGTCTCAAATTTTACAGTTGCGATTTTCGACGTGGTGTGCGATATATACGTTATCCATGCAGTTTTCTAATTTCTCGTTGGGATTTCAAATGTGTCGTTGCGAGTTCAAATGGGTCGTTGCGAGTTCAAATGGGTCGTTGCGCTAAATAAATTTTGTAAATTAGCTAATATGACAACGAATATACAAAATGTGGATTAGGTACTAACCGTTACTCAGGAAGTGTTTCACAAACATAGAGCGACTCGGAGGTCACTCGCCATTCTCTTAGAATGCATCTTGACGCTACTTTTAACTATCGACGAGTGCGCTCGCTGCTTTCTTGTATGGTGGGAGGTTCCGGATTTTAGTTCTCGAACCTCTCACGCGCGCCAGTGGCTGTGAAATTACACCGAACTCGGAAACAACTCGACTAATAATCCTTGATATTATAATACTATAAAAGTTTGATTGTTACTTGAATATTTATTTTAATTAATAAAGGTATTTTACTATTCATTGTACGTTTAATGAATGGATTCTCCTACTGCAAAAATAAAATTGTTACAGTCTTACCATTTTTCATACCCTTTAAGGATAATTCAAACTTATCTCAAGGTATTGGATATTCCAAGTCATCCTTTTCAATGTCTGATTCCTGTTCTAATGCTGTTGGTTCCTCTCCCGCATATACATTTTCTATATATTTTTGCCATCTGACCACTTTCTCTACATTTACTATAATGACGTTTCTTTCCGCGTCTCTTATATTTTTGCTATACGGTTTTATATCCCTAAAATTTATTGTAATTAATTTGTGTGTTTCGCCTGTCTTTCCTATTTCCACCTTAGTTTGTATCTCTTTGCACTTTTCAAGAATCCATTGCTCTTTAGTTTTCCTGCATTAGCGAATAATTTCCCATTTTATGGCTTTGTACCTCTGTTTTTCTGTTTCGTCAGATCTATTTTTGTATTTTCGTCGTTCTTCTATTAAGTTTAGGATATCCTTTGTTATCCATGGTTTCTTATTTTCTTTTTGTGTATACCCCAGAATATCTCTGGCAACCATATCTAAGCATGCATTTAATGTTATTCCATTCTGTTTTTACTTCCTTAGTATCAGAAATTTTTCCGATATCTTTCAGCAATTCATTGTTTTTTTTCACATCTTTCGTAGATATCTTTATCTTTTAGGTACTCAAAGTCAAAGTCCACATTTCAGTACCTTTTTTCAAATTTTTAAATTTAAGAGCGGCTTTCATAATTACGATGTTATGGTCAGTGTCTATATCTGCTTCTGGGTAGCTTCTACAGTCTTTTACTTGATTCCTAAGCTATTGTCGAACAAGATTGTAATCTATTGGATATCTTTCTATATCTCCTGGCATCTTCCACGTGAATCGCCTTCTATAGTCAATTCGCTTTAACTTTAGGATCACAACTGTATAAAATATTACATTGCCAATGTTAGCTTAAGTTGTAATATATCTTAGGAAAGATATAGAAATATTTCCATTGGCAAGACGAATTGGTGGCAACACCGTACAGAACTGCCAACCTTGATTGTGTTAAATGACAGTATCCCTCAAGCGCAAATCTAGCTAATTATTTGCATACAGTTGCCATCACTTTATTACTATATTTGATGTCATCCTAAAGTTATATCAAATGGACTATAGCATGATGTTGAAATAATGTGTTTGTGATGATTAAATTGTTCTTGGCGCAGAATTCTATCTGCATATTTCCTCTGTCGTTTCTCGTTCCTAAACCAAATATACCTACTACCGCTCCCTCCCCACCCTCACCTACTAATCTATTAAAATCCGCCTATAATTATTAAATTTTCAAGTCCCTCTACGTATCTTAGTACACTTTCGATATCTGTGTAGATCGCTTCTACCTGTTGCTAGAGGTGGGCATTTTTACTTGTATTATTACTGTATTTACCGGTTTATATTCTAATCTAACCATGAGTATTCTTTCGTTCTTTGGTAAGTAGTTTTCTACAGTGTCTTTTTTTGCATAACTATCCCTCACACCCAAATTTCCTTCCTCTCATTTTGTATGAATTGCCCTAAAGTCTCCACTCCAAAACTCCTCCTCTTCTGGGCACTGAACTTTGCTGATCTCCCCTATGTTTAATGTTAACCTATTCATTTCAATTTTCAAATTCTCTGGCTTACCTACTTGCTTCATACTTCTGACATTCTATGCTCAGACTCTCAAAATGTTCCAGAATTTTTCTAAGCTTTTCGATCGCATCCTCCGAAGCAATCCCCTCCCGGAGATCCGAATTGAGGACTATTTAACTCCGGAATTTTTTACCCCAGAGGATGCTGTATGCTTAACTACAATTTAAGTACACTGTGTACTGGTGAGGTAAGGTGGTGGTTTCCTGCTGCCTTCCACATCGCAGTGGTGTGTCTTAGAATGTCATACCGACCCCTATGGTTTCCGTCACTTTAAGTACCAAAAAAGTTGCTGCCCTTTTTCGGGGACTTGTGTTAGTCTGGTTCCTCACTAAAGACCCTACTAATTTGCTCTAACCAATGGTTTGGCTCTTTAGATCACTAGAACGCACAAACCTTTCCACCCGTTCCAGTAATCTAGAATTTCTTAGAGGTGCAGGTCCATTCGGAACGGATGATTGAATTACGATATCTATAATTAACCGTTGTTATTGCTAAATGAGTATGAAACTGCTTCAGTAAAAACCGAAAATTTCTATATACTTCTTAGTTACTGTTACAGTGCCCACAACTGTTCAGTCTCAGAACATTTTGTGGGCCGAATGCTAGATGTCCATGTGACGATAAGAACAACCGGAGGCATTCTTCTGATTCTCATATTGTTGGAAGTAACAATCGTCACTCATAATACCAGGTGCGCTTCAATTTGAGTTATAGTTGCATACCAAAATTTGGCCCCGGTCTTTTGAAATAATATCTCCAGCATGTTTCGTACTATCCTCCAATCCAATCTATTGAGCCCACAACGAATCTTGGGCATGACCAACATTTCTTGTCCCCAAACTCTATATTTGGTCTTTGAAATCCGGTAATATTCTGTATATGTCCTGGTAACTGAGTTTACCATAGAGCCATTACTTTGTCACTGGGTAGAAAATGCCACGATACCACCTTTAAGGTTTAAGGTTATGCTCACATTTTATTTTTGGCAGTGAACAATGGCTACAATCTTCAGAACAAGGCCGTCTGGACAACGCATCTGCATTACAGTGACTTGAACCCGCTAGATATTTAGCGTCAAAATCGTACTGAGGTAGGCTTTTTATGCATCTCATGACCTGTCTTCTCAGGCTCTTAAACTGCAGTAACCCCTTCAGCTTTGCGTGGTCTATTCTCAGGTAGAACTTTTGGCAATGCAAGTATTTAAAAATGTACTGTTCCAATTTCACTACAGCCAGCAGTTGTTTCCCCGTAACTCAGTAGTTTATTTCTGGTTTCGAGAGCACCTTCCTAAAATAACCAATAATTTTTTTGTCCGTCCTGTATCTGGGACATCAAACTTCTAACGGCAACATTACTTGGATCCATGTCTACTATTAATTTGTTTTTCGATCGAGGGTAACCTAAGATCGGAACCTCCGTCAGTATATGTCTTAGCTGCCGGAACGCATTTTAACAACCTTCGTCCCATATTAGTCACGGTTCTCTGCTAATTTACAATATTCGCATATCCACAAACAAATCTTTTATAATATGTGCGTAATACCAAAAAACTGAGTAGCGGGTGTATGTTTTTGGTAGGGCATCTCAGCTGTTGTGTTAGTGGCCAGATATCTCCGGTATAGATTTTGTGCTTAACTACCGCGTATTTTTCCAATTGACTGCAGTCTATCGCAAACACATTTGAGTATACACAATCAGGTTTTTACGTTCAGCCAGCTTTTATTGTTCGATATTCTGGCATGGTTTTATTAACTGGACCAATAACTTCAAGGCGCACTTGTTGGTGGACGGGAATTACCGAGAGCACCACCCTATTGTGGTATTTTTTTGAATGAAACGTCATGGTTATTGGCGATTAGGATTTTTACAGATACATCTTTATCAACGCTTTTTCCACGAACACGCTCTTTTTAAGAGTTTCAACACAGACTTTCTTGATAGCACGCATAGAACCCTTCCAAAATGCACCATTCAATTGCCCCATTACCACACTTTCTCTTCTTTTCGGTAGAAGAACGTCGTCTGTCAAACAAACCCGCACAGATTCCTTGTTTGCTTCTCAAACGACATCTCTGTTTCTTACCTTCGTGACATCTTCTTTCATATCTAAACTAAAACCGTACTTTTTCAGGATATCCATTCCCAATATTGCTTCTTTCGTGATATCCACTATTATCACTCGATGGTCGGAAATTTTGCTACCAATTCCGATCTTTACTTTTAAAATTACGTGCGTGCGAATGTCTTTGAAGGCCACTGTACGAGGACGCGTAGAAATAGGCGTCACTTTGCCATGGTTGTGCACTACGACAGTATTTGCAATTGTTCTAGGGGCACCGGTGTTAACTAAAAACTTAAGAATATTATCTTTATACTGTCCATATATGTAAATACTTTTGCTCCGCATCGTCAGCCCCCTCTAGTTTTGCGGCTTCCCTTGTTATGTTTTGGGTTTCTTGTACTGCCGTTGGACCTGCTCAGATTCTCCACAGTTCCAGCATTTTGGTCCTTTTCTCTTTGGTCGCTGGTCACGACACAAAGAACCTGTTGAATCATTTCCTTCGTGCTCTCTTGTGTCTGTTCTTTCACAGAGCGTCTAACTTTTGCCACTACTACGTTGCTATTTTGCTTTGCCGCTTCAAACTTCAGGAGTTTAGGCTGGGCCAGTCGCAATGCTTGCTGGACCTCTCTGTCTCATGGCTTGTACGGCCAGCTGTTCTGAAACACTATTAGGTGCTGTTGAATAAATTAGTTTAACCAAGCGCGCAACATCTGCTTCAAACTCTTGTAAACTTTCGTTGGCGTTCTGGTAACGATTATTTACTTGAGCATGGTACACTTGATGTTGGTGAGAGTCGCCGTATCTCATTTCCAGTCTTGATGTTAAGACCCTGTAGTTTCTTTGATTATCGTCCGGTTTAGTTTGCAGAATACTCAAAGCTTCGCCCCGTGGTGCCACTATCAATGCAATTGCCTTCGCATAGTCCTTCCAACCTAGCTGTCGCGGCAGTCTCAAGTTGTTTGAAATACGTCGCCCAAGACGACTTTCCATCAAAGGTAGGTGGTTTTACTTTGAACTTTGATGACGACAGTCTGAATTCCTCGGTACTTTTATTTTATGAGGCGTGCTGTTGCATCGCCGGGGTTGGTGCATGTACTGTCGGAGAATTAATCCGGATTCCATCTCCAGAACCTTTTTTCCGTTTTTTAACAATTTTTCTGAAAATCTCGATTCCAGCTCATGTGAGTTCTCTAATAAATAATCTGAAAGCTTTGTTTCTAATTTCCGAAAAATTTGGCTTCCAGTATTTGTAGGTTCTCTGAAACTTAAGCCTCCGGTTTTTCTGCAAATTTAGCATTTTCTTTTATAAACTAGCCTTCAAGTTGTTCTACGGCTTTCGCATTTTGATTTAATTTTTCTGTATAGTTTCCTATACTTCTTCTAATTTGGCTGCGGTCTGATTTAGTTTCTCTGCATTTGGATTTAATTTCGTGCAACTTTCTTCTGTATTTGCTGCAGGATGTCAGAGTTTTGGTTGTGCTCTTCTGCGTATTCTTGTACGCCTCACATAAAGTCTTTCAAAAAGAATAAAATTTCACTATCCATTTTTAGTTGTTGACTACGAGTTAGTTACGTTTAAAAAGAAATAATTTAAATGTCTTATACTACTATTCAGCGCTGACACCAATGTAACAAATTTTTCTTTTTGTCCTTTGCCTTTATTTCCAATAAATATGAGTCTAATAATTATACGTCACTAATACAATTATTTACAGAGTCTTGTTTACATTAGCATTTGCTTAATCAATATTTTTAGCTACTACTTTATTCTTTTACATATAACAAATTAAACACTATTGCTGCACTAATATTCCTGGTAATTTATTTATCTAAGATATTTATATCACGCAGGCGAATTTATATTTACATTATTTTATGTACATCAAACGTTTACTAGGACGGAATTCAAACTAATATTAATCAATCACAACGGCGTTGGCTCTTACATACAATAATGTTTTGTTCAGAAACAATACAGAGTAATATAGAATGTGAGTCATCAAACTTTTAAGAACAACCCTATTGTATTACAATAATAATCACCATTCTTATCGCTAGTTAAATACTGTTTTAGTAAAATCCGAGTAAGCGTAATTTCCAGAGTGCTCTACATACTTGTTAATACTGGTACAATATTTTAACGCGAAAAGTACACGTTTGTGCACCTACAATGCTCAACAAACGATTTCTGTTAAAAATTGTTTTGGTGAGGGGCTGCAGTTTCCATAGTCTCCTCTCTCGTGCATTAATTTCGCCACATCTCATTATAGCGATAGTCATAAACGTCCTACCCGGTGCGTATTTGTCCATCAACGATGCAGGAATGATTGGGATGGATTTTTAGTGTGGCGACTGTGAAATGCGACGTTTGCTATTAAATTTATAAATATTTGCTATTTATTTTAATTTTTTTCTTAGAATTTTAACACAGTAAGGTAAATGCACTGGTAGTTGACACTATAGTGGAAAAAAAATTATTTTTTGTTCTTTTCATAAATCAGAAATTGTAGTTTTTAAAAATGTATTTTATATTGGTGTGGCCCAATGCTTTAGAAACTCGATAGCATAAAATGTATAGCCAAAATTACAAAAACCACATGATTTATTAAATTTACAAAAATTGTAAAATATTTGTCAGTAGTTGACACTCAAAAAATAAAAAACTTTAGTAGTTGACATGTGGAAGTATTGGTAATTGACATTAAAATAAAAAAACATTATTTTGCTAAGTTTGAAATTCAAAAATGTATTTTATAAAAAAATATAAATTCTTCTAGAAATATAAACATGAAGAACTTACAAAACTTAAAACATATAGCATGATCTACTAAAACTAAACTAGCCATCTACCTCAATTGATTCAGGAAAATGATATTTCACCCTCTTTCCGGAAATAATTATTTTTGGTTGTGGGAGTTTCTTTATTACCTGATCATATTTGATAACACTGATATCTGTATCATTTGTTTTGAAGAGAGTTTTCCTTTCATCACAATAGTTCATGACAACAACTTCAGCTTCAGAATTTTCTAATGTTTTTTGTATAATGCAAGCATATTTGTTCTTTTTTTTGCCAGGGAATTTGACAAGTATGTAGTCACCTTCTTTATAAACAGTGCAAGCGGCATCTTCTAAATCACTTTCGAATTCTTCTGAAAATACATCATCAAGACTGTTTCCAGATTCAATCCATGATTCATTGTCACTACCTGATGAATAGACATTTTTGTTACTTAATGCTTTACGTTTCGTTCTTATCAATTTCTGATTTTTCTCTTATTGCTTTTGTTTTTTTAGGATATCATTTTCTTCCTTCTTCTTTCGTTTTTCTTCAGCTTTTTTCTGTTTTTCTTGCAATAGTTTAATTTTTTTATTTTCTTTGTTTTCGTAATAGATTTGCCAATCTTTTGACGTAGCAACTGCTGGTACTTTCTCAAACTTTTTTTTTACGGATTATGGTTTGTCCTGGCCAAAAAAGCACTCGTTTAAAAGGAGAAGGTATATTTTCTACTGAAGAAGAACATGTGGGTTTTACAACTGGTGAGAAATTGAGCTGCTGCATGCTTGTTCCAGGTTCATCAATATTCGTTATAACTTGTCCATCTTGGGAATCTTTTTTTCTTGGAGTTTTGTTTTCTTTTAAAACAGTTTCCTTAATGTCAGATTGTAGCATCGTATCGTCCAATATTTTGAGAATATTTTTCTCCAATATTATGTTTTGTTCAATATTTAATTCATTTGTGTGCGATAGTAATCCATGGTTTTCATCTGAATTATCATCATAAGCATCCTTACAAAGTTCATTATTACTATGTTCATTGTTAATACTGCCAGTGTCTCCAGCAGTTAAGTTATCAGATTGTTCTTCTGCATTTTACAAAGTTTTCTTTGAATTAAATTTTTTTCTTTTTCCAGAGTATCGCATTTTTTGCAAATATCTTTATAAAAATGAAAAAAGGATAAGTCTTGGATGTCGCCATTCCAATGTAAGTTTGTTTTGAATAACATGAGTTTGTTTGGTTCGATGTACTTTTCCAAGAAGTACACCCCATTTTTCATTTCATGAAGTTTGTGTTTTTTTTCGAAATATCTTCTTTCTCATTGGGAAAGGTAATAGCCTCAACAGTCCATGGAACTAAGCCACATTTACGGAACCCATTTTGTAAAATTGATGGTATAACTTTTTCATTAAGTACTTTTTTTAAAAGGGGACAAAAGTGAATTTTCCTTAAAATAAGAGAATTGTAATTATGAATGCGCCGCGCCACTGGTGTACTGCTTCTTTCCAGCTCCATTTTAGTGAACGAAAAACATCTACATCCATGGGTTGCATCAAGTGTGTAGCATTTAGATATAGGGCCACCAAAATAATATTATTATCTACACAAAATTTACTGGTATGCATCGTGAGGTGTGATGAATGACCATCTATGAAGAGAATTACAGGTTGTGGAATTAATTTTTCTGTCAGCCATTTGTCAAAAATATTTGTAATAAACTCGTAAAATGTCTCCCCTGTCATCCACCCACTTTCTGACTTTCCAATGCCCCATTCTTCAGGCACACTAAGTGCGAGTTCTTTAGGAATTCTTTCATACTTAAATACCACCATTGGTGGTGCCAAATTACCAGCAGCATTTCCTGTTATGAGGACTGTAAGGCATTCTTTATCGTCAGGCTTTATTTGTTGATAAACTGTTTTATCGCCCTTCTTTGTCAGTACCTTATTTCCTTTTGGATTAAGAAAAAATGCAGACTCATCAGCATTGAAAACTCTACTTGGCTCTTTTAAAACTTCTTCTAAATTGTTCTTTTGTAAATAACTAAATACTTCTTGGAACCATTTCTCAATGTGTTCTTTTTTCACTGCCGATCTTGTTGAAGTGCGATTTTGTGCAACCCTAATGCTTACTTCAGGGTTTCTTTTTAAGAAGCTCGTAAGCCATATTCTTCCAGGTTTATTATCTTTAAATGGATTGTTTTGGTTTAATTCTTTCATCAGCACCTGAAACGAAACAAAGTTAAATTCAAAATATTTTTTAAAGTGCATTTTATAATATGATTTTATTTTTTAGTAAAAAGTTACTCAGAATTTCTTCAAGTACCTGTACACTACTCATAAGCTGATGATGCCGCACTGGAAAACCAGCTCTAACTACATCTGTAGTCCATTTAACAAGGAGCTTTTCTTGTTCCTCATGAAGGTATGGTTGAGGACCCATTTTTCGCTGTCTTGGAGTTTTTGCCATTAGGTTTATACAATAATGTTACCCTAGGTATGCCATATTTCTTAGCAGTTGTAGAAACCGGTTGGCCTCTTAGAACTTCCTCGATGGCTCTTTCCATATCATCTTCTGTGTATCGGAACATATATCCTTTTATAGAAGGCATGTTGAAACTAGAATTCAGGTTTTAATAGTTGACATCTCAAAAGTTTTAGTAGTTGACATGCTGTCATCCATTCTGCGCAATTTGGAAATACACATATAGATGGCAGTAGTTACTGTAGCGTTTTTAAAGTTTTTTAAAATCATTTAGGAAGCTTAATTTATTGCTTTGAAGAGAGAAGTGTCAACTACTAGTGAAGTGTCAATTACTACTGCAGTTACGTTAGTGTAATTGCAATTTTTAATTCACCAATATCGCTTATGTATCTAAGACATAATGTGTGAGCACTGTTGTCACATTAAGGATACGAGTAATTGAGTGTTAAACCGAAATTCCTAAACATTTATACATATAAGTCGATTAGTTATACAATTTATTTTACAATTTAAAATTAATTTCCAACCGCGCAGCGCACCATTACACATTACTTAAACATAATATATTGCCGAATTTAGTGCAGCAACTCTATTGTGCTACTTACAAAACGGAAATGTTTCTTAAACATAAAATATCGTATTCTGCAATTTGCTTATGTAAATTACTTATATTCCCTGTATAATTAGGCAATTAGTAAAAACTATGCGAACAAAGCAGCGGGGTCCTAAAAGAAGGTGTCAGCTTACATATTTACAAAATATAAAGCTCACTTCATTAAAATACTTCTTACATCTTGCATTAAAATTAAAATAACAACGGCAATTAATTAAGAAAGCTGATCATTTACATTTGAATTTTAAACAGATCATGATTTCACTTGGTAACAAAGGAAATCATCTACAGTTGAAAAACTCCTCCGGCTATTATTCAAAAGAACCATTCTTTGCTTATAAAACTTGAATTAAATCCTATGTTCAACGGTTGCTGGTGTTGATTTATATTTGGGTCGCTTTCGGAGTCGTTTGGATTAATGAAGGATCTAAACAAACTATAAGAAAATTACCGCCGCTTTAAATGCCAAACATGAAATTTTACTTATCAATTCTATACTTACACGCATATTTCCGAGCGGAAAACCTCTTCAAGTAGCCCTTACCCGTAGCGTAAGGGTGAAAAGACTGATGAAAGTAATTAAAGGGAGTATTTTAAGAATATTCATCCATAATTAGTCTGATGTTTGGGTAATTTGAGTATTAATTAACTGCATCAGATTAAGATAAGCTTTTTAAGCCGTTTACTTGGAAGTTTTTTGTTCTTATACTCTTCAATGGCTTCAGGCTTCGGCGTTTATGTAGGGTCTTTTTACGAAGAATAAGTAAATTACTTAAAGCATTTTGAAACAGACCCTTACAAGCTTGTTTACTGCAGGGGTTAATTCGACTTTTAAAATTTAGAAATGAAAGAGAAAAATCAAAAGAACTACGTAATTAAACACGCGAGATATCCTAGAACTGTTTATATAGAATAAGTTCAAATTATCGGAACCGAATAACGCACCCTTTTAAGTATCTTTAGAACTTATTGAACAAAATTGTACAGAGTGGGCTGCCGAGAAATTTCCATTCCTATATTTAAACAAATTACAAGAAAACGCCGACATTCAATTTTTAATTAGTGGGCGACATGCTTTTATACGGCATGGGACTGTCAAATGTCACCCCCTTTCCCAGCGCCTCATTACCTTAAATTTAGATACTGAATATATCACGAATAGCACATTTTTGAAAAGATAGTTTTTAGGAAATTCAGCATTGTAATTTAAAATAACCCCTACTTTGCTGACGTGGCTACATTTATTACTTCAACTAGTTCGGTTCTTCTATACGGCATGAGTTATGTATCCCCCAATTTATCTATATATTAAATAATAGAATCTAATAGGAACTTATTAGAAATTGTTAAAGAAATCATAAGTCAATTGTAACAATGTAGTACAAGGATTAACCAGACAGGTTATTAACAGTTTATGAGAACGGATGCAATACAATGTATTACAGACGATAGTGATACTGCAGGTGGCAAGTCACAGACGCTATTACCTAGAAAATAAGATTGTAACAATGTAACACAGTATAGAATTAAGAGTAAAGCAGACATGAGATCTGCAAGTTCCCACAGCTATGTGAGGGGGTAGGACATTATAGAAAGCCCGGAAGCTTAAGGACCCGGCAGTCAGTCAAAGTATTCAGCTTTAGCATTGCAGTTTGAAACGTTTTTTGTTTGTTATTTGTTTTGGCGCAAGTAATACTTATTGTTCCATAAATCTTCCGACACAATTAGGGGTTTATTCCTGGGTAGAGCAATGAGAAGTGGGGGGGTAAGTCGAATTCTGTTTGCAGATCAAACTTAAGCTAAATCAAATAGGCGCCACCAAGTCCTGATGTAATTACGATAATTGCATAGCATAGTTTTAAGGGCGGACGTGGAGACCCAAAGAAAAAAAAATAATCGCCTTCGCTGACAAAAACCTGTCTTAATAAAATAAGACGCAGCTCCTGTAAGAAATTGTGATAGTTAAATAAATAAAAAAGTGGAACACCATTTGTGTCCTGCAAAAATACATAAAGAAATAATAAAAAAGTATTTCCAATATAAAATTGGCATCAATTTATTACTCAGAAGGGTTTTAGCTTTATGTTATTAGATTTGATCATACTTGATCAAAATAAAAAATCTTTAATCTTGAACCAATTGTTTACTAAAAGATCTCTTTTAAAATAATATAACTTGTAACAAAAAAATTTTATCATTAACTGCCTCAATCTTAAACTTTTAACTTTCCTGTTTGTCTTTATTATTATTCATCAAGCACTTTACTTTAAAACATGAACTTGTTGTACAAATAGGATTCTAACATGGGCAGATCTTTTCAGGTAGATAACAAATTAATAGCTCCTAACAATATTAGCATTTGAGCTTTCAAGATTACGTATACTAATTTTAATGTAGATAAAGCTGATTACAAAAATAGACATGTTTAAATATATTGCACTACAGCTGTTCAAAGCATTTGCTTTTAAAATAACATCTGTCAGCTGTACAAAGTAGAAAAATATGACGTCAGTAATACCTGTTGACATTACCGACGATTCATATGGAGCAAAGCATGTTTTTTAGAACACTAAATCAAAGAACTTTCGTTTTACTACTGATAAATCCAGCTCAACAATTAGTTGAAACTTTTACAATGTACATGTATTACGCATCAAAGCAAGTTAACGTGTTCCAAGTTTTGAAACACATAAAAAAAACTTATAGCTATCTACGAACCAAAACTGCAATTGTCGCATTGTGATAAAGGAAAACGGGATCCCCGTTCTTCAAGCAACGATAACAGCGTTTGCAATTTGAAACAAATTCATCCAAATCAACTTCTATAATTCCTTCGTTCCACGTGTCGAATCATATCCTGTCGCTTAACATTCTGCAGCAGTCGTACTCTCAAAGTTGAATTACGTCACCTTCTAAAGGTTGCATCTTACATGTGTTTTTCTGTGTCCTTGTGTGTTTTTAGAAGTTGCAGCCTACTTGTCGCGCTAAATAAATTATCTCAAATTACACAAGTTCGCACAATATATACATTACCGACCGTTATTCGAAGATATCCTCACTATTTGAAATGGATTCGTAGATTGCCGGCCTCCAGCCAAGGGTACATGTTGATATTTCTATCACCTGTGGCCGACTATCTTATAACCAGCTCGAGCGGTCGCGCCGTCAGGAGGGGAACGAAACAATCAAACAGAGATGTGCTTGTAAATAGCTTTATACGACACAGATATCTGAATATAACTAGATTACTAAAGGACGATGCTGGCTTAGCGTATTACTTTTGAAGTTGAATGCAAATTATTATTATTATTAATAAAATTGTTACATTATTCTTGAAATTATATGCAAAGAATTATTATTATTAATAAAATTGTTACACTATTCTTGAAATTATATGCAAAGAATTATTATCGAAAATAAAATTGTTACAAGTTTGCTTAGGCGACTCACAATATTAGTTCAATTAATTAAGTTATTTTGATTTAAAGTAAAAATCAGTTTGTCAAAATTCCACATTAATTTCTGTATCAATTAAAATAAATTTGTTAAGTTTTGGAAGTGTTCTTTTAAAAACGCAGCTCCCAAGGCCCGAACCTTAACTCATGTAACATTAAATTTTTTAACCCAGTATTATTAAGTGTTTTACTGTATGTGAAACCACTGTTCATTTTTAAATACATCCTTACAGGTTTATATTTAGCAACATTAAATGGCGCTCTCTGTTATTGTTGCAGCTTAAAGATTCGTTTAGTGGTTATCACGAGACACTCTTGAGCTCGAGACTAGTTTGGAAGCACGTGCCGGCTGTAGTTTCGCCCACAATGAACAGCACTGCCTGATCTTAGCTTTGGTGAATCGCTTTGTGAACTTGACGATAGTGATGATTAGGTCTTTTCCAAACTAGTGATCGTTTTGTTCGTTTTAAAATGATCACAATGCACAAATTATTATAAACAAGAAATTTAAATATTTGAAAATTTAATGCTGGAAGTTTAAGAAACAAGTTTATCCATGAAACTACGTTCGATTAATTCAGTCCCTTTAATTTACTGGGTGGCGTATATTTGTACTGAACGGATTTAAAACAATGGGATTAGATGCCGTTTATGTGTCAGAGTATCTGGAAATAATATTCAACGTCTCATAATAACACTTTAATTACTTTTTAAAGAAAGATTTCAAGTATACCTTGGGTCCACTTTGTTTGTAGATACGTGTGTCGAGCACATGTATTTGTGGCGTGTTTGTTGTAACAGTTCTGGTGATCTTTAGCTTGCTGTCTACTTCAGGATAACTCGAAAATAAATAGATGAGTATTTAAGTTAAGCTTTTAAATTTTGCTTATAGATTTATAACAAATCATTACTAATTAAGCAGAATAAATTTAGTAAAACTTTTGTACCGTACAACTTTGCAAACCATTTTGTTTGAGGTTAGATGTATCCTTACGATTTATATGTATCTTGGTTAATGCTTGTATTTCATGAAAATTCCTTAAACTGTTTAAGAGTAATTTGTTGATTAACTTATAATACTGTGGGTGTCAAAACCTAATTTTGATAAGTAACTAATCGACATCTAGCTCCTTAAAGAAACCCTTTCGCTTTTAATTCGACTGTTTTTCGAATTTGGGTTCCCTAGTGACTTTTTGACATCCGTTACGACTGCGCCAGTTAAGGTTCGTGGCTTGGGAGCGGCCTTTTTAAAAAACAATTTCCAAACTTCTTAACAATTTATTTTATTACACAAAAATTAATAATGAAATTTTACAAAACTTGAATTAAAACATTCTAAGTTCGAAAATAAATATTAATTGTACTATTTTGTGAGTAGTAAGCAATTGCAATGTAAAAGCTGTTCACTTGACTAACTGTCGTCGACTGGGGTTCCCGGACTTTTTATAATATCCCTAACCCCTCACATGGCTGTGGGAACTAGCAGACCTCATGTCTGCTTATTCTTAACTCTATTCATAATTACATTGTTGTAATCTTAATTTCTAAGTAATCACAGTACCTGACGGTCTGTGACCGCCTGTGACTTGACATCTGCAGTGTCACTATCGTCTGCGATACAAAGTAGCGCTTCCGTTCCCATGAACGTTAATAAACTGTATAAATTGTCCTTGATTTACTATGTTGCACTTCACTTGGCGTATTCTTAACACTTTCTAATAATTTTCTAATTATTCTATTTTAATATGTAGACATCAATTGGGGGATACATAACTCCTCCAGACGTACATTAAAAATTAAGGGGTTTCCTTTTCTTAATTTTTAATTTAAAATTCATTTAATTTCATTTCTTAAAATTCATAGTTTCTAATGGTACACTTGTCTCTTTGTTAACCTTGGTTGCCTTAAATCTAAAACTGTTTTCTTTAATTTTCTATCTAATATACATTTTGTAAATTACATAATTGATCAATAGAATAGTCAAAATAACTAATACAATTGTCCAAACACTAATGTTATCGTAGTGCACTTTGGGGGTTTTAAGTTCGTTTAGATATTCTTTGTAATCCTCCATAAGTTTCATGCGTAAGTTTGCTAATTTCTTGGTAGACTCTGATTATTTCATTTTTCAATTTTAAATAACAATTTTCTTGGAGGGTGATTAATTTACTTCCGGTTAATGCTAAGTTGTTTTCGTCTTAATTGCAGTAGATTGTTGATATTACTTCTGTGGGAAAAATGGCTATCCATTTATTTTCTGTTACTTTTAGGATAGTTATTAAGATTATTATTATTATTTGTCATTGGTAAGTTTCTAACAGGGTTTGCGTTGAATGCTGGTCTTGGTTGATTCACGTTTTGGTGGGATCTTGGTTGAAATGCGGGTTTCGTAAAATTTGGGTTAAACGTTGGTTTTGAAAAATGCTTATATTGGTTATTAAAGTTTGCGTTATTAAAATTTGAGTTATTGTTTCGCGGTTGGTTTGTTTGTGTATTGAATGGAGTGAATTTTTGTTGAGGATTTGTTTGTCTCGCGGGTTGTATGGTTTTTATTGGAGTATAACCTTTATTCGCGTTGAGGTTATATAATCTGTTTCTGTAATACATCACGTTTTCTTCTTCGATTATCATGTTCATAGCTTCCTCTAAGTTTTGGAGATGTTCAAGTTTGATTTTGTCTGAAAGTCGTTCTGGTAGTGCGTTTAGATATGTGTCTAATGCTATTTCGTTATACATCTTTGTTTTTAAAAGTCTTATATTTTGGTCGGATTCTTCAATTTTTAGTTTTGTCAAGACTAAGTTTCTTACATCTTGCCATTTCATTCCAAATTGGTAAGGGAATTGGTTTTACATTATAAGGTTTATTAAATTGCGTACTAGGAGTTTTAGGTTACGTTGATCGCCAAAGTA
The DNA here is from genome assembly GCA_036346225.1 of Platerodrilus igneus. NCBI lineage: Eukaryota > Metazoa > Arthropoda > Insecta > Coleoptera > Lycidae > Platerodrilus > Platerodrilus igneus. The sequence goes on from JARFIW010001617.1 coordinate 2,939,653, forward strand.
TGCAATCAATACGCGTTTGAAGTCGTCCCATTGTTCTAAGTCATCTCTACTGGCAATTAATGTTAGTGCCCTTCCGGTTAGTTTGCCGATAATAAGGCGTAAGAGTAATACGTTTCTTTCGTTGTCACCGGGCTTATAGAATGTTTTTGAAAAAAATTCACACGCAGTTATATAAGTTCCTAACAGGTTCTGATCACCGTTATACGTAGGGTGGTCTCCAAATAAAGCTTCATATCTCCACTCATTTTGGTTGGGGGGATGTTCTAATAATTAATTTTTGTGTTTGACTTTGATTATTTTCCGATTTTGTAAAAATTTGGATTTATTTCGTAGTGTGTGTTGTTATGCCTTGCTTGGATTTATTAATTTTCCGTTTAAATTGTGTCGGGTTACTTGCTATTTTTAGCTTGGGTCGTTTTAGATTATTTAAAGAACTGAGTTGCTTAATTTGTATTTAATTGCACAGTGTTGTGGTTATTTTATGGGTTTTACGCTTGATACTGTCTCGGTTACGTTTATTTTTAATTTACTGATGTTAAATTTATTATAGGTTTGGTATCTGAGGTTTTGATGTGACTGAGTGATTTTGTAGTAATTTATTTCACTTCGCTTGCTTTGCGCTAATTAAAATTTTTCTACTTTTAATTATGCCGATTTAATTCTGTCTGTAGTAATTATCTCTTTGTGGGTAATTTATGTGTCTACGATGCTTTTCGTCTCGTGAACTTAAGTGTTAATTATAAAGTTTGCGAGGTGTCGTCTTTTGCGTTATTCAAAGTTGCATACAATGATCTTGTTTTGATTACAATGTTTTAAACTACTGTAGGATGTTGCCAGTTAATTGGTTGCGTCAGTGTCTCTGTTGCAAGGTTATTTTTAAATCTACTGTAGGTGTAATTCAGTCTCTGTGATAATTTTAATGTGCAAATGCAATTATATTTTATTTGATCTTTCTGAAAGCTTTTGTTTCAATAGATTGCGTTTTTCTTTAATTTATTGTCTCTTCTTGGAATATTTATTCGTACAATGTTGCGTTTGGAATGAATGACCTTTATATCTTATTAATTGCTGCAGTGTTTTAATTATAGTTCTCAAGTCTGAATAAGGTTGCAATATGCGTTTTTCAATATCGTAATTATTTATAGGTTTCTTGATTTCGTTTTATAATTAAATGTAATTTTTCGTATTTAAGATGATGTTTTATAAAAGTTTCCATTCGTAATTAATGGTGCTTGTTTTAATTAATAATGGTCGACTTTTATCCTGGTAGATTGAAGAGTTCTCGTATGGTTTTATTTAGATTTGCGATGTTTTGAATAGTGTGTAGAGTTTAGGATGTTCTTGGATGGTATTGTTCCGTAGTTATAATTAGATATATTCGTTTCCCATTATAACCGTTTTATAGCGTTCCGTGAATGATTTGTTCGAAGATGAGATTTCGCGTTTGGATTCGCGCTTTGTTAATTTTCGTAATAAGGATGTAGGTTAATAATAGATTGTAAGTTGTGTCTATTATTTTACGGAATACGATGAGTTTGCGTCTGGGTAGTTTGTTTGAATATTTTTTTGCGTTATATACAAGGATTTCGGTTTTAAATTCGTGATTTATTTTTGTTTTTATTTTTGGGGTATTGCGCCAGTTAATACCGTGTTGTTGAATTAGAAATTTGTTTTTGTTTTGTTTCTAAAAATTCTTGCGCCAGTTAATTTTGTAAATATGGTCTCAAGTGCGCTTGAAATGCGACTTTTGTTTTTCTCAAGTTTTTATATGTCTCTTTTATACAAAGAATAAATTTTTTCAAAAATGGCTTAAAGATAATCCTTTGCAATAGCTAAGTGGATTATTTTCATCAAGTTGCATAAAATAATGGTATCAATAATCAATATACATATATAAATCATAAACTAGCAAATATCAAATATGTTTGTAAAATAAAATAAAAGTTCAATTGGTTTCAAGAAAATGAACTTACACTAGTTGTTTTGTTGGTTTCATGGAGTCCTTCTCCACGTCGGTTTTTGGATTTGATCTATTTTCGTATCGCTTCTAAATTTTCTTTTGTTGAATTTGAACGATTTTGTTTCGCCTTTAACTTCTGTTTGTTTGCTGGGTTTGAACGATTCTTGTTTCGCCTCCAACTTCTGTTTGGTTCTGTCAAATTTGGAATTGAAATTCCAGACCACCAGTTTTTCAAATTTGGGTTCCCTAGTGACCTTTTGACATCCGTTACGACTGCGCCAGTTAAGGTTCGTGGCTTGAGAGCAGTCTTTTTAAAAAACCATTTCCAAACTTCTTAACAATTTATTTTATTACACAGAAATTAATGATGAAATTTTACAAAGCTTAAATTACAATATTCTAAGTCCGAAAATAAATATTAATTGTACTATTTTGTGAGTAGTAAGCAACTGTAATGTAAAAGCTGTTCACTTGACTAACTGTCGTCGACTGAGGCTCCCGGGCTTTTTATAATATCCATACCCCCTCACATGGCTGTGAAAACTTGCAGACCTCATGTCTGCTTATTCTTAACTCTATTCATAATTACATTGTTGTAATCTTAATTTCTAAGTAATCACAGTACCTGACGGTCTGTGACCGCCTGTGACTTGACATCTGCAGTGTCACTATCGTCTGCGATACAAAGTAGCGCTTCCGTTCCCATGAACGTTAATAAACAGTATAATATGTCCTTGATTTACTTTGTTGCACTTCACTTGGCGTATTCTTAACATTTCTAATAATTTTCTAATTATTCTATTTTAATATGTATACATCAATTGGGGGATACATAACTCGCGTGTGGAAGGGTGTGGAAGGGAGTGTTCTCAAGCTTTTGACGGACTAGTTTAGGTTAGTAGCAATGGATCGTTTCACAGGACCGCAGCACGCATTTTGCGTGCGAGCGTTTTATAAAAACAACAATTCTTACACTATTGTTCGACATCTCTACAGAACAAATTGTAATTTGACATCAATAAGAAATGTGCCAAGTGCGAATTTAATCAAGCATTGTGTGCGAAAGTTTGAAGAGACTGAAAACACAAAGCCAAATAAATCAACCGGGCGTAAAAGGACATCGAAAACGAACATGGGTATGGACAGCGTTCGTCAATCTGTCATAGTAAACCCACGACAGTCAGTACGTATGCGAGCAGTTTCTTTTAATTTGAACAAATTCACGGTTAATGGCATTATTCGTAAAGATTTACATTTTCACTCGTATTGTTCAAGAGATGAAGCCCGATGATCCCGTCAAACGAATAGAATTCTGCAGGACATTGAAAAATCGTTTTAGCAGTTTCAATAACATCTGGTTCTCCGATGAATCGAATTTTCAAATCAACGGCCATGTGAACAAGCAAAATTGCATGTACTGTGCTCCCGATAATCCACAAGAATTATATCAGAAACCATTACACTCGCCGAAAGTTGTCGTTTGTTTGTCCATATCAAGACAGAAAATTATCGACCCTTACTTTTTGAGGATGGTCGTGGTCGCGCTCAAACAGTTAATTCTAATCGATATTGCCATATGATCTGAACCTTTTACAGCAATGCAAAACCAGATTAGCTACAACCGCAACCCATTTTTCCAGCAACATGCAACCATTTTACATGTTACAAATGACTCATTAGCTGCTCTTCACGATTCATTCCCTGACAGAGTGAAAAATCGCCGAGGAAACATTAACTGGCCACTGAGGAAGGCAGACCCCTGCTGATTATTTACTATGGGACTACTTAAAGAGTAGAGTCTACAACCCCTTGCTACCCAATTTGAATTGTTTAAAGCAAAGAATCACAGACAAAATTAACGCTATTCCAAGGTCGATGCTTTAGCGTGTGATTGAGAATTTTAGTTATAGGTTAAACGAGTGTGAAGAAGAGGACGGTGCGCATTTGGCAAACGGTTGTTTTTCATAAATAAAATTTAAAAACTGATCTTCTATTTAGTATCAAATAAACCTAATTAGAGTTAATATTGATGTCGTTTCTTTAAATATCAAAAACGAAAAATATTGTGAGACATTTCTAGCATGGTCTGTCCCAATATTTTGCAACAAAAACTCCATTTAAACAAACAACAGTTCCTTATTTTCAAACTAATTAAACAAGCATTTTCAACAACTCGTGGTTACAATGGAATTTGCTAAAAGCTCTCTCAATGCTTTATTTTCAGTTAATCGCTAACAGTAGAAGTATTATCTTCTTAAACTACGATGCTATCTTCTAAATTACTTACTAACGAATCACTATAATAAACTATCCAAGCACTAATTACTAATTTATATTAATGTATTTGATCATTCAGTAATTTACATCAGATAGGGTAATTATCAGTAATTTATATTATATCACGACTTTCAAAGCTTTAAATTAGGACTGATTATGTAATCAAAGCCCTCAACAGAACTCATATTATAATCAAACCTTTAATTAGAACTCAATTCTAAAATCCCTTTACGGCAATTTATACCTTATACAATTGTTCTAAATTATTCTAGAGCATACCAGAATTTGCTAATAATATCTCGGATGTACCTATTGTAATCTTTTAAATGCAATGTTTTGTACCTACCAATCAAGAGATCTTGCACCGCAGGGCTTATCAATTATTTTTTTCTGTACAAACTCTGCATTTATGTTGTAATGTAATTGTTCTAGTCTGAGGCAGTCCTATCGGCGCCACAATATTTTGTGCTTGTACTGATGCTGTAAGATGTACTATTTTTAGGGTTTTAATTTTTTGACAGTTAAGTTGTATAGAGCCAGTTGTTTCAAATCAAGATTTTTAATGGTACCCTTAATATGTGCACCAATCTTTTCCAAACACTGCCTTAATAGTATAGAAAAGCATCATTTTTTTGAACTCCGTTGTTTTTGTCTGAGAATTTGTCGCCATTTTATTATATGTATCTGAAAACGCTGACGTCCAAAGATTTCGTCATGCGAGTGCTGTTAGGCGGTAACAAAATAAGTCTAATATTGTCCTTTTCACAAATTCTAGTTGTTTTCAGGTTTCTCATATTAAAATTTTTAAGTCAGGATTTAAAAGCCTAAAATTTGGCAGTGTAATTTTTTTGAACCAAATTTTAAAAATATTGGAATCGAATCGCCCAGACAGACTTCTATTATATCTAGCCATTGTGAGACTTACACTCAGTCTATGTACTCCACGGATGTTCTGACTTGTAGAGGATGTATGGTGGTAGAATACAGCCTAATGTGGAGCTGACGAACGTTGCCGAAGTTGATGACTTTGAAGGGTCCATTATTTTTTCTACACGTTTAAACTGCTTTTGGACAATAACTTTAAAGCGACCGGGGTCATCTGTAAATTTTGTTTGTTCGTAGTTGACGACAGCTTCGGGTCGCACATTTTCTAAAACTCGTGACAAATTGTCGAAGTATTATTTATCGTCTGATGGCCAACTTTTGCTCTGCTTTGTTCAATTGATTGAGCCATGCTTTTTGACAGATTCTCTTTATGGCGATTCAAAAACTTTTGCGGTTTGTTATTTACAAATTGTTTTATTTCCGTGCTTTTCTCTTTAAATCGTTATGAACTTAAACTTTTACATCTTTGGGTTACAAAGGATAGCCTCACTTTGAAGCTGTACAAATTGCACTAACTCTCATCAGTATCTGACAACGCAGTACTATGACCAGGCGTCTGGGTGTGTAGATTCTTTATTTTACTAGGTAACATGAGGTATGTTGTATTTTTTAGTCGACTGCGTCAAATTACACTTTTCATACCTTTGTACAGCTGCAGCCAGTGCGTCCTTACTGTAGTTCTGATATGATGCGCTCTTTACCTACCTTTTGTAAGTTCAAACCATTTTTAAAAAGCCCCTGAAACAATATTAAAAAGTAAAAGCGATACCATTAGTTTTAAAAGATAGAATCCGGTACGAGTTTAGGTTATGTGCGTGTTTAGAGATATCACTAGTCTTAGAAAAAAAAAATACAATGGTTTTCGAGTAATTGTCCCAATTACTGAGTAATATGAAGTAGTGTTGACTATATCAACACACGCGGAGCACTGAACAGACTAAGGATTTGCAGTTGACTATATCAGAGTACACGAGTTGGAAATAGAACAAACCAAACAATCTTGAGAAATTCCAACTAAGTTTTTGTGTTTTGGTTAAACTAAATTTGGAGATTTTTTTACAATCAAAAACTCGAAAAACGCATTTCATTGGTTAAAGACATCATTAACGTTTTTCAACACACGAAGCATAGGAAATGGAAGTGTATAAATAAAATTTCAAATTCTGAAAATGACATTCGTAGTGCTCACCATAGCCTAGGAATCACCTTGCAGTGCTTCCCATAACCTGCAAACCCTTCAACTAGCAGCACTCTCCGCAACCTGCTATATTACAACACGCAGCGCTCCCCATAGCCTGCGTATTCTCCGACGGTGACGATGTCCGACGTTGTACCCAGGGCACATCATTACAATTCATCAATCCATAGTTAACAAACCACGTATGAACGTTAAGTTCCGTTCCATACTTCACCGACAAATCGTTATTGTGATTGCATCTGTCAAGCTCTACCACAGGGACGACATCCCCGTAGAGGCATAACTACCACGAAGCCTGTCGAAGAGTTCAGAAGACGACCGAAGACTTTCTGAACCCTCTATACTTGTACATAGTGTAAATTAGTAGTTTTTAAGTTCATATAATTTCAATTCATAATTCTTTTTAACGTAACGTTGACCCACAATTAAAACACGAAGCCTTCCAAAGTGTTCCGAAGACAGTCGAAGACTTCTGAACCTTCTATACTTGTAAATATTGTAAATTAGTAATTTTAATTTCAAATCACAACTCTTTGTGACTTAACATTGTGCCAAAAGGAAGAAACGAAACCTTCCGAACAGATCCGAAGACCATCGAAGATGTCTGGACCTCTTCAACCTGTACATTTTTCCTAATCATCGTTGTTCAAGTTCACACTGGGCCTCGTAAGCAACTTCCGAAGCATTCCGAAGAAAACCGAAGATTACCGAAGACTTATACACCCCGTTAAATTGTACATACATTCACTTAATCAGTGTTTAAGTATATTTCTGCTTTCGCAAGCAACCATGAATCCATCCGAAGACTTCCGAACTGCTAAATCATTCAATTTCACTGTTATTTTTATGTAATTTTGGAACTTGTAACTATTTTTGCTTATGTTTATTAAACAATTAATCAAGTCAAGCCTACTTGCTTTCAGACGCCTTCCACTCGAACGATAACAGTAGCCATCCAATAAATACCTAAACATTTTACCTAATCCTCACTGAATTTTCTTCACACAAGTTAACTGCAAAACATAAGCTTGATATTAGTATATAAATCACAGGCGGTGTCGTCTATTTAGTTCCTATAAATTAATAGTTCTAAAATAAACCGTTTAGTGGTAGCCCCTCTTTATAAAAAACAGCGTATCTACTTCCAGGCAAACCCAGTATTTTCAAGTAACCACCCGTTCTTTCATTTTATGAATTTTCTACACCCACTGTCGGTATCAGTATTAGTGGTAAAACTGGTTGTGCTCGTCTGTATTGTTAAAGCTTCACTATTTTCAAAAAAAAAATGATTTGATATGGGGATTGTTATGAGTTCTCGTATATTATTAAACATTATGAAAATTTCTCCATCACGATTTGAATCAGTATGTTGTACAAGTTTTTCGTTAGGATAATGAAATGACAAAAAGTCATCTTTTTTCTACCAAAGTTAGTGCCCAAATTTTAACCTTTCCATGACTTTGATTTCGAATAATGGTTCTAAATTTTCAGTTGGTTTAGATGCAATTTTTAACTCGAATAAAGCTTTCAATAAAATTGTTTTATTACAAAACAGCCGTATAATAATTCTTTTATTGTCGACTGTACAGAAACCCAATCAATGCTGTATATGCAAAGGGGTAACATTCACCCCACACAATATCCAATAAAAATAAAATTCTATGCGAGCGGGAATAAAATATACTATTTTTACATGTTGACATCCCCAATAAATGCCAACAGAGTTATAGCGGGTGTCCAGCGGCTACTTGATCGGGGAACAATCTACTGCTGTCAATAAATTCGAGTATTCGACCCCGTCCAGATTCAGAATAATATTTCCCTCGTGTATCCACTGACATATTGCATTTTCGCAAGTACATGCTACAAGTCTGCATACAAATAACAAGCAAATTCACGCCTTTTCGTATATGTTGTCGATAACCGAACCATAAAATGTGGGGCAGACGATCCGTGGGAGCAGAGCGACCTTCTAGGTGTCACAAGGTGTGCTTTACGACGTTCAGTATGCACCGTGAATTCATTTTTATAGAAGTAGTAGTCTACATGCTTGACAAGAAACGATTACATCGGTTTTTGCATAGACATACGACAACCACTACTCAAAGAAAAATATAGATATATTTATGTTAGAAAATTGTTTCGCTTTTTGCTGCAAAACTGCATACTGCATACTACCATCTATTACTTACCTTACATAGTACAAGGAATTAAATTACGGTAGATTGCTTTATGCTGTTGTTTGAATAGAGTGTGGATAAGTTACTAATTTATTTATAACCTCGGGGAAACGCTTGGATATAACAAAAAGTTGATTATAAAAATCAAATGCGCGTATAATTTTGTTCTCAAACATTTCCTTTTTCAATACGAGATCCACATCGATAACAACAATGAAAGGTCCGCTCTGCAAAAAACTTTAATACAAATACAGGAGACGACGCCGTTTGTTGGAGAAGACATCAACAGGAGTACGTTATATTCAACTACAGTAAATCAAGCGCATGCATGAATATGGTATTAGAGGTAGGTTGAAAATCCTTGATCAATTTATATGTAATCAAAAATTTATGAAAAATCAGATATGGCAATTTATATATATATATATATATATATATATATATATATATATATTGCTGTGTTCCCTCTGGTAAAAGCCTCACCAGAGTAAAAAAAAACATTCGAGCCCCAACATTGGCCTGTCATAAGTTTGCTGTGTTACTGGGATTAAAAATCAAACCCCTCTAATTATCAATTTTATAACAAATCGAAAATTTGCACACAATAGAAAATTTTCAAAAAAACATTAATTTCTTACCCAGATTCCTCTCTTCCTCGGTTGAATTGCTTTCTTCAACAATCATACAATATCTATTTTCCACTATTTACAAATAAAACTTCAAAATTATTTACATCTCAGTGGTCAAGTTACACCTCAATAAATTCTATTTTGTAAAATCCAGAATTTTAAGTAGAAAAATCAAACACATTGAATGTAACCTGAGTAAATGGGCCCTGAATAATACCTTATCTTTCTATCTGTATTTATAATTAATTTCAATTAGGAAACTCTGGATAACTCATGATAACCCAGTTAATTATGATTAATGTATGCTCTTTACTTGGCATATTCTTATTACAAACACAACAAAAACCCATGTACTCATAACAAAAAAATATTTAAATTCCTGAGGAACGTTAATCAGCTTTATATACACCTTTAGCGTTGTATTTAAATACCACAATAAAAGTTAGTTATACGTATTATTTTCAATACGCCCAATAATGTAAAATACCATCATAGTTCACTCTCACCCATCACAAAAACCTTCATAGTTTATCAACAACAACAAATTCTAAAGCGTTACCTGGAATTTCTAGAAGATCTCTGCTCCGTTGACGATGCCGTATAGTTGTTTCGCTTTGCTCTGCTGGCCGCCTCTAGCTATTTGTAGTTGAACACCCTCTAAGCTGTGCTGCAAGACTGTTCATACACGATACCTCCAACTCCAAATCCAATTATTACTCTTCTTTGATAATTGTTTAATTTAATTCACGTTACATAACGTCACTACACGAGCTTGTTAAAAAAATATATGTGGCACCTCAATAAAATTTAGACTCGGCACTATTCGTGTACAAATTATGAGGCTAACTGTTCTATTTAATTTAAAATAATTTTCTATACTTACAAGCTCGTGGTAACTTTCGTACATAGTCTGAAGCGATCAAAATACTAAGGGACTTTTATTCATTTTCAAAAAGTATTTATACATTTTACGATGCCTCCTCTCGGCCGCCTTTCACGCGAACTCCATCATTTACAATAATATCTCTTAAAATTTTGGGTTCAACCGTCTTCTAAATCCCCGAAATTCAGCGCGTCGTTACGATACTTTCTGATAAACTCGACTTCAAATATCATCGTGCTTGTCTGTTGTACAACTAACGATATCGACCAATAGTATATGCATTGACGTCTTACAAATCCCGCCTATATTAACGCTGTCCCTTGCTTATGCATATTCTACGTCTCCTTCTAACCTTGTTTAAGTGGTAGAAAGCGATATTCCTGTCCATCTGCTATCTAACCCCATGTGGACTAGCTTACTTGCTTTAAATAACCCCTTATTAGCGTTTAATGCGAAAACATCCGACCGTTTGTACGATATACCTAGAATCTTGAGTTTTATCTACACAAAATAAGTGGAACCTGACATTTAGAAAACATGCAGGTGTTTAATTAATGATCGTTTTAAAATAACATTTCTAAGGTTTCGCTTTTCGAAGTATTTCATATCCAACCTCTGTTCGATTGTTAGCAACGCGTTTCACCTTGGTATTATCGACTTTTCAAGCTCTTATGCGTTTTAAACTTTATATTCTTTTAAATTCAACTCAATTAAATAAAATAATTATTTCCATTGGCTTATGCAATTTATTTTCTTTACGCACCTATTAAATACTTAATCCCTAATTATAAAATAATGGTTAAACTTGATACTTTAAATTGAATAAAATGACAAATTTCGCACGTAAATTTTGGTTGTTTCCTTTATACAGGGTGTTTTGAAATTGCTTTGTTTATATTTACATTTAACCCTTTAAAACGACTACAATATATATATATATATATTCTTATACCACCTCCCCCCCTATTATTTTCACACTTTTTCTTTTTGTTTGTCGTTGCGCGCCTTTTCTTATTAATTTAATGATTTTATACGATGTGCAAATATCTATTTCACGCCACTTACTTTAGCAACCTTTGGTTGGTTAATTAAATCAAAATTGTTTTTAATATGCCTCGACTATATGAACTCTTCCTTCTCAGGGTATCCACCTACTTACCGTGGGTTCAGTGGTAAGTAGATGTGCAATGCCCAACCAAACTGCACTATCTTTTGTTTTAGTACCTTTTTTAGAATTTAATTTTGTATATGCCAAATTTTATGTGATCCACGTAGCCTTGTGCCAAATTAATTAATACCACAAAATTTAAGACTTTGACGTTATAATACACTGTACTCACCTGGATTATACGTCGTTACTGGCCTCTCTTAATGCTGGCTCAAAAACCTTTTCCCTGTATGCGCCTTCACAAGGTTTCACTATCACTTTGAACTGCCGTCTAGTCTCCAGGTACCTTTTCTTTAATTTTGTTGCGCCTAAATCTGAAATAAATATAACCCGAATTTAAAATTTAGAATACCCTTTTTATCTACTTCCCCTGCGCTAATTCTTCCGTAGTAATTTCTTCTTTGATTTGTACCCTTCCGCCTGCTACTCTTACGCTGCCTTCAAAATTTTCTCCTCTCGTTCTAACTCAATCCAAATCTATCTTCGTTCCTATTTACCACTCAATATCCCGCTACACATAAATCCATATCCAAATCAATCCTTATATTCTTCACTCTTATGTTTCTCACTCGATGCCTTCTACCTATATACTCTCGTTCCAATTCAACTTTATCTTCCGCCGGTTCGCTGTCGCACTAATTCCAATATTACCTTTTATTCTTCGCCGCTATTAATTCTTTATACACTGATGCTTCTCTTTACTGTTCTTTATAAATCAAACTCTTATAATTCAAACACATTTATTTAATCTTCCAAAAATATGAACAATTTAGCGCAGTTTCATAAAACACGTCTTTACACAAAAATAATTCGAAATCGATTCCCTTTGTTTACAATCCTAGGTGATAATTACAACATTTTCTGCCTACTCTATTACATATTATATAAAATAAAACCATCCAATAACATTTTATCATTGAGTTCGTGTCACAAATACCTTAAATTCTGTCTTTTACACTTTCCTATTTTATACATAATATTCTATCATTGGTCCTAAATGTTTCACAATCCTTCAATCATATTTGACACTGCTATTACTTATAATTTTGAGATTACATGTTTGTCCAAAAGTTGATTTTAGTAAAATAAAAGCCAAAATAATTCACATATGAACCTGGATCTGCGAGGTTAATAGTGGACATCCATAGACGCATCCGGTTTTCGGTTGGCAAATGTACGTTCAATGACCTATTAAATTATAACTCAGTATAAAACCTTGAGCACTGTGTATTATATCACGTCATCAAGTCATTATAATTTACGTCTTGGCACTTACATTTCAACTAACATTTTAAATACTTTAACGTATGGAAAGTACGGCAAACATACATTTTTAAATTATGGGATGTGATATATGGATTATTTTATTTGGCATACACTACCTTCTACACAAAACCACCCTTAGAACCCTTGTGGCTCCTCCTGACATTATAATATATATATATATATATATATATATATATTGCTATGATAAGAGGGTTATTTAGAGGTAAATTGAGTCATAATGGTCACACAATACATGTAAATAATACTAGAAGTTAAAAAACTACATTTATCATGAAAAATACGTAATTTGCATATTATGCAAAAAACAAACATTTACCATTCTGTATAAGGATCACAAATGAGTTTAATTAAAGCCGGGAAGCATGTCCTTCAACAATAAAAACACATTAAACAAGAAAAATAACTACACACGCACTCAAACTCGTTTTCAACCAAAAAACATTCATAAATTCTAAATAGATACGCATAAATACGGTAAAAGCTAGAAAATCACGACGCAATGTCTATTAAAATTAAACCTTGCGATAATGAAAGAAGAAAGCAAATCGTTCTGATAATAAACGCACCTTTCAAAAAAAATAAGTTTTGCATACGCAGGAGGTAAACAGAAATAAGTTAATTTACGTCATTTCTCCTACGTGATCTTCTGCATGAATTTTATACAATATCCAAAGTATTAATTAGACAAACAAAAGCTATAAGTTAAAATTACGTGTCAAGGCGAATTCAAATTTCCTGTAATAATATCAAAACAAACGGTCAAAGATCAATACATAATAGAAATCCTAGTAGACTACGTGACCAAGAAATTGTTTCGCCGAACGATTATGAGACGTATGCCTGGAAAAGCCCAAAAATATTTAAAACATCCAATGGCTGGTCGTAAACTTTGAACAAACAATACCGATAACCAATGAATTTTAGATGGGGCAATGCTTATATAACAGGCGAATTTGATAAGCAGACAGTATTCATTCAAACTGAGAAGAGTGCACGTTGCTTATAGTCAAAAATTTACGCAGCGAGTGAAATTGAATAATTAAATATTTGTGAACATCTAAATTTTAAAAAAGTCTCAGAAGTTTCAGTTGAATTTGGTTATAACGAATCGAGTCCAGGAGATAATTGATTTTAGTTGTTTTTAAAGGTATTTGCAGCTAAATCACTCATCGAGTATTTACAATGAATCCTTGGAAACTATCACCCACAATTACTGTAATTTAATAAACATTTTTTAAACTGTATGCTTATAAACATACTCATAGTGGTACGTTGTAGTTATTAGTTTTTAGAACTCGGAAAGTAAGTTATATCGCCAAAAACTTTTCCATTGAGATAAGTATTTTTTGATATATTTGGCTTTTGTTTAAAAATGTTTAATGTATTTGTGCTTAAAGCGTAATTTTGCAGTAGAGTAAAGATTTCTGGTGTTTTCACAACTAATGTAAAGGTAATACTTTGATAAAATAAAAATATTGCAAGTGCCTAAAGGCGTGATTAATAAACAGGTAATTTAGCATTTGATTTTGGGAACCCTTTTCTTTTAGCTAGCGGTTTCATATGGATACATTAGTGCCATATCATTAATTTTGTAAGGTTAGTGCCCTGGAATTTAAATTTTATGCCAGAATTAATTTTCTGATCTCAAGTTTTAGTATCCTCGTGGTATTCCTTCTGGGTTTTTTCTTAAGAACCATCGTAGTTCGAGATTAGATGCCGTCCAAGATAATTTCTGCTAATGTCTGAAATTTCCCACACGATAGTATTTTGAAATCCTCTTTTAGCACTTAACACCACTCTTTCCATTGAGTTAATCAGCAACCATTCTTGTTGGTATAGTTGAGGTTGTCGATACTTTATCGAAATACAGAATTTTAGCGAGGTACTTCACTGCGGATTACCAGCTAGATCTTCCGGGGCCAAGTTTGTACGTAACAACTGCACAGATACTTAAGGAGAAATAGATTATATGAAACAAAGATGTCGGTGTAATGAAACTCAAAGTTAAAATAATAATACTAAACGGTGGATGTAGAGTTAGCGAATTTCGACAGGTTACATCGTCGACCAACGTCGGTTGGTTAAAGCGGTATACGACGAGCACAAAATAAAATAAAATAAATCTCGTAATTTTACCTAATTTCGAATGGACCTGCACCTTGCCGAAGTTCTAGATTACTAGAACAGGTGAAATGGCTTGCGTGTTCTAATGAGCCCAACTACATGTCCAACCAAAGTAGTAGGGTCGTTAGTGAGGTACCAGAATAAGACAGGTCCCCGCAAGAGGGAAACGGCTATTTCGGTACTTAGATTGGCAGAGACCATAGGGGTCGGTATGGCAGTCTAAGACACACTACCGCGATGTGGTAGGCAACGGGAAACCACCACATTACCTCCCAAGTACACAGAGTACCTAAATTATAATAAAATGATGGCATTCTCTGGGGTAAAAGATTCCGGAGTTAAAATAGTCCCCCATTCGGATCTCCGGGAGGGGACTACTTTGGAGGATGCGATCGGAAAGTTAAGAATAAGAGTCGTGAACATTTTACGAGTCGAAGCGTGGAATGTTAGAAGTATGAAGCAAGTAGGTAAGCTAGAGAACCAAAAAATCGAAATGCATAGGCTATCACTAGACATAGTAGGGATCAGCGAGGTTTGATGGCCAGAGGCGGGGGATTTTTGGAGTGAAGACTTCAGGGTAATTCATGCTGGAGCAGAGGAAGGAAATTCGGGTGTGGAGATAGTTATTCGGAAAAAGATAGGATACTGTGTAGAAAATTACTTACAAAAAAACGAAAGAGTACTCATGGTTAGATTGGAATCTAAACCGGTAAACACAGTAATAATAAAAGTATACATGCCCACCTCTAGCTTCAGTGACGAAGAGGTAGAAGCGATTTACAAAGATATCGAAGACATTAAGATACGTAAAAGGACATGAAAATTTAATAATTACGGGACATTTTAATGAAGTAGTAGGTGAGGGTAGGGAAGGAGCTGTAGTAGGTTTATTTGGTTTAGGCACGAGAAGCGACAGGGGAAATAGGCTGGTAGAATTTTGTGACAAGAACAATTTAATCATCACAAACACATTATTTCAACATCATGCTAGAAGACGATATACATGGAAGATGCCAGGAGATATAGGAAGATATCAAATAGATTACATTCTTGTTAGACAACGGTTTAGAAATCAAGTAAAAGACTGTAGAAGCTATCCAGAAGCAGATATAGTCACTGACCACAACATCGTAATTATGAAGGCCGCACTTAAATTTAAAAATTTGAAAAAAAGAAATGGAAAAAGGCACTTAGACTTAGAGAAACTAAAAGACAAAGATATTCAAGAAAGATTCGTAAATAAGTCAAATGAATTGATCAAAGATATCGGGAAAATATCTGATACTAAGGAAGTAGAATCATAATGAAATAACATTAAATCCAGCCAAGACATGGCGGCCAGAACTATTCCGGGGTATAACACAAAAAGGAAATAAGAAACCATGGATGACAAAGGATATCCTGAATTTAATAGAGGAAAGACGAAAATACAAAAATAAATCAGACGACACAGGAAAACAGAGATACAATGCCATATAATGGCAAATTATTCGCAAATGCAGGAAAGCTAAAGAACAATGGATTGATGAAAAGTGCAAAAAGGTACAAACTTAAATGGAAGTAGGAAAGACAGTTGAAGCATACAAACTAATTAGAATCAATTTTAGGGATATAAAACCGCTTAGCAAAAATAAAAGGGACGCAGGAGGAAACGTTATTACAGAAAATGTAGAGAAAGTAGCTATATGGCAGGAATATATAAGGAATTTATATTCAGGAGTGAAACTAACTGCATTAGAACATGAATCAGACATTGAAAATGATGACTTGGGACATCCTATACCTAGAGATGAGTTTGAATTAGCGTTAAAGGGTCTGAAAAATGGTAAGGCACCGGGTTCAGATAAGGTGCAAGCAGAAACTCTAAAAGCCGCTGGACAATCAGTAACAGAACGTCTTTTCCGACTTGTAAGCTATATGTATGAGACAGGCAATATACCCAAAGATTTTAAACGTAGCATCATAGTAACTATACCAAAACAGAACGGCGCGGATAGATGTGAAAATTTTCGAACAATATATTTGACAGCACACGTGTAAAAAATATTAACTAGAATTGTACAAAGACGAATGAAAAAACGAGCTGAAGAAATACTAGGGCAAGACTAATTTTGGTTTAGACAAAATAGGGGAACACGGGAGACTATTTTAGCACTGAGAGTGATAATGAAGAAAACAATAGAAAAAGGGAAAAGCGTATATATAGGGTTTGTAGATCTGAAAAAAGCATTCGACAATGTAAAATAGAAAATTTTTTTCGAAATACTCAAAAAGATTGGAATGAGTTATAGGGATAGACGAATAGTACATAGCTTATACAAAGAGTAAACAGCAGTAATAGAATTAGAGCACGAACGTAGAGAAGTAAACATTAGGAAAGGAGTGAGACAGGGGTGTGCCCTATCCCCACTAATTTTTAATTTGTACATTGAAGAGGCAATGAATACTGTCAAATGCAGGAAGACATTTTGAATTACTATGCAGGGACAAAAATTGATATGCTTAGATTTGCACATGATATAGCGGTATTAGCGTCTAGCAAGAAAGAGTTAGAAGCTGCTCTTAATGAAATGGAAACAGTTCTAACAGAAAGATACGGTATGAAAATTAACAAAACTAAAACTAAAGTACTAGTATGCAATGGTGGGGAAAATAAATCAAAAACAAGAATACAAATATGTAACACGAACTTACAAGGGAAGCCAAATAACGTAAGATGGAAAAAGCACAAAAGGTATAAAACAAAGTTTAGCACAAGGTCGTGCTACATTTAACAAGAAAAAGCAACTACTGTGTTCATAGACAACAAACATAGAAACCAGTGTAAATATTGATTAAAGCATATGTGTGGAGCACAGCACTGTACGGCTGTGAAGCCTGAACAGTAGGAGAAGCGGACAAGAAAAAGGTAAAAGCCTTTGAAATGTGGTGCTACAGACGTACGATGAAGACATCATGGACAGACAAAGTTAAGAACGAAGACGTACTAAAAATGGTAGGGGAAGAAAGAGCTATGTGAAAAACGGTAAGAAATAGTAGAGATAGGATGATAGGCCACATAGTACGGCATGAGGGAATAGTGCGGAATATATTAGAAGCAGAGATGGGAAAAAAGGGAAGAAGCGGTAGACCTAGGTTAGACTACTACACACAGATAGTGAAAGATGTAGGCTGCAGGAGTTTCAGGGAGATGTGTAGGCTAGTTCAGAATAGAAATCAATGGAGGAACGCATCCAACCAGTCCCAAGATGGATAAATTAATGACGAAGAAAGTAACTGTATTTAAACATGATGATTATTATAAGCAACTACAAATAATGTTAATGTTAATAATGTTAATTGTGTGAAAGGATTTACTGCAAAACTATTATTTCGGTAAATGTCTAAGTGTGGGGGATCTTGGCAGCCACAGGCTGCTTAACCCTCTTTACTGAATCTCGGTGAAATATGGCATAAAATTAGAAAACAATAGAAGGCAAGCCGAGCTGTATACATGCTGTGTGAGAATTTCAGGGAACTGTGTAGGCTAGCTCAGAATATAAATAAGTGCAGGTACATGTCCAACCAGTTTTAAGACGGAAAAATTAATGACGAAAAAATAAGCACAGATAAATCTGATGATTAATACAAACAACTACGGGTGTTGGTTGTAAAATATCTGCAATTAATGTTGACTGCGCAAAGATATATTGGAAAAAATATTAAATGGGCAAATGTTTAAGTGCTGGAGGAACTTGGCAGCCACAGGCAGCTAACCCCCCTTCACAACCACTGAATGTCGGATAAATGTGGTATATAATTGTAAACCAATAGAAGAAGACCGAACTGCATCTAACAAGAAAGAACAGCGCCTATGATGAAAGACAACAAACATAGAACAAGAAGAAAATTGTTGTAAGCATATGTGTGGAGCACAGCACAGTATGCCTATGAAATACGGGCAGTCTGAAAAGCAGACAGAAAAACGGTAGCAGCCTTTTGAAATGCTGTGCTTCAGATGTATGAAGACGGACACACAAAGTTAATAACAAATAGGTTTTAGAAATAGTAAGGGAACAAGGATATCTGTGGAAAAAAAATAAGAAAAATAGAAGGGAAATATACATTCTAAGGAATTTTTGGGAAATAGTATGGGATATATTACAAGCAGAGATAGGAAAAAAGAGGTAGATGTAGACAGATCAGATAGTGATAGATGCAGACTGTGCAAATTTTAGAGAGGAACGATTTGACCAAACTTCTGCGACTAAGTGCACTCTGGTCATAAACAGCTGAAAACAAATCATCAAGTCTTGGAAATTGTGAAATGGAAAATATTTACTAACTTAGACCTAATATTTCTTATATGGAATTTTTAATGATATAAGGGTTAACTTAAAAATATATTTTAAAAATAATTTAAATGTAAGAGTTAATGCGTTGCTGCTGTAACAAAAATGATTTGCAACGACAACAGTTTTTTATCTTTAAATTGATTATACAGGTCTTCAACAACTCGTGGTTACAACGGATTTTGCTAAAAGCTCTTCCACCAATTTATTTTCAGCTAATCTCTTAACAGTACAAGTACGTTCTTTTTACCACTACGAAGCCGTATTCTACATTACTTACTAATAAAGCAGTATAATTAACGATCCAAGCACTAATTATTAATTTATAAAATCACTAAAGTAATTCACAGAGTAATTTATATCGATAGTAATTTATATCACATCTTTCAAATTTTTAAACTAGTACATATTCTAATAAAAGTTCAATCAGAACTGAACTTACAATATTGTTGACGGCAATTTATATACATTTCAATCGTTCGAGAACATACCAAAAATTATTCAAATAATATTCTCGAGATCTCCTATCGTAGTCTAAATAACTCTAAAATGCAAAATCCTTGTACCCATCAATCAACTCTATTTGAAGATGTTACGCCACAGGGTGCTCACCAATTATCTTTTGTCTAGAGGCGCTGCATTTCCGTTCTAATGTAACTATTCTGGTCGGAGGCAGACCAATCGCCGCTAAACCATCTATCATATATGATTAATATTTAATGGTCAAAATATGCATTAATCGATGCTTTTACAAGCTTAAATGATTTATTTCATCTCAATCTTACTTCAAATTTCTTTGTTTGGAAATTCAAATATTGAAATTACTAACACGTCAGAAATGGGCTGTTTGTATTACAAGTTTACACAATGGCTTTCACCCAGTTTTTGAAAGTTTCTTAAATGACCAAGGTTTAAAGATATTTAATATATACGCCAGCTTATCCACTAAGTCTGAAAAAATAAATGTAGGTCTATCAAATTCTGAAAAGCTTCTGAACTTTTAAATAGAGAAATGAACCTTCTACTTCAAATATTAATAACAATATTTCACTACTATTAGAAAAGCACCTGCACAATAACTTACTTCCCTACATCATCATCTACAAACACCACACACACGCATATCATTCTCACCCGCGCTAACCCCTAATATGATGTTATAGCCCGTCACTACTTTCAATCATCCCTGACAGCTCAGCGAGTTCGAAAAGTTCGGTATAGCAAAGTGCAATATAAGATTATGTTTTGATATTGCAAGAAGAGGATAGGAACGTGCGCCTTAAGTGAAAGCTATTTATGAAGAAAAAATCGTGGATACAAGATTCTACAGGTGTATGGATTGCTAAAATATAATATTGAGGGGAAACTTGAGTACCTATATATTAGGTTTGATGGCTTTTATGGGTCTTTTGAGTTATATATCTTATTGAATTTATGAAAGCTCAGTATGGAATTTTGATGACTCCAGTTTGAAGTAAACGTTGTGTCGTCTAACTAAATATGAGAAAAAGTAAACACAATACGCTAAAATGATTAACTTTTTATTTGGTTGTTCACTACTACTGTTAGTGTAATGAAAAGTGCCGAATTAAAGAATTTCAGTAGGTAAATATTCCACCTGTGTATATCCAAAGCCATAACCTAAATATAAGCTAACGACAATACGACGAATTTAAGGTATTGCAAAGATTTCTCCAATTAATCGAACCGCTCGAGCTGAAAGGTCTGATCATACTGCGTATATTGACTAGAACAAATTCTACTAACTTCTAAAACTATTTTTAAACATAACAATACGTAAGAACATTTATAAGCGTAACAAACAGAGGTGTCATACTTGTTTGGTACAAATTCTGCTGTGTGTTTTTTAAAACAAAGATATGTAAGCAACACAACTTGTAAGAAAACTTATTACTCCAGTTGAGGTATTCTAAACTAAATGGTTAGCAGCAAACTAAAAACGCGGATGTTAAAAATTTATTATATATATATATATATATATATATATATATATATATATTCTTATGCTCACCCCTCTCTCTCTCTTTTTTTTAAATTAATTTAATTATTTTTATATAATGTGCAAATATTTGTTTTACGTTACGTGCTTTAGCAACGTTTGGTTGGTTAATAAATCAAAACTGTTTTAAATATGCCTCGACTATTAAAAAACTCTTTCTTCCCAGGGTATTCACCTACTTACCGTGGGTTCAGTGGTAAGTAGATGTGCTATGCACCAACCAAACAGCCCTATCTTTTGTTTTAGTACCTTTTAATAATTTACATTTGTATATGCCAAATTTTATATGATCCACGTAGCCTTGTGCCAAATTAATTAATACCACAAACTTTCTGACTTTGACGTTATATCACACAGTACTCACCTGTTCTATACTTCGTTATCGGCCTCTATGAATGCTGGCTCAAAATCCTACTCGCCGTATACGTCTTTACAAGGTTTGCACTATCACTATAAAAACTGCCGTCTAGCCTCCAGGTATCTTTGACTTAATTTTGATGCTCCCAAATCTAAAATAAATATGATCCAAATTTAGAATTTTGTATAACCTTTTGTATTTACTTCCCCTGCGCTAATTCTTCCGGTGTTATATCTTCTTTATCTCGTACGAATCCTCTTGTTACTCCAATGCTGCCTTTTAATCTTGCTCCTCGTTCTAAATCACTGCTTTCTTTATCCGCTCGTTCCAAATCAATACTTCCACCTTTTAATCCGCTCGTTCCAAATCAATCCTTCCTTCTATTTAATCCGCTCGTTCCAAATCAATCCTCGCTTCTATTTACCACTCAATGCCCTGCTATACATAACACCATATCCAATTCAATCCTAATAATATCTTCTTCAATCTTATAAATCCTATTCGATGCCTTCTGCCTATATAAATCTCGTTCCAATTTAATCCACTTATGTTCCAACGGTTCTATGTCGCACTAATTCCACTCTTAAACTTGTTACTTGTCGTTGCTATTAATTATTTATTCACTGTCGCTTATCCTTACTCTTCCTTTATAAATTAAACTCGTACACATATCAAACTCATTTATTAAATCTTCAAAAATATTCAAAACAATTTAGCGCAGTTTACAAACACGTCTTATTACAAAAATATTTAGAAATCGACCTCTTGTTTACTTTTCCTAGGTGATAATTACAATATTAATATGCCTACTCTTTATTACATTGTATACAAAAACCATCCAATAACGTCGTATCACCAAGTTCGTGTCACTAATACCTTATACTTTGTCTTTTGCACTTTCCCTTTTCATACATAATGTTCAATCATTTGTCCTAAATATCGCACAACCCTTCAATCATATTTGACAATGCTCTTACTTATAATTTTGATGTTACATGTTTGTCCAAAGGTTGATTCTAATAAAATAAATGCCGAATTGTTACACATATAAACCTGGATCTGCGTGGTTAATAGTGGACTTCCACAGACGCATCCGGTTTTCGATTGGCAAATGTACGTTCTACGGCCTATTAATCTACAACTCAGTGTAAAACCTTAAATACCGTGTGTTTTATCACGTCATCAAGTCATTGTTTTTACGTCTTGGCACTTACATTTTGACTAATATTTCAAATACTTTAACGTATGTAAAGTACGGCAAACATAAATTTTTAATTACGGGATCTGATATTTGGCTTACTTTATTTGGCATACACTACCTTCTACAAAACAACCCTTAGAACCCTTGTAGCTCCTACTGACATTACAATATATATATATATATATATATATATATATATATATATATATTGCAGTGGATTTCAAAAAATCGTTTCTCGCCCCACGGACTGGGTTCCATAAAATTTGCTGTGGATTTCAAAAAACAATCGGGATCGCCTTCTTGAGACCCAGTGATAGGGCCGTCATAAAATTCTCTGAAATAAAATTAATAAATAAACCTTCTTACAAATTTTATGATTTTCATATATTTCCACAATTGTATTTTAGACGAGTAGATGGGCCCGACGTGCAACCCTAAATTGATTTTTATTCTTGTCTATTTTGAGCTCTGTATAACCCAGTCACTCTAAATGCTT
Source organism: Platerodrilus igneus (assembly GCA_036346225.1). NCBI lineage: Eukaryota > Metazoa > Arthropoda > Insecta > Coleoptera > Lycidae > Platerodrilus > Platerodrilus igneus. The sequence continues at coordinate 2,962,650 of JARFIW010001617.1, forward strand.
TTACACATCGCATTTTTGTTTAAAATAAAGCTAAAGACCGGTTTACTCCTTACAACAACATTTTTATGTCATTAATAAACATTTTAAATAATCAATATTAATTGTCCTGTCCATATACCCCTTTTAAATAAGTTTTTATAGTAATAAATTACATCCCCAATAAGTCAAAACATTCAAGCACAGAATTCCAGCACAAATGTTCAAGCACAAGCAAGAAATTAATTTTCTTTTCCTGGAGTAAGCTTCGTCCATCGTTACCTCTGGAGATGTGTACCAAAATCCTCGTCGTTGTGTCCATACACTTTGTGATGCCTGGACTCAACTAATGTTCACTAGCTATCCAAATCTCTGCCACCACCTGTAGTATTTCTACCCGGGCAATGGGCTCGACCAAGCTTAACCTTCCAAACTCACTACACTTCACGCATACTTGTTTCTAACTTTTCGATTCGCTTACCCAAGTACCATCCTATCACTAGATTGTATCGTGTAGTAACAGCATCTTTGATAAGCTAGCACCCACTTGTGCAAATCACACTTTTAAAACATTTCTAGTATGGTATTAACAGCTTTTTTACACTTTTGAATAGGATGTTGTATAATAATACAACTAATAAACGACGATCAGCACGTAATTGCAAGTAAGTACGAGATCTCAGCGATATAAGATCTAAGAGATGTGAGAGAGCGTTAATAATAATCCTAGTGTATTTATACGCTTTTCAATACCCCTCACGGAACCTCTTTTCATCGAAAAGCTTATTTTCTAAAACCGATTTTCAAAATTTAGTTCGTAACGAACTTCAACGTCTGAAAAATTCCAAGTTTACCGTGCTGTTAACATGAAATTCGCTCAACAACATGTAACGGACACGAGCTTCTCAAAACTGCTAGCCTTCGACCAATTATAATGCTTTCTCCCGTTTTAACGTTCAACCCTCTAGATACTTTTCTTCGTTTCACGTATATTTATTGTCTTTTTTAAAACCCTTCTCAAGCTACCGAAAATCGATATTGTTGTTGGCTTTCAAATCTCCCATGTATTATAGACGTGTGTTGTAACCAACGTTTTATTATACGTGTTCTGTGTCTGTTTTACATTATAGATATTTCATTTCACTTTGTCTTCAAAGCATTTGTTATTTTAACAGCTTGTCGCACCGATCGTTGCAAACAATTCTCTAGAATTTTGTCGCATATTTCTTATCCCTGAACTTGACATTTAACTTTCTTTGAAGTAAATTGTTCGTTTAAAATAATAATTCCGAGTTTTCGAGTTTCTTAGGGTTTGTATACCGAACGTTTCGTTTATTTACATGGATATATGCGTTTAAATTATTGATCTTTTATACTCCAAAGCTCCGTTTCATATCCCATGCGCTTGATTTAAAATATTACAACTAAATATACGTATCCTTGAGTTTTTATGTACTCTCAAGCTTCCCCCCTTTATGCAATTTTAACCTTCTGATTTAGAAATACAAAAATATCTTAATAGCCGTCCGTTTTTGCTATCTAAACTAACTAATTTGGCGCGTAAATAAATTGTTCCTATTTCCTATATACACAGTTGTTAAAAATTTATTATCTAGACCTATTTACCCTTCTTAACCTATAATTTCCACGACAATATATACATATATATATATATATATATATATATATCTAATTATCATCACTATAAAGTTATTACTTGTCAAATTACAGGCCACAGGTTACTATAATTCATCGTATTGTTGTACAGAGGGCATAATGATATAGCACAGATTTTATAATACGAAAAACAATAATTATCACCATGAAGTAGGCTACCTTTATTTATTTAGATAATTAAGTTAAAGTAAAATCAATTACTGAATCCTAGTAATACGGCAATCGCAACGTGAATTTTTACCTCCTCTCCTTTGACACGTACGTTCGGGTCGTATGGGTACAGCGGCCTCTTATTTTTATTTATTTCCATTTACCTTTTGTCGACTATTGACTCTTTAAGTACCTCACTTCTATACTTTTCTACCTATCTTCACTTTTATGTAAGTTCCTTCTACTTATGTCCCACCTTTATCTTTAACATTACCTATTACTATCACGATCTATTTATTATACTAACTATTCACACCTAACTCTACTTATTTCTAACTAACTCCCCTTATTTATCCTATTTAATTCTACTTTTCTATATACACATATCTCTATCTCTAACTATTTAAATTCAACTCTAACTATTCACTTATCCCTATTTTTATCTATCAAGTGTCATCTCTTTATTTAAATCTGACTCTTTTCTTGATCCTCCATGTTGTTCTTCTAACAATCTTAATAAACTTCCTCCTTATCTTTCGTCCTTCAATCTCTATACTTATCATCCTTATTACTTCACATAAAATAAAACTATCATTATTATCCTGTCTCTTAAATATTTTTTCCTGTGTCTCTATACTTGTCTGTTTCTCCTTCACTATTATTCCTTTTGTTGCGGACAAACCAAACGATACTACCTTAACATCTTCATCTTTTCCCTCTAAAGAAAATTCTTCCTCTTTTCTAGACTGTTTGTGTATTATATTCACCTAATAAAAATCTCCTAAATCCAACTTATCAAAATTATCTTTGCCACTTATCTCAATTATGCTTACTTTTAACTCTTGCGTGTAACATAATGCTGCGTTCGCCTCTACTCTTATTAATTCAAACTCTTTATCCCATAACAATGCTGCGCTTGACTCTACCTCTACTAGTTCAGACTCTTTACTTACTATCAATTGTACCTCTTCTAACCTTTCCTCATTATATTCATCTGTGTCTATCTCTTTCCTCTCTTCCTCATCTACCTCCATAACATTAACACATAACCCCATATCATCCTTTGTGACATCATAACTTGCCTTCCAGGGCAATATCCTATCCCCATTCCTAACTACCATCCTCTCCATATCTATTATTACTCCTAACTTCATCATACAGTCGACCCCTAATATCCCTTTAAACTTCAACCCAGGTACAATTATAAATTCCTGCTCACGGCTTACTGAATCTACCTCTACTTTTAAAATAACTACACTATTCACAACAGCAAATCGCATTTTATTCGGCGCAACCAGGTGACTTCCTTTTATTGGCATTATTCTGTCACACACTTTTACTTTAATTTCACTGACGAATTCCTCCGATACTAAACTCACCTCAGCTCCTGAATCCAACAACGCTCCTAAATTTTCCTCAAAAAATTTCACATCAATTATAAGCAAACAAAAATTTTTTCTTATTTCTGGCTCAACTTCTTCCTCTATTTTTAAAAATTCCTTAGAATGTTCATATTTCTACACAGTGATGTCTAGTGGTTTGTCCTCGTCTAAAAATCCTGTCCAGGTCTGGTTTCCCAACTTGGTCCAGGTCTCGCTACCACTTCCGCATATGTCCGCGGTGTCTCTGCTCTGTTTGTGTTGTCATTTTCACTATTCGTTGTCTTTGTGGCCCTCTGATGTCTGGCGAACTGTTCTGTCTTATTACCCCCTGTCTTTGTGCAGATCCCCTACCTACACTGTTACTCCTAAAAAAATTGTCTAGGTTTCCAGTTCTGTCGGTTATATTGGAAATTAGTCCCCGTTCTTTATAGCGGTTCCTTCTGTTGTCGAACCTAACCGTGTTTACCTGTCGTTCCCTTGATTCCCTAGGTCGTCCACTGCTTACGTCGTCATACCTTTGCAGGTACTCCAAAAACATCTCCCTGTCTACAATATTTTGCAACGCCACATGTTGCCTAACCTCAACCTCAAAGTGTCGTGAAAGGTATTTTATGATTTGTCGGTCCGTCAATGGTGGATTCAACTCTTTAGCTATGCTATACTTTTGTATAGCATATTGCTTCCTACTTCCTGCAAATTCCCCTTTAAATTTGCCCGTTATCAAATCGTTACGTACTTGGTCCTGTCGGTGGTCACTCCAGCAGTGTTTTAAAAATCTGTTCTCAAAGTCGTTGTATGTTTCAATTTCCTGTCCTATGAAGTTGTACCAGTCTTCAGCATGGTCTTTCAGCAACGCTTTTACAATGTTGAGCTTTGCCTGTTCATCAAACAAATTACAAAGCAAACCTCTAATGTTGTTAATAAAAATTTGAAAATTCACCCTGCTATCCCCATAAAATTTTCTCTGTCGGTCCAGTGACATATTTCTTGATACAAATCTAGGACCACCCCCATCAAAGTCGACACATTTTGTTTAATTCCGCTCACTTCTCTCTCTACCCTACCTAACTGATCCCTACATGAGTCTGTCACCTCAGTCATCTTAACATTAATTTCGTCTTCACAGAAGATCCTCACCTCCGTCCGTAATTGTCCCATTTCCTGACTCAAGCCTCTTATATCGCGTTCATTTTTATCAACCCTATTTTCTACTTCCCCCATTTTTACCGTTAAACTACTTTTAAATTCCGCAAATTCTCTCGTCGATTTGTCAATTTTTTCGCTAATTTGCTCAATCTTCCTATTCGATACTTCTCAAACACCACTTAATGTCTCACTCATCTGATTAAATTTCCTATTTGACTCAGCACTCATCTGCTCAAACTTCTTATTTGACTCCTCTCTAACTCCGCTTAATGTTTTATTCATCCTTTGAAGCATCCTCATTATCATCTTATTTCCTTGGTCCCCTGATTTCGTCCTCGACTGATCCCTACTTCCTCCGGCTTCCTCCATTTTTCTTGATTTCTTAAATAACGCACGATCGTCACTTCCAATTTCCACTCCTTGGCTTCTTAACCACTCCTTTCTCTGCATACGTTCCTATCACCTCCACACACTCAAAATTATTTATAAATTTATACAAAACACACACTCTCTCTCTCTCAGCTCGCCAGTTTCCTGGAATAAAATTCAAATTTTATTTGGAACTCGAGCCTCACGTTCGGGTCGCCATAAAAGTGCCGTGGTATCTTACAAAAATTCGGGAACTAAGCTTTTAGCATCGATCCTTTACCTAAATTATTCCAGCCCCAGCGTTGGGCCGTCAAAAAATTGCCATGGTAATTTAGTAAAATTCGTGCCCCACCTGGGCCAACATAAAATTTTCCAAAAAAATAAAATCTTAAAAAAAATTTCTTACCCTTAGTATTTAGGACGCCTTCGAATTTCTCTGCTCATCCCTGGCTAGCTCAGCAATCGGCCTCTTGTTGAATACCTATCTTTACATACATACTTCGCTCACACTCACACACCATCAAATGAAATTACTAAAATAATACGACAATCATACAACTTTTTATTTACACATATTAACAGATAAAATATTTACACATGAGTACATATGGTTTAGTACGGTTATACCATCTCAATTTATTGAATGTTTTAAAGTCCTTGATTTTTAAATGATTTTAAACAAATTCAAGTAGATATGAGTAGATGGGCCCCACATGTAACCCTAATTTGACTTCAGACTGGTGTATTGTGAGCTCATTATAACTCAGTTTTGTTTATAAATGTTTTTTAAATCTTGCATTTTTGAAAACAAATTTACAGACCCGTTTACTCCTTACAACCACAATTTATAGCCTGAATAAATTTTTATATATCCTCAATAAACCCTTTTTCAATAGTCAAAATTATTAAATTGTCCTGCACATGTACCTTTTTAAATAAGTTTTTAAATACAATAAATACGCCACCAATAAGTCAACCACACAGCACAAAATATCCACAAATGTTTATATAAAAACAGAAATTTCAAATTTATTACCTGGAGACACCTTCACTCTTTGACACCGCCGGAGATTGCTACCAGAAACCCCTCGTCGCTGTGTCCATCTACTACTCTGATTCCAGGATCCATCGATCTCCACCATACAATAACTGTACTTCTCCCAAAATACAAGCTTCGTCTCAACAGTAACATTCCATTCCAGATATTGCGCATACAAATTTTTCTCAGTTCTGTTTTTCCCAAAACCATCCATCCATATAATAACTTAGTCATAGTAACGGTACCTTTTATTTAAATAAGCACTAACTTGTGCAATCACTTTACTAACTTCCGGTTCGCTACTACAACTTTTATACTTTCAGATAAGATGTTTAATGTAACATTACTCAACACACAAATACTAACCGAAAGCTTTGACTATTATGTAGGTCTGAACCCGTATTCAGAACTCGATGCAAGGAAAAAGAGAGCTTTAATAAATTCTTCTGGGTATTTATATCATTCCAAAGCCCAGTGGAACCCGTTTAAAAAAAAAGCTTATTTTCAAACCGGATTCTTAAAAATTTTAACGTATCCGATTCTAAATTCTGAAAAATTTCTCCCGTCCGTCGTTGTGTTACCTAGAATTTAGTCTCCTACCTTACCGTATGCTCTCTTTTCGAAAACTGCTGGCTAACAACCAATGATACAATTTCCTGTCGTCCCAGTGCTCAACCTATCCGCTATACATCTCTGTTCTATGCATGTGTGTTGTCTTCTTTCAAACCTCACTTGAGCTACAGAAAATCGATATTGTAGACGTCCTTCGCCTACTCCACGTGTATACCTTACGTGACTTCTATCCAATGCTTGCTCTATCTGCTTCTCTATCTACTTACATTATCGATTGTTCATTCCAGTCACTCCTTAAGATATTTGTTATTTACCAGTTTATACAAATCGACCGTTGAAAACAATTTCTATGGAATTCTATATTAACGTTCGTCTACTATTCTCTGAACGTAACATTTAACCAACAGGTGTTTCTTGAAATTATCGACTGTTTGAAAATAACAATTCCTAGATTTTCTGCTTTGTAGTATCGGTGTAAATGAACGTTGGCTTTTAAAACGAATACGTTTTCGTTAGAAATTATTGATTTTCTTATGCATGCAAGCTCCCTTTTTGCTTTCATGCGTTTGATTAAACGAAATTATAATTAAATATGCGTATCCTTGAGTTTTTATGTACTTTAAAGCTTTTCTTTCCTTATGTAATTTTCGCATTCCAATTTAAATATAAAAATACCTTAATACTCGTCCGTTTTCACTATATGAATTAAATTAATTTGGCGCGTAAATAATTTGCTCTTTTTTCTGTATACATGGTTGCTAAAATTTTATTATCTACACCTATTTATTTTTTAAATTCGTAACTATATATATATATATATATATATATATATATATATATATATATCTAAATAAATAGTGTAAGCGATCAACATACAGCGCATAAACTAGAAAAAGCATAATTCAAATTAACAGGTGCACTCACATAAGCATTGTGTCGGCTAGCGCCATTAGACTAAAACGTGTTCATTTCAAATTGACTGCAGAATTTACTTTTTTAATAGAAATCACTGCTTATGGAGTACAGCCAACGGTATGCATAAATACCTGTAACTTAATATCTCCAGGATTCAAAGATCTGGTCGTCCGTGCATATCTATTAACACCTTTTAGTGCTAAAGGAATAGTGCGGGCTATATTGCAAGCAGATATAGGAAAAAAGAGGGGTACATGTAGACCTAGATCAGACTATTGCACGCAGATAGTTAAAGATGCAGACTGAGAATTTCAGGAAAATGTGTAGGGTAGCTCAGAATAGAAAATAATGGAGGTGTATCTGTCTAAACAGTTCCAGGACTGAAAACTTAATGATGTTGACTGCTAAGGAGAAAGGGTATGCACTGTTAGAGTCCCGGTAGGGTATGCAATAAATGTTCTGGTGGATTACAATAACTGTCACTTTTGAGTCGGGAGTGAGGGGGAGTGACCGCGGTTTGACTCTATGTTAATTTTCTTGTTTAATAAATTACTGATTTATAGTATTAATGCAGTTTAATTAGGATTTCTGATTTAGTATAGGTTATTATTAGCTGTTTTAAAGTTTAATTTAATTACCGGTTTCGTTTCGCGCGTTTAGGTAAGACAATGATTGATATGATGAGAACTTCATCGTGCATATTTAGATATTTAGGTGTTTTGTTCTTAATTGTTGTTTTTTCTACTTTTTCTTTTGTTTTTGATTTTTTATTTTTTTATAAATTAAGTTACATCGTGAGATAGGTTTTGGGTCTTTGGGAGCTTTCTTTTAAAAACCTTTATTTCCCGAAAACACTTCTATCAAATTTATTTTTAAACAGTAATTACAAAAATGGTTTAACAGCTTGTATGTATCTTCATAAACGTGACTTTTAATTAAACAAAGTTAATATTTTAATAATTACCAATGAGTAGCTTTAACTACCAACAATGCTAAAGTTATGAAGTTTGAGACTGACTGACCACCAGGGGCTCCTCAGGGTAGTTATGTAATCCCTGCTCTCACATCATTTTGTGGAAAAGTGCAGATCTCACGTCTGCTACTTCTTGATAAACATACATTGTCTTATTCTACGTAATTTGAATTAAGACTGCTTTATTGCAGTTCCTTGTATCTGCACGTGCAGTATCAGGTTGCGTCTGGAATACAAAGTATTTGTTTCTTCCGTTCTCATGTCTGATATGAACTCTGATTAACCTTTAATATTATAACCTTTAATTAATTCATTATAACATACTATTACTAAGACAATAAATGCGTTTAATTTTATATACATATTGTTTCGTTTATATGTAAATAATTTATAGCTAAATTTTGTTTTATTGAGTTTGTTGGTTATTTTAAATTCGCCGCGTGTATATTTAAATTTATTAGAGTGGAATTTCCTTGGTTTTACTTGAAGCACCCGCCAACCAGTGCCGTGAGTGAAAAAACTCCGTGTGTTATTCCGCATGTGTAACAACAAGTATCGATTTGAAAATTCACGAAGCCAGAAGAGAATCGTTTCGTCTTTCGAACACACCCAGTTACCCCTACTGTCCTTTTAAAAGTACAGTGATCTTTAATTACTTATTTCGAGTTTCATTGCTCCCACAATGATGGCGCCACTGTTAACTGAAGCAGGAAGAAGAACTGTCTGTCATCTGATTTTAGTTCATATTAATAGTGGGAAGTTAAATTATAGCAGGTGATTTTTTAAGTGAATGTATTTTTGAAGCATCATGGATTATTGGAAGTAAGTATATTGTTATTAATATCTTTTGTTGGAAGTAGTGAGTAGAAACATTTCTTAGCTAAAGCTATACACTTTTATTGGCTTCCACTTATTTGCACATAACCTCAATAGTTTTAACAAAATTCACCATCAATTATGCCTGTCCTTTTTAAAGGACGGCAGTAAAATATGCTACTATTCTCTATTTTAGAATTATTAAAAGTGTATGAATCTTTTGTAAGCTAAAGGTGTAGTACATGTTAGTAATTATGGTAATATCTTATAGGCGACCATTGAAGCTTCATGAAATGTTAAAGGAAAATCCTGAAGTAATTCCAGTAATTCCAAATGGTATTGTGCTCTTTCCACCCGAGGATGCAAATGCTATAATAACCGATGAGGATTCTGGCGATGAAGATCATGTAACTATAAATAATTTACCAGGAGGACAACTTCGCACTTATGTAGAAATAATTGTGAATCAACAATCTTCTGAAGATGAATATGACTCTGAAGATAACCTACCCCTATCACATATTTCAAAGAAAAGACTTAAGTTAACAGAACCTAAACAGAAGCTGTCATGGAAAAAACAAGATCTTATTCCAGAAAAGCTTAGGGAATTTTATGTTGTTCCTGGGCCTACAAAAACATTAACACCGTTGCAATTGTTTGAATTTTTCTTCAATGAGGTTTTGTTTTTGATACTTCATAATACTAATATGTATGCTGCTCAACATAATGCAGTAGGAGACATAAGTATAGATGAACTAAGATGTTTTGTAAGAGTTCTAGTTCTTAGCGGCTATATAGTTTTGCCACGACAACAGATGTTTTGGGAAAATTTAAACGATACTAATAACCAACTAGTTACATCTGCAATTCCACAAGATCGTTTTTCTTTTATTATGAGAAATTTGCACTGCTGTGATAACAATAATCTTAAAATTACTGATAAGTTTGCAAAAGTTCGACCGCTAATCACCGTACTAAACAAAAAATTTATGGAATATGCACCTCTAGAAATAAACCACAGCATAGATGAATCCATGATTCCTTACTATGTCGACATACTTGCAAGCAATTCATCAAAGGTGAACCCATAAGGTGGGGGTATAAGTTTTGGGTTGGAACTACTCGGTTGGGTTACATAAACTGGTGTGACCCATACCAGGGAGCATCAACGGTTTTACCAGCAATTATAGAACAATGGGTTTAGGACCTACTGTTGTTCTACAGTATTCAGATGTTTTACAGAACCGTTGGCCAACTGTACCATTTCATTTCTTTTTTGACAACCTTTTCACTTCTCTTCCTCTTCTGAGTGAACTTAAAAATCGAGGTTTAAAAGGTACTGAAACTGTGCGGGAAAACAGAACTGGAAAATGTCCTCTAACTAAATCAAAAATAATGAAAAAATCAAAGAGAGGGACATTTGAGTTTGCTACATCAAATACTCGTGTCGTCGTTTGCAAGTGGAAGGTCAATAGTATTGTGAATGTTGCATCCAACTATTTACAAGTATACCCAATCAATCAAGTTAAGAGATATTCGCGAATTGAAAAGCGCAAAATAACAATTGATCAGCCTGGTCTAATCAAATCTTATAATGCTTACATGGGCGGAGTGAATAGCTGCGATCAAAACATCAGTTTGTACCGTACATCTATTCGCGGCAAAAAATGGTACTTTCCGTTGATTTGTCAATGCATTGACATGAGTGTACAAAATGCTTGGCAGTTATATAGGATCAACAAAGGACCAAAAGGACAGTTGAGTTTTAGGAGAGCACTCGCCATGAATTTGCTTGAAACTTACAAGAAATCGACAAGGAGGAGGGTATACCCCCAGTTTGGCACACGAATTTTCACGACATGACCGCATCGATCATTTAATTATATACCAAGATAGACAATCTCGATGTGGCCAGTGTCATAAAAAAGTGCAATTTAGGTGTGAAAAATGTGAAGTAGCATTACACCCAAAAGAGTGCTTCAAATTATATCACAAGCTATAAATACACTTGAGACAATAAACTTATTAATTTTATAGCATCTAAGATTTAATTAGGTTGATGTTGACTTAGTTTAGCAATATTTTCAATTATTAAATAAATTTACAGTTTATTTTTATAGTAGCCTTTTAGCCTGCTGTCCTTTTAAATGGACACCGCCATTTTTTAAAACAAATGTGCGCACTTGTTTATTTAGCTAAAACTTGATAGTTTAAAGATAATGTTTGATTATTTCTGCCATTCAATCCTTCTCTAACCATAAAAAAACCACTTCAGCAATATCTGGGTTAAGAACATTTAATTATTTGTTGTTTATTACACTATCAATTAAAATTTATGCAGTCCACTTTTTCTCTCCTAATTAACTATAAAATTACACAGCAATTATTTTACACATATTGGTTTGGGGGATAAGTAACTCCTCCCGACTGAAATAAAAATTAAGGGTTGTACTTAATTTTTAAAACTCATTGCCCCTACAGTTTCATTTGTAGTTTCATTGTTTTTATATCTAATATACATTTTGTAGAATAAACATACAGTTAATAAAAATAGTACGATGATCAATAAAATTGTCCAAACACTAAATTGTCATAATGTTACTTTGGCACTTTTAACTCGTTTAAATGTTCTTTATAATTGTCCATTAATTTCACTGCGTAGTTGAAGTCGTCGAGGTCTAGATGTTTTAGATGCATCGGTTTTTTGATAAAATCGTTGTCTTCGGTTTGAAGAATCTTGAACTGTTGTTCAGGTAGATTTTCGAATTTCTTTGTCACTGCTGGTTTTGATATACTCAAATAATTTCGCTTTTTAATTTTAAATAGCAATCTTCCTTTATGGTGATCACTTTGCTTCCATTTAGGGCTAAACTGTTTTCGTGCTATCACTTCTTGAGGAAATATAGCAATCCATTTGTTGTTCGTAACTTTCTGAATTTTCATGTCCGTAATTTGTACTGGTTTTGGCACACAATTCTTGTAGTGATCAGAGAATCTCAATAGTTGTACTTTGCAAGGGCTATCTGTTTGAATAGCTGTTGTCGTTAGTGATTGACATAAGTATTGGCGGGGTTTTACTTTTCTGCATTTTTATTTGTGAATCCATAACTAAGTTCATTTAGGGAAAGGAATTTGGTCTTAGGGATATTAACTTGATATTAACTGATAACTTTCATAGGGAAAGCAAATAAATGATAATAATTGTAATTGTTAACCTCTACAATGGGAATTTCTATTAGAAACGTAATTTCACGATTCTTTACATAACCTTTTACTATGGCTATTTTTCAAATACAAGTATGTTAGATCATGTCACTTCAAAAGGTAGTTTACTATGAGTTATAAGTGATCTAATTCCTAATAATTCGTTTAATAAATCAATTGGTTTCATAATACTAGCATGCATAGTATTTAATTTAGCAAATGTTACAGCATTTTCTAGTGTAGCTAAAATTTGTTGAATTACAGTAAGGGTTGATATCTTTTAATTAAATATTATGTTAAATTTTATTAAATCTCGCATTCCTAACATTGTGGTTTGCATGTTGCTTTCAAGAGTTAGTATTTTATTTGTTATACTGTCTTGCTTCTTTACTAATTTTCGTAGAGTATCGCTAAATTTGACTATGGTTGATTGAGTTAAAGAAATATAGTTTCTAACAACAGTTTTTATGTCAATCAATTCTTGTATTGCATTGTCGTATCGTTCAGCATCTTGGTTGTCTAAATTACATGTGATAACTTTTATAATATTACCTAATCCGTTAATTATTCTTTTTTTCTGTCTTGTGGTTTGGTCTGTTGGTATTATTCGATTGAATTTGTCGTCTGTGTTCTTTAGGATGTTTTCCATTATACTTTTGTAATTAAGCATTTTATAGCAATATCTTTTCCGAATTTGACTGTGTCCATTGATTCTTTCAGTCTGTCATAATTGTCTCTGATTATATAAAAGTCTCGTTTTAATTCAGTTAAATCAAATTTCTGTGCGGAAGTCCAATAGTCTACTGTGTTCTGCATACTTCCCAACTTTACTGGTAGTATACCGGGGTTGTTTTTTATATCTTCTACTAATATTTCGTTGTCGTCTGTTCTGGTATCAGAGTTGGGGCACCCGGCCGATATTAGAGGAATCGAGTTTGTCAAAGGAGATCAGGACGCGACGGGTATCAGAATTTACACGGACGGTTCACGTATGGATGACGGGCAAGCAGGCGCGGCGTTTGTCGTGTTTAAGCAGGAAAGGGAGGTGTTCCGGTTTCAAACCAAACTCGCGAACTGGAGCACTATCTTCCAGTGCGAATTGGTAGCCATACGAGAGGCTATCGATTACGTAATAAATCACACGGGCAGAGACGATTATTATATAATCAGCGACAGTAAATCAGCGCTAACGGCATTAATTAACATGAACACCTCGACAGACCTCCAGGCGGACGTCTGGAGAATAGCGCATACAGCGCTCGGGTTTCGACGTTTAAAGTTCTGTTGGGTTAGGTCGCACGATGGTAACGTAGGAAATGATAGGGCTGACGAATTAGCTAAAGAGGCCGCGACGGGCGACTTTCGGATATCACATTCGTCGATACCGAGGTCTTTAATCAAAAGAAAGCTGCGCGAAAAATCAATTCGACAATGGGAAGAGAGGTGGAACAACGTTGCCACGGGCAGGTTGACCCACAAATTCATACCGAGCATAGAAGCTAGAGGTAAGATCGAGGTTAAGCTCGATCACAAAATGGTGCAGTTGATAACAGGGCACGGCGCCCTGAAGGCGTATTTACAAAGGTTCGGTCTAACCAACAGCGACCGCTGCGAATGCGGTGAGGGCGCGGAAAGCGCAGAGCACGTGCTCTTCGACTGCCCGCTTGAGGCGGGAAATCGAGGTTTGGCTGATAGCAAACTAGCTATCCTAGGTTTGGCATGGCCAAAGAGCCTAGAGGAAGTCGGGGAAGTGGTTAACCAGAAGGCGTTCTGGACAGCCTTAAGAGAATTCGCGGGAAGGGTCGCGAGATTAGACAATTACAACCGCGTGTAAAATTCGGTGGGGTTGGTGGAAGATTGGAAAATTTTAGATTGACTTGGCGTGAGTAAGAATACGAGCATAGATATAACCAAAACCTGATATAAAAATTAAAAAAAAAAAAGGAAAAAAAATAATAACATGATAGTTATACCCAAATGTCCAATATGCATGAGAAACCTCCACACCATTAATACAGTCACTGCCTATCTTCATAATTATGTGCGGAAAATCGGAAATAATTAATAACAAATAAACAATAACAAATAAATCAGAAACCCTCATTAAATTAAATCAATTAAATAAACAAAGATAGTAAAATAGAGTGAAACCGCGCATCCCCCCAGGACTTGAAAGTGAAGTGATAGTGATTGTGATCTCCCCCCCAAGAACATTTAGTGCATACCCACCAGGACTTTAACAGTGCATCCCATCTTCCCCTTAGAAGTAAGTTACAGTTAGATGTAGGCAGACGACCACATCTTCGGATGCTGGAGAATTTTACTATCGAGGTAAGACTTAAATTGTGGCGGCTGTACTCGCACAAGCATAAATTTACATTAATTAGTAGTTTTTGAAATAATTTAACAAGCACGTTTTGTGCGTAATGGCGCTAGCCGACATAATGCTTGTGCGAGTGCACCTGATAAATAGGGTGATGCTTTTGCTATTTTGTGCACTGCTATATGCTTAACGCTTATTAGACATTTATTTATATATTTATATAATTATATTTATTTATATTTTATATTTACACTTTATATTTATTAGCATGTATTGTAGTATTTTGTGGCATATTTGTTTTGTTTGACGTTCTGTGGCCATTTTAGTTGCAGTATATATTTGGGAAGGAAGAATAGAGTTGTGAAGATTGTAATCATAATATAAATCAGTTAGGGAATGATAGGGAAAGCTAAGGATGGATTTAAATTAGTTAGCTAGATTTGGATAGTTTTAAGACGACCCTTCAGGTCGCACTGGTAAGCAGAGCCGGTGTTTGCTATCCGGTATTACGAATCCCTCCCCCTCCCATTTTTGCTTGTGTCTTGGTGATCGGGTACACTCGAAAGTCTGCGCTAGGGATACCATTATTTACAACCCTGTTTTTAGTTTTTGTTTTTAGTTTTTGTTTCAGTTTGTCAGATTTTTAGGTTTGTTAGATTGTTAGAGTTTGTTAGGTTTGTTAGATTTTTAGGTTTGTTAGATTTTTATTTAGTTTTTTATTTAGGGTCGATTAACTATGAAGTTAGAGTGAATTAGAAGCACGATTATTTTCGCGTTTAAACCCAATGTAGTACCTCCGGGTGGAACATTGGGGACGTGGCCGCAAGTATAGCGGCCGTTATTCAAATTATAATGTCGTCTGTTCTATTTGGTGGAGGTTGACGGCATCTGAAATTACAGGGTGTGTTAAATTCTTTAAATGGATATATCTTATGAGTTTTCCGTTGTCTACTACGGCTATATATTTTTTCTGAAATCTTTTTGATTTTAAACGGACCTAAATTTCTGGGGACCGTTTTGTGTCGTTTACTTTTAAAAATTTTTCATACACGGTCTGTCCTACTGAGAATCTACTTATATTAGTGTTCTCATTGCGGTTTCTTGTAGTACGTTCCTTATCGCTGTCTAATTTATTTTTGACGTTATTATAAGTGATTTTTAATTTTCTTTGTACTTGTTGGTGTACTGTGATATACTTCTTTATTGTAGTGTATATCGTAAAGGCTACGAGAATCTGAGTGTCCTAATGTTAATTCGAGGTGTGTAAAGTTAGTTGATTTGTTCTAATAACGTTAAGTGTAATCTTTCAATTAATCCATTCGATTCCGGGTGATTTTCTGTTATAAAATGAATATTTATTTTATGAAGTTCTAGGGTATTTTGTAAAGTTTTGTTTCTAAATTCACTTCCATTATCTATAGTTATTGATTCAGGTGTACCGTAAAATGTAAAGTACTGTTAAAGAAAGGTATTGACATTTTCCTAATTTGTCTAATATCTCGGTGATATTTGGTAGTGGGTATTTATCGTCTACAGTCTTCTCGTTGAGTTTTCTGTAATCGATAACCATTCGGTATTTGCGTTTGCCTGAGGCATCTAGTTTCTTCGGTGCAATAAGTACGAGACTGCTCCATGGTGAATTCGAATGTCGAATGATGTTTTGATTTAATAAGTCTGCTACCTACCTATCTGCTTCTTCTTGACTTGCTTGAGGTAGTCTATATGCTTTGGTGAAAATCGGTTTATTATCTGTTAGTTCAATGCTATGTTTGACGGTGTTGGTGAAATTTAAAGGTATTCCTGGAATATATCTCGGTATTCGAAACGTAAGTCTTTTATTACTCTCTCCTCTTCTGTGGTAATATTGTCGTTGAGGCGAATGTTGGTTAGGTTTTCCTTTAACATTATTGTCGTGTTCTGTAGGGGTGGAATTACTTTCAGAGTCTTCGTCGATTTCATTTTCACTGAAATTCACTTCTGTGGGGCAGTCGTTTGAATTCAAAATTGTCGTAGTGGCGTAGTTGTCTTTTATGTGTGCTAACGCGGTGGGTGTTTCTACTCCTTGTTGAAATGGCATGTGATTTATTATCCCTATGTCGCTTTTCGAATTTACTACGACGTTTACTGGTTTTTCTGTCCTAGGTTTGATGGTGTATTTTTGATTGGTCTAAGTGTTACTGTTTTGGAATTTAATTGGAATCTGTCCATGTTTTGTTCTTAGTAGTCGATTTTTTATATCAATATTCGCTCCTAGTTTTCTTAAAAGATCTATGCTTATTAATTCGTTGTATTTTTCGTTAAATTCAAAGATGCAAAATTTATGTTTCATTTTTACATTAAAAGTTTTTGGTAAGGGTATGTTTGCAATAAATTGGTAAAATGCCGTTTTATGTGCTGCTTTGATTTTAAAAGGTTCTTTTTCTACAAAATCTAAATAATGTTTTTGTACGGTTGTGGGGCTAATTAAAGTTTTTGAAGATTGTAACAATTTTATTTTTTGGTTATTAAATCCGTTCATAAAAGTGCAAGAATTATAAAACACTTTTATTAAAATAATAAGTAAAATACATTTAACAACTTTGGTATTACGCTAAAGCGGCATCTTTATGTAGCATTCTATGTATAGTCAAATATCTGTGTCTTCGATAGCAATTTGCAAGCGCGTTTTGGTTGACAGCCCCCTCCTGGGACACTCCGTTCGTCCGAGTGAGATTGATAACCAGTCGGCCATGCGAGATAGTAGAGTCAAGATGTACGAAAAAACGCAGGCCGCCAATTTGCGAATAAATTTTGAGCAGTCGAGACACATCTTTAAATAGCGGTTGGTATCCTATGAACGTTATTAAATTGTTTAATTGAGATATTTTATTTAGCGCAAAAGCAACACTAAAAATGCAACTTTGAAAACTGGAAATCCAGTCACTGATGTTAAAACCACTTTGTATTGCAACCTAAAAGAAAACAACTTAGAAAATAGAAAATTTTACTAATTTATAGAAGACCACTTTATTATACAAAATAAAGATGGTATTTGGTAAGGCAGCGTGATTCAACATATTGCAGCAGCTGACGGACGTATTGTGATTGCATTTAATTCGACACCTGGAGCAATTCCATGTGCTAGAAGCTGTTGAGGATGAGCTGGGTCCACGCAACATACAGTAAATTCCGCTTGATATATAACAAGTACCTCTTCAAGGCCACAAAGAGCAGTTTTGGTTCGTAGTTAATTTTAAGAATCTTATTTTGATGGTTTATACATTTGAAACACTTTAATTTGTTTAATTGTGTAAAAGCACGAATATTATGAAAATTTCAATTATTTGTTGAGCTGGAATTTTCCAGTGTTAAAATTATAATTCACTATTTTGATGGTTTTAGAAACCACACACGTGGTTCGTTATGTACCGTTAGTAACAGCAACAGGTGTTACTGACGTCACTTGTTTGTCTGCAGTATACTGCTGACAGATGTGTTCTAGGAAACAAATGCTTCGAACAGCGTTTGCCCAAGTTGAGTAAACAAGAATATTTTTGTGATCTGCTTTTTTTAATAGAAATTAAAACTAACACAAGTAATTTAGAAAAGGAAAAACTTGAGTAGCAACGTTTTTAAAATGTAATCCTCCTGAACAGATCTGTACGGGTCGGACCTTTTTAGTGTAACAAGTTTACACCAAGCTGTAACATGTTTGATTATCAACAATTTTGATAAACCTTAATTTAGAATTCACGAACTCATTTAATTATTTATGAAATTTTGTTGCATTGCATTTTGTTTTAAAAGAGAATCTTTTGAGTAAATTATTGGTTCAAGATTAAAGTCTTTTATTTTGATCAAATAAGGTCAAACCTAACAACAGGAAACTAATATCCTTAAGAGTAGAATTTTGATGCCAATCTTATATAGAAAATATCTTTTTAATATTTCTTTAGGTATGTTTGCGGGACACAAATAGTGTTCCACCTTTCTATTAATCTAATCATTACAATTTCTTACAGGAACAGCGTCTTATTTTGTTAAGACGGGTTTTTGTCATCGAAGGCGAATTTTTTTTTGGGTTTCCACGTCCGCCCCTAGAAATATACCACGCAATTATCATAAATAAGTCAGGACATGGTGGCGCCTATTTGTTTTGGATTAAGTTTGACTTACAATCAGATTTCGACTCCCCATTTCTCATAGCTCTACCCAAGGAATAGACCCCTAGTTATGTCGGAAGACTTCGTTACACTTGCCCATGCGTGAGGCTAGCTTGGTAACCATTTAGAATAAATAAAAAAAAAAAAGTTTCAAGATCCTGTATCGATTATTAATTTAATTTCAGCATGTGGTATTTTTATATAGGGTAGAATGTGTTGATTAATGTTGTTTAAGTTTATTACGTCTGATCGTATTTGGCTCTGTCCAACCGAAAATTTGAGCACGCATTTTCTTTATCGTCCTTTTCGTAAGTTTCTTAAGTGTGGTTACGTTCGTAGTTCTCTGAGTAATTTGCTTTATCGTCTCTACTCGGATTCGCATAATAATCTGTGTCTTGATTGTTAAAATCTTCTACTTCATGGTGAAATAGTTTCTCGGAATTGAAGTTTCGTTTTTGTGTATAGTCAGGTCTGATTTGAAATATTTTAGTGTTTTCTGGTGTTACCAGACGAAGTGTTCATAGGGGTTGGTTTGTAATAATTATTGGGGTTGTTGTTATTATTTGTCATAGGTGCATTTCTGTTAGAATTTCGCCAAATGTTTGCCACGTTCGATTTTCATTTTGGTGTAATGTGGGTTTTGTGAAAGTCGAATTTAGTGCTGGTTTGGTAAGTTATCCAAATTGATTATTGAAATTTGTATTATTAAAGTTTGGGTTATTAATTCTCGATTGATTTATTTGTGCGTTAAATGATGCAAATTTGTGTTGTGTTGGTATTTGTCTTGCGGTTTGTATAGTTTTAATTGGTTGATAATTTTTTTTGCGTTAGGATTGTAGATCCGGTTTCTGTAATAAATCACGTTTTCCTCTTCGATAATTAAATTCATAGGCTTCTTCTAGATTTTGTGTATTTGGAAATCTTATCTTATCCGATAATCGCTCGGGTAACGCGTTTATATAAGTGTAACGCTATTTCATCGTACATTTTCGTTTTAATTAAACGTACATTAGGGTCTTGGTCCTCTAGTTTCAATTTAGTTAGGATTAAACTTCTAACGTCTTAACATCGCATACCGAATTGATATGGTGATTGGTTATTTTCCATTTTTAGGTTTAATAAGTCTCTGATAAAGCATTTTATATTACGCTAGTCTCCGAAATACGCGATTAATATTTTCTTGTAGTCCTCCCAATCTGTCAGGTCATCCCTACTTACAATTAAGGTCAAACTTTTGCCGGTTAGCTTATCCAGAATCAACCTCAATAGCCAATTGTTTTGTTCAATGTCCCCTTGTTTGTAGAATGATTTTAAAAATATTAAAGCTTGATTTCTATCGTACGTTGGTATTGAGTCTAAATATAACCTTAAGTATTCAGTATTCATCTTTATAATTATTTATTCTCTGTTACTTCAGTCAAGTTTGTGTTAAAGTTATTTAAAGAATCACTTATTGTTACGTGTATTGTATGTAATTATAAACTTTTGTTATAATTACATCGATTTTAGACTTTTGCTGAATAATTGTTTCCTTAGTAATCGTTGCAATAAATTGCACATAAATGTGTATACTTAGAAACCTTGGTTATAATCAAGTTCAGACTTTTGCTGAGTAAATTATTTTAGTAATAATAATTTCTGATAATAAAGTGTAATAATAAATTGTTCATAAATTCTCTCGTTTCAAATCTTATTTGTTAACATCAATATTCAAAAAAGAAGAAAGATGGTTAGGAAAAATGAACTGTAGATCCTCACAATAACTTGATTGCCAGTTCCATTAGTCTTTCTTCTTTATTGGATTCAGTCGATTCTGTACTTTGTCCAATTTTGTTGTTCCAGTGAAGAATTGAAATTCACGGTCATCAGTGTTTCAATTTTGGAATCGCAAGTGCCCTTCTGGAATCCGTTCCGGCTGCGCCAGATAGGTTTTGGGCCTTTGGGAGCTTCTTTTTAAAAACATTTTATTTCCCAAAAACACTTCTATCAAATTTATTTTTAAACAGTAATTACAAAAATGGTTTAACAACTTGTACGTTAAGTTCATTAACGTGACTTTTAATTAAACAAAGTTAATATTATAATAATTACCAATGAGTAGCTGGAACTACCAACAATGTTAAAGTTATGACGTTCAAGACTGAAGGACCATCAGGGGTTCTTCGAGGTATTTATGTAATTCCAGCTCCCAAATCTTCTTGTGAGAAAGTGTAGATCTCACGTATGCTACTTCTTGATGAACATACATTGTCTTGTTCTACGTAATTTTAATTAAGACTGCTTTATTGCAGTTCCTTGTATCTGCACATGCAGTATCAGGTTGAATCTGGTATACAAAGTAGTTGTTGCTTCTGTTCTCGTCTGATCTGAACTCTGATTAACCTTTAATATTATAACCTTCAATTAATACATTCTAATAAACTATTGCTAAGACATACTAAATGCATCTAAATTTTTATACATATTGATATGGACACGCGTGAAGTTAGCCCCCCAACTTTTGAACAAAAAAAACTTTCTATAGCTCATTCCTTTGCACATTGTTTGCACATGTATGCACATCCGGTATTTTGTTTGCACACTTTTCGTTTAAAAATTATTCAAGAAACAATTTAGGGGGGCTAACTTCACACTGGCCCCCCGAATTTCAGGAAATTTATTTTAAACCGGCGGAATTATTACATCATCGTTTGCACATGTATGCACATCCACTATTTTTGTTTGCACACCTGTCGTTTAAAAGTTATTGAAGAAACCATTGTGGCGAGCCAACATTGCACTAGCCCCCCCGACATTCAGCAAATTCATTTTAAACTGATAAAATTGGTAGCTCTTCGTTTGCACACTTCCAGTTTAAAAGTAATTTAACATTCAGCTTAATAGCCCTCGCTATACGATAGCTACTGTTAAAAACGTGAAAACATTGTTACAATGAACCCAATTGATACCTCTTCGTTTGCACATTACGAAACACATCAACTTTTTGTTTGCACACCACTGTAAGTCAAAAAAAAATTTAAATTTAGTTACGGATGCTAACTTCACACATGTCCAATATTGCATTTTTGTGCAATTCTAACATGTGATGGCGGAAATCAAAGTATCTTCGTTTGCACATCATGAATTAAGTCGCTTTTTCGTTTGCACACCTTTAGTTCAAAACTAATTTCACATTTACTTTCGTAGTACCCGCTATACGAGAGCTATTGTTCAAAATGTGCAAAAATGGATTACAATAAGACTAATTGATACCTTTTGGCTTGCACATTATGAAACACATCAACTTTTTGTTTGTACACCACTGGAAGTCAAAAATTTTTTAAATTTAATCAGGAGAGTTAACTTCACATATGTCTAATTTCGCATTTTTGAGAAATTCTACCATGTGATGACGGAAATCAAAGTAGCTTCGTTTGCACATCATGAATCAAGTCGATTTTTCGTTGGCCCGCCACAATGGTTTCTTTAATAACTTTTAAACGAAAGCTGTGCAAACAAAAATAGCGGATGTGCATACATGTGCAAACGATGATCTATTTATTCCGCTGGTTTAAAATAAATTTCTTGAAAGTCGAGGTGCCAGTGTGAAGTTGGCCCCCCTAAATTGTTTCTTAAATAATTTTTAAACGAAAAGTGTGCAAACAAAAATACCGGATGTTCATACATGTGCAAACAATGTGCTATAGAGCTATAGAAAGTTATTTTTTTCAAAAGTTGGGGGCTAACTTCACGCGTGTTCGATATGGGGGATATGTAACTCCTGCCACAAAATAAATTTATGCTAAGTCTATGTGTGTACCACTCTCCCATCCACCTAACCCTTTTGATCCACAAACTTTCTCCGGCTTACACTCGATTCCCTGCGTCCAATCCTAAAACTCTCTCTGCACATTTTTTCAAGGCAACCCAGTACGTCTTCTGATTTGCCACTTCCTGGACTTCTTCTAGACATTTAGGCCATTCTAGTCCTTCAACAACTAGTTTTTTATCTGGTAGCTCTCTGTTTGCTGTCTCGATCGGACAGTCAAATAACATATGCGTTGTTAAAAATCGTGAAGGGTAGTTTAAAAAACTTGAGCACTACTTTCAGCAAATACTTTTTCGCCGAAGAAGACATTAAATTGCTTGAGTGGAATTGAGAAATAAATCCATTTGAGAGTACTGACACTGGTCTGTCGGTACAAGACAAACGAACCTTGCAGATTTTTCTTCAAGTACTGTAGAAAAATCAAAGTCATTAACGAAATTTTCGAGTGAACTATCCTGTAACATTTTTCTTATTAGTAGGAGGTTTCAAATACAGTTTTTTTAGCATTTAACATGGTTTTTTCATAGCAGCTGCTTTAGAATCCAAATAGAAACAAACTTCAAACGGGAAAAGAGCTTAATGTCTATTCTGAATTTCAAACCAATCCTGAGTAGGTTATGGCTATAAAATAAATACATATTAATCATTAGATCCTGTTTTAGAATTGTTTTGTTTTAATTTTAGATAAAATGAATTTATTATGATTATGAATTGGAAATATAAAAGTAATATAAAAATGTACAGAATTAGTTTTGATGCACTGTTCATTTATTTGACGTTCTCTTGTACAGCTTAAACCTCCCCACCTTCACAAAGAGGTGTGCCTCACAGTTTGAAAAACACTACTTTAAATTTAAAAACAATTAAGATTCCAAAGTGTTGTAACATCCCATTGCCGTTTGTACTATCGGGAAATCAATTATACGTTCATCAAGAAATGTTAAAAATTGTTTGTATTATTTGCAAAGTATTCTACGATGTTATACTAATCAACCGCATATTAGTATAAAAATTTGTACAAAATCGTAATGTACTAGCTATCTTATAGTTGTACAAGTCCCAAAATGGCTCTCCATAGATAAATTATCAGCAAAAATCTATGATAAGAAATTACTTCCAGCATCCAATAAAGTCCAGAATGAGTGGAAGTACATCGCTGTGAATATTACTCAAGAGATTTGAGAAAATATGAGCGTAACCGGAAGGTTATTTTTCACGTACAAGCATAAGCCGTTGGATATACCACGTCAGGTGCAGCAACAGTCTTAAAGTAGGGCGCGATTCATCGATGATGGATGAGACCTTTCATTTATCAAAGTTTACCTCCTCATAACAGTTTACGACCTATCTCATTAGCAGTCAACATGACAACTTCTTCAGTTGCCTCTCTCCTAACTATGACAAACACGATTAGATATACGTAAATTAAAATGCCATAAATAATATCTCTTAAAGCGTATACGTAACACACATCCTATAAATTAATCAAGTGTGCGCTCTGAGAATAAAACTCCTTCAGCGTGAATAATCTAAAATTAATATACGCACATTAAAATTAAGCCATTAAGTAACACGATTTTGAATCAACCTGCTTAAAATATGCATATTTAAATTTTTCGCTGACAGCTGTGCCTTGTACGTTCCGAATGAGCTGAAAAGTAACATAATATTGCAATTTGTCGTTCATATCCCTCATATGTAAGGTTCATATTCATCGGGCAGGGTTCGTATTAGCAGGGTTGATATTAATGAGGGCGCAGAGCGTGAAATGACGCCGGACGCCCGCGACGCTCTATTAACGGATTACGGCGTAAGCGGCAATCCGATCTCCATATTACTAAAGCCCTGCCGCTCGTATGCTACACACAAAAACAGACAAAATTGCCTCTTATGCTTCGTTGCTTAGAGACATGGGATTATACCACCTCCCCTAAGTAAGCCCAAAGCGCGAAGTAAAACCGTTCAATAAAATAATTAATAGAATACCTCTCCGGGGACTCCCTATTAAAATTAATTTAAAGCGAAAACGCGCACGGATTGTTATGATTTTATACTTCCTTGTAAAATTTTTACGATACCAGGCTTTTCCATTAGTTAAATTAATGCCGCGTATTAATGTAGAAGGATTTCCTGTCAGGAAATGTAAATGTGGAAAATAAAATCTTATTGTGAAATATTTTTATATCGGGAGGATCGACCATAAAACTTCCCTTCTTCCGCTTTATGGTTCGGCTTCTGGGGCTATACAGATAAATCAGAATCAGGTGCACCAGCTTTCCGATATTCACAATATTTCAGCTGATTGTTTGGGTGGTTTGGGAACCTACCAAATGAAATTGCTCTTTGTTGGGAAGCTCGAAATAAAATTTGCAGCTTGCTGAAATTTATCTTTTATTTTCAGAAAATTGTTACAGTCTCCACGAAGTCTGCCTAATGAAAATGCTAAAGCAGAAACGTAACGCCTATTAATTAAATATTCAGTAAACATGAAATTCATCGTAAAATTTAGTTTGCAGAGATTATATCCAGAAAGGTATAAAGCCAAGTTTCCCGAGCCAATGGTATAGTCCTTGCATATTAAACGAATGATGAGATAGGGTAGGTGCGAGGTAGAGAGACATATTTCAGTCTACATAAACTGAATCCTCGAGCCGTTTTGTTGGCAGTTTATGCTTGGAAATGCAAAACCCTGACTGTTTTACATTTCAGTAAGCTCATATTTAATGGCGTCTCTGAACTATATACTCACGGATAGCTTCGCATATGCTACCCCTCCGAATAGTAGATTTAGAGCAGCTTAGATTTTATGGAGCAAATGAAATAACATTCCCCTTTAAAATATGATGAGCTCTCCCGATAATGAAATTGACTGAAATCAAAAGATGTATTTCCAGCAATAGCAGCTGAATATATAATTTGGTTGTACTAGCTTTCAGATAAATAACTTGACTTTGAGGATATAAAAAATTTTTTACTTTTAACTACACCCCACACTTTTGATGCCACATTGCATAAAATATAATAAGGTCTATTAAGTTGTCTGAGCCAAATTATTAGAACACATCAAGATATATCTAGAAATTATTTGCTAATTATTTGCTTTTTTTTGCTGATAAAGCCAATTTTTTTGCTATATCTGTGTACTTCATACAGTTGGAGGTCAGCGATTGACAATATAGATGGCCTTATCGTATATTATTGTTGTGCTATACATATGGCGGAGCGATAAATCTTTTTCGCTTCACCAACATGAGAATCTCGTATCGTTTTTCACCGTCTCAACACCTAATAAATACAACCGCGAGTGCATAAGTGGTGCTGCCCGACCAGGTTGCGTCTACCGGTAAACAACACCTATCTTCTCGGGAGTAAATTGGTGAACAACATTGCAAGGTAAGCAAGTATTAATTACGGTTTGACTTATGTTACTGTTTTTCGCGCCTTACCTCCAATTGCATACAATTACAGTCCATTTGCTAAGCTTTACGCTTTGGGAAACGTTCTGGAGCTGTCTCGATTTTTTTATACACTCCAACGTGTACCAGACAAAAAAGTGGCTCTTCTGAGCCGCTTATGATTTTATGAACAAATAAGCTTTGAATTATAGTCAAAATTAATATAATTCATTAGCGGGATCATTAAAATTTAAATTATTACATTAATTCACTTTCAAAACTATTTTCTAAAATGGGTTTGAATATTAAAATGCATGATTTCTATTAAAGATTTCAAACTTCAATTATTATCAACAAAACGAGTACTTTGTATTTAGCATCACAGGTGTTCAAAAACTTGTTCCAATTTATTTAAAGATTGTACTTCATTAACATCTTGTTACTACGCTTATCAATCAGCTGTAGATAACAAAATAAGCAAAGGACTTTAACGAAACTGTTTGTTTACATTTTTGTTTGTAAATATTACGTACCTAATGCACCTTATTTCTTGGAGTTATGAATTTACTTATGTTAGTTTAAGTCTGTACCAACATTAGCATTGCTTCTCCATGAGTACTGTGTTTACCTTTCAGGCTTTGCAACTGCGTTACATTTTCTATTAGTTATTTGTGATTTAAATTTGTTACGAGTATACCTGGTAGAATATGTAAACAGAAGTTATTGTTGAATTTAAACGATTAACAAATCGCAAAGAAAGGTTATTGCCTTTTTATTTATATTAAGGGATCTTTCCTATTAGGTTTTCTTTCTATGTGACCAGCTGAAAGGCACAAGAAAACTTTTGAATCCAGAGGCGTAAGTCTAAAGAGGGCAAGATTCATCGGAAAATGGATGAGACCTTTCATCTTATCAAAGGCTTAACGGCTCGAACAGTTTACGACCTATACATTAGCAGTCAACATGACAACTTTTCAGTACCAAAATCTCTAACTATGACAAACACGATTAGATATACGTAAATTAAAATGCCATAAATAATATCTCTTAAAGCGTATACGTGAAACACATCCTATAAATTAATCAAGTGTGCGCTCTGAGAACAAAACTCCCTCAGCGTAATAATCTAAAATTAATATACGCACATTAAAATTAAGCCATTAAGTAACACGATTTTGAATCAACCTGCTTAAAATATGACATTTAAAAAATTTCGCTAAAAGCTGTGCCTTCGTACCTTCCGAATAGCTCAAATAAAATAATATTGCAATTTGTCGTTCATATCCCTTCATATGTAAGGTTCATTGTCATTGGCAAGGTTCGTATTGCAGTTTAATATTAATTTTGGAGCAAAGCGTTGAAATGACGCCGGACGCCCGACGCTCTAATTAACGGATTACGGCGTAACCGGCAATCCGATCTCCATATTACTAAAGCCCTGCAGCTCAAATGCTACACAAAAATGAGACAAAATTTACTCTTCTGAATAATTACTTAGAACAATTGGGTTATACCACCTCCCTAAGTAAGCCCAAAGCGCGAAGTAAAACCGTTCAATAAAATAATTAATAGAATACCTCGGGGACTTGGTATAATAAGTACTTTTCACCGTTAAAATATGGTTTTTTTTTTATTCTAGCCAAATTTTACTTAACAATGAGTGAGCCTGAGTTTACTTTCTGAATAATTAACTATATGTAACAATTTCGGTTGGTTTGAGTAGCACTACTATAACCTCACAAAATTTTCCACTCAGCTATTAGTGAAGATGAACTAAAATTTAATTTCTAATGATTCGAGTAAATCATGTTTCAAATAATTAAATCAATTTTCATAAAATCTAGAATTTAACTTTCCTTAACTCATAATGACATCTTCGGTGGTTTCAATGTATTAATACCAAGATTTAAAATGAAAATTTACGTTCCTTGTTGTTTAATATGAAAAAATATAGTCTGAAATTCACCTAACTTTATTTTCAGAAACTTGATTAAACAAAATTCTTTGTCTAATAAATCCATGCTAACAGCTGAACATACGAAATTAAATTTACAATACATGAAATTCATCTGACGGAAATTTACAGCTAGGCGTATAGCTTCAGCACTTAAATAAAGGCAATTTCCAAATGGTACTACCAAATTTGCTGCTTATTAAAGCTCCAAAGGGTAGCGGCGTCCATATTTATAATTGATACTCGTCAAATCCACATTCGTCAAAGGTTAAATTGTTGGATTTTCCTATGTTGGTATGTTGAAAACCTTGTTTTGCCGTCGTAAGCGATATTATCTCTCGAAACAATTTAAACTTCACGTGCTTCGCATACGTAGCTTCCTCAAACGTCATCGTCCTTGGTTCAAGGAATTTTTGGACTTCATATGAACAGCTCCCTTTAAGTGATGATCGCCGCGATTACCGCTTGAAATCAAGCCAATGTATTCGTCTAACAGAGGGAGCTCTAATAATGACACTAATAGAAAAGTATCTTTGTCACCGCATAAATTAAAATTTGAATTGAAATTTTATTTTATTGGACAATATGTAATATTTATTTAGTCGATTGTGTAGCATTATTATGCTTTACGTTAGTTCTTATTAAGTAAATAGATTAATCATCTGTAGACATAATGATGGAAAATAAAATCGTTACAAGGTACTGGCGACGTTTGCAAGATTCTTACGATTTAATTTCAACGTTACCAACTACTCTTGAACAATTTAAAGCTCGTGTGGCCTTATCGTATATTATTGTTGTGCTACACATATGGCGGAGCGATAAATCTTTTTTGCTTCACCAACATGAGAATCTCGTATCGTTTTTCACCATCTCAACACCTATTAACTACAACCGCGAGTGCATAAGTGGTGCTGCCCGACCAGGTTGCGTCGACTGGTAAAAACAACACCTATCTTCGCGGGAGTAAATTGGTGAACAACATTGCAAGGTAAGCAAGCATTAATTACGGTTTGACCTATGTTACTGTTTTTCGCGTCTTACCTCAAATTGCATACAATTACAGTCCATTTGCTAAGCTTTACGCTTTGGGAAACGTTCTGGAGCTGTCCCGATTTTTGTATACACTCCAACGTATGCCAGACAATCTGTAAAAAAGTTACAAGTGGCTAGATAGCTTAGTATTAAGCTATCTAGCCAACTTAAAAAAATACCTACACAAAATAAAATAAAAAATTAACGATATATAAATTATTTGCTATTTTTTTGCTACCTTTTGCAAAAAAAAAAATCAAATTTTTCAAATAATAAAATAAATATCAATATCGACAAGAGTAAAGTACATTAAAGAAATTAATTGCTGGCATGACTAAAGAATATCTATGTTTTATGAATTATTTACTCTTAAAATATGCAACTCTCGAATTTTTTGCTCGCGAAATTAAATTTTGAAACAATAATAGTGGCCTTTTGTCGTTTCTATATTAATTTCAGACAAAATTCAGATTTTATTTAGAGCAAATAAATCATGCTACGTGATTATGAAATTATGATAGAAGCAATTAATTTTTTAAAAGCATTTTACTCTTGTAGTCTCAGACCAACTTATATTATTACTATCGTTTGAACATCTAATTTGGTGAGCAAAAAATTCGAGAGCTGCATATCTAAAAAGCAAATAATTCATAAACGATGTAAATGCTATAGTTGTGCCAGCAATTAATTTCTTTAATGTATTTTATTCTTGGAGATTCGAAGTGGCTGAATGGCTATTTGTCATTTTTTACATTAATTTCGTGAGCAAAATATTCAGGAGTTGTATATTTTAAGGGCAAATAATATATAAAACTAGAAATTCTAGTCATGCTAGCAATTAATTCCTTTAATATATTTTACTCTTAGATGGTTGATATTTATTCCATAATTCGAGAAAATTGATTTTTTTCGTTTGCAAATGGTAGCAAATTATGTATGAATTGTTAATTTTTTTATTTTATTTTATGTAGATATTTTTTGTCATTGGCTGGATAGCTTAATATTAAACTATCTAGCCAATTAAAAAAAATACCTACACAAAATAAAATAAAAATTAACAATACATACATAATTTGCTATTTTTTTGCTGCCATTTGCAAACGAAAAAAATTAATTATCTCGAATAATGAAATAAATATCGACATCTGCAAGAGTCATATCATTAGAGAAATTAATTGCTGACACAACTATAGGATATACAATGTTTGTGAATTGTTTGCTCTTCAGATATGCAGCTTCCGAAATTTTTGCTCGCCAAATCAGATGTTCAAATAATAATAATAATATAAGTTGGCTTGAGACTACAAGAGTAGAGTTTAAAAAATTAATTGCTTCTATTATAATTACATCATTATGTAGCTTGATTTACTTGCTCTTAAATTATGTAAATCCTGAATTTTTTCTCACAAAATTACCTGGCACAACTATAGCATTTACATTGTTTATGAATTATTTGCTCTTTAGATATGCAACTCCCGAATTTCTTGCTTGCCAAATTAGATGCTACAAGAGTAAAGTGCTTTTAAAAAATTAATTGCTTCTATCATAATCACATAAACATGTAGTTTGATTTATTTGCTCATAAATGATGTAAATCTTAAATTTTTGCTCGCGTAATTAATATAAAAAACGACAAAAGACTATCCAGACATTTCGAATCTACAAGAATAAAATACGTTAAAGAAATTAATTGCTGGCACAACTATAGCATTTACATTGTTTATGAGTTATTTGGTCTTTAGATATGCAACTCTCGAATTCTTTGCTCGCCAAATTAGATGTTCAAACGATAATAATAATATAAGTTGGCCTGAAACTACAAGAGTAAAGTGCTTTTAAAAAATTATTTACTTCTATCATAATTTCATAATCATGTAGCTTGATTTATTTGCGCTTAAATTATGTAAATCCTAAATTTTTTGCTCACGAAATTAATATAAAAACGACAAAAGGCCATTATTATCGTTTCAATATTTAATTTCGCGAGCAAAAAATTCAGGAATTGCATATCTAAAGCGCAAGTAATTCATCATCATCATCATTAGGTCTTCAGTCCTAGAACTGGTTAGACGCGTACCATCATTGTTCCCTATTCTGAACTAACCTACAGATTTCCCTGAAATATGCACAGTTTGCATCTATAACTGTCTGATCTAGGTCTACATCTACCTCTTTTTTCCTATCTCTGCTTGTAATATATCACATACTATTCCCCAAAAATGCCTTAGAACGTATTCCGCCCTACTATTTCTCTTTTTCCCCAGATATCCTTGTTCCCATACTATTTCTGTAACTTATTTGTTATTATCTTTGTCTGTCCATGCTATCGTCCTCATACATCTGGAGCATTTCAAAAGACTGCTATCGTTTTTGTGTCTGCATTTCAGCCAACATTTTTTGACATGTTTCTATTTATACAATTGAGAGGATGGTTATTAAAGAAGTGTGCGATTGCATTATTGAAAGGCTTAAGTAGTCGTTTTTTTTATATTTATTTTGAGGGGGAAAATTCATTATGATTTAAGTTACCTCTTTGGTAGATTTTAACATGGTTCTGAGGCGACTCTATGGCGGGTTTACACTTGTCAGATACCAATGTTGTTCTATGAAGATTGTATATGGATCTGAGGCGACCCTATGGCGGGTTTACACTTGTCAGATACCAATGTTGTTCTATGAAGATTGTATATGGATCTGAGGCGACCCTATGGCGGGTTTACACTTGTCAGATACCAATGTTGTTCTATGAAGATTGTATATGGATCTGAGGCGACCCTATGGCGGGTTTACACTTGTCAGATACCAATGTTGTTCTACACTTGTCAGATACCAATACTGTTCAACGGAGATTGTATATGGTTTTGAGGTAACCTTATTGTGGATTTATACTTGTCAGATACCAATGCTGTTTTACAAGGATTGTTAATATGCTTATTTTTATGTAATTAGTTATTTTATGTATAAATAGAAATCATGTATGTAGGCTGTATTTCATGTTAATATTGCAAGGAAAACCCAGGAAAAACTTGCAATGCTACCTAGATATTGTGGGCATTTGATTTTCATTTGTTATTTCTTTTAGTAATGGAATCCATTGTTTACTGAAAGTCACGGATTCGTTTGCAACGCAGTTATTTTTATGTAGGAATATATAGGCAGCTTCTTTGATTTTGTGTTTTTGGTGGTTTTCTTCTTTTTCTTCTTTTCTTCTTTTCAGGGAGTGTATTCAGTGTATTCAGCTCGTTCCCTTTCTATTGTTTTCTAATTTTATACCCTATTTTACCGAGATTCAGTGAAGGAGGTTAAGCAACCTGTGGCTACCAAGATCCCCCAACACTTAGACATTTGCCGAAATAATGGTTTTCTAGTAAATCCTTTCACACACTTAACATTATTCGAGAATATTGCCCAACCAATTCTTGTAGTTACTTATAATAATCATCATGTTTACGCACAGTTATATTTTCGTCATTAGTTTATTCATCTTGGGACTGGTTGGATGCGTACCTCCATTGATTTCTATTCTGGGCTAGCCTACACATCTCCCTAAAACCTCTACAGCCTACATCTTTTACTATCTGTGTGCAGTAGTCTAATCTAGGTCTGCCTCTTCTTCTCTTTTTTCCTATCTCTGCTTCTAAAATATTGCGCACTATTCCCTCATGCCGTAGTATGTGGCCTATCATCCTATCTCTCCTATTTTTTACCGTTTTCCACATATTTCTTTCTTCCCCTACCATTTTTAGTACCTCTTCGTTCTTAACTTTGTCTGTCCATGATATCTTCATCATACGCCTGTAACACCACATTTCAAAGGCTTCTACCTTTTTCTTGTCCGCTTCTCCTACTGTCCAGGCTTCACAGCCGTACAGTGCTGTGCTCCACACATATGTTTTAAGCAATATTTTCCTTGTTTCTATGTTTGTGGTCTTTGAGCACAATAGTTGCTTTTCTTGTTAAATGTAGCACGACCTTGTGCTAATCTTTGTTTTATATCTTTTATGCTTTTCCCATCTTGCGTTATTTGGCTTCCTAGGTAGCAGAAATCCTTAACCTCTTTTAAGTTCGTGTTAAATACTTGTATTCTTGTTTTGATTTATTTTCCCACCTTTGCAAACTAGAACTTTAGTTTTAGTTTTGTTAATTTTCATACCGTATCTCTCTGTTAGAACCGTTTCCATTTCATTAAGAGCCGCTTCTAACTCTTCCTTGCTAGATGCTAATACCGCTATATCATCTGCAAATCTAAGCA
The DNA here is from genome assembly GCA_036346225.1 of Platerodrilus igneus. Taxonomy (NCBI): domain Eukaryota; kingdom Metazoa; phylum Arthropoda; class Insecta; order Coleoptera; family Lycidae; genus Platerodrilus; species Platerodrilus igneus. The sequence continues at coordinate 2,995,779 of JARFIW010001617.1, forward strand.
TATCAATTTTTGTCCCTGCATCGTAATTCCAAATGTCTTTCTGCATTTGACAGTATTCATTGCCTCTTCTATGTACAAGTTAAAATCAATGGGGATAGGGCACATCCCTGTCTCACCCCTTTCCTAATGTTTACTTCTCTACGTTCCTGCTCTAATTCTATTACTGCTGTTTGCTCTTTGTATAAGCTATGTACTATTCGTCTATCCCTATAACTCATTCCAATCCTTTTGAGTATTTCAAACATTTTTTCCAATTTACATTGTCGAATGCTTTTTCCAGATCTACAAACCCTATATACATGCTTTCCCCTTTTTCTATTGTTTTCTCCATTATCACTCTCAGAGCTAAAATAGCCTCCCGTGTTCCCCTGTTTCGCCTAAACCCAAATTGGTCTTCTCCTAGTATTTCTTCAGCTCGTTTTTCCATCCGTCTTTGCACAATTCAAGTTAATATTTTTGACACGTGTGCTGTCAAACTTATTGTTCGAAAATTTTCACATCTATCTGCGCCTTTCTTTTTTGGTATAGTTACTATGGTGCTACGTTTGAAATCTTTGGGTATCTCGCCAGTCTCATACATATAGCTTACAAGTTGGAAGAGACGTTCTGTTACTGCTTGTCCAGCGGCTTTTAGAGTTTCTGCTTGCACCTTATCTGTACCCGGCGCCTTACCATTTTTCAAACTCTTTAATGCTAATTCAAACTCGTCTCGAAGTATAGGATATCCCAAGTCATCATTTTCAATGTCTGATTCCTGTTCTAATGCAGTTAGTTCCTCTCCTGCATATAAATTCCCTATATATTCTTGCCATCTACTCACTTTCTCTACGTTTTCTATAATGACGTTTCTTTGTGCGTCCCTTATATTTTTGCTATACGGTTTTATATCCCTAAAATTCATTCTAATTAATTTGTATGCTTCGTCTGTCTTTCCTATTTCCATCTTAGTTTGTACTTCTTTGCATAATTCATATAACATATGAATGATATAGTTATGCCAACAATTAATTTCTATAATGTACTTTATTCTTGTAAATTCGAAGTGGGTATATGATATTTTGTCGTTTTTTATATTAATTTCGCGAGCAAAAAGTTTGAGAATTGCATATTTTAAGAGTAAATAATTCATAAAACATAAATATTCTTTAGTCGTGCCTGTAATTAATTTCTTTAATGTACTTTACTCTTGTAGATATTGATATTTATTTTATCATTTGAAAATTTGATTTTTTTGTTTTGCAAATGGTAGCAAAAAATAGCAAATCATTTATATATTGTTAATTTTTTTATTTTATTTTGCGTAGGTAGTTTTTTTAGTTGGCTAGATAGCTTAATATTAAGCTATCTAGTCACTTGTAACTTTTTTACAGATATAGTAAAAAATTGGTTTTATCAGCAAAGAAAAGCAAATAATTAGCAAATAATTCCTATATATATTTTGATGTGTTCTGACAATTGGGCTCTGACAGCTTAATAGACCTGATATAATATGCCTTGTATCACAACGTGTTTAATATATCGTCCACCATATATTAGTCAAAAAAAACAAACATTTAGTTTTTGGTTTTTGAAAGCTTGGAAAAAGCTTATCAGTACCAATCAGATTTGGTTACTAACATGATAAAGATATAAAAGAAATCATCTAACAATTTGAGTTTAAAAGTAAAAGAAAAACAAAAAATGTTAATAAAATTGTTAGGCTTTTGTATTATGCACATTCGTTAGACAATCAAAATAAGGTATCATTGAATTAATATAACACAAAATCATATAATATACGCACCAACTGCATTAATAATACGCACAATTATTATAAATACAACAATAACGACAATATACAATTTTATTATTTATTTTATTGTAATATTAATAATAAATAACAATAAAGGTCTTTATTGATGACTGTGAAAATAATCACAAATGCCAAATAAAATACAAAAAAGCACAAATAATCAAGGACAAAGTTCAGCTTGTAACACTTCACCTCCTTCCTGACCTATCTGTAGCAGTCAAAGAAACAAGGACCGAGTTACCTAATACATATTTAATCAAATGCACACTCTATATCACTTTTTATGGTTCAAAATTGCAATATAAGGGTCCACTTACCTATTCCAATAGTCTTTACTCTACTTTCTTTAAACGCCTCGGCTACTCTGCAGCAGAGAGTACATGGACATGTCTCAGGGTGGATAGGCTTAGAATTCTGAAACCGATACTGGTGAGTTAACTTACCCAAAAGTTTACAAAGTATCTGTACCTTAAATGTATTTCAACAAATCCCTTTTAATTATATATCTCAAAATTATCAAGTAATGAATTTAAAAACCTTTAATGTGGTGATATAACTATATACATTTACTATACTGACATACTTGAATGCAATAAGAAAAATATCGATTACTTAACTAAAGTTCCCTTAAGTCGGGTGGTTATATTGTATTAAGCATTGCAAATTTTACATTTAAACAAATTGGCTTCCAACTGAAACATAGCCAATAACTCTTGATATTCTATACAAAATTCATAATAATAAGTGGTAACGTTAAAAAAAGTCCAAGAATTCCAATCTTAATCTAACAACTTAACATATTCATGTCAAAGCACACACACACACACACACACACACATATATATATATACATTTATATATATATATATATATAACTATATATAAAATTCATACTTGCAAGCCCCGTGTATGCATGCACATACACGTCTATTCTCTCGAACCATGTATGCAAAGATTCACTCAATACCTGCGTTGGGTATGCAATACCCACGGTTGCTCCATTTTACACAATTTCCCGAGGTAATTTATTTTCACCAGGGTTGGAAATGTTTAACACGGTTGTTGATAACTTTGGTATTCGGAACTCTTGATATCGCGCTACTTCTATAACAATTGGGTTTGGGCTCGGACCCCCGAAATTCAAACTTCCACAATCAATCGAAAATAAACCGTCTGGTTGGGTTTAGTCCTCATATTGTTTGTAATTAATAAACCTTTAAATTTATTACTATTTACTCTTTGTTAAGGGACTAACTTATCTATGTCTACCATCAACGACTTAAATTCACTACACATTATTTTAATTTACGCGGTCAAATAACCACTATAGCTACGCGCCATTACAGCCTAACTCGCCCTAACTAAGGGCTAGTTACTTTATTATTTCGTGCCTTCTTACATATCTTTTGTCTTTGTGTATCGTGTTTTTTCTTTGTGTGACGTGTGTTGTAATTTCTTCACTTCCCCTATTTATATACCTTTGATCACGTGATTGTTCTAGCCAATTAGAAACCTTATATATTACACAATTGTGTATCATCCCTACATGTGCTTTTAGGTTAATGGTTTAAATCCATTTTTATTAGTGCCATTGCTAATTGAAATTACCCTATAATTAAATTTAAGTTATTCTGCAATATTCTAAAGTATTTCCTGTTAATATTTTGATAGATATCACTAAAAATAGCATTTTATTACGTATTTCCGGTTTTGAACTTTCTAGAACAAATTAGCATTTCCTATGGCGCCTAAATTTAAAATCTTCTACATTTTGCGGAATGTTAGATCACAGTTGATAGGTTATGTTAATTTAAAGTGTCAATTGTCACCCCAAAATCAAACTAGGATTGGATAACTATCTTAATTCTGGTCAGTGATAGGTTACATTTTATCTAGAATTATTTGTGATTGGCCGAAAATATTATTTGAAAATTAAATTAATTTAAAAAGGTTCTTGGGTGTTACAAGCTTCACAGCTAAACCTGACAGCTGTTATTATATCTTCTCTTGAGAATGCTAACGCGTTATATCTGATGCAATATACTAAGCTATTTACATGCATTGTTACGCCACCCTTCTGTGCAACAATTTTTAGAATTTAGAATTTAGAATTTAAAGCAAGTCTATGAAACATTTTACGTTATATTTTATTTCAGTTTTAGTCAATCTGATAATTAGGTCCACTGCATATTTGGTTGCGTCTTGTTTAGCCAATTTAAGTTTCGTTGTTCCATTATTATTCAATGCTTTTTGTCCATTAATATACAGGGTGATTGGTGACAAACCGGCCATACTCGAGTAACGTGTTTAGGAGATCAAAATAAACAAAAAAGTCATATAAACATGTGTCCGATTCCTAACCGTTTCGGAGATATTAATTATTAATAGTAAGCGATTAACCGCGGAAAATAATAGTTCACATTTGTTTTTTGTGACCAGCACGTTCAGCTGTTATTATTAGAAATTATATTTGACTTTTTTTTGAGGCTGCCACATCCAGCTGGTATTGTTAGTTTGTTAGTGCTATACACTTCCGCAATGCCGGCGATATCTACACATCTACATATGCCGACATGGCTTTCATTTATGGATACTGCAATGGGATCGCTAGACGTGCCGGGCCGTTGCTGAATACCAACACCGCTATCCTAACAGAAGATCCCTTCACAGCAGTGTATTTCAATTAGTTTTTGTCACTTCCCGCGAAACCGGCATATTTCCTAGTGCACGAATCACATCGGAACGAGAAATGGGCTGTACCCTTTCCATATTCAGCGGGTCCAAAATCTTCAGAATGATGACCCTGTCCTAAGGCTGCAATTTTGCAATTGGGTATATCAAAATCGTAGGCTATACCGTTACATTTTGTTTACGGATGAAATCCAATTCACATGCGATGAAATTAACAATCATCATGTCAGGTGAGAAACCTCCTTGCCACGGTTGAATGTAACTTTCAGCATAGGTTTAGTATCAATGTATGGTGCGGAATGATCTACAATCAACTCCTTGGCCGGATTGTGTTAGATGGTCGTTTGACCGCGTGTTTATCTACAATTTTTGCAAAATCGTTTAACAGACCTACTGGATGAAGTACCTTTGGTTATACAACAAATTATGTACCACCAGCCCATTTTAGTAATATTGTACGAAATTACTTAGATAACCAGTTTCCTCACCACTGGATTGGCCGAGGAAGACCACAAAATTAGTCGCCGAGTTCTCCGGACATCACTCCTCTCTATTACTGTCTATGGGGGTGGCTATAATCTTTAGTTTGTGCGACAAAAGTTCAAACAAGAGAGGCATTATTAGACCGCATCGTCAATTCTGCCGCTGTTTTAAGACATGACCAAAGAGCTCTCCAAAGAGCCACACATGCGATCCACAAGCGAGCTAGTAAATGCATCGAAGTTGGCGGTGGAATTTTTGAAAATATTCTACATTGAATTATTTCCCTTCCTTCTTGTATAGCATAGTACATTATAATAAATGATTTGCTTCGTCATTGAGGTGCTTTTTTATTTTTTTAAGTAATATCTCCATAACGGTTAAAAATCGAACACATGTTTATATGACTTTTTTTTTGTTTATTTTGACCTCCTGAACACGTGCCTCGAGTATGACTGTTTCGTCACTAATCACCCTGTATATGCGCATATGGCCTTACTGTATGTTGTTAATAATCGAATTGGCGATCGTAAAAGCTTGTACGAGATGTGATTGTTAATTAGAATTTTATTAGTGACGAGCACTTTCCACTCATCTTTCATAGTTACAACTGCTAAAACTAAAAGCTGGTTCAGTTCTTATAGATTTGGTAGGAATCTATCCTATTATTAGGTATTATTGTGAATCTATTGTCTATAGTTAAGGAATTATTTTGGTGTCTCTCACGTTGAAGGTTTCGTCGAACTTAACCTGTTGTACGTAGCTAAATTGCATTTAGCTTGGTTGGAACAGTTGGGGACCAAAGTGTTGTTATTTATTGCGTGGCTGGAACCTGAATATTTTATCCAGTTAGTATTACAGATTTATTTGGATTAAACGATTGTTAATTACTATATTAATGGGGATATAAATTTTGTAAGGTTCCCCTACTTCCTATATTCACGTAAGTTACGTTTTGGGCCTTGGGAGCTGCCTTTTTAAAAAGTCTTCTTGCAAAAACTCTTGTAACAAATATTATTTAATCAGAAATTACAAGTGGAATTTTACAAAACTATATAAAATTACTCTAAGTCGAAATTACTGTTAAATGGATTTTAATTAGGGCGAGTAGCCTGTACAACCAACAATGCAAAAGTTGTGCGGCTCAAGACTGACTGACCATCTTGGGGCTCCCGGGGTATTTATGTTGTCCCTGCCCCTCACATTTCGGTGGGAACTGCAGAGCTCATGTCTGCGTATTTCTTTATTAATTTATACAATACAAAGTAAAAGTATTAATTCTAATAATTGCGGATTTATAACCGACTGTGACCTGCAGTATCACTTACGTCTGGAATACAATGTATTCATATCCGTTCTCACAACTTGCTTGTGAACGTTCATTCGCTTTCTTCTTATTTATTCTTGAATTACATTGTTGCATCTAACTTAAGTTTCTTAATAATTTATATTTAATTATACATATATTGATTTGGGGAATATGTAACTCCTCCAGACGGAGATAAAATATTAAGGGTTTTGCTTAATATTTTAAAATTTTATTGTCCTTAAAGGTACATTTATTATTTCTTTATTTACCTTTGTTTCCTTATGACTAAAATCTCTTTCTATATTCTTATATCCAAGATACATTTCGTACAACACATACTTAGTTAGGAAAATGATTACAATAATTAATAAAATTGTCCAAACACTTATGTTATCATAATGTAATTTTGGCACATTTAACTCACTTAAGTGTTCTTTGTAATTGTCCATCAACTTCAAGGTTTGGCTGAGATCTTATAAGTCTACGTGTTCTAGTTGCATTGGTTTCTTGTTGACTTCGTCGTTTCCGAGTGCGTAATCTTGAACTGTAGTTCTGGTAAATTTGCAAATTTCTTGGTTACTCTTGGGTCTTGATATACTCGAATAATTTCATTTTTCAATTTTAGATAACAGTCTTACTTAAGGGTGATTATTATACTTCCAGTTAATGCTAAATTGTTTTCGTCTGGGTTGTAGTGAGCGGTTGCTATTACTTCTTGTGGAAATACAGCAATCCATTTGTTTTCCGTAACTTTTTGAATTTTTATATCGTTGATTTGTACTGGTTTTGCTTCTCAGTTGTCGTAGTGATTTGAAAATCTTAGTAATTGTACTTCACAAGGGCTATCTGCTTGAATAGCTGTTGTTGTTCATGATTGGCATAAATATTAACTTGGTGTTACTTCGTTACATTTTTCGTTCGTGTAGTCATATCTGAGTTCATTTAAGCAAGGGAACTTGGTTTTAGGGACAATAACTTGATACCTGCTAGTAATTTTCATGGGGAAAGCAAATAAATGATAATAATTATAAGTGTTACTTTCTACTATGGAGATTTCTATTAAATATGTGATTTCGGTGTTCTTTTCACTATGGCAATTTTTTCTAATATGAGTATGTTTGATTCTACTACTTCGAAGGGTAGTTTACTGTTAGTTATAAATGATCTAATTCTTAATAATTCTTTTAATAGGTCAATTGGTTCTATAATACTAGAGTGTAATGTGTTTAGTTTTCCAAATGTTACAGTGTTTTCTAATGTGGCTAAAATTTGTTGGATTACAGTAGGAGTTGATATTATTTAAGCAAATATCGTGTTAAATCTGATTAAGTCTCGCATTCCTAGCATTGTGGTTTGCATGTTAGTTTCAAGGGTTTGTATTCTATTGGCTATACTGTCTTGGTTTTTTACTAGCTTTCGTAACGTATCATTGAATTTTATTACAGTTGACTGGGTTAGAGATATTTTATTTCTAACAATAGTTTTAATATCGTTTTGGTTTTCAGTTATCTGTTGTATGGCGTTGTCATATCGTTCTGCATCTTGGTTGTCTAGATTGCCTGTGATAGCTTTTATTATACTACCTAATCCGTTAATAAGTCATCTTTTTCGTCTTGTAATTTGTTCTGTTGGTATTAATCTATTAAATTTATCTTCTATGTTTTCTATAATACTATAGTAATTTAGCATTTCTATCGCATACTCTTTTCCGAATTTGACTGTGTCCATATGGTGTCTTAGATTTTTCAAATGAATATATTTTACTATTTTTTCGTTGTCTACTACGGCTACGTTTTTGTTTGATATCTTTTGGATTTTAAACGGGCCTAAATTTCTAGAAGTCGTTTTGTGTTTTTTACTTTGAAAGTTCTTTTCATATACGGTTTGTCCTATTGAAAATGAATTTACTTATTGCGGGCTGTTGTAATACGCTTTTTTTTGTCATTATCTAATTTATTTTTGACCTTATCACACGTTATTTTTAGTTTTCCTTTATGGTCTTTAGCATACTGTTGGTATACTTCTTCGTTGTAATGTATGTCGTAAGGATTACGGGAGTCTGAAGGTCCTATTGTTTATTCTAGGGGTGTAAAATTTGTTGATGAGTGTGTAACGGGCATTTTTAATAGTTGAACATTTTACTCTATACTCAATTCGTAAATGCATTTCTGCAACTACTATCTCTGTTTTATATTTATTAACTCGTTTGCGAATAATCCCTTTATATTATATTACGCGATTATCGACTTTCACTCTCTACAAGTCGATAGTGTGGTTAGGTGATCGAGATTGAAACACATCCTTAGGTGAATGCGTCGTATTATAATAAGTGGATCGCTGTTTGTATAAAGAAAATACTTTCGAATAGTTTTCATATTGTATGCAATTTAACTCGCGTGTATTAATTAAAGATAGATAAATTGAAGCTTGATTCTCATTAATAAATAATGGCCAACTTATCGGAAACGATAAACCGCTGTAATTAATTATTATATATGATTGTGGCATTCACGTTTTAGATGTTCCTTATGTTATTAGCGAGGTAGATAAAAGTCGATAAGCGGTTGTAATAGCGAGCAGTTTAGGAGTTTTGTGCTAAGTTTTCTATGGAGATATTACGTTCAAAATACTGTTTGCTTGTGGCTTTATTAATTGTGTTAGGAGTTGTAGTTTGCTGCTCGTTCCGATAGATTGTTTTACGTTGAGAAGACTGTTTGCTGTTTGCTTTAAAAGTTTGAGTTTGCTCTTCGATCCGACAATTTAATTACGTTAAAAATAGTGTGTGCTGTTTGCTTTTAAAAAGAGTCGGATTGTTTTAGTGATACGCGTAGCTCTGCTAATTGTTTTTAGTTGTTTTTCTTGTGAGATAAGCGTTTTAAGGACTTTTGACGGACGGTTGTATTGCTTACGCGTGGCTTACTATTTGTTTTCGGTTGAGTGCATACTTTGGATTATTTAAAATACAGTGATACTGTAGTTTCTGACTTTTCTAACAACAAAGAATTTAAAATAGATCTTTGCTTGTGCAATTTTCGTGTTTGCGAAATATAACAGATTACCGGTTTACTAAGGTATTGTTAGAAGTTTCTCACTGCTTATTGGGATGTTTATGAAAATAATATACATCTGGTCCCAGTTGAAATCAAACTAGTGCTACCGAATATTTCAAAATTATTGTCTTAGGAAATAGAATTACCAAGAAATTTATCAACTACAGAGTTACGACGCGTGATGTTGTCTGCTGCTAAGCCCAGTGAAGTGCGTGGGTGTGATAGGTGTAGCGTGTGATGAGTTCCATCAACACCCTCACAGTCAAGGGTGAAGTGCTTCGTTGGTGCGGGACATCGTTAAATCCCACGCTTCAAATGCAAGGAAGTGTTCCTGAAGGACTTTCTGTAAGTTGAACTATTTCATACTTGTTATTACTGTAAATATCTATCCGTTTGTTTTGCAATATTCTTCGTCGTTCTGATACCTTTTACCATAGACTTGCATGCTACATTTTAAATAAAAAAAAAAGAAAGAAAGAAAAATCAATACTACTAAATTACTCATACCAATTGTGTTTTATCTATTTATATTTTGTTAAAATTTTATCTGCTTTATGTCTAATTGGTGTGTGAGGAAACATTTCTGCTACTCCCCAATATTACCTCACTGTGTACTAAACATTTTTGTATTGCTTTTACCGTTATTATATTATATAGTTTATCTAAACAGTTTCTTTTTTTTACATTCTACAAAGTACTGAATAATTTAGACTTTTCATTACTGCTATACTTGTTCTCTTTTTTTTTCAGGTTTGCTTAACTATTTTTCTTGCAGGTATTGTTACTAACTCCTTACCGCCGCATACATCATAGGTCAGTCTGCTTTCTACAACCCCCCCCCCCTACTCTCCAATTGAGCCGGGTCATTTCTTTGGCTTTCTTTGTGTTACGTAGCATAAATTTGGCGCCCAACGTGGCTGCCACGAAAAAAACGTAACAAGTGGATCGTGTTATTGTAAGCAATTAGTGCGTATGACATTAAATTGGTGATGTGCTCTTTCTTAATAATCTGATCTGCTGTAATAGGTTTAGGTGTAATCTTTTGATTAATCCGTTTGATTCAGGGTAGTTTTCGGTTATAAAATGAATTTTTATTTTATGTAGTTCTAGGGTATTTTGTATGGTTTCATACTATATTCGTTGCCATTATCTAAAGTTATAGTTTCGGGTGTACCGTAAAATGTAAAATATTGTAAGAATCCTTGGGTTACGTCGATGCTATTTTTGGAAGTGATGATATCGCATGACCTACTTTGGTAAAGGCGTCTACAATTATTAAAAAGTTTTGTGCTTCTACTACTAGCGTGTCTGTATGTAATTTTTTAAAAGATTTGTCGGGTGTTTTAGTTAGTATTAAGGGTATTTTTGGGGGTATCCTGTCGTATTTTGCCTTGTTGCATAATTCGCATTGGTTGATAAAATCTGCGGTTAGTTCTTTCATATCCTTAAAGTAGTATCTCCTCATGAGTTGCTTTAGTGTTTTACTGATTCCAGGATGGTTAGTTTTGCCTTCGTGTTGATTTCTAATCACGTCATTTATTTCGTCAAGGACATCTAGGGTTATTAATTTTTTTATTAATTTTCCAGTTATTAAATAATTTAATATATAATTCTGAAAATCGTTTGTATAAATGTTCGGTGGTGAAATAAAAGTAAAAACGCTTTTTCTTGGGGGTATATTCTTTTAGAATTTTAATTATTTGTTCCTTATTATCGTCTTTAGTTATTTGAATTTGATATATTTTCTTATTATCTGTTTTCATGTATTTTAATGGATTGTGGTTTGTTAAAACTTCGGTAATGATAAACTGATTTGGTTTTATGGCTATGCCTTCGTTTAATATTTTAATAGCCGTTTTTCGTCCTTTGTTTTGTGTGGAGTGTATGGTGCCTATTTCTTCTGGGTCTTCTCTTATCTCTGTTTCATCCACGTTGCCTATAATTTACTCTGTTTCTATTGCGCTGAGTTTTATTCTGCTTAGTGCGTCTGCGTTATTGTTATAAATTCCTTTTTTGTAGATAATATGGTAATCATATTCTTCTAATCTAATCCTCCATCTTTGTAATTTTGAGTTCGGTTCCTTGAGTTTGCATAGCCATACTAATGGTCTATGGTCGGTGTATATATAGAATTTTCTTCCATAAAGGTATGGTCTAAAATTTTTTGTTGCCCAAATTATTGCTAATAATTCTTTCTCGCTTGTGCTGTATTTTTGTTCCTTCTCGTTTAGGGTTCTAAATGCATAGCTGATTGGTTTATCGCTACCTACTTTTCCTTGGCTCAATACTGCGCCTAGTGCTGTGTTTGATGCGTCGGTTGTCAATATAAATGGTTTCGAAAAGTCCGGGTATTCTAATACATGGCGATTCGTAAGTATGCATTAAATTTTTTCTTCGGCTTTAATAAATTCTGGGGCGTGTTCAATTTTATTTCCCTTTCTAAACAGTTTGTTAGTGGTTTGGTTATTTTTGCGTAACCTTTGATGAATTTGCGGCAGTAACTACAGAGTCCTAAATATCCTTTGATTTCTTTGTTAGTTTTGGGTAAGGGATAATTTAGTACTGCGATTGTCCTGTCTGGGTTTGGCATAACTTCTTGTGGGGTTATTATGTGTCCTAAAAATGATACTTCTTTTTGTAATAATTCTCTCTTGTCTAATTGAACCATAAAATGAGCTTGTCTTAACCTTTCGAAAACTTATCTTAATCTTTCAATGTGTTCTACCAGTGATGTTGAATATACTACTATATCGTCTAAGTACGCAAGGCATTTTTCGTTGTGTATTTGTTGCGGTACTTGACGGGGACTTACTGTTCCTTTGCTTGCCGTACTTTACTTTTCTCTTGTCCGCACGGATTGTCGTAACATAAATTTGGCGTACTTGATGTTGGACGTCGTTTATTTGATACCGTCTTTATTTTTCTTAATGTTCAACTACGATTTTTGGAACTCTTTCTGTACTTAATGCTGCCTTAATTTTTTTGGAAACCTCCCGGTTTACTTAACGTTTAGCCGAGATTTATGAAACCTTTCTTTTCTTTCTTTTTCGATACATGTGGATTTTCTGAAAGTTTTGCGTTATACTGAGTAACCAGAATTGAATTTTCGCTGACAATTCGAGTTCTTGAAAACACTGGCGTCCTATTTCTATTAGTAGTTCTAGATTCTATTTTGTTGCTCTTACCTATTTATATCGGAATTTCTAGATTCTATTTTTTTGCTCCCACCAATTTGGTGTGCTGTATTTCAATTTCTTCTGTCTGGTATATTTTAAGTAGTTGTGCGGTTCGCAGTACTTTTGTTCAGTTCTCCCTGGGTTGCGGTTAACATTCGTTAGTTACTTTCTTCCATCTTTTTATCTATTCTTATTCAAAATGACTGATTGTAAGATAAGCAAATTTAAGACTATTTAGTGATGGATATCAAGGTTCATCTGCAAGTATCATTAACTATATCACCTGTATTGCTTCCTTGTTTCGTCGGTATGGTTCTTTAAATGAGGATGCTCGTTCAATTGTTTATTGTGTCTCGTAACCTTCCTCCATTTTATACGACCCATTTGCGTACCGTCCGCTCCATGCGAGAATTTTAGAAGTATTGTCTGAAGTTGGAGCCGAAAAAGAATCGAACCGATAATTACGTATCCCCTAGCCAAGACAAACACGCATTCGTAAAACCAGATTTTGTTTTCAAGTCCCCTGTAATTGGTAAAAATGTTATTACTTCCCATTTCTAAACTGTTAAGATTCTTCCTACGTCTACTACAAGGTGAAATATTTCTCCTGTGTCTACTTCTACTCGTCAGGTCAAATATTTCAATTGTGACTAACCTGGCCATGTGTTGACACCTTGTAATCTTCTCAAGTACTCTAATAGTTGCGAAAATAAGGGAGTTACTCGACGCATTTGTCCGAACTATCATCGTACTACTAATAAGTACAAAATGTCTTCTGTTTCTAGTTCTATGTCCTCTTGTGTACTTTATACCGGTCATCCTACTACTACCAGGACATATTCTTCTTCGACAAATATGTCTTCGAACAATACTCCGAATTCTGTCGTTAGCTGTAGCAATCAACTTTGACCTGTTTTTATTTCTACATCTTTCTCCGTACCTCCTCCGGGTTGTCCTACTGTTACCACAGCCTGCCATTTTCCCCATATGAGCCTTCAAACTCTAATATTGATTTCTACGACTATCGTGCTCTTACTTACCGAACACCCCCTAATAATAACCAAATTTCTTCTGTCTTTAGCGATTCGAATGAAGATCTGGCGCGTCATACGTATTCACTTCCACCTCGGGCTGTGCCTTCTCTACGAATTGAGACAATACTTCAAACTTGTGACTTACAGGTTTGTTCCTACTGCCTTGAATGATTCTACCGAAAAAATTTCTGTCGTGTCTGCAATAACAGATGTTGCTAAAGTCACGATAACTTACAAAACTGACAGAGAAGGTCCTGTTGAAGTTAGTGAACCCGTATCCATAATGCCCGTTACTGATGTTATGGAAGTTTGCCTGCTCCTGTTTCTTTATCTGCTATTGTTGAGAAAGCAATTCCTATTGTAGATGAAGTTTTACCTGCTTCTGTGCCTTTATCTAATGTTGATGAAGTTCTACCCGATTCTGTTCTTTTGTCTAACGTCGATGGAATTTTATCGCCTTTCTATTCCATTATCTAACGTCGAGGAAAGCTAAAAAAAAGCGAATATACGCAAGACATCTCCTAGTTGCTAAACAGAAAAACGTGCATCGCTTTTGCAATAAATGTAGAAAATATTTCGACGTATAAGCTTGTAACAATTTTATTTTAGCAGTAAAAGAACCTATTCATTAAACGTACAATGAATATTGAAATACCTTTATTAACTAAAATAAAGATTCGAGTAACAATCAAATTTTTATAGTATTACTATATCTAGGATTAGTAGTCTATTTGTTTCGGAGTTCGGTGCAATTCCACAGCCACTGGCGCGCGCGTGAGAGGTTCGAGAACCCCACTTATGATCCTCCCACCATGCAAGAACGCAGCGAGCGCACTCGTCGATAGTTAAAGGCAGCGTGAAGATGCATTCAAAAAGAGTGGCGAGTTGAAGCCACTAGTAGTAGTAGTGTCAGCCCTAGCAAAAAAACATGTAGCACTTGCGCCCAACGCTTGGGGCGTCGAAATTTGTTTGTTCAACGCTTGGGGCGTCGAAATTTGTTTGTTCAACGCTTGGGGCGTCGAAATTTGTTTGTTCAACGCTTGGGGCGTCGAAATTTGTTTATTCAACGAGTGATTCGTCGAAATTCGTTCGTTCATAATTTAATTTAGCTCGAAATTTGTTTGTTCATAATTTGATTTACCTCGAAATTTGTTTATTCAAAATTAATTTTACTTGAGATTCGTTCGTTCAAAAATTATTTTTACTCTGAAACTTGTTTGTTCAAAATAATTTTACTTTGAAATAGTCTGTTCAAAATTTATTTTGCTTCGAAATTTGTTTATTCAAAATTTAATTTGCTTTGAAATTTGTTAGCTCAAAATTTATTTTGCTTTGAAATCTATTTGTCCAAAAATTATTTTGCGTCGAAATTTGTTTGCTTAAAGTTTATTTGACATTTAGATTTGTTTGTTCGCTTTTGATAAAAGATTGGTTGTAACGTTAAACCACAGTCAATCAATTAATTAACTTAGTTAAATTTATTTTAACTTTCATTCTATTTTGACCCAATATAATTTTTTGATATTGTTTTGGCAAAATTATTTTACCAAAACACCTCTTGATTTTTACCTTTAGCAGTACGAATTTGTTTTGATCACTTTTGTAAGGTTCAGATCATTTAGATCTTTCAGTTTGATTCCATTAGGCTTTTGTAATCATGTCGGATATTCCGAATTGTTTGTCTGCTTAAAGAAGAACGGGAGTAGTGAGTGAGAAACCAGTTTTGAGGAAAATTTTAGGAAGACAGTCAGCTAAAGAAGCTGATAAGCCTGTTGTTTGATTTGTTTGAGTCAATAAAGAACATCTTTGTCGAAATTTAATGATAAGGCTAGAGATTCTATTTTGAAGGTACATTGGAGTGAGCTGTCGTTGTGTCGTTTGAGAATTGCTCTTTGTGCATAAGCACGTTTTTGATTTTGTTAGCAGATTTTGTTTAGATCGGCATTGCAACGCAATTTAGTCTAGGCGGAACTTGTCGTCGTGGTTGGTCGCTCAGCAGTATGTCAGTCCAGAAGAGACTCAGGAAGAGTTGGTCGCTCGGCATTGCGTAAGTCTAGACGAGACTCGAGGTGAGTTAGGCGCTCTAGAATTTTTTTTGCATCTTTTTTTGATTTGATGTAAACTTTTGGTATTGTTAGTCTAGGTGAGACTCGTAGAGGGTTTGTCACTCTAGCATATTTAGGCGTTGTGAAGCATTGTATTTGTTTCGACAGTTCGATTGGTAGTAGGATGAGAGTGTACTGAACACTGATTTTTTGTTAGCTATCGTCTTGATTAGTTTTTTATTGAAGACTCATAAGCAGGTAAATGGCATTTGGTTGTTTGTGACTGGTTCTCGAAGTATTCGATTTTGCAACCCTTGCGTAGTGCCACGGCACATTTGATTGAGAAGTTTTTGGAGGAAAAAGTATTTCTTGTCTATGGAGTACCACAGTTTGTTATTTGTGATAATGGTCCACAATTAATCGGACGTATTTTTAAAGCTTTGTGTGCAAGGTACGAAATTCAAAAGATTTGGTATAATGCTGTTTATGCTCCTCAATGCAATTTTGTGGAAAGAATCAATAAGACAGTTGGTACAGCAATCCGTTCATACGTAGAAGAACATGATACGTGGGATATGGAGATATCAAAGATCCAATACGCGATCAACTCAGCAAAACATGAGTCCACCAACTATTCGCCAAATTTTTTAGTTTTTGGTCGTCAGGTACCTTTAAGTGGAAAAGCTTATAATGATAATTTTATACCGGGTGAAGATGTTGATGTCGTCTCCAGTAGTAGACCTTCTTATGTTTTGGATCGTCAACCTTTGTTTGATATTTTTGGAAATGTCCGTGAAAATTTGCATGTAGCTTACCAACGTTCGAGTAAACGCTACAATCTTAGGAGAAGAGACATTTCATTCCGAGTCGGAGAAAGTGTTTGGAGAGCTAATAAGGTCCTCTCGAGTGCTAGTGATAAATTTTCCGCTAAGTTAGCCCCTAAGTTCGTTATGAGTAAAGTTCGGAAAAACATTCCAATTTAGTATATGAGTTAGAGAACGAAGATGGGACAAGAGCAGGGAAATGGCACGTAAAGGACTTGAAACCAGTTGAAGCGTCGTATCCAAAGGAAAATGATGATCCTGACGATTAATTCCGGTCCGATCATCTCTTTGATATTAAGTAATGACGTAGTGGTTTGTTTTGTTTTGTTCCGATTTTTGATTTAGTGTCGTTTCACTAATTTTGAGTATTTTATTTGAGAAGTGAAACAAGTGGTTAGAGATTTTGTAAATTTTGTAAGTTTGAGGTGTGCCTTGGTGTGCACGCTGGACATTTTGCTCGCGCGTTGCTCAGAGATGTGTTTGGAGGATGTCTTTGACAGATATCCTTACAATGTAGAAGTAGGTGGGCTATTTAATTGTTGGTCCTGATTTCTACATATCGAGGTAGAGAGAATATTAGATTATTCTTTCCCTTGTTCCTTTTGACCGTTAGAAGTTCTTTGATTTGATAAGGTCAAAGTTGGCTTGGTGAGTCTCACCATTTGCTCCATCACTAATGAGATCAGTTGTTTGTTAGAACTTAGTGATAGGATAGTCAGTAGGGTGTAGGATAGTACAGCCCTGACTGGCTCAGTTTTGTATTTGAATTTGATAAGTAACCTTATGGTTAGGTTACCTTTGTTTTGATCATCTCTTTGCGATGAAGCGATGATATTTTGTATTTGGATTAGATAAGTAACCTTATGGTTAGGTTACCTTTGTATTGATCATCTCTTTACGATGAAGCGATGATATTTTGTATTTGCATTTGATAAGTAACCTTATGGTTAGGTTACCTTTGTTTTGATTATCACTTTGTGATGATGGTGTTTAAATATAGACCTATTAGTAGGGTCTTACTTTTGATTATCACCTTGTAGTGATGATGTTTTGAATAGTTATGCTGTCTTGATGAGGAAGCATTCCTTTTTTTTTGTAGATAGAGCTAAATGAGCTCCTGGAAGTGAAGTTTTTTTTGAAATTAGAAGTAAATCGTAAGTGTTTGGTTATAGGTAAGAAATATTAGCCTTGTTAGAAGTATGAATCTCAAGTCAGGAAATATTGTAAATTTGAATTTTTTGTCCCGTGGAGTGTTTGACTTTCTAATTTGACCCCTCCCAATTTTGATTATTACCGATTGTGACTCCCGATTTTGTCTCCAGATGGACGTCAGGTACGCGTAGTTACCAACACACTCATTTGTAAATATTTGTCCCCCCCCCCCATTTGAATAAATTTATAAAATTGCATAGTTAGTTAGGAAGGTAGGAAAGGCTAGTATTGTTATAAAAATTTTTTGTATTTGTTATATTTGAAGTTTTTCTAAAAAAAATTTTTTTCTTTTAGGAAAGGGTAGTGTAACAATTTTATTTTAGCAGTAAAAGAACCTATTCATTAAACGTACAATGAATATTGAAATACCTTTATTAACTAAAATAAAGATTTGAGTAACAATCAAATTTTATAGTATTACTATATCTAGGATTAGTAGTCTATTTGTTTCGGAGTTCGGTGCAATTCCACAGCCACTGGCGCGCGCGTGAGAGGTTCGAGAACCCCACTTATGATCCTCCCACCATGCAAGAACGCAGCGAGCGCACTCGTCGATAGTTAAAGGCAGCGTGAAGATGCATTCAAAAGAATGGCGAGTGACCTCCGGGTCGCCTTATTTTGGTGAAACACTTCCTGAGTAACGGTTAGTACTTAATCCATATTTTGCATATTCGTTATCATATTAGCTAATTTAAAATTTATTTAGCGCAACAATACGTCAGAAATTGCAACGATAAATTAGAAACCGCACGACCACTTTGAAGTTACAATTTAGAAACCTTAACTTATGGACTACGCAATGAAAGATTATATTTGTAAATAAAATTAGACAACGGAGGAGTACGCTATGAAGTAATGCTGCCGTGAACCAATGTGAGAAATCCGCTTCGCTCCTACATCTGTATTAAAGCATGGAAAACAAGCATATTTAGCTGCAGGCCCCGCACTGCGAAGTTGTTTCCATTGCAACCAAGGACTACAGCCGGTAATTGGGTTCGTAATAGAATTAAGAATTTCCTCAGTACTTCCTTCTGAAAGTACATTATTTCATTTTGTTTGTTGGATATACAAAATTGTTATTCAGTTTACCTGTGATTAGACTGGTTTTCCCCAGTATCGGGTTTGATTTCACTTAGTTCCGTAAATATGTGACTACACGTGGCTACAACGTAAATTAACAGCTGCTATTACGTCACCTGTTTGTTTGAACAATGCCGTCAACAATTGCACAATGGCTAACAGATGTTTAGCATTACAGTACTGCCACTTTTGATAAAATTAGAGAATATCTTGGTGATTCTTTTGACTTCAAACTAATATTAATTTTGTTAAATTAATGAGAAAATTTCGTATATTCATTTGTAAGTGACCTACACAGATCTGGTTGGGTTATAAAAACCTTAATATTGTTAGTTACACTGAACTGTAATATATTTGAGTAAGGATCAGTTGATAAACCTTACAACAATTTTGCAAGAATATCAAATATTTATTTTATTTAATTATAATGAAATTTTATTTACTGAAACAAAGAAAATTCTTTCTAGTAAATTAATAATCTACCTTTAAAGTTTTTATTCTGATCTGGTTTGATCAGACCTGATAAACAAAAGACAGCAAGAGTTAAATTTTTATGATTCCATTATGTAGAAAATATTCTCTATGCATTTTAGGTATACTTGAGGGACGCAAATAGTGTTCCCATTTTCTAGGTGACTTAATTATTATTTTTCCTTACAGGAGCAGCGTCTTATTCTGTTAAGACAAGCTTTTGTGTCAGCGAAGGCGATCTTTTTTTTTGGGTCTCCACGTCCGCCCTTAGAAATTTGCTATGCCATTAATATAAATCAATCTGGACTTGGTGGCGCCTGTTTGTTTTAGTTTGAGTGTGACCCCCCTACAGATATCGACTTACCCCCCCATTGCTCATAGCTCTACCCAAGGAATAGACCCCTAGTTACGTCGGAAGATTTAGTTTTGCAGACACCTAACTTGAAGCATGGTGTTAATAACGTTTCACTAGTGCCCATGCGTGAGGCTAGCGGAGCCAACAATTAGAGAGAAAGAAAAAAATCGTAACAAGCTGTAGAATCAAATTCAACAATGGTTCAAACAACACGGAGTCGAACTACAAATCTTAGCTTATCGAGGTGCGGTAAAACTGGAAAACCCAGTTTATATCGAATAGTGCGCGACTTTATTTTAACAAGTCGTTACAATAGAGAAAATCATTATACGGCGGTCGCAAGATATACCAAGATAACGGGTACCTAAAAACAGGATATAATTATTTAATTGTAGCATAAACTTGTCGTTTCGAAATAAATAAGTTCACAATGAAAATTTGTAGCAAGCGTACTTGTAAACAGGATGTTGTCGAAGAATTTAAGAGATTACGGGATACTTAAAACAAGGCATTGACTATTTAATTTATCGATACAATTTTTGTTCTCAAAGCAAAGAGATTTGAGTTGAGGAATTTATTCGAAAGCGTGTTTATTATTAATTATGTTGAAAACAAACGTAACAGTTTTCAAACTACAACAACCATTACTATCTCCACAAATCGCAACCACCTCCTCAACTACCACCTACACTTTTATTCCTGTTTTGCAGAAAACCGCCCAATTAATACCCCCACCTGAGCCGGTAACTCAACCCATGAAACCGAATAACAGGAGAAACAAGATTAGATAAATAAACATAAAAGGTACATTACAAGAACGTACTGACTTGGATTTTATGACAACCCTAATGTTCCTGATCCAGTTTGGTTTTCCTGCTGCCGGCGCAATCATCTTAAACTCCATTCCAACTCCTTGTGCCCCAGATTCTTATACCGAGTTTGACCTTCTAAGGATTTTATTTTTGGACTTTATGCTTTTCTGAATATTTTTCATATAATCAGTTTTTCTTTTCTTTCGCTCCAACGCTCGTACGTACCTCATCTGGGTTCGTATTAGAACAGTCCTACGGTACGACCTGCCTGTCGTTAGATGCGACGAAAGTGGTCCAACACACACACACACACACACACAAACACACACATACAAACACACACAAACACACACGCACACACGCACCTTTCATGCATACATATTTCTCTTTGTTTTTCTTTTCTTCCGTTTTTCTCCTCGTACTGTACCTCGTGTGAGTCCGGGTTAGAATAGTCCCACGGTACGACCTGCTTGTCGTAGGAGGCAACAAAAGCGGTCCAACACAATCACACACACACACACACAGACACACGTAATACACACCATACGCAAACACACAGTTTTGTTTGTCTTTTTCTTTTCTTTCGTTTCGTTACTCACACTCACCCAACCCTCGTGTGGGTCCACGGTACGACCTGCTTGTCGTAAGAGGCGACTAAAGCAGTGCATCACACACACACATACACACACTCCATACGCACACACACAGCTTTGTTTGTCTTTTACATTTTTTTGCTTCGCTCCTCATACTCAGTCAACTCCGTGTGGGTCCAGATTAGAATAGCCTCACGGTACGACCTGCCTGTTGTAAGAGGCGACTAAAGCGGTCCAACACAGTCTCTCAATGCACTCTCGATGATACTCTTCATGTACCCATACCTACATACACATGCACACACGCGCGCACACACGCACACACACACGCGCGCGCACACACACATGCACGCTCAACTATAACCACATTCAACTTCGTTTTATCTTTTGTTTCAGATCCTGTGCGGTTTTTTAATGCTTTTGGTATTAGTTTTGTTCTACGTTCCTTTTGCTTTAAATTCCTTTCTCTTTCCTTGGCTGGTTTTATTACTGTCAGTCCTCATACTGACTTGATTAAAATTTCGATCCACGTTCCGTGGTATGTGCTTTTTAGACATGTCTTCTTTTTTTAGGAAACCTAAACTTCGGCCTAGTTAGCTATTCTTTTCTTTGGTTGTTCGTTTGATATGATTCTTTGCTACAACTGCTTGAAGTACCTCAACTTTTCCTATCCAGCATTCTTTATATTCCCTAGCATATTTTGAGGCTTGACAGTTATTGTCCCGTGTCGGCTTTTGCTGTTTGTTTTCTTCTTCGTTTCTTTTTTTACTTAATGACTTTTTCGCGAGAAACTAATTTCTTTTCTTGAGGTTGAAACCTTTACTATTTCTTTACTAGCGATATCTATCCTCCGACGACTTTTGCAGTGTTAAGCCATTCCATTTTTGTTCTCGGTGTTTGCTACCCTGTGTCTTTCCCTTTTCGTATATCTTTTAGTCAGTGTATTAATTGTTTTGTGTAGATTTTGGTGAACTGTGCAAATCTTCCGGGGTGTTCTAAATAAATGTTTTTTTTTGTTAGTTGGTTGTCCTTTTTATAATATGTTGTTGTATTAAGCTTTTGTAAACAAAATTCTTTTCTTGAGGTTTCTTTTTCTTTCTGTGTTTCCTACCCCACTCTACGACTTTCCAGCTACCACAGGCGTTCTTGGATTTCCCTTTTTTTGTTGCGGCACTTGGTGCGGGCTTACTTTTCCTTTGCTTGTCTTTCTTTACTTTTCTCTTGTGCAAACGGATGACCGTAATATATTATAAAAAGTTCTATAGTTTTTATTTTTTAAGATAAGATATTTAGGAAAACTTGTATTTTTTTACAAAAAAAGCAAATTTTGAAAAAACCATTTCGGTTTTTATCATTTACATTACTAGTAATGTGGCTCATATAAAGCAGTTTTAGATAAATACGATTTTCATTTTGGCATTCTTGATTTTGACAAATCTGTAGTTTTAACCTGTTGTTTATGTCGGTAGTTCTTTAATACAGTTAGAGAATTTTAAATAGTTTTCACAACAGATGTTTTTATTATTGTTTCGGTAAATTAATACCGAATAAAATGGTATGTCTTACGAGAAAATGTTGTTTGCACTAGTTCGGTTACATTTGACAGCTAAATATTCAACGCTGTGGAAAGTGAGGTTACATAGCTGAATAATATGAAGTATGATGTTATTTCTACTTCATGTTGGAGAAGTATAGCGTTGCATTTTGTGATTGGTAGTCGTTATTTTATAATATAGCGTTAAAAACCAAATTTACGTTAACGTTATGGTTTATTTTAATAATTATAACCATAAAGAGAGCATTGTAAGGAAAAAGTATACATCCGCAAACTATACTCTTTGAGACGCCTTTGATTTTTAAATATTTTCGCATTCGTAGTGTTCTTTAAACACTTTTGCCTGAAGCTGCAATGTAATTGCACTTTAATACTTTATTAAGCTTGCGAATCATACGAGCGTATTATAATCAGCGGCTCGTTTTGCCGGATAAGCTTTTATAAAGCTCCTGGCATGTTTTTATTTCAATCTCTATGTAAGTAGCGTATTTGATTGACATGATACATGACCGTTAACAAATTCCTTGTGTGTGTGGATCTAGTTCTATTGCACATCAGGGTTGTATATACTTTAGTTATAACAAGCCGCCGTGTGATTGCGATGCGCGGCATGCATCCGATTCGAATTCAAACAACAGGTGTTTTTAGATACCGCACTCGTTAACTCTTTTTGCACTTGGCAATTTATTATTATCTTAACTGACAATTTTTTGCAACAAATCTATCATACTTGTCTCGGATTTAATTTTTGATTTGTTATGAATCGGAGACTGATGTGGACGACTTCAAGAACTTACCGGGTTTTGAGGTGTACTTCGATTGAGAACCGCAAAAAATGGCAGGTGCTAGCCGGTACATAGTTTTCCATTAGGCATATTATGCAAGATACTAGGGACTAATGAACGTTTTTAGCTTCTAAAATAATTAATTACGCTGCAATAGGAAATATACAACTGTATACACGGTTCATCATTCATACACCAACGTGTACGTATATGTTTGTATTCTCATAGAATAAAAAATTTCATCTAGTTTTTACATCCTCAAATTAGAAAGAATATAATTTTTCGTTGAAGAGCTGCATCCCAATCCTCCAGAAATTACCTTCTTAACGGAAATCTTCTGAGAATGGGTTAAATGATTTTATATTAATTTTACGTCAAGATTTTAAATTAGCTTGCATTTGAATACAAACAGAAATGTTTAAACTTATTCTGAATTTCGGGGGGTACGTATGTGTGTGTGTGTGTGTGTGTGTGTGTGTGTATTGCTGTGATACTCGCAGCCCCTACGCTTGGGCAGCCGATATTTATGCTGTGATTTATTCTTGTATTACCCAAGCACTTGTAAAAATGTTTATTTATTTCTTTGCCTTGACTAGCTGATTCAATTAAATAAAGCAATTCTACAATACACAGTATAACGATTAAATATTTACAACCTTTTTAAATATCTTCTCCCTTGTTTAAAATTATTTACATCTGTCAGATTTTTAGAAAATCAAGCCAGCAAAACGAGCTTTTTATTACATTTAGAGACCTTTTGAAACGTTTCAAGATGTCTATTGCCTTTCATAAATTTACTCAAGAAACCCCAATTTGTCGACTCTTACATTTCTGAATTATTATTGAGATAAAAACAGTTTATAGAAATAAATCATATCAAAATATCTAATCTGAAGTGGTTTAGTAGGTGCCCTGCATCTCCAAAAATTTTCGTGTCTAGTCTGAATGTTCTGAGTCTAATTTGAAGTCGACATCCAACCAAATTAGTATCCAAATCGTTATTGGTGAGTTTATTCCAATGAAGGGTTTTGCATTTCCGTAATAGAATATATTTACCATTTTCAGAGATTATCAAATTGCGTGAACAGGCAGCATTCTCCAGAATCGCGTATCCAAAAATGTATTTAAGATCGTAATTGATCGTTATTAAAAGTTTTAACAGGAGACGTAACAAGATTTTTATTAGGATCGTTATTTAGATAGTAGTTAAGAGCCCTGTTTTATTTATTATCAGAAATAGTATAATTTCACTAAATAGGATCTACTTACGTCTTTACAAGTACGGCTCGCTTGCCCAATTATACACTCTTTTAAAATAATTTTTCACTTTAATTTCATTAACTTTTCACGTAAATATTTAGCACTTTCAAGTATAGTGACTGCTCAGTTTCAAAAGTATACTAACTTGTTCAGTTGTCATCATATTTATATGACCGGCCTTTTTTGTTTGCGATTCGTTGACTCCACGTGCTGGGCGACACCAAGTGTCTTATCTCTTGTTATTTTGGGAAACTTTACCAATTGTGTAGTTCAATTTGCATGAAGAGATGCTCAATTGGTCACGTAATTTATTATTATACCTCATATTTACTTCAGAAATCTCAGGCATCTTCGTTCATTAAAGCACGTACTATTGTTATTGGCTTTATTCTAATCTGAATGGAATAAATTTGGTGTTTGTTTATTTCCTAGTTAAATTGGATTTTTGAACAAATGTGATATTTTTATATCACGTACGCTTTTCAAATAATGCATAATTTCTGCCTGCGTTTATGATGATATATTAACGCACTTTTTGAACATTTATCTAGCCAATTCTTACAGGTTTTCCATTGATTTAAATTCAATGCATTTTGTTACATTTTTAAATTCTTATTTTTGCTCGTAGCCACTTTTGGATATGCGCTAATCGCCTGTACTGCTATATACAGTGTGCTCTCAACTAATAATATTTATAATGATCTATTTACTCTTCTAATATATGTAATTATGTGCTTTTGTTACTTGGGAGTTTCTTTTGTTTATTCTACGACCCCTATGACTTAATCTACCCTTAAATTAACCCTATAATTACAGCAATATATATATATATATATATATATATATATATATAATTCAAAATTGATTTGTGATTTTGAGGTCTCTCGATTAAGTTGAAAACTCTTTTTTATGGCCTAAATTTTTGAATTTATTTTAAATTCTTGATCACAGGCTATCTAAAATTTTTTATACGCTAGGTTATAAATGTGGTACATAGATTATAAACTTACAAACTTGAGGTTTATTGAAAACCAGCATAACAAACATAATAAAAATCTTGGAAAAACGTGTAAAACTAACAAAATTAAAAGTTTTTAAATATAAATTGTAAACATTAAACTTGTGTATACATCAATTTGATGTCAAATTTTGAAGTAAAAATGTTTTGTTTCATAGGATATAAGATAACTGATTTGTTTGATGACAGAGTATCGACTGCATGCGCTTGTGTGAGTGTTCATGTATATTATATGATGTGAGTGCATAGTGTATGCGTGCGTGTGTGTGTGTGTGTGTGTGCATGTTTAGTTTAATTTTTGTCATTAATTTTGTTCAAAATTTAATAAAAATATGTGTATATGGAACTTAAGTTTCTAATATTTGTTTTTTGTTTATTGTATTTTTAGTTTTATAAATATGATACATTTCCAAAAAAATTCTTTTTGATTTGTTGTTCTCTATTTCTAAGATATCTGGATCTTTAAAATCCATACTGTGATTTTTATATATTACGTGTGTGGTTAATGCACATGCTTTTGGATTGATAGTTATGTCACTCTTATGTTGAGTTATCCTTTGTTTTAATAGTTGAGAGGTCTGCCCAACATAGGAGTGAATAATAGATAATAATATATAATAATAATAGATAAAAATCACAGTATAGATTTTGAAAATCCAGACATCTTAGAAATAGAGAACAACAAATCAAAAAGAATTTTTTTGGAAATGTATCATATTTATAAAACTAAAAATACAATAAACAAGAAAACAGATATTAGTAACTTAAGTTCCATATACACATTTTTATTAATTTTACCAACAGTATTCAATCAGATCTCTTGTATAATTATTAGTTACTATTACTAGCAACTTTAAAAAAATGAGTAACTTATCATCAATCAAAAATTGTAATATTACCAACGTAAAAGTTCTAGAGCAATTTATATTACATTCTGATGAAGACTTGATTAAAGAAGTTTTTGGTTCTTCTTCGCCTCAACTCGACACTGTTGCTACTTTTGATAGTGACGTAATAGATATATCACGGTAAGTGCTTTTTCACATTTATACATATGTTTTAAAACACTACTAATTTAAAAATTACATTAGATTAGGATCAAAAAACCATTCTGGAAATTCTGAGGCTATCGTCGGATCGTTGACACATTCTGATCCTCTCAGAAACATCAGGTAGTATACAAAAGAAAAGGTGAACCTACAATAATCGTTTATGTTATGCTCACAGATCCGGCAAAAACATGTTGGCTATAAAAAAGTTATGTAGAGAATCTAATATGGCTGTTTGCTGTGAAGATGATAAATCCTACGAAGATGACACAGTAGAGTTGCTTAACGCATTTAAAAACCGTGGAGAGAAGCTACTGCGTCGTATAGATTTGGAGCTAAAAATAATAAAGCAAAAAAGAGAGGAACTGGCTGCGAGGGAGCAGCAGATACTTCAAGAACGGGAGTTAATAAATACTTTTTCATTTATAAATAGTTAGATCAAAATATTCAACAATTTGTAAAATAAAAAAGTATTTTATAAAAGTTTCTCTTTTGAAACAAGACTTTCTCTAAACAAGGTAGTAAACTCAAAGTAAAACGCACATAAATCAGAACCCACTTTAATTAAATACATCATTCTTTATACAATCGACTTAGATGTGTTATAATAAATTAAACGGTAAAGAACAAGATGTATATTATTATAACAATAAACTAATTTCTTAGAATAGTAACATATTATTCTGAAAATTCTATGTTGACAGTTAGACCGATCGATCCCTTACTAGTTATGTATACGTGTTTGTTCGAGCCAATACTTTCATTTAATTGTTTCACTCCATGTGCTTGAAGGTATTCAAAATATCTCAATGGCAATATACTCTTGAACTCTTCTGTTTCCGCTAATACTCTTTCTCCATATTTTGTCTTGATTGTTTCCACTTTTAAAACTTCAAACCTCTTATTCACTACAAGATCTTTTGAATTTACATAAGGTTTGCGATATGTGGTTTTATTAAGGGTATTAAAATCCTTATTGCTTTTCTTCGACTATTCGACTATTTTTGCACTGAAAATAACAGTGCACATGCTAAAAACTTGCATTCCACCAGTGCGTACCTAAAATTCTCACCCGAAAACGCTATTAGTATCAGAAAATTTCCCTTAAGTTATTCAAAATTCGCTGGACTCTTTTTCAAATTTTTTGAGGATATAGTTATCTTTTAGTTTCTCATTGTCAAAGTGCCAATTTCCGTTTCCCTTTTTTAAGTTTTTAAATTTAAGTTGGCTTTCATAATTTCTTCGTGTTGACCAGTGTCTATATCTGCTTCAGGGTACTTCTACATTCTTTTGCTCGATTCCTAAACCGTTGTCGAACAAGAATTTAAATATCTGATATCTCCCTGTCTCTTGATATCTTCCACGTGCATCGTTTTCTAATATGATGTTGAAATAATGTTTTTGTGATAGTTAAATTGTTTTTGTCGTATAATCCAACCAGCCTATTTTCCCTGCCGTTTCTCGTTCCTAAACTAAATAAACTTACTACCGCTCCTTCCTTACCCTCGCCTACCACTGTTTTAAAATTTCTCGTAATTAGTAAATTTTATCCCCTTTCACGAATCTTAGTATGTCTTCGATATCTTTGCAGATCGCTTCTACCTCTTCATCATTGTAACTAGTAGTAGCGTGTAAACTTGTATTATTACCGTATTTATCTGTTTAGATTCTAATCTAACAACGAGTATTTCTTCATTCTTTGGTAAGTAGTTTTCTACACAATGTCCTATCTGTTTCCGCATATCTATCCCTACACCGGCATTTGCTTCCTCGGATCCTGTATGAATTACCCTAAAGCTTCCGCTCTAAAAATCTTCCACCTTTGACCACCAAACTTATTTTTCAATTTTCAAATTTTTAGTTTGTCCACTTGCTTCATGTTTCTAACATTTCACACCCCGGCTTGCAAATTATTTTCGGTTCCTCTTTTAAACTTGCTGATTGCATCCTCCGAAGTTGTCCTCTACCGGAGTTTCATATGGGGAACTATTTTAACTCCAAAATCTTTTATCCCAGAGGCTGCCATCATTTTAAAACATTGTTTTGGGTACGCTGTGTACGTGGAAGGTTATGTAGTGGTTTTCCGTTGCCTTCCACATCGCCGCAGTGTGCCTCAGAATGACATACCAATTCCTAAGGTCTGCCACTCAAAGTACCGAGTTGCTGTTCTTTTTCGGGGACCTGTCTCAGTTTGGTTCCTCACTATAGACCACACTAAATTGATTAAACTCACCGTTCGGTTTTTAGCTCACCGAAACACGTAAGCCATTCTACCCGTTCTAGTATTCTAGAACTTCTTGAAGGTACAGGTCCGTTTAGAACGGGTTATATAAGTATGTTATACAGTGGGTAACAAAATAAATGTAAAACATTTCAGGGGGTGATTACTCATCGTAAAAGAGATAGGGTCTTTCATACAAAGAAACTTTATTGGAGCATCCCTTGTTAAGATACAGCCCCTTAAAGGGGGTACATAAAATATGTTTTTTTCATCTTTTTTACAAACACTCAAAAATTTATTTCCAATGTAACTTTTTGTCTTATTATTTGTTTGCCATTTAAATTTATTTCCAATAGCTTATTTCATACTAAACAAAAAATGTCTCTTGAATTTTTTTGCCTAAAATTAACCAGTTTGCAGACAAAATTATTTTACACACAACTACAGAGATACGTCGTCATAAGACAATTAAATTGTTATCACACTGCCAGTTTGTAAATTTTTGAAATTGAATTAATAATTGTGTGTTGTTGTTCTGTTCTTAATTTGTTAGTTTAATAATTCACTTGTTATTAAAATGGCATACACAAATGCGGAAATGGCTGATATGCATTACGTTTACGGGCTGTTGCAAAGTAATGGGTCAGAAGCTTGTAGAAGGTTGAAATGTATCCTCAACGGCAGCTTCCTTCGCATAGAATATTTGCCCAACTTCATCAACGATTACGAGAATATGGTTCATTCGAGAAAAAACGCAGGATTGTGGTCGCCATCGACAAATTAGACCACCACAGCTTGAAGAAGCAGTACTTAATTTGGTTGAGGAACAACCCACTAGCAGTACTAGAAAGATTGCTTTCGAGTTAAATGTTGATAATATGACGGTATTTCGAATTTTAAAGGAACAACTCTTATACCCCTAACATCTACAACGGGTACAGGCACTGTTACCGCGAGATTTTCTGAACCGTCTTGAATTTTTCAATTGGATGCTGGAAATGATTAGATGAAATCCTGACTTTCTGAAGACGATCGAATTCACAGACGAATATACTTTTTCTTAGAACAAAATTGTTAATTTTCATAATAACCACATATAGGCAGATGAAAACCCTCACGCTATTGTCCAAGCTAACCATCAAGAACATTTTTGTGTAAACGGGTGGGTCGGAGTTATTGGGGATTATTTAATTGGCCCTTATTTTCTACCTCCTCGATAAAATGGTGAGGCATACATTCAATTTTTAAGAGAAGTGCATCCAGTACTGCTGGATGAAGTTCCTTATGGTATCAGAAGGGTTATGTTTTTTATGCATGATGGGGCTCCCGCACATTTTAGTTAAGTAGCACGTCTGCATTTAACTCTACCATATCCAAATCATTGGATAGGTCGAGGAGGACCACAGAATTGGCCCGCTCGATCTCCGGATTTGAATCTTCTCGATTTCTCTACTTGGGGCCAGTTACAGAGTTTGGTTTATCCTACTCCTGTTCGCGATGTAGAGGACTTAAGAAACTGCATCATCGATGGGTGCAGGGTAATTAGAGAGGCTCCAGTTATATTTGAGCGAGTACGTGGCTCAATACGCCGACGTCTAGACGCATGTGTAATGACGGAAGGTGGACATATCGAACATTTATTATGATTTCTACATGTTGTATGCTTTGTTATTAATAATTAGTTTTGTTTATTCATCTTTAATCATACTTTGATGCAGGTATTAAGAGTAACTACAAAATAGCAATAATAATCCAGTTCGTATTTATGACGATGTATCTTTGTAGTTGTTTGTAAAATATTTTTTTTCTGCGAACTGGTTAATTTTGGGCAAAAAATTCAAGAGACATTTTTTTGTTTAGAATGAAATAAGCTACTGGAAATAAATTTTTAAATGGTAAACAAACTATAAGATAAAAGTTCATTGGAAATAAATTTTAGGGGTTGCGTTTTCCACCCCTTACAACCATGGGGTAAACAAAATAAATTACTGAGTAAGTGTATTTTTGATAGTAAAAAATGTCACCTTAATTGCAATTTTGTAACTTTTCTAGTGTTTGTAAAAAAAATGAAAAGCAAATTTTATGTACCCCCTTTAAGGGGCTGTATCTTAACAAGGAATGCTCCCATGAAGTTTCTTTATAAGAAAGACCCTATCTCTTTTACGATGAGGAATCACCCCCTGAAATATTTTACACTTATTTTGTAAATAAATTGTCAGTAAGATAGTGCTATAACATTGTTTTAATTGTCGTATTTAGAAGATTAAAGTAGTGCCTACAAATAGTATTTAAGCAATTGTTACTGTAAACAGGACTCTATAATACTTGTGAGGACGAAGAATAATTATTAAACTTGTATTTATTAAAAATAAAAGCAAATAGTGCAATTACAGAATTCATTAGAATATTTGTATAGTTTTTGAAGATCTCCAAAACTAAGCTATTCAGCGATTGGTTTCATTATTAAGCACCACGTCACTCCATGGTATTTTGTTACCCTGAGCATGGAGTATCAAAAGAAGACACTAATCTCAAGATTTGACAAATTCCACGTTTGTTTTAATTTATGCACTGTATAGCATTTATGGTTTTAATTCTGCACGTTCACACTATATAAAATAAAATATGAAACTAAGCATATATCTGTTAAACTGCTTAGTTTTTATAAATTCATTATGGAATTTAAGCCAAAAAGTTACTTACTGACAAACATCAACATCACATAAAGCATATTACCAAAACGTTAAAAATGAAACCATGCCAAATTTTTGTTTCATCTTTTTTAAAAATTAACAACTGCTGTCAACGTAATAATAGCACGAGCGACCGTGTTATTGTTCTTTCTGAATATTGTTTCGTGTCTCGTTCTGTATAAGTTATGTGTTTTTGTTGGCTGAAGAGTTCAATGTTAAATATACCACATTATTATAGACCTCAGAAACACAGAAAAATAATCACTTTGACATTTATTTCTCAGTTTTATATGAAACATTAAATGAATCTCGACCGTTCGAGGAAGCAGTTAAATGTTTATGCAAAATTGTCAGCGTAGGAGATGATAAAAATATATTAAAACTTGTTAGTCTGTGATGCATTAAGAATTGATTTACGTTGGATTTATACTTATACGATTGTCTTAATTTGAAATTTATGTTTCGTTTTCATCTATTGCTGATACTGGATGAATATAATAAATTTTTTTTTGTAATGTTTGCAGTAGTTGGGGTATCTTGAGATTATCTTTTGGTATAAACACATTTTTAAATAACCTGACATAAACGTATTATTATTACGCTTTACTCTTTTCTCAAACCGGGAAGGGGAATATAGAATTAACTGTACCACGGATTCCTGAAAATAATTGAATTAATTTTTCGCAGCATTTATGTTCTGACTTAAAGGACGTGTGATTTTATGAGTTTATTAGTGCCTAAAGGAATTAGCTCACGAAGTTCTTAATATGAGCTTGTAACATGCCATCTTGGCAGTGGTCTGTTCCATGTCCTAACTTTGTTTATTTTCTCAGGATCTCTTTTAAATTTCTTTTCTTCTAAAATTGAGTTGATTTTTACAAATACCCATGTGTTTTCTCTCATTTAAATTAATTTCCTATATACAAATGTCTAAGTGCTGGGGGATACTTGGCAGGCACAGGCTGCTTAACCCCCATTACTTACCCCTACATTTGATTTTCCAATGCTCTACCCGAAGGTACTACATTAGGCAGGAAGCAAGTTTTTTTTACCTGAAAAATTTTGAATCTTTAATGTGCATGACAACATTCACACACGGGACCTTCATTATAGCTCTTATCCGAACGAGGGTGTATTTTTGTGAAAAATGCTCGCCTAACATTTTTCACGCGGACCGTGTCGGGATTCGAACCCGAGACCTTCTCCTTCACATACCTTACATGTGATTTTCCAATGCTCCACCCGAAGGTACTCCATTGGCCAGGAAGCGAGTTTTTACTTTATCTGGAAAGTTTGAAATTTTGCTGAACCCTTGCTGTTCCAAGCAAGGTAGGGATCTTTAACGTGCGTGACGACAGTCACACACGGGACCTTCATTATAGCTCTTATCCGAACGAAGGTATATTTTTGTGAAAAATGCTCGCCTAACATTTTTCAAGCGGGCCGTGTCGGGATTTGAACCCGGGACCTTGGGCGTAGTAGTCACACACATACCACTACGCCATGGAGCCGCCGCCCCTTCACATACCGTTCATTTACATTTCCAATGCTCCACCCGAAGGTACTACATTGGCCAGGAGGCGAGTTTTTTGTTGCCTGGAAATTTAGAATTTTGCCGAACCCTTGCCGTTCCAGGAAAGGTAGGGATCTTTAACGTGCGTGACAACACTCACACACGGGACCCCCATTTAACCTCTCATCCGAACGAGGGCGTAATTTTTGTGAAAAATGCTCACCTGCCATTTTTCAAGCAGTCGGCCGTGTCAGGATTTGAACCCAGGACCTTGGGATTTGTAGTCTTACGATTACTTCATTGATCCACGGCGACGTCCCCTTACATACCGTTCATTTACATTTCCAATGCTCCACCCGAAGGTACTACATTGGCCAGGAGGCGAGTTTTTGTTGCCTGGAAATTCAGAATTTTGCCAAACCCTTGCCGTTCCAGGCAAGGTAGGGATCTTTAACGTGCGTGACAACACTCACACACGGGACCTCCTTTTAACCTCTCATCCGAACGAGGGCGTAATATTTGTGAAAAATGTTCACCTGTCATTTTTCAAGCAGTCGGCCGTGTCGGGATTTGAACCCGGGACCTTGGGATCCGTAGTCTTACGCTTACTACATTGATCCACGGCGACGCCTCCCTTCACATACCGTTCATTTACATTTCCAATGCTCCACCCGTAGGTACTACATTGGCCAGAAGGCGAGTTTTTTGTTGCCTGGAAATTTAGAATTTTACCGAACCCTTGACGTTCCAGGCAAGGTAGGGATCTTTAACGTGCGTGACAAAACTCACACACGGGACCTCCATTTAACCTCTCATCCGAACGAGGGCGTAATTTTTGTGAAAAATGCTCACCTGCCATTTTTCAAGCAGTCGGCCGTGTCAGGATATAAACCCGGGACTTTGGGATCCGTAGTCTTACGCTTACTACATTGATCCACGGCGACGCCCTCCCTTCACATACCACTACATAGCACTGAATCTCGATGAAAAAGGGCATATAGTTAGAAAACAATAGAAGGTGAATCGAGTTATATATAGGCTGCTGTGAGAATTTCAGAGAACTGTGTAGGGTAGCTCAGAACATAAATAAGTCGAGGTACACGTCCAGCCAGTTTCAAGACGAGAAAAAAAAATAAGTGAACTTAAACAACTACAGGTGTTGGTTATGAAATATTTTCAACTAGTGTTGATTGTGCGAAAGGATATATTGGAAAAATTAGTAATTCGACAAAGGTTCAAGTGCTGGGGGAACTTTGCAGCCAAAGGCTGCTTACCCCCTTTCACATACCGTTCATTTACATTTCCAATGCTCCACCCGAAGGTACTACATTGGCCAGGAGGTGAGTTTTTTGTTGCCTGGAAATTTAGAATTTTGCCGAACTCTTGCCGTTCCAGGCAAGGTAGAAATCTTTAACGTGCGTGACAACACTCACACACGGGACCTCCATTTAACCTTTCATCCGAACGAGGGCGTAATTTACAGCTTCACACACATTGTGATGCATATCGGCGATTCATTGTTTCCGTCCCATTGAAACAACCAGTTGAAGTTCTGGGAGATTCATTTCAAATAACACGAAAGACATTTCTTTTCTTACATAAACGATTACAATATAATTCAGATTTGTGTACTCGATATTCACAGTTCATGCAAGAATACATTGACTTGGGTCATATCTATAATTGATCCTAGCTCTTCTAAAATTTCATATTACCTACCCCTTCACGAAGTTATAAATGAGGACAATCTTACAACAAAACTTAAAGTTCCAGAAAAAGCACTTCAGGACACTTTCTGGATAGTATTCAGATGGTTGGCCCAACCATTCAAGAGGATTTATCTTCGATTCTGGTTTGTTTTTGCAAGCATGTCTTTGCGATTGAAGCATTCAAAAATGTATCGGCAGGTTCTAGTTGCGCCTGACCAAAGATGTTTGCAGAGGATCCTGTGGCACTTTTGTTCTTCTGATCTTATCCTCACATATGATTTGAATACCGTACCGTCCTGTACAGCATCTGCTTCTTTTCTTGCCATTCGTTATCTCAAACAGCTGGGTTACGACTGTAAAACATCATCCCCTGAAGTCTCTAAAATCATTAAAGAAAACTTTATGATCTTCTGATAGGACATAGTACACTTCAAGCTGCTCGTGATCTTTGTAATAGCATAGAACAGATTTTTAATCCAGGTTGTTTCAAGCTTCAAAAATATATATCTAACATTCCACGAGTTCTAGATTTAGTTCTAGATTCAGATGTTCATCCGGCGTTCTTGCGTTTGGCTCTCATGTGCACACTCGTACATTGAGTTTCATTTGTCGCTTTGAATCTGTTCACTTAATAGATACAACTTCAAATACTTCGACATTCAAAGCTACCAAACGTAGCATGCATTCTGAAGATTCACAAATTTTTGACCCCCTAGACCTCCTTGGTCCATGCACGTTAGGATCCAAAATTATAATTCGAAAGCTTTGGCTAAAAAGCTGGATTGGGATGATCCCGTTCCAGAAGCCATTACGTCAAAATGGAGTTCTTATCAAACTGACCTCACAAGTTCAAATGATTTAAAAATAATTCGTCAAATTTTATGCAATGAATTCATTGATGTTCCCTCGTCGGATATAGTGCATTCATTTATCTGCGTTTAAGCAAACTATACAGAGGATTCCATTTTATTCTTCTGTGTTCAAAATTCAAGATCTTTCCTCTGAAACCTTTTACGATACCAAACCTAAAGCTCTCTGGAGCTGTTCTGCTATCTAAGCTTGCTGATCAAGTTTTCAGAGCATTACAATTACCTATTTCTCGTTATGTTTTTTTAGTTAGATTCTACAATTGTTTTAGAATGACTGAAGGCCAGACCAATCCTTTTAAATACGCTTGTTTGCAATAGGGTTGCAGATGTGCAACAATTTGCATTAGTATGTATTTGGCGGCATATACCAATAAAGTATAATCCTGCAGACATTTTGTCACGAGGAACAACTCCCCAGTTTCTAAAAGAGTCTAGTTTATGGTGGCATGGTTCATCATCGTCCACTGAAGATGAATCTTCATGGCCTAACGTCCTGAAATAAAAAAGGAAGCTCGCTGTGTTACAGTCAGTTCACGTGATCTTTTTCCGTTCAACATTTATTCAATTTTAACTCAATTTGTGAGAATTACTTAGTTACAAGTATTTAGAATTTTAAAAAGCTCAGTTAATTTCGCTCTTATTTCAAAACGATTTACTATTCGTAATAATTAATGCAATATATCAACTGTTATACCTAAACGAGACAACCGATCATTAGCATCTATTAGTAAAATCAAAAAAAGGACTAAGTTGTGTATGGCTTTTGCTAAGTGTGACACTCCTTTAACACCGTATCTTCGCAATTAGTACTCATTTTTAGCAAAGCTGCAAACTATATCGTACTCTAAGACTTAGTTAAGTTTTCCAGAAATCTAATTTCACCCGGGAAAAATATTGAAGCATAACTACAAACACGATTCATCATGAGCCCTCTTTGATGTCTGTCTGTATGAAAAGCTTATAAGCGGCTATTCAATATCTTTGAATAGGACATGGAAAAGCTACTATAACCTTTATAACCTTTCAGATTTCCCGTATAAAAATAGCAATAAAAATCACTTGCTTGAATCAGAAGCAATCTATCAAATGATATTATCGGTCAGCTATTATAGTTCGACCCGAAACTGTTACGAAATATATGACAGCGTAAAATGAAATAGCGAGCATGCATCATGCAGGAATGAAAGGATTTTGCTACTGATGTGTTTGTTGGATAAAAATCTTGCATTTGAAAGCTCTAGTGACCCAACAACTGCGGTGTTTGTTATTTTATATTAACTGGAGTTATGCTTTACAAGTTACTTATTGACCTCGATATTTAACCTAGTTTATGTATATGAATAAAGAGTACTTCATTTAAATAACGAAAGATTCAATATTTCACTGTTTTGTAGATAGGAAAAGCACTTAACATGTAAAAAAAGCATTATCTTCCATAACCTTTGCAAAAAAACGTAGTTACAAAAATTACTGGTTCAAATAAAATTAAATACAAAAGCGTAATAAGAATAATTTAGAAAGATAATAATATTAATTTTAATAATTTAATAAATTTAATAATAATAATATCATCATCATCATTAGGTCTTCAGTCCTGAAACTGGTTAGACGCGTACCATCATTGTTTCCTATTCTGAACTAACCTACAGATTTTCCTGAAATTTGCACAGTCTGCATCTATCACTATCTGATCTAGGTCTACATCCACCTCTTTTTCCTATCTCTGCTTGTCATATATCCCATACCATTCCCCAAAAATGTCTTAGAACGTATTCTGCCCTTCTATTTCTCCTATTTTTTCCAAAAAAATTCTTGTTCCCCTACTGTTTCTATAACCTATTTGTTATTACTTTTGTCTGTCCATCCTCATACATCTGAAGCACAGCATTTCAAAGGCTGCTAGTGTTCTTCTGTCTGCTTTTTAGACTGCCCGTATTTCATAGGCATACTGTCTGTGCTGTGCTACACACATATGCTTTCAACAACTTTTTGTCCTATGTTTGTTGTTTTTCATCATAGACGCTGTTCTTTCTTGTTAGATGCAGTTCGGTCCCCTTCTATTGTTTTACTATTATATACCCTATTTCTCCGACATTCAGTGGTTGTGAAGGAGGGTAAGCAGCCTGTGGATGCCAGGTTTCCCCAGCACTTGAATATTTACTGATTTAATATTTTTTCCAATATATTTTTTCGCACAGTCAACATTAGTTGCAGATATTTCACAACCAACAGCTGTAGTTGTTTATAATAATCATCAGATTTATCTGCGCTTATTTTTTCGTCATTGGGTTTCCGTCTCAAAACTGGTTGGACACGTACCTGCACTTATTTATGTTCTAAACTAGCTTACATAGTTCCCGGAAATTCTGACACAACAATACAGCTCGGTTCCCCTTCTATTGTTTTCTAATTTTATGCCCTATTTCACCGAGATTCATTGGAGGGGGTTAAGCAGCCTGCGACTGCCAAGATCCCTCAACACTTACACATTTGCCAAAATAATAGTTTTTCAGTAAATGCTTTCACGCAATTACCATTATTCGAGAATATTGCCCAACCGATACTTGTAGTTGCTTATAATAATCATCATGTTTAAGTGCAGTTACTTTCTTCGTCATTAATTTATCCATCTTAGGACTGGTTGGATGCATTGATTTCTATTCTGAGCTAGCCTACACATTTCCCTGAAACTCCTACAGCCTACATCTTTCACTATCTGTGTACAGTAGTCTAACCTAGGTCTACCTCTTCTTCTCTTTTTTTCTAACTCTGCTTCTAATATATTCCGCACTATTCCCTCATGCCGTAGTATCTGGCCTATCATCCTATCTCTCCTATTTTTTACCGTTTTCCACATATTTCTTTCTTCCCCTACCATTTTTAGTATCTCTTCATTCTTAACTTCGTCTGTCCATGATATCTTCATCATTCGTCTGTAGCACCACACTTCAAAGGCTTCTACCTTTTTCTTGTCTGCTTCTCCTACTGTCCAGGCTTCACAGCCGTACAGTGCTGTGCCCCATACATATGTTTTAAGCAATCTTTTCCTTGTTTCTATGTTTGTTGTCTTTGAACACAGTAGTTGCTTTTTCTTGTTGAATCTAGCATGACCTTGTGCTAATAATTGTTTTATACCTTTTGTGATTTTTCCAACTTGCGATATTTGGCTACCTAGGTAGCAGAAATCCTTAACCTCTTGTAAGTTCGTGTTACATATTTGTATTCTTGTTTGTGATTGATTTTCCCCTGCTTTGCATACTAGTACTTTAGTTTTAGTTTTGTTAACTTTCAGACCGTATCTCTCTGTTAGAACCGTTTCCATTTCATTAAGAGCAGCTTCTAACTCTTCCTTGCTAGATGCTAATACCGCTATCTCATCTGCAAATCTAAGCATAGCAATTTTTTGTCCCTGCATAGTAATTCCAAATGTCTTCCTGCATTTAACAGTATTCATTGCTTCTTCAATGTACAAGTTAAAAATTAATGGGGATAGGGCACATCCCTGTTTCACGCCTTTTCTAATGTTTGCTTCTCTACGTTCCTGCTCTAATTCTATTACTGCTGTTTGCTCTTTGTATAAGTTGTGTACTATTCGTCTATCCCTATAACTCATTCCAATCTTTTTGAGTATTTCGAACATTTTTTTCCATTTTACATTGTCGAATGCTTTTTCCAGATCTACAAACCTTATATACACGCTTTCCCCTTTTTCTATTGTTTTCTCCATTATCACTTTCAGAGCTAAGATAGCCTCCTTTGCCTAAACCCAAATTGGTCTTCTCCTAGTATTTCTTCAGCCCGTTTTTCCATTCGTCTTTCTACAATTCTAGTTAATATTTTTGACACGTGTGCTGTCAAACTTATTGTTCGAAAATTTTCACATATATCCACGCCTTTCTTTTTTGGTATAGTTACTATAATATTACGTTTGAAATCTTTGGGTATCTTGCCTGTTTCATACACATAGCTTACAAGTTGAAGGAGACGTTCTGATACTGCGTGACCAGCGGTTTTTAGAGTTTCTGCCTTCACCTTATCTGTACCCGGCACCTTACTGTTCTTCAGACCCTTTAATGCTAATTCAAATTCATCTCTAAGTATGGGATATCCCAAGTCATCATTTTCAATGTTTGATTCCTGTTCTAATGCAGTTAGTTCTTCTCCTGCATATAGATTCCCTATATATTCTTGCCATCTATCCACTTTCTCTACATTTTGTATAATGACGTTTCCCCCCGCGTCCCTTATATTTTTGCTATACGGTTTTATATCTCTAAAATTGATTCTAATTAGTTTGTATGCTTCATAATTCTTTCCTACTTCCATCTTAGTTTGTATCTCTTTGCACTTTTCATCAATCCATTGTTCTTTAGCTTTCCTGCATTTGCCCATAATTTCCCATTTTATGGCTTTGTATCTCTGTTTTCCTGTTTCGTCTGATTAATTTTTGTATTTGCGTCTTCTATTAAATTCAGGATATCCTTTGTTATCCATGGTTTCTTAATTTCTTTTTGTGTATACCGCAGAATATTTCTGGCCGCGATGTCGAGGCTGGATTTAATGTTATTCTATTCTGTTTCTACTTTCTTAGAATCAGATATTTTCCCGATGTCTTTGAGCAATTCAATTGATCTTTTTTCGAATCTTTTTTGAATATCTTTATCTTTTAGTTTCTTTAGGTCCAAGTGCCTTTTTCCGTTTCTTTTTTTCAAAATTTTAAATTTAAGTGCGGCCTTCATAATTACGATGATGAGGTCAGTGTCTATATCTGCAATAATAATAATAATAATAATAATAATAATTATTATTATTATTATAATAATTATCCCCTCAGGGGCCTGTTAGTTCCCAAACAGGTACGGGCACGGCAAACCCGGGGTACCCGAGCTCAGCTGTCCGCTGCCCAACACCTATCTTTCATCAGCTCTCTTTCTGTTAACCATTCCACCTACCAAACTCCTATCCTTTACCCTCCTCCGTGCGGGCGCCGGGATTAAAGAATAGCCCTACGTTACGGCCTGCCTGTCGTAAAAGTCGACCAAAATGGCCACACACATTTCAAACATTACATGACTATTTACATTATTAACACCACTTAACATCTCACACATGCAGTCTATTTTGTGCACCGTGTTTTCGTCTCTTAGATTTTCAAAATTTCTACTGAAGGTGGTACTAGTTGAGGCTACAGTTCAAAAACTGGGGGTGGCGCACTCAGGCCGCCAGAGAGCAAGGCCGTGCTCAAGGGGGGGGGCAGAGTGGGACATTTGCCCCAGGGCACAGCACCACTTAAGGGGCCCAGAAGAACTCCAAATCCGTCGGTGTATTGCACCGATTTGCCCTATGTTATAAACGCCACTGCCCAGAAGCGCTATACAACGACATTATTTGTAAAACCTAATGGCTTGCATCTCAAGTTATCAGCCAAGCTACGGAACTACCACTTTACTGCTAGATAATACATAATTATAATAATAATAAAGCTGCGGTGTTGATTTAGGTGAAATACTCAGAGAAATTCTTTCATCAGAAGACTTGCGGTCAGTAGTTGAAAAAGGTCCTGCAAAACATCCACTGAAATTTCCTACTGATTCAACTGGAAACAATTTTCCAGTAAACATTCTGAAAAAGAAATTGAAAAATGGTGAGGAAATATCGCGTGACTGGTTGGTATGAAGCCAAAAGCAAAGTACCTTACACTGCTTTTGCTGTAGAGTATTTTATTCTGGTCCTGCCAATACAAAATCGACAATTGCAACATTTGGGGGAGTACACAGTGCTTGGTGAAAACTTTATGATAAAGTGAAAGAACATGAATCTAAAAATAGTCACAAAAAGTGATATGTTGGATGGCGGTGTTTGGAAAAACGTCTCCCAACGGGCATGTTAATTGACTAACAAGTACTACAAGAGTAGCAGAGTGAGATATTGGTGTGGAAAAAGTTACTGCATCGGATATTAGCTGTAATTTTTTTTTGGGTGAGAGAGGCCTTGCATTTAGAGGAGACTCTGATCGGATTGATGACCCAAATAATGGAAATTTTATTGGTATGTTAGAACTTTTAAGTAACTACGATGAAATCCCAAAATAACACTTAACAAAAGTTAAAGAAGCACAAAAAGGAAATAAAAAGCTCCAAATAACGTATCTCTCCAACAAAATTCAAAATGAGTTTGTTCAATTATGTGGAGAAACTATTAAAAAAGCAATACTTCATGAACTGAAATTTAGAAAATACTGTGCCTTAATGGTAGACTCAACTCCTGACAGCTCATATTTGGAGCAAGGTGTCGTTATTTTGAGATATGTGCGTTTGAACAGTAACGGTCAATTTGATATTCAAGAGAGATTTTTTGAGTATATCAACATGAATAGAAAGACTGGTCATTTAATTGCCGAAATGATACTTACAACTCTAAAAGATAACAACATACAAATTTCTGACGGCCGCGGCCAAGGGTATGATAATGCCGCAAATATGAGTGGCAGATTTAAAGGTGTACAGGCCTATTTGATGGAATAGGAACAATTTAGCAATATATTCTCCATGTGCATGCCACAGTTTAAATTTATGTGGAAAGCATGCAGCTGAATGCTGTGTCGAAGCTGTTTTTTGGTGCCGTTCAAAAAATGTATACCATGTTTGCAGTTTCAGAGGATAGCTGGCTACTTTGAAGACTGAAATAGGAGAATCTCGTCACTTGCAATCATCAACGAGATAGAGTGCTCGTGTCAAAAGTGTAAAACCATTTGCAAAACACTTACCCGGGCTGCTAGTGGCTCTACAAAGCTGTTTTCTACTGATCTGGCAGCCGAAACAAAGGCAGAAGTAAATGGTTGCATTAAGTATATTTCATAAATAGAGTGTGTTTTAATGGCGCCGATTTGGTTCAAAGACTTGTCTCTAATTGATTATAGAAATAGTGTTAGTAGAGTATTTTGGATGTATTTGGCGCAACGCCGCCGCCGCCGCCGCCGCCGCCGCCGCCACCGCCAAATTTACATGTAAATTCGCACTATAAAGTCTTATTTTTTAAGAATCTCCTCCTGCTCTCTCCCTGTGGAATTTTTTACCCCAACCATTTTGATTACGTCACACCCGCATTCTTTCCACCCGTGAGATAAATATTTCTCCACATTTCCACCCACGAGATAAACCTATCTTGTTTGGTATCAATTAATATTAGAATTTTCTCAGCTACCCGAATTTCTAGGAATTTTTCAGATATCATCACCCCCAAGGGAGCTACCCCAATTTTAAGATTTCTTACCTGTAGCGACTTTTGAGCGTTCTTATAAATTTTTTAGTCATGCGATACATCTTGTTAGTCTAAAATTTTACACAGAATTCAAATCTGTAAACAGATTTGAAATCGGACCACGCCCTGCAAAGTTATACCCCTTTAAAGTCCTGATCTTCTAAATTTTGCTCTTTGCTCTATAAGCAAACCTAACAAATAGTTTTCTTCGTCTAGCCATTGCATCTTTCGAGATAAACCTATCTTGTTTGGTATTAATTAACATTAGATTTTCTCAGCTACCCGAATCTCTAGGAATTTTTAGATTGCGCCATCCCCAAGGAGCTACCCTAATTTTAAGATTTCTTACCTGTAGCGACTTTTGAGCGTTCTTATAAAATTTTT
Organism: Platerodrilus igneus; assembly: GCA_036346225.1. NCBI lineage: Eukaryota > Metazoa > Arthropoda > Insecta > Coleoptera > Lycidae > Platerodrilus > Platerodrilus igneus. The sequence goes on from JARFIW010001617.1 coordinate 3,039,019, forward strand.
TAGTCATGCGATACATATTCTTTGTCTAAAATTTTACGCACATCCCGAATCTGTAAACAGATTTGAAATCGGACCACGCCCTGCAAAGTTACACATATACCCTCTGCGAGATAAATCTTTCTCCACATTTCCACCCACGAGATAAACCTACCTTGTTGGTATCAATCAATATTAGAATTTTCTCAGCTACCCAAATCTCTTTAAATTTTTAGATAGCTCCATCCCCAGAGAGCTACCCCATTTTAAGATTTTTTTTTTGTTGGTAGCGATTTCTGACGGTCCTTATAAATTTTTATACATGCAATACATCTTGTTAGTCTAGAATTTTATGTAGAATCCAAATCTGTAAACAGATTTAAAATAGACCACCCTTACCATTTTACACACACTCTCTAAATTATAAATTTCCTGCGGCTCATACCTAAAGAAAATCTAAAACTATTCTTAAAACTTTTATTACAAACAATTTTACTAATACAGTTTAAATTTTGTAAACCACATTTCTAAATACATATTTACAATTTTTATTCTTAACCTAGAACTTCTCATATCGGCTTATACTTATTAATATTTATTTCTAAATAGAGCACCTTTTCCAAAGACCAACCGGACCCACATGTTTCAAATTCCTCTGATTTTTTTCTTATAGTTTCGCTTAAGACCTTGTACATATTTTCCAGATTACTAGAAGACGTTATATCCACATTTTTTGTGTTAAAGGATTTCACATCGGTAGTCTCTTCCCCATTTTGGTGTAAACGCCGTAGAGTTCGCAATAGACTTTTACTGCTGTATGTTGTATTCTTTTTTCATTAATTAATCGAATAAATCGCTCTTTCTGCTTCCAAAGAAACTCGGGCACTCCATCGTCGACACTGGCGTTCTTTATGCGATAGCTAGCCATACGGTTGTTAAACGCTGTGCTAACCATTTCTACACCATCGTCGTTAGTAGCGGTAACTGATGCATTTTTATGTCTGTTGCTCCTTAAATGTGCGGCATAGGTAATCTTTTCCATTTCGAAATCGCATATTTTACACATAATTCGTGGTTGTTTCGTACAAGGCCCTCTAACAGCTGGCAGAGCTGAACGTTTACGGCTTAATGACATACCGTGCTGTTTTTCCTTGTGTCGCTGTAAGTTGCCCATTCTCGTAAAAGCGAAACCGCAAGTCCCACAGTTTAAGTACTTTGCTGCAGACGGATGTATAAGCTTAACCTTGGACGATGTTACACCACAACATTTGTTCTGATGCCGTTTGAGAGCATCCCTTCTGGTAAAGTAGACACGTGACACGGCTCGCATTTAAAAACGTTTGCAGGTACCATTTTAGTACAAAACAAAATCCGCACTATAAGACTTGACTTGTAAGCGAACTAACTTATAACTAAAGAGTTTACTCTCGCGCACCGGCTTTATGTACCCTATAGAATGCAAACCGAAGGTTTCCGAAGACACCCGAACGAAGTTGAGGATTCAGCGGGGACTAAATGAGGTCATAATCCTTGCTGCTCGTCCAATACATTTAGCGCCAATGCATGCACCTGGGTCGCATCGTCGATGGTGCGAATGCCGTTAGTAGAAACATCGGAAACGTCTTCCATGTTATACGGATCGCGTGCATATTAAAAATCCAAAAGGGTGGTAGCACACGCACACAAGTTGTCTGCAAGTCGTGCTGTAGAAGATGCAGTGCTACTATAACCAAAAACACTTTAAACCATTACTAAGAAAATACCAACTTCTTGTCTACAGGATACTTACTAATAAAGCAATTTAATTTTAAATAACTTCTACGTCATATTTTAGGAAATGGTGGGCTTGAATATTTTCTAAATGAATCACCGAGCGAAAGTATATGCTTAGCAGTATTAAAATTAACCATTAATTTCCCATTTTTACGACCATGGTTAATTATAGATTAAAATTTAATTTGTGCACGTTCGAGCTTCCCGTAAACTAACATATTTTAGAGCAACAATGCGCTGTATAATACATGCATACCCCTTCGCCGCGCTACTGCTATTCTTGTAATTGCTAGGAAAAGTCACTCTCCTTTTTACTGTTAGGACCGATGCAAAGCACCATTTTTTTTATACTTTCTATAGCACATTGCGCACTTTTTCGTCTGATAATTATGCTTCTGTAGGCTTTTACACTTTCGCATAGCGGTCGGCCGCACGTAATGATTTCTAGAACCGGTAAGTACTCGATATCGCCCAAATAGAGAATTAGATGCTCGATGTTCGTCAACTTCCAATTCCCTCGTAAAAGGTAGAAAAACTCGGTCAATCATCCATTATACTTCGACTCGCTCCCGTTCTGATAAATTTCCAAACATTTTTCAAACGACAATGGGCCGGGAATTTTTAAACCTCCGGGGGATCTTTAACTCTTGATCAATTACACATCCGAGCTACGCGTAAACTGACAATGCGCTGTATAATACATGCATACCCCTTCTCTGCGCTACTGCTATTCTTGTAGTTGCTTGGAAAAGTCAGTCGCCCTTTTTACTGCTAGGGCCGCTAAAAAGCACTATTCCATACTTTCTTTATAAGTGTAGCACATTGCGCACTTTTTTGTCGGTTAATTAATTTTTGTTTATGTAGGCCTTTACACTTTCGCTTATTTAAACATCTAATACGACCGATTAACCACTTTCGCTTATTCTAACAGGAACCACCATACATTCCGCCACACCGTTCTTTTTGAATCCTATGGGCTTCCGCACACTAACACCTGACGTATCTTTCCTACTATTTGTTAAACAAAAACTACCGGTATCGCCATTGTGGACGTAAACAGATGTTTGTGGATGTGTACGAGAATATGTAACCATATACATTAACCAGTCTAAGCTATTTTATTTAGTCCACGAAAACTACTATTTTTCTAAACCATAATTAATAATCGTCTTTATAGGTTCCACATTTCTACCGTTACCCAATGACTGGTGCTACGTACATGGAAACTTTAATTTCTTATTGGAGAATTTTATTCTCCCGCACTGCTGCGTAGTTGCATGCCTACCCCTTTTGGAGGTATATGCTCGTTATAGGTTGTAAGACCCTCGGTTTTACTTAACTACAATTCGTGAGACCCCTTTAATCTTTTTAATCGTATCTTTCTCGCCTACAATACAGTTGGACTTAACATTACTACCAACAAATTCTAATACTGAACCCCCATTAAATACGTCTTTAATTTTCCCTACAACTTTTTTTGTTGACAAGTGTTATGTTGTATTTATTATACGCAGGGTAGTCACTCTTTTAAGATAAATATATTTTGCTAGGTATCAACTAATATTAAATTTTTCTAGGGACCCCAAATCTGTAAATAGATTTTAAATAGGACCACCCATACAAAGTTATGCGTTTTAAAGACCCAAATCACTAATTTTGCTCATCTTTATTTAACACCATTTTTAAAACCTTTTTCGCTACCCAAGACATATGCCTTAGCCAACCATCTCCCGAGAAATCTAAAACCGCCGTGTCCCGCGAATACCACGTGGAGATAACACGTATACTCTGTCAACCAGATAGAAGCCGGAAGGATTTGGAAGGTGGTAGAAGAACTTAAAAATTATGGAATCTTAAAACTAATATATACAATAGATTTACAAAATCCATACAAATATAAACAACTATCTTATATCTTTACACCCCCATGCGTAGATTGTTGTACTATTAGGAATGATATATCTTTTGTCATCTTCCCTCGATAAACTAATTTTATTAATAAACTGCGTATGCAAATCGTATTCTTTTACTCCGGGTACATACGCAGGCAAGTACTCGATACCATCCAAATAAAGAATTGAATGCTTGGTGACTGTTAACATCCGCTTCCCTCGTGTACGCCCAGACACATCCCAGCCCATGAGCACCCCTGCGCATGCACACCCCTGCCCATGCTCACCACTGCGCGTACGCACCCCTGCCCATGCTCGCTGCCCATGCGCACCCCTCTCTGTGCGAGTGCTATTTCGGGGTAACGTCACAGCCTTTTATAAATAAAGAACGATGTTGTATACTATTATAAAATGTTTATTCTGACATTATACATAACAAATTTAATAATATTTAATACCAAGCATGGAGTCATTTAAACTTAATTTTAATACAAAGTTATACACAGAAGACAGTCCTTTCTTTATGTTTGTTTGGAGTGGTTTTAATTTTATCTAATTTTTATTCGCATCTTAAAATTTAAATCGATACCCAAGTCTTCTATCTCCTTTTCTAGCCAATAGTTTGATACATAAAGACCGTCTAGGTTTTCGAATTGTAAAATGTACCGAAGTTTGCCTCTATATTTAAAGTCTTTGATTCCACCGACAACCAGATCCATTCCTTCGTGTAATTCTTGCAGCTTGTGACAATCTTTTAATCGCACCTTTCCCACTGTATTCTGCATACGTATCTTGTTAGCTTGATCGACTTCTTCTTGTCTGTATTGGAGGAAATCCTTTTCTCCCACACACTGTTGCGTAGTTGCATGTCCACCACTTTGAGAATATATGGTTGTTATAGGTTGTAAGACCCTCGGTTTTAAATGATCCGAAAGGTTCTTTACTAGGCAAATATACAATGTTTAGCGGAACCCCTTTGCGTGTGGTGTACGCCAAGGTTACGAAACCCGCATTCCTTAGTTCGTCTTTGTTATCTGCCATTTTGATAAATACGTTTTTAGAATAACCTTTTAAAAAGTATACGGATTTAGTACCATCCTTTTCTGCAAGAACGCCTACATAACTAAAAGAGTCTTTCTTACTAACCGCAAATGCATACAGCTTGTACAACCCGAATGTATCTAAGTCAGTCCATCGACACATAAAATAATCTTTTAATTCTTCCTCATTTTCTCTAATAAGATGTTCTTTGTCTAACACATTTTTGTATTGTTCGCGTATTGTCGCAGTGTTTTCCACGTAGTCCAATTTTCGCCTTTTTGCATCCATTTCCTCTAATTCCAGTTGTCTTTTCCTTCCACTTACAGCGTATGGCATACATAATGGGGTAATTTCCTTTAGCGTAAACGGATAGAGTTTACTACCAATATTTGCGCGTTGTCGTACAACCTCTGGGCGAATGTTAGGTGTATTTATCAATCCCAATTCCGAAATGACTATTTCTTTAGGAATTGTAGAATATGGTGTTGCAGATTGTGTAAAATATGTACTGCCTGCTTTAATGTAGCACTTGTGTAAGATTTTTATTTTATCTGAGCTGTCTTCCTCCTCTACTATCTCCAAATAATTTACGGGTAAATAGTTAAAACGAAAAGCCGAAAGCACATACTTTATCAATGTTTCCCTTTCTTTTGGTTTTTCGGACAACTTAATTTGCAAGCCCATCAATTTCTTTGTATTGCTATTCCCCCAATACACGTACTGTAGTAGGTTACTATACACTAAACAGCAGCTATTTTGTAGCTTGTCCGATAGCTTACTCCACATTTTGGCAAGTGGTACCGAGTACATTGGCGCCTTTAGGAAGTATAACTTACTATCTTCCAAAAACGTTAAACAGTCTTTTAAGGGATTATACACCCGTTCTGCACTGACATAGCTTCCAATTGCACAGTTGTATATTGTCGCTTCCAATCGCGTAATACCATGTTCTTTGGCCAAAGTAGACGCAAATGTTTCCCTTAAACGTACATCTGGACAACGTAAAAAATCTAGTATATGATTGCCAAGTTGTTTATTAACACCAGGACTTGTTATCTGACACACAAATTTGTTGTATATCTTAATTCTTGCATTGGTTGTTAGCCATGTTAAACAATCAATTCCCACAGTTTTATCGTTGTCAACTATAATATTACACTTTTCTTCGTATTCGCCCTTATAGCTAAAGTTATAGTTTGTAATTAAATAATTACACATCTCCATCTTGCTAAATATACCCGCAAAATCTTGGGTTACATCCATGTCAAAAAGATAGAAATAATCTTTTTCGAGTTCGTCTAATATATCTGGTAGTTCCTCCAATAAAGTTTCCAACTTAACATCTGCTAGTTCCACTTTGTATGGAACACATATAGGATTCTGAAATTTTTTATTAATGCATTCGAGGTCTTCTTTTCCGATAATTTCTTTTATTCTCTGGCTTATCTTGTTAGTGCTTTCCAGAGAAAACGGAAGCTTAGCTTTAACACCATGCCTAGCGGAAACAAATCGGTCAAACTTTCTTCGTAGATAACTGTTAAATGCACCACAAATTTCTTTTTTAGGATAAACATCCTTTTGTTTGCAGATGTTTGTTCGGCGTCAGAAAAGTCGCAAATTTTAACCAACATTATATTGTCACAAAATGGTTCTGTAATTGGTGTGTGTAGTCCCCCAGTCAGCATCTGTTCGCCTTCGACATAACAAATATTACCAATATATGTCACCAGATTATTGTTGCACATATTTTCTGTCAACAGCCATAATCCAAATCGCTCATTTGTCGGTTTCACTTTATTCCCAAGAAGTTGAGAAACGTTAATCACCTTGGAGACGCTCATGTTTAGCGTTCTAGCTACTATCGAATACTAAATTGAATACGAAAAAATTGTTCTCTTATGTATTCTACAGAGTGGGGTCGTATATTGCCGAAGATAGGCGAATATGTTGTTATCCGACCTAGGCTGACAGGGATGCGCATCGACATATGTCCGGATATATGTAGGATGTTAGGTTAGGGCGAAATTACCCCATAGGGTGAAATTGCCCCATAGGGTTAAATTGCCCCATAGGGTGAAATTGCCCCCATAGGGTAAAATTGCTCCCGATCTAGGTTGGATGTGGACTTGACAGGAGTTAGGTTAGCTGGTGTGTTCTGGTGTTAGGTTAGGTTAGTTGGACTTGTGTGGGCTTAGGTTAGATAAAAGGAAAAATTGATAGGTTTGGTCAGCGTCGCAACCTAACCTAACACCAGAACACACCAGCTAACCTAACTCCTGTCAAGTCCACATCCAACCTAGATCGGGAGCAATTTTACCCTATGGGGGCAATTTCACCCTATGGGGCAATTTAACCCTATGGGGCAATTTCACCCTATGGGGTAATTTCGCCCTAACCTAACATCCTACATATATCCGGACATATGTCGATGCGCATCCCTGTCAGCCTAGGTCGGATAACAACATATTCGCCTATCTTCGGCAATATACGACCCCACTCTGTAGAATACATAAGAGAACAATTTTTTCGTATTCAATTTAGTATTCGATAGTAGCTAGAACGCTAAACATGAGCGTCTCCAAGGTGATTAACGTTTCTCAACTTCTTGGGAATAAAGTGAAACCGACAAATGAGCGATTTGGATTATGGCTGTTGACAGAAAATATGTGCAACAATAATCTGGTGACATATATTGGTAATATTTGTTATGTCGAAGGCGAACAGATGCTGACTGGGGGACTACACACCCAATTACAGAACCATTTTGTGACAATATAATGTTGGTTAAAATTTGCGACTTTTCTGACGCCGAACAAACATCTGCAAACAAAAGGATGTTTATCCTAAAAAAGAAATTTGTGGTGCATTTAACAGTTATCTACGAAGAAAGTTTGACCGATTTGTTTCCGCTAGGCATGGTGTTAAAGCTAAGCTTCCGTTTTCTCTGGAAAGCACTAACAAGATAAGCCAGAGAATAAAAGAAATTATCGGAAAAGAAGACCTCGAATGCATTAATAAAAAATTCCAGAATCCTATATGTGTTCCATACAAAGTTGAACTAGCAGATGTTAAGTTGGAAACTTTATTGGAGGAACTACCAGATATATTAGACGAACTCGAAAAAGATTATTTCTATCTTTTTGACATGGATGTAACCCAAGATTTTGCGGGTATATTTAGCAAGATGGAAATGTGTAATTATTTAATTACAAACTATAACTTTAGCTATAAGGGCGAATACGAAGAAAAGTGTAATATTATAGTTGACAACGATAAAACTGTGGGAATTGATTGTTTAACATGGCTAACAACCAATGCAAGAATTAAGATATACAACAAATTTGTGTGTCAGATAACAAGTCCTGGTGTTAATAAACAACTTGGCAATCATATACTAGATTTTTACGTTGTCCAGATGTACGTTTAAGGAAACATTTGCGTCTACTTTGGCCAAAGAACATGGTATTACGCGATTGGAAGCGACAATATACAACTGTGCAATTGGAAGCTATGTCAGTGCAGAACTGTATAATCCCTTAAAAGACTGTTTAACGTTTTGGAAGATAGTAAGTTATACTTCCTAAAGGCGCCAATGTACTCGGTACCACTTGCCAAAATGTGGAGTAAGTATCGGACAAGCTACAAAATAGCTGCTGTTTAGTGTATAGTAACCTACTACAGTACGTGTATTGGGGAATAGAATACAAAGAAATTGATGGGCTTGCAAATTAAGTTGTCCGAAAAACCAAAGAAAGGGAAACATTGATAAAGTATGTGCTTTCGGCTTTTCGTTTTAACTATTTACCCGTAAATTATTTGGAGATAGTAGAGGGAAGACAGCCAAGATAAAATAAAATCTTACACAAGTGCTACATTAAAGCAGGTAGTACATATTTTACACAATCTGCAACACCATATTCTACAATTCCAAAGAAATAGTCATTTCGGAATTGGGATTGATAAATACACCTAACATTCGGAGGTTGTACGACAACGCGCAAATATTGGTAGTAAACTCTATCCGTTTACGCTAAAAAATTACCCCATTATGTATAACGCTGTAAGTGGAAGGAAAAGACAACTGGAATTAGAAAATGGATGCAAAAGGCGAAAATTGGACTACTGGAAAACACTGCGACAATACGGAACAATACAAAATGTGTTGACAAAGAACATCTTATTAGAAAATGAGGAAGAATTAAAAGATTATTTTATGTGTCGATGGACTACAATTCGGGTTGTACAAGCTGTATGCATTTGCGGTTAGTAAGAAAGACTCTTTAGTTATGTAGGCGTTCTTGCAGAAAAAACTTGTAACTTTTAAAATTTTCTAAAACGTATTTATCAAAATGGCAGATAACAAAGACGAACTAAGGAATGCGGGTTTCGTAACCTTGGCGTACACCACACGCAAAGGGGTTCCGCTAAACATTGTATATTTGCCTAGTAAAGAACCTTTCGGATCATTTAAAACCGAGGGTCTTACAACCTTAACAACCTATTTCCAAAGTGGTGGACATGCAACTACGCAACAGTGTGTGGGAGAAAAGGATTTCCTCCAATACAGACAAGAAGGTCGATCAAGCTAACAAGATACGTATGCAGAATACAGTGGAAAGGTGCGATTAAAAGATTGTCACAAGCTGCAAGAATTACCGAAGGAATGGATCTGGTTGTCGGTGGAATCAAAGACTTTAAATATAGAGGCAAACTTCGGTACATTTTACAATTCGAAAACCTAGACGGTCTTTATGTATCAAACTATTGGTGAAAAGGAGATAGAAGACTTGGGTATCGATTTAAATTTTAAGATGCGAATAAAATTAGATAAAATTAAAACCAAAACAAACATAAAGAAAGGACTGTCTTCTGTGTATAACTTTGTATTAAAATTAAGTTTAAATGAGTCCATGCTAACAACCGGTGTGTAGAAAAGGATTTCCTCCAATACCGACAAGAAGAAGTCGATCAAGCTAACAAGATACGTATGCAGGATATAGTGGGAAAGCTGTGATTAAAAGATTGTCACAAGCTGCAAGAATTACACGAAGGAATGGATCTGGTTGTCGGCGGAATCAAAGACTTTAAATATAGAGGCAAACTTCGGTACATTTACAATTCGAAAACCTAGACGGTCTTTATGTATCAAACTATTGGTTAGAAAAGGAGATAGAAGACTTGGTGTCGATTTAAATTTTAAGCTGCGAATAAAATTAGATAAAATTAAAACCAAAACAAACATAAAGAAAGGACTGTCTTCTGTGTATAACTTTGTATTAAAATTAAGTTTAAATGACTCCATGCTTGGTATTAAATATTTTAAATTTGTTATGTATAATGTCAGAATAAACATTTTATAATAGTATAAACATTGTTCTTTATTTATAAAAGGCTGTGACGTTACCCCGAAATAGCACTCGCACAGAGAGGGGTGCGCATGGGCAGCGAGCATGGGCAGGGTGCGTACGCGCAGTGGTGAGCATGGGCAGGTGTGCATGCGCAGGGGTGCTCATGGGCTGGGATGTGTCTGGGCGTACACGAGGGAAGCGGATGTTAACAGTCACCAAGCATCAATTCTTTATTTGGATGGTATCAGTACTTGCCTGCGTATGTACCGGAGTAAAGAATACGATTTGATACGCAGTTTATTAATAAAATTAGTTTATCGAGGAAGATGACAAAAGATATATCATTCTAATAGTACAACAATCTACGCATGGGGGGTAAAGATATAAGATAGTTGTTTATATTTGTATGGATTTTGTAAATCTATTGTTATATTAGTTTTAAGATTCCATAATTTTAAGTTCTTCTACCACCTTCCAAATCCTTCCGGCTTCCTGGTTGACAGAGTATACGTGTTATCTCCACGTGGTATTGGGCACGGCGGTTTTAGATTTCTCGGGAGATGGTTGGCTAGCATATGTCTTGGGTAGCGAAAAGGTTTTAAAAATGGTGTTAAATAAAGATGAGCAAAAATTAGTGATTTGGGTCTTTAAAACGCATAACTTTGTATGGGTGGTCCTATTTAAAATCTATTTACAGATTTGGGGTCCCTAGAAAATTTAATATTAGTTGATACCTAGCAAAATATATTTATCTTAAAAGAGTGACTACCTGCTATAATAAATACAAATAACACTTGTCAACAAAAAGTTGTAGGAAAATTAAAGACGTATTTAATGGGTCCAGTATTAGAATTTGTTGGTAGTAATGTTAAGTCCAACTGTATTGTAGGCGAGAAAGATACGATTAAAAGATTAAAGGGTCTCACGTGTAGTTAAGTAAAACCGAGGTCTTACAACCTATAACGAGCATATACCTCCAAAAGGGTGGCATGCAACTACGCAGCAGTGCGGGGAGAATAAAATTCCTCCAATAAGAAATTAAAGTTTCCATGTACGTAGCACCAGTCATTGGGTAAAGTAAAATGTGGAACCTATAAAGACGATTATTAATTATGGTTTAGAAAATAGTAGTTTTCGTGGACTAAATAAAAATAGCTTTTAGATTCTGGTTTACGTCCACAATGGCGATACCGTAGTTTTGTTTAACAAATAGTAGGAAAGATACGTCAGGTGTTAGTGCGAAGCCAATGGATTCAAAAGAACGTGTGGCGGAATGTATGGTGGTTCCTGTTAGAATAACGAAAGTGGTTAATCGGTCGTATTAGATGTTTAAATAAGCGAAAGTGTAAAGGCCTACATAAACAAAAATTAATTAACGACAAAAAGTGCGCAATGTGCTACACTTATAAAGAAAGTATGGAATAGTGCTTTTAGCGGCCCTAGCGTAAAGGGCGACTGACTTTTCAAGCAACTACAAGAATAGCAGTAGCGCAGAGAAGGGGTATGCATGTATTATACAGCGCATTGTCAGTTTACGCGTAGCTCGGATGTGTAATTGATCAAGAGTTAAAGATCCCCCGGAGGTTTAAAAATTCCCGGCCCATTGTCGTTTGAAAAATGTTTGGAAATTTATCAGAACGGAGCGAGTCGAAGTATAATGGATGATTGACCGAGTTTTTCTACCTTTACGAGGGAATTGGAAGTTGACGAACATCGAGCATCTAATTCTCTATTTGGGCGATATCGAGTACTTACCGGTTCTAGAAATCATTACGTGCGGCCGACCGCTATGCAAAAGTGTAAAAGCCTACAGAAGCATAATTATCAGACGAAAAAGTGCGCAATGTGCTATAGAAAGTATAAAAAATGGTGCTTTGCATCGGTCCTAACAGTAAAGGAGAGTGACTTTTCTAGCAATTACAAGAATAGCAGTAGCGCGGCGAAGGGTATGCATGTATTATACAGCGCATTGTTGCTCTAAAATATGTTGTTTACGGAAGCTCGAACGTGCACAAATTAAATTTTAATCTATAATTAACCATGGTCGTAAAAATGGGAAATTAATGGTTAATTTTAATACTGCTAAGCATATACTTTCGCTCGGTGATTCATTTAGAAAATATTCAAGCCCACCATTTCCTAAAATATGACGTAGAAGTTATTTAAAATTAAATTGCTTTATTAGTAAGTATCCTGTAGACAAGAAGTTGGTATTTTCTTAGTAATGGTTTAAAGTGTTTTTGGTTATAGTAGCACTGCATCTTCTACAGCACGACTTGCAGACAACTTGTGTGCGTATGCTACCACCCTTTTGGATTTTTAATATGCACGCGATCCGTATAACATGGAAGACGTTTCCGATGTTTCTACTAACGGCATTCGCACCATCGACGATGCGACCCAGGTGCATGCATTGGCGCTAAATGTATTGGACGAGCAGCAAGGATTATGACCTCATTTAGTCCCCCGCTGAATCCTCAACTTCGTTCGGGTGTCTTCGGAAACCTTCGGTTTGCATTCTATAGGGTACATAAAGCCGGTGCGCGAGAGTAAACTCTTTAGTTATAAGTTAGTTTGCTTACAAGTCAAGTCTTATAGTGCGGATTTTGTTTTGTACTAAAATGGTACCTGCAAACGTTTTTAAATGCGAGCCGTGTCACGTGTCTACTTTACCAGAAGGGATGCTCTCAAACGGCATCAGAACAAATGTTGTGGTGTAACATCGTCCAAGGTTAAGCTTATACATCCGTCTGCAGCAAAGTACTTAAACTGTGGGACTTGCGGTTTCGCTTTTACGAGAATGGGCAACTTACAGCGACACAAGGAAAAACAGCACGGTATGTCATTAAGCCGTAAACGTTCAGCTCTGCCAGCTGTTAGAGGGCCTTGTACGAAACAACCACGAATTATGTGTAAAATATGCGATTTCGAAATGGAAAAGACTACCTATGCCGCACATTTAAGGAGCAACAGACATAAAAATGCATCAGTTACCGCTACTAACGACGATGGTGTAGAAATGGTTAGCACAGCGTTTAACAACCGTATGGCTAGCTATCGCATAAAGAACGCCAGTGTCGACGATGGAGTGCCCGAGTTTCTTTGGAAGCAAAAAGAGCGATTTATTCGATTAATTAATGAAAAAAGAATACAACATACAGCAGTAAAAGTCTATTGCGAACTCTACGGCGTTTACACCAAAATGGGGGAAGAGACTACCGATGTGAAATCCTTTAACACAAAAAAATGTGGATATAACGTCTTCTAGTAATCTGGAAAATATGTACAAGGTCTGTACGCGCCATATCTGTCCCCGTTCGGGGCATTCCCTCTCTCCGCGCGAGCGGGTCCGAATGGTTAGCGCTTGTTATTGAGTCGGTCGTCAAGTCTCGTGGTAGCCACAACTAATAAAAATAAATCCGCTCTCTTCTTCTAATCCGGCATTGGACTCTTCCTTTCCTGTCTCGCTCCTTTCCTTCAACCCTTGGCCAAAAGCGTTAGTTACAGTGTTTAGTGCCTCTCAAGTGCTCAAGCAACTTTCAGTAAGTGTTTTTATGCCTTTGTATGATTATACTCCTATAAACTGTTCTCACCCTCACCCCTTAATAATTACAGTCCACGCTCTATCTCGGAACCCCTTGTTTACGGCCTTTTGCACTCAAGGTGGTTCTATTTGTATCCCGTTACGGAAAACGGGTATTCGATAACAAAACATTTGCTCCATCGACCGGATCTAGAACTACGTTTATATCGTTCTCTCTTTCTCGCCTCATCGATTCAAAGGCATACAAACGTAGGTTTTTATTAATTCACAAATTCGTAAATAATTTAGTACTTGATAATAGAAACGATTTGAAAGTGTTATCTGTACGTTTCAATTTGTTGTTTAATCGCACGTGCATTCTTTCGAGTTCAAGTTCATTGCAATTAGATTATTGTTACCATATTTCAATATCAAGATCATTGCACTCCATTCAGAATTTGTTTGTTTACAAACAAGCCGTCCTTTAATACGTACGTTAGTTTACTTAACTATTGTTAATTTATTCATAAAGTTCTTAATTATGGCAGAAGGTGATATTTTGAAGAAAAAACTTGAAGACTATTTCGCGCGCTTAACCGAAATTGCCGATTATGTTCGTACCGCAACCCGTTTAGCTGCCGTAGAAGCGAGATATCTACGTATGCAAAGTATTGAACGACAACTAGATGTTGTCTACGATAAAATTTTAACTTATAATTCGGTTGTTGACGAAAAGGATGAGATTAAAACTCAAAGTTCTTCGTTTGACAATCTGTTAGACGTTATTCGTACGCGGTATTTAGATATCAAACAAAATGCATCAAAATCGGTTGATGATATTTCAACTAATCCTCTCAAACTTCTGTAAGTTATTTAAAACCTCTAAGTATAACCCCCTTTGATGGATGTGTAGAAAACTGGCAAAATTTCATTTCGCTTTACAAGAGTCTGGTTCATGAAAACGAACAAATCCCGCTAATTCGTAAGTATCACTATTTGCGTAGCTATCTTAAGGGTGAAGCTCTCGCCCTAATTTCGGATCTAGCCCTTGAGGCTGATTTGTACCAACAAGCTTTTGATAAGCTAGAAGAACGCTATAACTCACCCCGTAGAATTACTAGCTATTATTTAAATAAAATATTACAATTTAAATCATCTGGATCTCTCTCAAACTTCATCAATATTCACTTTAACGCTGTTAACACATTGAAGGCGGCGGATAAAGTCGAAGATTTGGCCGACTTTATACTATTTTCGTTGTGTTACCGTAATCTTGAGTTCAAAACGCAAAATGCTTTTGATCTAAAAGTAGGTTCCGAAGTTCCTACTTGTTCTCAGCTCTTCGATTTTTTATCGTTGCAAAGCAAAACCTCTGAGCTTTATGACGATATGAAAAAAGATAGGGTTATTAAACCTAATGCGCATCCTCGTTTCAAATCCAACTTCAATCAGTCTCTCTTAATGAAAAGTTCGCAAAATGCCGCTACGGCTAAAGCTGCCCGAGTTTCATGCCCGTGCTGTGGTGAAGCTCATAAAATTTATGGTTGTTCAGCATTTCATGCACTTAATATTGCCGATCGTTATTCCACTATTAAAACTTTAAATTTGTGCTTTAAATGCTTGGGTAATCATACTCGAGGTTGCAATTCTGAAGGTAAATGTAAAGTTTGCCATTCCTCATATCACCATACTTTGTTGCATAAGCCCCTACCCAACGAGGTGGTGCATAATTCGGAAAAATCCTCTACTGCAATAGCACCCGAAATAGTTTCGGCTTGTAATGTTTCGAATTCTCATGAAAATTATACTGTGCTGTTGGCAACAGTGCAGGCTCTTATTTTAGATATAAACCAGGATTTACAACCCGTAAGGTGCGTTTTTGATTCTGGATCTCAAATAAACGCAATTACGAGTACGTGTGTTCAACGTTTGGGTCTTCAGCGTACTAGGGATTCCCGCCAAGTTAGTGGAATTTCCGACGCTTTAATAAAGTCCAAGGGGACTGTTTGTTGCACAGTCTATTCTAAATATTCTCAAAATAGAATTCAATTCAAGGCTTCAATATTTCCTAAAATAACAGGAAATATACCGGGTAGTTCATTGCCCATTTCCGTTTATAATAAATTTAAAAATATGCAAATGGCTGATAAAAGTTTCCATCAATCCTTGCCCGTAGAAATTCTTCTAGGTGCCGAGATATGTGCCGAAGTACTGTTTTCCGAACATTCCGCTATTATTCCTGGCCGCCCTTTGGCGATTCAAACCATGTTTGGTTACGTGCTGCTCGGTCAAGTTCCGTGTATTAACCCTACGGTTAATGCTACTTTACTTTTCATTCAATCTGATTCTATAGATAAAGAAATAAGAAATTTCTGGGAATTGGAAGAAATTAAAATTCCACGGAAACCTCCCCAGAAGATGTGTTTTGTGAGACGCATTTTCTCGCAACACACTCGCGTGACGATTCTGGTCGTTACACGGTTGCTCTTCCTTTCAATCATAGTATTGAACCGCTTGGTAAAAATCGTCGGGCCGCTTATAATTGCTATTTAAATTTAGAAAGGCGTCTTTACTCTCCTGAAAAGCTAAATGCTTATAATGGCTTTTTGCAGGAATATTTTGATCTTGGTCACATGTCCGTTGCCGAAACCCCTCCGATTATGTACTATCGCATCATGCAGTTTCTAAAATAACAAGTAGCACCACGAAGCTACGCGTTGTTTTCAATGGTTCTGCTACTGATTCATTAGGAATTTCTCTTAATGACCGGTTATATTCTGGCCCTAAACTACAAGGAAATCTACCGAAATAATATCCGCATTTCGTTGTCACAAAATTGCTGTTTGTGCGGACATCCAAAGGATGTACCGTCAGATTCTGGTTTGTTCCTCGGATCGTCAATTCCAGCACATTTTTTGGCGATCTACTTCTCAAGAAAATATTTGTGAATATGAGCTCAAAACTCTCACGTATGGGTTAGCGCCCTCCGCATTTCTGGCTCAAAGAGTACTTCAACAATTAGTAATTGACGAGGGTAAATCTTACCCTATGGCCTCCGAAGCTATTATGCATCACACATACATGGACGATGTAATTTTTGGTGCCTGTAGTGTCACAGAAGCGAGACAGCTACAGCGCGAGCTTATTAAGCTTCTCTCTCGGACAATTTCATTTGCGTAAATGGTCAAGCAATGCCGTGGAATTGTTACAAGATTTTGAAAAATCGGAATTAGAAACTCTTATTACTTTCTCTGATCAAGTGAGCGGTATAAAAATATTAGGTTTAGTTTGGAATCCTTTATTAGACGTATTCACTTATAACGTAATTCCTTTGCAGGCCCGTTTAATAAACGCGCCGTACTTTCTTATATGGCTCGTATATTCGACCCGTTAGGTTGGTTAACCCGGTAATTTTATAGTCAAACACCTGTTACAACGGCTTTGGTTACAACAATTAGGTTGGGATGATGTCCCCGACCATAATTGGTGTTCTGAATGGCAAGATTTTTGTAACCAAGTTACAATATTATCGCAGCTAAAATTCCTCGTCTTTTGTCTCAATTCACGGGAACCTACAGATTGTTAGGATTCTGTGATGCGAGCGAAAGGGGTTACGGCGCTTGCGTCTATTTACATATAATTTGTGGTGATTTAGTGAATTGCAACCTAATTCAAGCTAAGAGCAAGGTTGCTCCTCTAAAATATTTAAGTATCCCCCGCTTAGAACTTTCGGGTGCTCTTTTATTGGCAAAATTAATTCATTCAATTACTTTAAATAAATTTTCTTACCCAATTTTGGAAACGAAACTATTTTCTGATTCTCAAGTAGTAATAACCTGGCTACAGACTCCTTCATATTTGCTCAAGCCATTTGTGGGAAATCGAGTTAGCCAAATTTTGGAATATACTACTATTTCTCAGTGGCGTCATATTTGCGGGAAAATAATCCCGCAGACGTGGCTTCAAGAGGTTGTTCTCCACTTCAACTATTGCACAACGAATTGTGGTGGCATGGTTCGTGCAATTTCAATTACGATTTTATCAACCTCAACAGCTCTTTCCCTCCTATAGGGGAAGTTCCCGAATTGAAACAAATTCCTGTCTCGCTTATTGCTACAGAACAAAATGAATTTTGTGATTTTATGGAGCGATTCTCTTGTTTATCTCATTTGCAATACAGCATGGCATATGTGAATCGGTTTATTCACAATTGTCGCCACCCCGAGAAAAATGTTAGGCCCCATTTCCTGCGACGAATTCCGAAATGGTCTGATGACTTGTGTAAAGTTGACTCAACGTCAGTTTTTTACTTCAGAATTATTATTATATGAAAAAAATAAGAATCTTCCTCTCTCGTTTAGAAGGTTATCGCCCTTTATTGATTCCCAAGGCTTGTTTAGGGTGGGCGGTCGCTTGAAACATTCTCAGTTGCCCTATACTAGCAAGCATCCTCTATTATTGCCTAAACGGGCGAACTTATCTAAATTAATTTGCAAACATTATCACCTTTTATCGTTACATTCAGGCCCCTCTATGACACATTCTCTTATTCTCCGAACTTATTGGATTTTTGGTCTGCGCTCTTTAGTTCGGCAAACTATTTACCATTGTTTGTCCTGTTTTAGATTAAACGCTAAGCCCCCTCAGCCAATAATGTCCGATCTGCCTCCTTCTCGTGTACAATTAACTCGCGCATTTGCTCACGTCGGAATTGATTTTGTTGGCCCCTTTTAACGAAAGCTTCGTTAAATCAAAATTCTTCTAATCGAAAATCTTATCTATGTGCCTTTGTTTGCATGTGCACCAGAGCTGCGCATTTAGAGCTGGTTTCTGAACTTTCTACAAACGCCTTTATGGCATCCTTTAATCGTTTTGTTTCTCGTCGCGGCTCTCCTGATTCCATTTATTCAGACTGTGGCAAAAATTTTATTGGCTCCGCTCGCATGCTGAAGGAAGCCAGTGAATTTTGCGTCAAAATAATGAGGAAATATTTTCTGCAATGGCTGTTCTTCAAGTTAAGTGGCAATTTAACCCCCCATATGCACCTAATTTTGGTGGCATTTGGGAAGCTTGCGTAAAATCCGCAAAAGCCTTATTACTGCGAACTATCGGTCAACAGGTCCTCACATTTGAGGAGCTCACAACTATATTTGCTCGTATCGAAGCCGTGTTGAATAGCCGACCTCTAGCTTTCTACTCCTCGGACGCTACTGATAGCCCTGATTACCTAACCCCTGGTCATTTTCTGATTGGGGGTCCAATTCTGAGTTTGCCAGAAATCACGCTTCCCGAGAGTATCAAATTACATTCACGTTGGCAACGCTTATGTCAAATCACTCAATCTTTCTGGCGCCGGTGGTCGAACGAATATTTACTCACACTCACGCAGCGGACAAAGTGGAACCGTCCCTTGGATAACGACTTGAAGGTGGGTCATATGGTTTTTCTCCTAGGAATAAATACCTCGCCTTTGTCATGGCCGCTAG
Organism: Platerodrilus igneus; assembly: GCA_036346225.1. Classification (NCBI taxonomy): domain Eukaryota; kingdom Metazoa; phylum Arthropoda; class Insecta; order Coleoptera; family Lycidae; genus Platerodrilus; species Platerodrilus igneus. The sequence continues at coordinate 3,058,058 of JARFIW010001617.1, forward strand.
GCCGTATCGAAAAGCTTTTTCCCGGTCGCGACGGAGTTACTCGTGTTGTTTCAGTAAAAACGTCTCGTGATACCTTCGTTCGTCCCGTGAATAAAATTCTTCCCCTTCCTTTAGAAAAGTAATACTTAAATTTTCGTTAGGATATTTTTAATTTTTTTTACGATTTTAGTCACACTTTTAGTTGTTTTCTTTCTCTTTGTTTTCTTCTCCCCCACCCGAGTATCGGCGGGTTAACCGTACTCTGCGGTTAGGAGGAAATGCCTAGCTCTAATTATATTTCGTTTTTTTTGTAAAATTTTTTCTTAATTTTAGGTGGGCGGTATGTACGCGCCATATCTGTCCCCGTTCGGGGCATTCCCTCTCTCCGCGCGAGCGGGTCCGAATGGTTAGCGCTTGTTATTGAGTCGGTCGTCAAGTCTCGTGATAGCCACAACTAATAAAAATAAATCCGCTCTCTTCTTCTAATCCGGCATTGGACTCTTCCTTTCCTGTCTCGCTCCTTTCCTTCAACCCTTGGCCAAAAGCGTTAGTTACAGTGTTTAGTGCCTCTCAAGTGCTCAAGCAACTTTCAGTAAGTGTTTTTATGCCTTTGTATGATTATACTCCTATAAACTGTTCTCACCCTCACCCCTTAATAATTACAGTCCACGCTCTATCTCGGAACCCCTTGTTTACGGCCTTTTGCACTCAAGGTGGTTCTATTTGTATCCCGTTACGGAAAACGGGTATTCGATAACAAAAACAAGGTCTTAAGCGAAACTATAAGAACAAAATCAGAGGAATTTGAAACATGTGGGTCCGGTTGGTCTTTGGAAAAGGTGCTCTATTTAGAAATAAATATTAATAAGTATAAGCCGATATGAGAAGTTCTAGGTTAAGAATAAAAAATTGTAAATATGTATTTAGAAATGTGGTTTACAAAATTTAAACTGTATTAGTAAAAATTGTTTGTAATAAAAAGTTTTAAGAATAGTTTTTAGATTTTCTTTTAGGTATGAGCCGCAGGAAATTTATAATTTAGAGAGTGTGTGTAAAATGGTAAGGGGTGGCCCTATTTTAAATCTGTTTACAGATTTGGATTCTACATAAAATTCTAGACTAACAAGATGTATTGCATGTATAAAAAATTTATAAGGACCGTCAGAAATCGCTACCAGCAAAAAAAAATAAATCTTAAAATGGGGGTAGCTCTTTGGGGGATGGAGCTATCTAAAAAATTTAAAGAGATTTGGGTAGCTGAGAAAATTCTAATATTGATTGATACCAAGCAAGGTAGGTGGAAATGTGGAGAAAGATTTATCTCGCAGAGGGTATATGTGTAACTTTGCAGGGCGTGGTCCGATTTCAAATCTGTTTACAGATTCGGGATGTGCGTAAAATTTTAGACTAAGAAGATGTATCGCATGACTAAAAAAATTTTATAAGAACGCTCAAAAGTCGCTACAGGTAAGAAATCTTAAAATTGGGGTAGCTCCCTTGGGGATGGCGCAATCTAAAAAATTCCTAGAGATTCGGGTAGCTGAGAAAAATCTAATGTTAATTAATACCAAACAAGATAGGTTTATCTCGAAAGCTGCAATGGCTAGACGAAGAAAACTATTTGTTAGGTTTGCTTATAGAGCAAAGAGCAAAATTTAGAAGATCAGGACTTTAAAGGGGTATAACTTTGCAGGGCGTGGTCCGATTTCAAATCTGTTTACAGATTTGAATTTTGTGTAAAATTTTAGACTAACAAGATGTATCGCATGACTAAAAAATTTATAAGAACGCTCAAAAGTCGCTACAGGTAAGAAATCTTAAAATTGGGGTAGCTCCCTTGGGGGTGATGATATCTGAAAAATTCCTAGAGATTCGGGTAGCTGAGAAAATTCTAATATTAATTGATACCAAACAAGATAGGTTTATCTCGAAAGATGAAAAATGGTTAGTCGAAGAAAACTTTTCAGAGGCTAGGTTAGGTTAGGGAGCGTTTTGAGCGGCGCAGCGGCGGCGGCGTTGCGCCAAATACATCCAAAATACTCTACTAGTGTTCTTCAGAATTGTGAAGTAAGTATTGATAAAAAAGTAATTAAGATTGATGGTCTTATTAAAGATCTAGAAGAACTTAGAGACAGGTGGTCAGCAATTTTAAATGAATGCGAAACTGTGTGTAAGCAAATTGGAATTAAGACTCATACTCAGGAGGAATCAACAACAATGAATAACACAGGTAGCAAACCAAAAAGAACAATTAAAAAGAAAAGATTTGCAGATGAATCTGAAACTGACGAAAAAATTGAAATAACGGGTCCTTATGACAAATTTAGAATTAATGTTTTTAATGTAATTATTGGCAGATTTTTAACTGAAATGAGAGTGCGATATGAGGCTGCAAAATCGATCAATGACACATTTTCTTTCATTTGGAAATATTTGGAACTGACTGAAGAACAAATTAACACAAAATGTGAGGAGTTCATCGAAACATATAAAAATGATGTTTCTCAAGAATTAAAAGACGAATTAGTTCATTTGAAGACCATTCACAAAGCTAATTTAGGGAACAATTTTTTGCTTCCCCTTGAACTTTTAAACAAGTTAAAGGAAGAAAATTTATCTGAGATTTTTCCCAATGTGTGCGTTGCACTCTGAATTTTTTGCACACTTCCTATTACAGTGGTACAAAGTGAAAGGTAATAAAACAATAGTATATTGCGTATATTGCATATAACAAAATATAGTAATTAGTTTTTTAGTTAAACTGTTTTATTTAAATTTTGACAACGCAATGCGGTTTTAGGTCTTTTAGTGAAATGTCTTGTTTAAAGAATATGCACAGATCAACAATGGGACAGGTCAGACTGACGTCTTTAGACATGATTTGCTTGGAAAATAAATTAGCAAAAGAAATTAATTTTGAAAGTGTGGTAAATGAATTTGCAAATAAGAAAGCTAGAAAAGTAAATTTTTAATTTTAAGTTTCAATTTTGTAGATAGGATGAAATATAAGTATGTATGAATCAATAATTTAATAACAAGTATATATAATTATTTATTCTGCATGCATATCTTTAAATATTATGTTCTTTACTTCTGAGATAAGCTGCCATAAAATTCGTTTTCATTTTAGTTTTAAGTGACAACAAAATTTCAAAAACTTTACTAGCTTATTAGGGGATTTGGTGGGAGAGGGCCCTCTAAATCCCTGCCCCAGGGCCCATAAAACCTGGTCCCGGCCCTGCCAGACAGGACAGGGACCCGAACCTCTTTTAACCAAAGAGCCGGCTGTTCTATCAACTGGCGAATCAGGGACCTTGCGCTTGTAGTCATGCGTAAACCAACTAAGCCACGAAGCCGTCGGTTAACCTATGACAACTGGACTTCTTTTTCACCAATTATATTGAACGGCTAACTTATAGGATCAATAGAGACATCTATCTCGAAGCATACTTTCAAAAAGTCGAAAAAAATCTGTCCAAAATTACATGAATATCAGAACAACCTCGGATTAGTTTAACAGTTTGTCAAAATGCGATATTTTTAATTACAGATATGCGCTCAAGAATAGATAGAATAGATAATCAAATACTATTTTTTGAAATGTAAAGCGCACGTTATTTGTAGTTTTTCTAAGGGCTAGAGGAAGTACGAAATCAAAGTCAAATTCAAATCTATAAACGCAATATGCAAATCCTTGTAGTAGAAATCCATGCAAGGCGTGAATTATTCAAAATTTATTGATGTAAACTACTACATACAAAGTTGATAAATACACACCGAGATGTTATCAAGCAGCGAGGCAACCATCTGAAAGAGCTGTCAAAACAAACGGGCGTATTTTACAAACAAGAAATTAAAATGGTGTTATTAACTCGATGTCAGCAATTAGAGATAACAATATTACATAAACATAAAAACTTTAACATATTCAACAGCTGCTGAAATTATACGTTTGAGAAATGTGAAACGTGGTTATGCTTTCTCGTGATACGAATCTAAGTTATGGTCGGTTGTGACGCACTCCCACACCCGCTGAGCCCTTCCGGCCGCCATTTTCTTTTTAATTCATGCACGCTACTAATTACAGATATGTACTCATTATTTAGCCGAGGTTGGTTATTCATAAACGGAAGAATTTCTTTATGAGTGTCCGTTGCGCTATGCGCTGTGTAAGACACAGCTCAAGCATTAGACACTTAGACATAATTTAAATTAACAACTTTAGGCATTTCCGTGCGCATATAAGTATGATTTGCATACAATTTAAGTTGCGTAGGCGGAAGAAAGTATATTCCGATGATAAAGTGCTTAATAGTAGATGCTCACCTGTGCTCCCCGGGAGCAATTCCCACCCACGAGGCAGGTGTGTGTTAGCAAGGTGTATAACACTGAAAGGCATTACGAGTTACCTTCTTAATCAAATCATACATACACATGCTAATGCATGGGTTGGTTGTAAATCACTTTTGGGTTTATTGCCGTAGTACGATTATCATTTCAGAAACCGTTTCTTAAGAAACGGAAACTCCTTACAATCGCATTTCCGGTTTATTTGATTGTTACACTTAGTACTCGTAATGGGAACGATAACTACAGTCTCTATAACAATGTAATTATCCAGTTTCCGCAACAAGAGAAATTAAGTTATTAATCCTGTTTTACATATTACTGCATTTGTAATGGCGCAATCGTGTCCCGGGAATCACTGGCCAACACTTCCTACCAATAATCGTCAAGACTAAATGTGAATATCATGTTAACTTTGTAACCGCGGTCTTCCTCTTATCTCAAACGGGAATTAAAGGGTTATACTTGGACGGTAATTCTCAGAGTTACAACACTTAAACCTATTATTGTTATACTCGGGCACTTTGCTTAATTGGTGGCCCTTTCGTTAGAAAGGTTGCATAAAATATCGAGATCAGTTAGTCTATTTCGTAATACATATTTGAAAACAAAGTTCGTAATTGACTGATTATACAAATAGAAAAATGAGAATGTGGAGAGAATTCGAAGAGAATAAAATGAATTTCTATTAAATGTGATAAGCAATAAATATGATATAATTTGCATAACCGAAATTTGACCACACAGGTTCAAAGATGGTGTTCGACGGAGATGTGCTAATTATGGTACAAAAAGAAAATACAAATCGTCTACAGTACGCACTAACACCGATTTTGAATTATAATTATAATTATAATTTTGAATTATAAAAACCAGGATCCCTGCGGGGTCAAAAGACGCTCGCATGGTACTCCATAATTTGGTACCCTCTGACGAATGAATTGGGGTATGCAAAGAATGTCAACTCCTTAAAACGATTGATCCTTACTTAAAATGAATTTTTTAGCTGAACATATATTATTAATATTAAAAAAAAACATATAAGGAAGAAGAACTTAACATTTCTAAGAACTTAAAAATAAACTTGCGTCAATAAATTAAAAATTAAGAAAAAATAGGTATACAGGATGAATGAGACCACCCGTATCAATATTTTTTTAAAAGAACGGTGAGTTGGGATAACAAAATTTATTATAAAAGTCATACTAAAGTATCGAATGGTGATATTATTATTTCTCGAAAAGTCAGCATCACAAGTAGTTTTGTCGACAATGTCCAGAACTCCAAAATCTTAAATGGCACCATAAGTCGAAAAACGTGTTGTTCAAAAGATCGTTAAATAAAAAGAAAATTTTGTAGGAAAAATTATTTTACTACTACCACCCCTTTTAAGTAATATTCGATTATAGTTATTAAATTTGAAATTCGTTGTTAACAAACAAAATTGAAAAGTTACAAGTGTTCAAAATGTCTTCCATTTACTTCTAAACACTGTTGAGCTCTTTTAGTTACACTATCAGTGGCTCTAAGTATTTCTTCATTACTTAATGAAAGGCAAGCATTCCGAATTCTCAGCTTCATATCACCTCTCGTTGTTGGTTTTTCTTTATAAACAATATCCTTAATCCGGCCCCAAAAGAAAAAATCTAGAGGCGTACAATCCGGTAATCTTGGCGGCCACACCACTGTACTTCCTCTGCCAGTCCATCTATTAGAAAATGGATGGTTTATCGTGTTCCTGGCAACTATGGAAAATGAGCTGGGCAGCCATCTTGCTGAAACCACATTCTTGCTCGCATTAAAAGAGGGGCACTTTCCAGTAAGTCGATCAAGTCGTTAGCTAAAAACTCAGCATACCGTATTCAATTTCAGAGTTCCTTTGAAAAAATAAGGGCCTATGATAGATCCACCAAGAATACCACACCACGCATTAACACTCCAAAGGTGTTGATTGTCAATAGTTTGTAGCCAGTGAGGATTTGTTTACTAGCAGTAATGATGCGCATTGTGAATATTGACTTCTCTGTTGCTTTTAAAACTACCTTCGTCAGTCCATAAAACTCTCTAGCAAAGTGGAGACCTTTATTTAGTAACCAATTATAAAAAATTACTCGACCTTGAAAATCATTCTCACTTAATTCTTGGTGTATGTGTATCTGGTATGGATGGAATTTGTGATCCTTTAAAATTTTGCATACGGAGTATTGGCTAATTCCAGAATCTCTTGCAAGTGATCTCGTTGAAATATGCAGATCAACAATTACTGCAGCGAGAATATCAGGTTCCTTGTCATTACGTAAATGCCGTGTAATTCTATTTCCGCGATTGTACGTTGGTTGCACCTGCCCTGTGGTGCAAATACGTGCTACTAATCTCCGAAAACCATTGAAGGATTGATGGCCACGATGAAGATGTCTTTCAGCATACATTCTTTCAGCCGCTCTGTAATTTTTTCTGCATTCTCCCAAAACCATTAACATGTCGAAAGCTTCTAAATTTGAGAAAGGCATAATTTCACTAATTTAAGTTAAGTTAATTCATTTTCTAACAGAATTCACTTTTAACTTTAATCTGTCCCCAAACAGATATCTCTAACCAACAACAAGTTATCAATTTAAACAATGGGTGATTTGACGATAGATTAATACAACAAATGGAATTATTGACATTAAAACGTGTTTGTAACATTGATTAATTCGGTATAACTAGATTTTAAAAGTCGACTTTTCAATGTTGTTTGTTAACAACGAACTTCAAATTTAATAACATTAATCGAATATTACTTAAAAGAAGTGGTAGTAGTAAAATGATTTTTCCTACAAAAATTTCTTCTTTTTTAACGATCTTTTGAACAATACGTTTTTCGACCTATGGTGCCATTTAAGATTTTGGAGTTCTGGACATTGTAGACAAAACTACTCGTGATGCTGACTTTTTCGAGAAATAATAATATCACCATTCGATACTTTAGTATGACTTTTATAATAAATTTTTTTATCCCAACTCTCTACGACTCACCGTTCCTTAAAAAAAATACTGATACGGATGGTCTCATTCACCCTGTATAAGTAACGATATAATATAGATGTAAAGCATTAATCTTTTACAAAACATTAACAGTTTTCATATTTCTTTGTTTTGTTACATAATATATTCATGTGATAAAGAGGTCAGGAGAGGTTTTTAACACTCAAATTCTCTAAAGAAAAACCTCCCAAAAAAAAGAACACCGGAAAAATTAGAATTTTTCAAATATTTAATTTCTCTACTTTGTATAAATATCAAGCGTAATTATTTGATGAAGTATAAAGCAGAACTTATTAATTATGTCAGTGCATTGCATTAATTACAGTGTGAAACGGATATAAACTTAAAAGCCCAATTTTTAAATTAGAATGAAAATCGATTATTTTAAAAGGTAAATACACAAGACATGCATTTTCATTGCATAAAATAATATCAATTTAATACATGCGCGTAAAATGTGAATTTTCACTAAACAGTGAACTATGGGTCTTTCCTATGGTGTGAAGGGTAGAACGGGCAATACTGTTTCCTCGACTGAAGGCTAAGGGAAAATGATTCCTTCTAGCTAGACTAGGGGTCTAGGCTTGCAGTAGACAATAAGAATTCCTTACTGAAAAGAATTTTACATGCAAAATAGCAAAAGTTGTTTACCAAATATTTGTGAGACAAGAAAAACTTCTAATAACTACCTATTTCGGGTATATAAACACCTTCAAAACTTGGTTGACAATTTTTAAAATGCAAAAGCTGTTGCTAAAACCATTGCAGCAAAATGGACGCTTCACGTATCTGTACTGCTTACGAGAAAACATTTTCCTATTTTTGTGCTTGAATTACCTCAATAGTACCCCTATAGTAGGGGGCATAGAATACTACTATAGTAAGCCTGCTTATCGTAAAAGGCGATTAAAAGGCGCAGCAAGGGGCGGCAACCTTGCTGGTTAAAAGATATTGCAGGAGAGTCGGTTGGTCCCAGGCGATCCTCAATAATTTACAAGGTTGTTGGGAGTTGGACGTGACAGATACGGATTTTTGCTAAAATCTTTAACAACTGCGTTGTGGAAAGATATGGGAGCCTACCACAATATTTCCCAGATATGCGTGGCTTAAAACACGAACTATGTATGATGGAGAGCTCATAAGTAAGTTTTTTGCCCGGATCTACGGGAGGGGGTACTTGGGTTTCGTCATCGTAAGAATTTAAAACAACGGTTCGATTTAGTGATATGGACTTGGAATGTAAGATCATTACTTAGAGTACATAAGTTAACGAATTTATTAGTCGAAATGAGAAAAGCAAAGCTGGACATTTTAGGTATTAGTGAGGTGAGATGGCCAGACAGTAATGACTTTTGGTAGGAAAAGCGTTAGGTAACAAATTTGGACGTAAAGCTGAAGAGTACTTACAATTTAGTGATAGAATAATTATGGTTAGATTGAGTACGAAACCCACAGACCCTGTTTTAGTACAGGTTTACATGCCAACATCAGTACGAGGATGAGGAAGTAGAAAAGGTATACGAGGATGTAAATAGTATAGTAAGAAAAGTAACGGGAGATGAGAATTTAATAGCTATGGGCGATTTTAATGCGTCAGTGGGAGAAGGTAGTGAGCGAAAAATGGTAGGAAAATTTGGGTATGGTAGACAAAATGATAGAGGAAAAGATTAGTTGAGTTTTGCCAAGAACATATATTAGTAACTGTAAACACCCTATTCGAACAACTTGTTAGAAGAAGATATATCTGGAAAGCGCCAGGTGATAGGGCTAGAAACCAAATAGATTATATTTTAGTTAAACAGAGATCTAGAAACCAAGTTAAAAACTGTCGTAGTATCATAACTTAGTTAAAAAGAAGTGTAATCCAAAATTCAAAAAATTGAGAAAAGCTAAAAGAGAGAAATGGGATCTAGGTAAGCTGAATGATAGTGAGGTAAAAGAGGAATATAAACAAGTATTAGATAGTAAGATCAAATATATAGCTATAGGAGGAAACGTAGAAAATAAATGGAAAGTAATAAAAAGGGCTGTGCATGATACAGCAACACATACTATAGGCAAGAAAAAAGTAGAAGCGAGAAAACCCTGGGTAACAAAGGAAATATTAGATTTAATAGAGAATAGAAGAAACTTAAACCTTTCACAGAATTGGATAGTGAAAATAAGCAAAAATGTAATACAGTTAGAAATAAGATAGTACATGAGTGTAGAAAAGCTAGAAATAAATGGATGGAGGAGAATTGTAAGTGAATACAAGAAGATTTAAGAGTAGGTAAGATAGACAAGGCTTACAAGGCAGTTAAAAAGTTTTTCGGGGAAGATAAGAAAAAATATAATGGTATTAAAGATGAGAATAATGAGCTTCTAATAAATAAAGTTGAGGCAGCAGATAGATGGAAAAGATATTTAAAAAATTTATACAAGGGAGACGATATGGATAAGTTAGAGAAGGACCAAGAAGGGAATGTAGAATAGGGTTCTCAATAATAAGAGAGGAATTTGATAGAGCTGTTAGGGACTTTAAACTAAATAAAGCGCCGGGAATAGACGATATACCCGCAGAATTAATAAAATATGCAAGTAAGAAAACTTTAGACAGATTATATGAACATTACCTCCCAAGTACACAGCGTACTCAAATTGTTATTAATGATTATGGCATCCTCTGGGGTAAAAAATTTCGGTGGCAAAATAGTCTCCCATTCGGATCTCCGGGAGGGGACTACTTCGGAGGATGTGATTCAAAAGTATAGAAAAAGATCCGTGAACATTCTGCGAGTCGGAGCGTGGAATGTCAGAAGTATGAAACAAGTAGGTAAGCTAGAGAAACTGAAACTCGAAATGGATAGGTTAACACGAGACATAGCAGGAATCAGCGAAGTCCGCTGGCCAGAGGCAGGGGATTTTTGGAGTGGAGACTTCAGGGTAATTCATACAGGGTCAGAGGAAAAAATTTCGGGTGTGGGGACAGTTATGCGAGAAACGATAGGACGACGTGTAGAAAACTACTTACAAAAGAACGAAGGAGTACTCATGGTTAGATTTGAATTTAAACCAGTAAATACAGTAATAATACAAGTATACATGCCCACCTTTAGCTACAGTGAGGAAGAGATGCGATCTGCAAAGATATCGAAGACATACTAAGATACGTAAAAGGACATAAAAATTTAATAATTACGGGGGATTTTAATGCAGTGGTAGGTGAGGGTGGGGAAGGAACGATAGTAGATCTATTTGGTTTAGGCACGAGAAATGACAAGTGAGATAGGCTGGTAGAATTTTTCGACAAGAACAACTTAACCATCACAAATACATTTTTTCAACATAATGCTAGAAGACGATACACGTGGTAGATGCCAGGAGATATAGGAAGATATTAAATAGATTACAGTATTGTTACACAACTGTTTAGAAATCAAATAAAATACTGTAGACGCAATCCGGAAGTAAATACAGACACTAACCACAACATCGTAGTTATGAAGGCCGCACCTAAATTTAAAAATCTGAAAAAGAGGAACGGAAAAAGGCACTTTGACTTTGAGAAACTAAAAGATAAAGATATCCATGAAAGATTTGAAAAGAAAAATCAAATGAATTGCTGAAAGATATCGGGAAAATTTCTGATACTAAGGAAGTAGAAACAGAATGGAATAACATTAAATCCAGCCTAGACTTGGCGGCCAAAGATATTCTGGGGTATACACAAAAAGAAAATAAGAAACCATGGATAATAAAGGGTATCCTGAATTTAATAGAAGAAAAACGAAAATACAAAAATGGATCAGACGAAACAGGAAACGGAGATACAAAGTCATAAAATGGGAAATTATTCGCAAATGCAGGAAAGCTAAAGAACAATGGATTGATGAAGAATGCAAAGAGGTACAAACTAAGATGGAAATAGGAAAGACAGGCGAAGCATACAAATTAATTAGAATGAATTTTATGGATGTAAAACCAAATAGCAAAAATATAAGAGACGCGGAAGGAAACGTCATTATAGAAAATGTAAAGAAAGTAGCTAGATGAAATATATAGGGAATTTATTTTCAGTAGAGGAACTAACAGTATTAGAACAGGAATCAGAAATTAAAAATGGTGACCTGGGATATCCTATACTTAAAGGTGAGTTTGAATTAGTATTAAAGAGTCTGAAAAATGGTACGGCACTGGGTACAGATAAGGTGCAAGCAGAAACTCTAAAAGCCGCTGGACAAGCAGTAACAGAACGTCTCTTCCGACTTGAAGGCTATATTTATGAAACAGGCGAGATACCCAAAGATTTCAAACGTAACATCATAGTAACTATACCAAAAAAAAGAGACGCGGGTAGATGTGAAAATTTTCAAACAATAAGTTTGACAGCACACATTTTAAAAATATTAACTAGAATTGTACAAAGAGGAATGGAAAAACGAGCTGAAGAAATACTGTGAGAAGATCAATTTGGGTTTAGGTGCAACAAGGAAACACGGGAGGCTATTTTAGCTTGAGGGTGATAATGGAGAAAACAATAGAGAAGGGGGAAAGCGTATATATAGGGTTTGTAGATCAGAAAAAAGCATTCGACAATGTAAAATGAAAAAAAATGTTCGAAATACTCAAAAAGATTGGAATGGTTTTTAAGGATAAACGGATAGTAGATAGCTTATACAAAGAGCAAATGACAGTAATAGAATTAGAGGAAGAAAGTAGAGAAGTAAATATTAGGAAAGTCGTGAGACAGGGATGTGTCTTATCCCCATTAATTTTTAACTTGTACAAGAAAAGGCAATGAATACTGTCAAATGCAGCAAGACATTTGGAATTAATATGCAGGGGTAAAGGATTGATTTACTTAGATTTGCAGATGATATAGCGGTATTAGCATCTAGCAAAGAAGAGTTAGAAGCTGCTCTTAATGAAATGTATCAGTTCTAACGGAGAGATATGGTAGGAAATTAACAAAGATAAAACTAAAGTTCTAGTATGTAAAAGAAGGGAAAATAAATCGAAAACAAGGGTACAAATAGATAACGAGAACTTACAAGAGGTTAAGGATTTCTGCTACTTAGAAAGTCAAATAACGCAAGATGGGAAAAGCACAAAAGATATAAAACAAAGATTAGCACAAGGTCGTGCTACATTTAACAAGAAAATTAACTACTGTGCTCAAAGACCACAAACATAGAAACAAGGAAAAGATTGCTTAAAACATATGTGTGGACGACAGCACTGTATGCCTGTGAAGCCTGGACAGTAGGAGAAGCAGATCAGAAAAAGGAAGAACCCTTTGAAATGTGGTGCTACAGGCGTATGATGAAGTTATCATGGACAGACAAAGTTAAGAACGAAGAGGGACTAGAAATGGTAAAGGAAGAAAGATGTATGTGGAAAACAGTAAAAAATAGGAGAGATAAGATGATAGGCCACATACTAAGACATGAGGGAATAGTGCGGAATATATTAGAAGCAAAGATAGGAAAAAAGAAAAGTAGAGGTAGACTTAGGTTAGACTGCACACAGATCGTGAAAGATGTAGGCTGTGAGAATTTCAGGGAAATGTGTAGGCTGGCTCAGAATAGAAGTCAATGGAGGTACGCTTCCAACCAGTTGAAAGATGAAAAAACGAATAACAATAATAATAACTGTACTTAAACATGGTGATTACTATAACCAACTACAGATATTTGTTTTGCAATACTCTCAACTAATGTTAATTGTGCGAAAGGATTTACTGGCAAACTATTAATACGGCAAATGTCTAAGTGTTGGGGTATCCCTTGGCAGCCACAAGCTTCTTAACCCCCTTTACATACCACTGAATCTCGGTAAAACAGGGCATATAATTAGAAAACAATAGAAGGGAATCGATTTGTATATAGGCTGTTGTGAGAATGGCTGGGTAGGCTAACTCAAAACATAAATAAGCTGAGGTACAAGTCTAACCAGTTTCAAGACATAAAACCCAATGACGAAAAAATAAGTGCTCTTAAATCTGATGATTGTTATACACAATTACAGGTGTTGGTTGTGAAATATTTTTAACTAATGTTGATTGTGCGAAAGGATAAATTGGAAAAATTATTAACTTGACAAAGGTTTAAGTGCTGGGGGAACTTGGCACCCAAAGGCTCTTTATCCCTCTGTAAAACAACAGAAGTTGACCAAACTGCATCAAACAAGAAAGAACAGCAGCTATGTTCAAAGACGATGAACATATAGACAAGAAGAAAGCTGTTCAAAGCATAGTGTTGAGCACAGTACAGTACTTCTATGAAATAGGGGCAGTAGTAAAAGCAGACAGAAAGAGATAGAAGCCTTCTGGAATGTTGTGCTTCGGATGTATGAAGATGGTAGCATGGGCCGACAAGGTTAATAACAAATTGGATGTAGAAATAGTAGAGGAACAAAGATATCTGTGGAAAACGAAAAAATAGGAGAAATAGAAAGACAGGATACGTTCTAAGGCATTTCTGGGAAAAAGTACAGGATATATTACAAGCGGAGATAGGAAAAGATAGGTAGGGGTAGACCGAGATCAGACTCTCGCACACAGATAGGGTTAGATGCAGACTGAGTAAATTTCAGCGAAATGTGTAGGTTGGTTCAGATTAGGAAAAAATGAAGGCATGCGTCCAACCAGTTCTGGGACTGAAGACCTAATGATGATGCACAGCTTTCATATTTTATTTTTTTACCTAACATATTGATGTGATAATGAGGTCACGAGAGATCATTGAACACTTACATTCTCTGAAAAATCCCACCCAAAAAGTAAGAAAACGGGAAAAATTAAAATTTCCCAGTATATAATTTCTCTACTATGTATAAATATAAAGCGTGATTATTTGACGACGTATACAGAAGCCCTTATTAATTATGGCCCTCGCATTGCATTTATTGCAGAGTGTGGAACGGATATAAACTTAAAAGCTCAATTTTTAAATTAATTTATAAATACTTACTCTGTAAATACTAAAACAAATAACTTAGATTGTAAGCTATCGAAAATATGCGAAAGTAAAATTCATACCCCGTTAGAATGCAAATTGATCATTTTAAAATGTAAATACACAAGTCATTCATTTTCATTGCACAAAATAATATCAATTTAAATCATTCGCGTAAAAACAATATCAATTTGTTGCATTCATAAAACGTAAAAACAAAGCTTTCATTAAAAGTGCTAGATAATTTTTCGTGTGTAGATTTTAAAGATATTCATTCTTGTTAAAAACTTCCAGAATTTTCTTCATAAATAAATGTATGCGTCACGTTACTAAGAAATATTGTAATAGTTAATTATTTGCCGCAAATGAATAAACGCTGCAATTCAAAGGAACCCGTGACTATTAATATGCCATAAAATATATAAAATACATAAAATACATAAAATACATAAAATACATAAAATACATAAAATACATAAAATACATAAAATACATAAAATACATAAAATACATAAAATACATAAAATACATAAAATCATAATAAAATACATAAAATCATAAATAATAAATGCATAAAATCATATAAAAATATAAATGATATAAATAATAAAATATATAAAATAAATAAAATAATAAAATACATAAAATATATAAAAAATATATAAAATATCATAAAATACATATAAATATATAAAATAATAAAATGTAATCATAAAATGCATATAATATATAAAATGCATGAAAATATCATAAAATATATTAAAATATATATATATAATAAAATAATAAATATCATAAAATCATAAAATATGCATGAAAATAATAAAATCATAAATATATAAAATACATAAAATAATAAAATATCATAAATAATACAAATATAAATATATAAAATAATAAAATCATATATAAATACATAAAATATCATATATAATCAACTAATAAGTGTATAAGAATACTTAAAATCATTTAATCTAAAAGTTCTACATACCCTTTACAACCTAAATTTTAATAATTTGACTAATATAGTTTGGTCTAGGTCTTCCTATATCCTTTTATCTTTTTCCTATCCATCTGACTTTACATAGATATTAGCAACATGATGGTTGTTAAAGAACTGTAACATGTTTACATGTTTATCATTTATAAGCAAATGAAATATAACCTTCAAAAAGGAAAAGTGTTAAAATATATGTTATGGTAAGGCTTAAGCAACGAAACACTACCCACATGCCAGACCGCTACCTAATTGTGAGTTATGTCATGGTGACGTTTATTAAATTATATGTTATGGTAAGGCTTAAGCAACGAATCGCTACCAACATGCCAGACCGCTAACTAATTGTGAGTTATGTCCTGGTGACATTTAGTTAACTGATTTTTATTTTTTTTTGTTTTGTTTTCGAACTTACTTAAAGTCGGTTTGACGCAGCTCTAAATTCTTTTCTATTCTGAGCTAGTCTAAAAAGGTCTACATACCCTTCACAACCTAAATCTCTAATAATTTGACTAATATAGCTTTGTCTAGGCCTTCCTACTCTATTTTTATTTGGTAGTCTATAATCTAAGACTTTACTAAATAGTCCCTCATGTCTTAACTGGTGCCCTATCATTCTATCTCTCCTGACCTTCAATTGTTTCCACATACAGGATCCTCACCTATCATTCTATAAACTTCCTCGTTTGTTACTCTATCTGTCCAACTAATCTTTAACATTCTCCTATAACACCAAGTTTCAAAAGCTTCTATCTTTTTCTTATCTACTTCTTTAATTGTCCAAGCCTCACTACCGTATAGTAGAACGCTCCATACGTACGACTTTAAGAAACTTTTTCTATTATCTAAACTAATACTATTAGCTATTAGTAAGTCTTTCTTTTTTAGAAACATTTTTCTAGCTTGAGCTATTCTAGCTACTATATCCCTTCTGCTACGTCCATCCTTTGTAATTATACTCCCTAAATAGCAAAATTCATCTACCTCCTCTAACTCGGTATTACCTATTTTTAATTTTGGTTTAGAACTAGGCTGTAACTCACTTGTCATTATCTTTGTCTTTACTGAGTTAATTCTCATACTATAGTTACTCCGTAGTATCTCATCTAAAATATTTAAAAACTCTGCTAACTCTTTTCTAGACTCTGCTATAATGGCTATATCATCTGCAAAACGTAACATGTCTATTTTCTGTCCCTGTACACTAATACCTATCTCTTTTCTCTCTCTGGCTAAGTTTAAAGCTTCCTCAATATAAACATTAAAAATCAAGGGAGACAGTATACAACCCTGTCTAACACTATTTCTAATCTTAGCTTCCTATCCTATTTCATCAAATCTAATTACTACGCTTTGGTTTTTATATAGACTGTAAATAATTTTTCTATCCCTATGAGAGATTCCTATTTTTTGCA
Organism: Platerodrilus igneus; assembly: GCA_036346225.1. NCBI lineage: Eukaryota > Metazoa > Arthropoda > Insecta > Coleoptera > Lycidae > Platerodrilus > Platerodrilus igneus. The sequence goes on from JARFIW010001617.1 coordinate 3,074,761, forward strand.
AAACCCTGAACATAACAATCCAATTAACCCTATCAAATGCTTTTTCTAAATCTACAAACGCGAAATGAGTATTTTTATTTTTTGTAACCTTTTTTCGATAATTACCCTAATCATTAGTATCGGTTCTCTAGTCCCTCTGTCTTTACGAAAACCATATTGGTCTTCGCCTAAATAATTCTCAGTCAAAGCTTCTACTCTATTTTTAATTATTATTGCTAGTATTTTGGAAGCATGAGAAGTTAAACTAACTGTTCTAAAATTCTCACACCTATCAGCTCCTGACTTTTTTGGGATTGGGATAATAATATTTTTTTCGAAATCTATTGGAACCTCACCTGTGTCATATATTACATTTATTAGTTCATATAATTTGTCTAAAGTTTTCTGACTTGCATATTTATTAATTCTGCGGGAATATCGTCTATCTCTTGCGCTTTATTTAATTTAAGATTCCGAACAGCTCTATCAAATTCCTCTCTTAATATTGAGAACCCTATTTCTACATCCTCTTCTTGGTCGTTCTCTAACTCATCCATATCGTCTCCCTTATATAAATCTTCTAAATATCTTTTCCATCTATCAGCTACCTCAACTTTATATATTAGAAGCTCATTATTCTCGTCTCTAGTACCATTATATTTTTTCCTATGTTCCCCAAAAAACTTTTTAACTGCTCTGTAAGCCCTGTCTGTCTTACCTACTCTCAAATCATCTTGTATTCCCTTACAATTCGCCTCCATCCATTTATTTCTAGCTTTTCTACACTCATGTACTATCTTATTTCTAACTGTATTATATTTTTGCTTATTTTCACTATCCACTTCTCTGAAAGGTTTAAGCTTTCTTCTTTTCTCTATTAAATCTAATATCTCCTTTGTTACCCAGGGTTTTCTCGCTTCTATTTTTTTCTTACCTATAGTCTGTGTTGCTGTATCATGTACAATCAGTTTTATTTCTTTCCATCTATTTTCTACGCTCCCTCCTACAGCTATCTCTTTGCTCTTATTATCTAATACTTGTTTATATTCCTCTTTTACCCTACTATCATTAAACTACCTAGATCCCATCCCTCTCTTTTAACCTTTCTCAATTTTTTGAATTTTAGTTTACACTTCATTTTAAATAAGTTATGATCGCTATCTATGTCAGCCCCTGGATAACTACGACAGTTTTTAACTTGGTTTCTAAATCTTTGTTTAACTAAAATATAATCTATTTGGTACCTAGCCCTATCACTTGGGGCTTTCCAGGTATATCTTCTCCTAACATGTTGTTCGAATAGGGTGTTTACAGTTACTAATCTATGTTCCTGACAAAACTCAACTAATCTTTCTCCTCTATCATTTCGTCTGCCATACCCAAATTTTCCTACCATTTTTCCCTCACTACCTTCTCCCACTGACGCATTAAAATCGCCCATAACTATTAAATTCTCATCTCCTTTTACTTTTCTCACTATACTATTTATATCCTCGTATACCTTTTCTAGTTCCCCATCCTCGTACTGAGTTGTTGGCATGTAAACCTGTACTAAAACAGTGTCTGTGGGTTTTGTACTCAATCTAACCATAATTATTCTATCACTAAATTGTAAGTACTCTTTAACTTTATGCCCTAATCTTTTAGCTAACACTATTCCTACGCCTGCCTGTCCATTAGTTGAAGAAGTTGTAATTATTCTATAATTATCTTTCCAAAAGTCATTACTATCTGGCCATCTCACCTCACTAATACCTAAAATGTCCAGCATTTCCTTTCTCATTTCGACTAATAAATTCGTTAACTTATCTACTCTGAGTAATGACCTTACATTCCAAGTCCCTATCACTAAATCGAACTGTTGCTTTATATTCTTACGATGACGAGCCCCAAGTACCCCCTCCCGGAAATCCGAATGAGGGAGTATTTTACCTCCGGACAAGAATTTTACTTGTGAGCTCTCCATCATATGTATTTCGTGTTTTAGGCCACGCACACCTGGGAAATATTGTGGTAGGCTCCCATATCTTTCCACAACGCAGTTTTTAAAGATTTTAGCAAAAGCCGTATCCGCCACGGCCAACCCCAACAAGCTTTAAATTATTGAGGATCGCCCGAGACCAACCGACCTCCTCCAATATCTTTTAGCCAGCAAGGTGCTGCTTGCTGCGCCTTTTAATCGCCTTTTACGATAAGCAGGCTTACTATAGTAGTATTCTTTATCCCCACTATAGGGAGTATAAAATACATAAAATAATAAAATACATAAAATACATAAAATACATAAAATACATAAAAATATCATAAAATACATAAAATCATAAAATACATAAATATATAAAATACATAAAATACATAAAATACATAAAATACATAAAATCATAAAATCATAAAATGCATAAAATACATAAAATGCATAAAATGCATAAAATCATAAATAATGCATAAAATGCATAAAATGCATAAAATCATAAAATATAAATGCATAATGCATAAAATGCATAAAATGCATAAAATGCAATAAAATATAAAATACATAAATGCATAAAATGCATAAAATGCATAAATGCATAAAATACATAAAAATATAATACATAAACATACTAAATCATAAAATACATAAAAATACATAAATACATAAAACTAACATAAAATACATAAAATAGCATAAAATAGCATAAAATACATAAAGCATAACGCATAAAATAGCATAAAACTATAAAATCATAAAACGCATAAAACGCATAAAACGCTAAAACGATAAAACGCATAAAGACGCATAAAACGCATAAGACGCATAAAAGCATAAAACGCATAAAACGCATAAAACGCATAAAACGCATAAAACGCATAAAACGCATAAAACGCATAAAACGCATAAAACGCATAAAACGCATAAAACGCATAAAACGCATAAAACGCATAAAACGCATAAAACGCATAAAACGCATAAAACGTATAGAACGCATAAAACTCATAAAATGCATAAAACGCATAAAACGCATAAAACGCATAAAACGCATAAAACGCGTAAAACGCGTAAAACGCGTAAAACGCGTAAAACGCGTAAAACGCGTAAAACGCGTAAAACGCGTAAAACGCGAGTTAAAGTTCGGGCCTTTGGAGCTGGTTTTTTAAAAAGCTTTGAATCTTTAACACATTTATTTTACTTTGAAACAGATTAACTTGTACATAATACTAAAATTAATTATTGACTAGTGAGTAGCTCAAACAACGAAGTATGGAGTTTGAAGACTGACTCGGTTGAGTAGCTTGAACAACGATGCATGGAGTTCGAAGACTGACTGCCGGGCATTGAGCTCCCGGGCCTTTTATAATAACCTGCCCCTCACACGGCTGTGAGAACTTGCAGATCTCATGTCTGCATTTCTCTTTAATTGTACACTTTAATACAATGTAACAACTTAATTCTAAGTAATTGCGGTCTGTTGACCGCTTGTGACCTGCCACCTGCAGTATCACTGCCCTCACGGATGCACAGCTGCATTCCGTTCTCATGAACTGTCGATAACCTCTCTGGGTTATCCTTGTGTTACAATGTTGCATTGAACTTATACTTTTACTTAATAATTTCTAATAATTCATATTAGATTCAATACATCAATATATATATATATAGGTAATTGGGGATACATAACTCCTCCACCGTAAATGAAAAATTAAGGTTTTCTTAATTTTAAATACATAAAATACATAATTCAATTTCATTTAAAATTCATTATTTCTAAGGGTATACTTGTCGTTTCTTTTTTCTCTTTGTTTCCTTAAATCTAGAACTGTTTCTTTCATTCTTATATCTAAGGTACATTTTGTATAATACATACATGATTACAAAATTATTAAAATGATCAATACAATTGTCCAAACACTTATATTATTATAATGTAACTTTGGCGTTTTGATTTCACTTAATTGTTCTTTATAACTTTCCACTAATTTCACGGCGTGGTTGAGATCGTCTAAGTCTAGATGCTCTAGCTTCATAGGTTTCTTGTTTATTTCTTCGTCTTCTTGTTGTATTTTAAATTGTAGTTCCGGTAGGTTTGCAAGTTTCTTTGTTGCTATGGGATCTTGATAAACTCTGATAACTTCATCTTTCAATTTCACATAACAATCTTCTTTGAGGGTAATTAGTTTGCTTCCGATTAATGCTTGGTTATTTTCATCTTGGTTGTCAGTGGATGGTTGCTATTACTTCTGTTGGGAAAATTGCTATCCATTTGTTATCTGTAACTTTTGAATTTTCATATTAGTTATTTGCACTTGTTTGGTTTCACAGTTTTCGTAATGATTTGAGAATTTTAATAGTTGTACTTCACAAGGGCTGTCTTCTTGAATGGTTGTTGTCGTCATCGATTGACATAAATATTGGTTTGGTGTTACTTCAGTACATTTTTCGTTTGTATAACCATATCTCAGTTCATTTAGGGATAGGAATTTGGTTTTGGGTATGATTACTTGGTATGTGCTAGTAACCTTCGTTGGAAAAGCAAATAAATGATAATATTGATAATTGTTACTTTCTACTATCGGGATTTCTATTAAAAATATTATTTCGTTATTCTTAATGTTGCTAAAATTTGTTGCATTAAAGTAAGGGTGGATATTATTTGAGTAAATATTGTATTTTGTATACTTCCTAATTTAATTGGTAGTATACCGGGGTTGTTTTTATAATTTCTATTATTACTTGGTTGTCCGTTCTACCTGGGTGGAGGTTGACGGTAAGGGTGATGACTGTCCATCTGAAATTACAGGGTGTCTTAGGTTTTACAAATGAATGTATTTAGTTATTCTACCGTTGTCTACTACTGCTATGTTTTTATCTGATATTTTCTTAATTTTAAATGGTCCTAAATTTCTGGGTGCTGTTTTATGTCGCTTGCTTTGAAAGTTTTTCTCATATACGGTTTGTCCTATTGAAAATTTATTTGAGTCGGTATTTTTGTTTCTGGTTGTGGTGATACGTTCTTTATCGTTTTCTAATTTTTCTTTTACCTTGTCGTAAGTTATTTTTAGTTTTTCTTTGTGATCTTTCGCATATTGTTGATATACTTCCTTGTTGTAGTGTATGTCATAGGGATTTCGTGAATCTGAATGTCCTAAGGTTAATTCTAAGGGTGTAAAATTTGTTGATGAGTGAATTGTGTTATTATAGGCGATTAGTGCGTATGACATTAAAATGGTTATATGTTCCTTTTTATAATTTATTCTTAATAATCGAATTTGTTCTAGCAGGGTTAAATGTAATCGTTCAATTAGTCCGTTTGACTCAGGGTGGTTTTCCGTTATGAAATGAATTTTTATTTTGTGAAGTTCTAAAGTGTTTTGTATTGTCTCGTTTTAAATTCGCTACCATTGTCTAAAGTGATTGATTCGGGTGTTCCGTAAAATGTGAAATATTGTAAAAATCCTTGGGTCACGTCGATGATATTTTTGGACGTGATTGGTATTGCTTGGCCTATTTTTGTAAATGCGTCTATAATTGTTAGATAGTTTTGCGCTTCTACTACTAGAGTATCGGCATGAAGTTTTTGAAATGGTTTGTCGGGTGTTTTGGTTAACATTAAGGGTATCTTTGGGGGTTTCCTATCGTATTTCGCTTTGTCGCATAATTCGCATTGGTTAATGAAATCTGTGGTCAAGTCCTTCATGTCTTTAAAATAATAGCGTCTTACAAGTTGTTTTATTGTTTCGTTAATTCCACGATGGTTGGTTTTTCCTTCGTGTTGATTTTTAATTACATCGTTTATTTCGTCAGGGTCGTCTAGTGTTATTAGTTTTCTAGTACATCTGATGAGTTCAGGTCCAGAGTTATTGAATAGTTTAATGTATAATTCTGAAAATCTTTGGTATAAATGTTCGGTATTGAAATAAAAATAAAATCGTTTTTTCTCGGGGGTGTATTCTTTTAAAATTTTAATTATTTGTTCCTCGTTGTCATCTTTAGTTATTTGAATTTGATATATCTTTTTGTTATCTACTTTTGTATATTTTACTGGGTTGGGGTTATTTAAAACTTCGGTTATTATAAACTGGTTGGGTTTCATATCGATTGCTTCGTTTAAAATTTTAATCGCGTTTTTTGGTTCTTCGTTTTGTGTCGAATGTATTGTGTCGATCTCGTCTGGATCTTCCCTTATTTCTGTATCGTCTACGTTTCCTATAATGGATTCCGTTTCTAATGCATTGAGTTGGATTCGGCTTAAAGCGTCTGCGTTGTTGTTATAGATTCCTTTTTTGTATATAATTTCGTAATCATACTCTTCGAGTCTGATTCTCCATCTTTGTAATTTTGAATTTGGTTCTTTCAGTTTGCATAACCATACTAGTGGTCTATGGTCGGTGTATATGTAAAATTTTCTTCCGTATAAATAAGGTCTAAAGTATTTTGTTGCCCAAATTATGGCTAATAACTCTTTTCTATAGTGCTATATTTTGTTCGGTTTCATTTAGGGTTCTGGATGCGTAGCTGATAGGTTTATCGCTACTTACTTTTCCTTGGCTTAATACTGTGCCTAATGCTACATTCGATGCGTCTGTCGTCAGTATAAATGGTTTTGTAAAGTCTGGGTATTCTAATACAGGGTGATTAGTTAATATGTTTTAATTTTGTCTACTGCTTTAATAAATTCCGGGGTGTGTTCAATTTTGTTTCCTTTTTAAACAATTTGTCAGGGTTTGGTTATCTGAGCGTAACCTTTAATGAATTTGCGGTAGTAACCACTAAGTCCTAGAAATCCTTTGATTTCTTTGTTTGTTTTTGGTAATGGGTAATTTAGAACTGCGTTTGTTTTGTCTGGGTTTGGCATTACTCCTTGGGGTGTTATTACATGTCCTAAAAATGATACTTGTTTTTGTAAAAATTCACTTTTGTCTAATTGTACTTTAAAATGTGCTTGTCTAAGTCTTTCGAATACTTCCTTCAATCTTTCTATGTGTTCTACCAATGATGTGGAATAAACTATTATGTCGTCAAGGTATACAAGGCATTTTTCATTGTGTATTCCTCGTAGTATATTGTCCATGACTCTCTGGAAAGTAGCGGGTGCGTTCTTTAGTCCAAATGGCATTTGTTTGTATTCGTAATGTCCTCTAGGTGTGCTGAAGGCTGTTTTTGATATGTCTTTTTCTTCCATCTCTACCTGATGGTATCCTGATGCTAGGTCTAATGTTGTAAAATATTGGCATTTGCCTAATTTATATAAATTTCGGTAATATTTGGTAGTGGATATTTGTCATCTACCGTTTTTTCATTTAACTTTCTATAGTCTATTACCATTCTGTACTTTCTCTTTCCGGTTGCGTCTAATTTCTGAGGTACTATTAACACGGGGTTGCTCCATGGTGAGTTGGAGTGCTGGATTATGTGTTGGTCTAATAAGTCTGCTACTTGTCTGTCAGCTTCTTCTTGGCTTGCATGAGGTAGTCTATATGCTTTTGTAAAGATTGGTTTATTGTCTGTTAACTCGATATTATGTTTTACTGTGTTGGTGAATGTTAATGGTATTCCTTCACAATGGAATATGTCTCGGTATTCAAAACATAAGTTCTTAATTGCTCTTTCTTCTTCTTGATTGATATCGGTATTAAAGCGGATGTTAGTTAAATTTTCTCTTAACATTTCGTCATGTTCTATTGGGTTGTAATTATTTTCTAAATTCTCGTCTATTTCCATTTCGTTAAAATTTAGTTCTTCTACGTTAATTGGGTCTGTCAATGATAATTCTACGGGATAGTCGTTTGAATTTATTATTGTTGTGGTTGCAAAGTTATCTTTTATTTGTACTAAGGCAGTTGGGGTTTCTACTCCTTGCTGAAATGTCATATGATTTATTATTCCTAAATTTTTGTTAGATTTTACTGGGATTTTTATTTTCTTTCCGTTCGGGGTTCTATAGTGTATTTTTGTTCAATTTGTGTGTTTTGAAATTTAATTGGGATTTTCCGTATTTTGTCCTTAATAAGCGATTTTAATGTCAATGTTGGCTCCTAATTTTCTTAGAAGGTCCATTCCGATTAATCCGTCATATTTGTCGTTAAATTTGAATACACAAAATTTATGTTTCATTTTAACATTAAATGGTCTTGGTAAGGGTATATTTGCTACGAATTGGTGTAGTGTTGTTTGATGAGCTGTTTTGATTTTGAATGGTTCTCTTTCTACATAATCTAAATAATGTTTTTGTACGGTTCTGGGGCTAATTAATGTTTTTGATGATCTGGTGTCAATTAATAGTTTGAATTTGGCGTGGGGTATTTCTATGTATGGTAATACTAAGTGATTTATATTATTTAAGTTTATTAAGTTTGGTCGGTTATGAACGGGTCCATTTGAAAATTTGAGTTCGAGTTTTCTTCATCATACTCCTCGTAAGTTTCGTATTGTTCGTCACGTTCGTAAGTTTCTGCATGGTTTGTTTCATTGTTCGTAGGTGTCTCAATGTCATTATTCTGGTCAGTGTCAAATTTTTCTATTTCTTGATGGAATAATTCTTCCGATGTAAAATTACGTTTCTGATGAGGGTTTGGTCAGATATGTGTTATTTTTGTGTTTTGTCTGGTGTTACCAGATGAGGTGTCCATTGGTGTTGGTTTGTAATAATTGTTAGGGTTGTTATGAGTATTAGTCATTGGTGTATTTCTATTAGGGTTTGCATTGAATGCTGGTCTTTGTTGGTTTAGGTTTTGATTGAATCTCGGTTGGAATGCGGGTTTCGTAAAAGTTGGGTTGAATGTTGGTCTTGAAAAATGTTTATATTGATTATTAAAATTGGTATTGTTAAAACTTGGGATGTTACTTCGCGGTTGATTTGTTTGTGGGTTAAAGGGTGTGAATTTTGTTGAGGATTGTTTGTCTTGTAGCTTGTATAGTTTTGTTGGTGAATAACTTTTATTTGCGTTGGGATTGTATAGTCTGTTGCGGTAATACATTACATTTTCTTCTTCTATTACTAGGCTCATAGCTTCTTCTAAATTTTGGGGTCGTTGGAATCTGATTTTGTCCGATAATCGTTCTGGTAAAGCGTTTATGTATGTGTCTAGTGCCATTTCGTCGTACATTTTGTTTTAAATGTCTAACGTTTTGATCGGGTTCTTCGATTTTTAATTTTGTTAAAATTAAACTTCTCACGTCTTGGCATTTCATTCCGAATTGGTAGGGGATTGATTGTGTTCCATTCTAAGGTTTATTAGGTCTCGTACCAGGCATTTTATATTACGTTGGTCTCCAAAATATGCAATTAGTAGCTGTTTAAACTGGTCCCATTCCGATAAGTCGTCCCTACTGGCGATTAATGTTAGTGCCCTTCCGGCTAGTTTACTTATTACTAAGCGTATAAGCAATGAATTTCTTGCGTCATCTCCGGGTTTGTAATAGGTTTTTAGGAACATTTCACATGCTCCAATGAAATTCGAGAGATGGGCCTGCGTGCCATCAAACGTCTGTATTGTCTCTAAATAGAGACGTAAGTCTGTGTTACTCATGTTGGTTAAGGGTTGTTTTCGATTTTGGAAAATTTAAAAAAAATTTTTTTTTTTTTTGAATTAAGCTTTATTTCGCTATTTGTATGGTTACTTTTGCTTCGGATTTATTAATTTTCCGTTTGGGTTGTGAAATTTCAAATTTTGTAAAAATTGGGGTTAATTTTCTATTTGTAACGTTAATTATGCTTTGGATGTATTAGTTTTTCTTTTGGATGAAATAATTTCGAATTTTGTAAAAATTGGGGTTGGTTTTGCTTTTTGTGACGTTAACTTTGGTTTTGGTTTGTTAATTTTCAGTTTGGATTGGGTGGATAAAATTTGGTAAAGGTTGAGGTTTATTTCGTTTTTTTTTTCGGCGTTATTTTTTAGTTAGGATTTGTTAATTTTTCAGTTTGGATTGGGTGGATAAAAATTTGGTAGGAATTTGAGATTAATTTCGTACTTGTAGTATTAGATTTATTAATTTTAAGTTTATATTGCGTCGAGTTATTTTTAAAATCGTAGTTGCTGTTATTTATTTTTAATTACACAGTGCAGTGACGTATTCACGAGATTTGTATTCAATAATGTTGAATTTAATTACCGTAGTCTTGAGTTTCTGCTTCTTAAAGAATCTGAAATGGATGGATTTATTCTCACTTGGCTTTGTTTTGGTTAAATTCTGTTAATTAATACTCTTCCGTGGGTTTTACTGAGTTGCGTAGTTATGACCTGATGTTACTTACTTTTGTACTTTACTGTTGAAATTGAATACTAAAGGATGTATTCTTGTTATTTAATCACGTACGTTGAGTTAATTGCACTCACAGGTGTTAGTTTATAGGAATTAGATAATTTACTTTCCGTGCTTGCGTAAAGTGTTACGTCTATTTATTTTTAGATATCTCGGTGTTCTCAACTTGTAATTGAACTCTTCGTAGTTAGTTTTCAGGTTTACAATTATGAGCGTTTAGCGTTATTCTATTTTCGTATTGAAATAATGCACTTTATAATGCTGGTTACTTAGTTGAAAACGTTTAGATTTTATTGCAATTGTACACGCTTTTATGGATTGTAGGTATTAATGTAGAAACTGCGTCGATTTTATTATCCCGTGTATGATGCAAATTGCTTTAGTACTGAAAGTTCCTGAAAGCTATTTCTTTAGTACTGTGCAAGGATTCTGAAAGCGATTTTCTCTGAGTTTTAATTGTATAATAAGGAATGCTTTCTTCGCGTATTTATCTTAGGTGGTTTTAAGTTACCGTATTTTTTAGTTAATGCAGAATGTTCCTGTGATTTATTCAGTATTATAGAGGTCAATGGTTTAATTAATCGTTCTGTACAGTTTGTTCAATTAGCTTTAGCTTTGAAATTTAATTTCGCGTTAGTTTACCGGTTTATAAACGTGCGTTGGATCGCGGTGATTGAAGTTTCTTATTTTGGTGTTTAGTGAATGTGCGCCCGTTATTTTTTGGATTATTGAGTTCGTTCTATTAATTATGGTAAGAATCTTTTAATATTAATTCTCATTTGTTTTAAAAGAAAATTTCTTTTAAACTTCAAGTTTCATTTGTTTTTTAAAGAAAAATTTTATCTCTTTAACATTCGTCTCATAAAATGTTATACAGTCTCGTTTTGAAATTAATTCACTTTGAACTATTTTCAAAAAAATATTCATAAAATACAATTCATAAACAGTAAATATAAATGGTACTCAATAGTTATAATACTAGCATATATCAATTATAGTTTATGGTTTGAAAGAAAATTATGGAAGTGAACTTACATTAATTTCATCTGTTTCTTTGGTGGGTTCGATCGATTCTGTATCTTGTCCACCTTGGTTTGCTTGTTGGCCTTAGACGATTTTTGTTCCTTGTCCAACTTGGTTTGTTGCTGGATTCAGACTATGCTTGTTCTTCCTCCAACTTGGTTTGGGTTCTGCCAAAATTTCGAATAAAATTCTTGGTCACCAATCTTCCGATTTTGGATTTTCAGTGCCCTTTTGACATCCGTTACGACTGCGCCAGTTAAAGTTCGGGCCTTTGGAGCTGGTTTTTTAAAAAGCTTTGAATCTTTAACACATTTATTTTACTTTGAAACAGATTAACTTGTACATAATACTAAAATTAATTATTGACTAGTGAGTAGCTCAAACAACGAAGTATGGAGTTTGAAGACTGACTCGGTTGAGTAGCTTGAACAACGATGTATGGAGTTCGAAGACTGACTGCCGGGCATTGAGCTCCCGGGCCTTTTATAATAACCTGCCCCTCACACGGCTGTGAGAACTTGCAAATCTCATGTCTGCATTTCTCTTTAATTGTACACTTTAATACAATGTAACAACTTAATTCTAAGTAATTGCGGTCTGTTGACCGCCTGTGACCTGCCACCTGCAGTATCACTGCCCTCACGGATGCACAGCTGCATTCCGTTCTCATGAACTGTCGATAACCTCTCTGGGTTACCCTTGTGTTACAATGTTGCATTGAACTTATACTTTTACTTAATAATTTCTAATAATTCATATTAGATTCAATACATCAATATATATAGGTAATTGGGGGATACATAACTCGCGTAAAACACACAAAACACACTAAACACACAAAACACACAAAACACACAAAATACGCAAAATACACAAAATACTTAAAATACATAAAATACGTAAAATATATAACAAATACATAGCTTTTTGTATTACAATACGAGAGAAGAAGATAGCGCATTAACTTGGTGCCTTAAAGAAGGATAGGCAACGCTTTGTGATTGACATAAATTAGCAACGGACGCGATACCTGACACTAATTAACCCATTAAAACGCGACATTCTCGTAAATATTTCATTACACAGTGTGACTAATCCTACGAAATAAATCGGGAAAAATCTGGAATATGACGTTTTGATTTAATTATTGTATATAAACCTGAATTGAATTAGAACGCAGGTCATTCATTTCAAGGCATCGAATATGTAACTTTGAATAAAGAGTAATTCTTCGAACGTGTAAGTTAAGAGTAATTTATAATTTTATGACATGCAGTAAGTTACGTAGAACTTTGCATAAATACGCAACATAATTATATTGTAAAACATTACGAGAATTGAACAATCTTCGTCTTAGGGAATCCCGATGCAAAAAAAACGCTGAGTTTAATTGATTAAAAATAAAGATGCACCTTCAAACTGATGTTCTAACTTCAAATAGAGATTTAGGATGGAAAGAAGAAGTATTTATTTAATACCAATGATGATAATGGAAATAAGGTTTTGTTAAGTGATATTTTCGCAAGTATAAAATTTGAATTTTTCTTTGTTTGTTGTTAATAAGAATATTTAAATATTTGTAACTCAAATTAAAATAAGGTTGTAACTATTTTGTGAAAAGGGTGACTACCAGCAAGTTTATGAGGTCAGAGTTCGAAGATTTTGACCCTTCTTGAATGATCTGTGTAACGTCATTGGCCAATTACACTAACGAAACACATACAAATTATTCACATATAAATTAAAAAGGATTTTGTACCTATTAACAAAGATTAGGTAAGGATTATTTTAATAAAGAGGTAATTTTATTAATGATTTTCTGTATAAACTTAAGCCGTAAACTGTTTTATAAATTCTTTTGTATGAAAGAAAAATGTTTTTGAATGCATAGATGTATCTTGAGATTTCTGTTTCATTTCATTTTCGTACATTCCGCAGCCTAATTTCTGTTGGGCTAGCCAGGCAAGGAAAAAGAAGGTATGATAGTAATTTCATATTTCCTATTGCATTCTCATAAACACAGTTTGTTGTATCTGTCACAGCTATAATTTAATGGTCGTTCCTTGTCATACGCGAGCCATAGCACATTTATTAAAGATTTAGGATACCCGTTATGTAGTAATAATACCGATAACTTTATTAAATTTTTATTTTTGTATATGCGGTGGCAGATACTTTTGATCCTGTGTGTCATCTGTTTGACGACACACAAGATCAAAAGTATCTAACACGCCTCAAAATAAAAGTTTGAATAAGTTATCGGTATTATTACTATTTAGTGTGTATTCTAAATATTTGTTAAATAAAAATATCTTTCAAGACAATACAGTAAATTTGAAGACTAATAAAATTAATACACTTGCCAACAGAAGAGAGATTGAGAATGAACAAATAAATAACACACCTACTATAAAATATACTTCACTACCACAGATTAGAACACTAACAGATATACTCATAAACGTTTTCAAGAATGAAGATATCATCATTAGCAAGAAATTCATTAAAACTATAGGAGGTTGTTTAGCAAATTGAAGTTAAACTTGCCAATAAACGCGCAGTCACGCATTATACAAAAAATCGCTTGTAATAATTGTATGCAAACGTACGTAGTACAAAATGCACAAATTTCAAAAACAAAGATCTCATTACATAATAGTGGTATGAAGCTTAAACGAGAACTTTATGCTTTGGCATCCAATGCGAGAGAATTACGACACAACATTGATTTTGATGGCGTGAAGATTTGGCAAAGGAATCCAACTTGATGTTCTTTATTAAATGTGAACCACAACGCATCAATAAGTAGTCAGACACTGAAAATCTAAGTGTTATATACACTTATTTGTTAACGAAACCTTACATACGTAATAGATTCGATGGTGCTGTTGATGAATAAAAGAAGACACAGATAGTATATACAAAATAGAGGTCAATAGAGGTCTCACATAGGTTAAGCGAAACAAGTTTTTTAAAAATACCAAGCGGTTATCGATCATAATTTTAGTCGTTATATAGATCAAGTAAACAACGTAACAATTGCTGCAATTATTTATTATTATTCTAAGGTGTATCATTTTAATTGTCAACTATCATTTACTTTGTTTTATTTATTAAGTGCTGGAATATACTAATTGCCATATTTACGTAAACTTCTCATGCTTGTGTAAGAATGTAAACATTTTAGGGAAAACTAATTTTGTCATCTTAGTTATTGTTTTTTTCTGTCCTGATGAAGAAATTGGAACTAATTTCAAAAGCTTGACATTACGAATAAAGAGAATATTAAACTGATTATTACTAGTTTGGTCTTCAATTTCCTTTATACACTAATACTGTATATATATATATATATATATATATATATATAGACGTGCATAAAAATAAATAATTTTATGTATTTAAAACCCCAATTCTAGTCTTAATTATGTGTACTAAAACACGTTTTACCATGAAAGCAAATATTTTCTATAAAAATGCAACCCATTTGTATTAAAAAGCAATTAAAGTTTAAATTAATCACCCTGTGGATTACATAAATTCATTTTAAATAAAGAATTTTCTAGAATATTATGAATAGACAAGAAGGATGAATCATTTGTACTTAAAAATACGGCAATTTCGTATGACCCAATTAATAAAGAAACGTTTATTCCAAGAAGTGACCGGAATATTGAAAACCTAGAAAATGTAATAACAATTGATAAGAAATATTTATTATCTTTCGCATTCACTGTAGGATAGTAAGAGATGGCGGGCATTAATTTTAGGTTTTAGAGGACGAGAAAGGGCACGTCACTATTATATATCAATCACCGGATCAACGCTTATGAATTATTCTAAGAGACCTTGCGTCACTACGGTGTAAAATATTCCATACGATACTAGTACGTTGTAGAAACGAGATAATTTTGTATATAAACGCGGAACTTTGATTAAAAGATTCATTCATGAATTTCATCGCGAAATGTTACTTTGATAAAGTCGCAAGCATGTTGCTATGTGAAGATGATACTTTGAGTATGCAATATGCATATAGTAATTAATAAGTAAAATATAACGTTGATGTTAAAAATGGAAAGAAGTAAAGTGAAACGTAATCTGCATATAAATATAGAAGTTATTAAATGTAATGAACATGAAAAATTCTTCAAGATATAAATCTATATAAAAATTAACTTAAATAATTAAACCGAAGATGTACATTGGTTTCTAAATGGAGATTTTATGCATCATCTTGAAAGCTAATTTTGAACGTCAATTTAAAAACCTTTAAAAATCTGATGTTAGAAAGAAACAATGTTGTAAATGTTCTATATGCTTTTGTATGTGAGAGAATATTTCATACTGTATAAATGCTTTATGATATTAATGTGTTTGATTTCATTTCAAAAATTTCGTTAATTTCATTGAGATAATCGGGCAAAGTAAAGTTAGTGCGGAAAATAAGTCAACAATTTCAAGTTATACAATTTGCTGTAACTGTGTCACAGCACTCTTTTAGTGACGCCTCAACGCGAGGTGTTGTCACAGCAATATATATATATATATATATATATATATATATATATATATATATATATTGACGTGATAAGGGTCACGAGAAATCATTGAAACCCAAATTCTACAAATAAATCTCACTAAAATATAAAAGAATTCGGAAAAATTGAAAATTTCCTCAAATTTATGGTTACGCCCTGTATAAAATAAGTGTACTTTTATTCATTGATGTACAAGCGAAAAATGCAATTGCCCGTGTATAAATAATCACCCTGTATATAAGTATATTGTAAATAAATAGCAAGTAGAGTAAGTGTATGTGTAAAAATAATTAATTGTAAGATACCGTAAGACGCATTCAATGCGAACGCAAATCGATCATTTTAAGATAAACACAAAGCCATTTATTTTCACTTATTAGTTATCAATACTTTTTTGATAAAATTCTTTTTTTTGCTCTAAATAGCACACAATAGTTCTAGCTTACGCATTTGGATAAAAATAAGTAATTTAGTTTATTTGAAACCCAAATTCCAACCTTAGTAGGTGTAGTATAAACACGTTTTGATATTAAAATCAAATATTTTTTTAAAAATGTAACTCCTTTTGCATTAAAAAGCAATTAAAGTTTAAATTAATTGCCCTGTGGATTAAGAAATTTATTTTAACTTAAGAATTCTTTAGAATATTGCTCATACGTATTTAGAACTACGTAAATAAACTAATTAATAAATGAAACATGTATTCCAAGCAGCGACCAGAACAATGAAAAACCCAGAAAATTAAATAGAAATTGATGAGAAATATTTATGACCTTCGCATTCACTGTAGGATTGAGGGAGACCGCGAGCATTAACTTTAGGGATTCATTCGATTCTTAAATTTGATCGCGAAATGTTATTTTAATTTAAGTTGCGAGCTGTTGCTTTGCGAAAATGATATTTGAAGTATGCATTTAGTATATAGTAATTTAATAATTACGATGTTACAATGAATAAAGAAGTGATGTTTTAAATGCAAATTACATAAAAATTGGAATTTATTAAATTACGATAAAAAGAGTAAATTCTTCAACATAACGCTATTTTAAAAAAATTTATTAAATAATAGAAGGGAAGATTTAAGCTTAATGTACTTTGGTAACTGCTGTTTGAAATAAGGATCTTAAATATGGAAAATCTTGTAAACTGATTTGACGTCAATTTAAGATAAGAAGATATTTAATTACGAGGAGCGATTTAGTGGATTTTGCAAATATTACTTTTAGATTTATTTTTAATTGATATTGGAGTATTTGTATTTAATTTAAGGTAGAATAATAAGTGTTAATCATATAATATTTTTTATGAGGATTTTTTGCCAGAAAAGTTTATGTTCAGAGTTCGAAATACTCTAACCTTTTTAATAGATTATCTGTCAAGGATTTTTTTGGCCGAAACAAATCTTACAAACGTGGGAATAATCATAACCAGGTAAACCATCCATAAAAGAAGAAATTTAATTCCGTAAATTTTTTTTAGAAATTATTATAAGGTTGAAAAAACGATGCTCTTAATGTTCTATATGCTTTTATATGAGAGAAAATATGTCATACTGTGTAAATGCTATGTGATGTTGTTATGTTTTATTTCATTTTGAACACTCTGTCAATTCCGTTGAGCGAGCCAGGCAAAGTTAGAAAGAAAGGTAAGCGAACAATGTATCAGTATCACACCACTCTTTCAGCGGCGCTCCTAATGCGGAGTTGTTACATCACCCATTTAGTAACGCCCCAAAGCGAGGCGTTGTCACAACACTGTTTCAGCGGCGCTCCAACGCGAGGGCTTAGTATATCACTCTTCTTTTGACGCCAGAACGTGCGGTCCTTTTCACATCACTCTTTCAGTGGCCCTCCAACGCGCGCCTTACCACAGCAATATATCGGTTAGGTAGCAGAGGACGACACTAATTGATTTGACACGTTTGATCCTTCCGTCCGAGGTTTGCCGAGAAGATCTCGAATGATTTATAAAGGATACACCCATTTTTTAGAGGGGTACTTTGTGTGTAATGTGCAAGCCATCGACATGTCACTTTGGTAGGTCTGTTAACCTTGTCTAGAGGCTATCGAACAAGGCAAAGTAGTCTAAGTATGTTCAGACAATTCTCTGCCAAATGGGTCAGTTTCATTTTTAGAAGCATATTAGTTCCCATATATACAACCCTTGTGTTAGAGATAGCCAATAATATAAACACTTACTGGAACAATAATTTATCGCCCGGAGAAAAAAATTAAAAAAGAAACTCCTAAAACTATACCGAAGTGAAGGTTTGTAAATAAACAAGTATAATTTAGTGCATGAACTGACTGAACGTACTGATAGTACGTCTGTGTGTGAATTGAGATTTTAGTTAGTAGATTTGTGATATATTTGATTTTTAATACTTGTTTAAGACTGTATTGTGTATTTGTAATGAAAATATGTGTGCTATATAGTTATAAATGTCATATAAAATTGTGTAAAGACTGTGTATATTTGGTTTTTCTATTATTGTAAACGGTATAATTACAGTTTTGCTGTAATAAATTGTATTGTGATTACCTATTCGCGTTATTGAGTATTGTAGATCACTTAACATTTGCATTTAGGAATCTTCTTTGCAGTTAACAGTCTTGTAACGGGAATTTTTATATCTTAACCTTTTTACGCTCCCTTTTTGTTAGCGTACTTAAAAATACATCGTTTCTTTGGGATCGCTGTTTGTATAAAGTAAATACTTTCGAATAGTTCAGATTTGTATGCAATTTAACTCGTGTGTATTAATTAAAGATAGTTTAATTGAAGATTGATTTTCAATTGATAAATAAATTGCAAGGAACGAATTTTAAAATAGGATTATTCGTAAATTACTTTCCAACTTGTCGAAAATGATAAACCGCTGTAATTAATTATTAGATATGATTGCGGCATTCACGTGTTGGATGTTCCTTATGTTATTAGCGAAGGAGATAATAGGACGATAAGAGATGGCAATAGCAACGAGTCGATAAACAGATGAGCAGTGGTAGTTTGTGCTTTGTTTTCTATATATTAACTACGTTAAAAATGCTGTTTCCTGGTTGCTTTGAAAATAGGGTAGTTCTTATTGCTTTTGAAGGAAAGATGCTTTATAGGCGAACGTGTTTTACTCGACCGCACGTGCTTGTTTACGGGACATTGACGGACGCACTTAGTGATTACGCGTGCTTTACCAATTGTGTTTTTAGTTGAGTTTCTTTTGAAATAAAAGTTGTAGTTTGTTCTTTGTTCCTACATGTTAATTACGTGAAAAGACTGTTTCCTTGTTGCTTTGCAAATAGTGAGAATTAATGCGGGAGTAATTTTCGAATTGTTCATGGACAAGCACGACACGATTTTAGTTGTTTTTCTTGTGAAATAAAGGTTGTATATTAACTGTATAGAGTGTAGTGCTAAGTCCGATTGAAGTAGTATGGTTTATAGGCGAACGTGTTTGGTCGACGCACGTGTGTTTTAAGGACATGGTGACGGACGGTTTTATCGCTTACGCGTGCCTTACTAATTGTGTTTTTAGTTGAGTTTCTGTTGGAAATAAAAGTAGTAGAACTTGTTAAACTCGACCTGCACGCGTGTTCTACGGAACATTTTTTTACGGACTTACTTTAGTGATACACGTGCTTTACTCATTGTGTTTTTTTGTTGGTGCTTTGTCTTTTGATATTTAAACTGTGTGTGCGATCTAGTTTCGCGGTCCTTTTTTTATCAGAGTAGTGCATACAGCCCGTGATTCTAAATTTTTATTACCATTTTTTTTACGATTTGTATTACAAAGTATTTCGAAATTATTGTCTCAGGAAATAGAATTATCAAGAAATTTATCAATGCTACATAGTACCATCAGCCTGATAATGTCTGTTGCTAACACCAGTAAAATACGTAGGTGTGATTAGGGTAACGTGTGATAAGTTCCATCAACACCCTCCCAGTAAAGGGTGAAGTGCTTCGCTAGTGCAGGACCTCGTGAATCCCACACTTCAAATGCAAGGAAGCGTTCCCGAAGGACTTTTTGTAAGTTGAACTATTTCCTACTTATTATTACTTTAAATATCTATCCGTTGTTTTGCCATATCTTCGTCGTTCTGATACCTTTTACAATAGACTTGCCTGCGATTAAAAAAAAAAGAAAGAAAAAAATCAATACTACTGGATTACTCATATCAGTTGTGTCTTACCTATTTATCTCTTGTTAACATTTTGTCTGATTTATGTTCAATTGGTGTGCGAGGAAACGTTTCTGCTACTCCCCAATATTACCTCACTTTGTGTTAAAAATTTTTGTAATGCTTTTATCATGATTATATTATATAGTTTATCTAAACAGTTTTATTTACATTCTACAAAGTACTGAATAACTTAGACTTTCCATTGCTGCTATGCTTTTTTTTTATTTCAGGTTTGCTTAACTAATTTTCTTGCAGGTATTGTTACTAACTCCTTACAGCCGCGCACATTATATGTTAGTCTGCTTTCTACAACCCCCCCTAATCTCCGATTGAGCCCGGTCATTCCTTGATATCTTTGTGTTACGTAAGGCTACGAGTCAACGTAGCAGAAATTTGGCGCCCAACGTGGCTGCCACGAATTAACGTAACAGTTTTAAATAGGTCTACATATTTCTAGATTTATTTTAGGTTTAAAATAATAATAATTTTAATGAATTTTCAGGTATATTTTTATACTTGAATCACTCTCCTAATCTCGATTTTGGCACTCCCTTGTTATTCTTTCTAGGGCTTTTCTCTAGAAACCCTGCGAGATTAGGTGGTATCAAAAGTATTTCCTGATCAGGACTATGTTTGATACCCGATAGCATTCTGCAATCTTCTTGAAACACTTCGTCCCACTTAGTGAACAACCAACATTGTTAGTCAGCTCAGGTTTTCGGTATTTCACCGAAACGGAGTACTTCACTGAATTTTACGAGAATTATCTGTTAGATGTTCGGGGGCCAAAACTGTGCGAAACAAGAGTAAGACATGTCTTCGAAAATTTTTCAATTAAAGGTTTTATTTTAATTTGCCACTTATTTTTTATTTTATTGCTTCTGTTTTTTTTTCATAAATAATTTTTTTGCTAAAATGTAATTTTTTTCAATTTTTAATGTTCGAACTCATCTCTACAGTATGTAATGTTCGATTTCTGATGTAAATAGTGGCATATCCAATTTCACCCCATCCATAGGAATAAGTTCGGCAAATTTTCTGAAGAAAATATTGCAAACAAATAAAAAACGAACAATGATTTACAGAAAATGTATATTATTTTTGCATATTTTTAAACAATTTGGATAGACATAATTTGGAATAATCAACAAAATTTGTCCGAATTCACCTCCGATAACGGTATTCAAGGTGTAGCTAGGAGAAACGTCAAAACCATACAAAAACAATATGCCAGAAATGTGATGTTTGCTCAAGGCTTATTTTATATTGCACCATGTAGAATAGTTATTAATTAGTGGACAGTATTTCTTAACAATTAAATAAGAATGAATTTGAAAAACTCTTATAGAATTATTTTATATACATTATGGTACACAATTGTACCACATAAAAACCTTGTTGGTACATATGTGTGGCACCCTCACCGGCACTAAAAATAATTTTTTGAGTGTGGAAATTAATCATTTATAAAACAAATTAATAAAAATGCCACTCCTTATTCTTGGTTGAATTTTGATATTTAGGAACGAAAGGTTTACACATTAAATTGCTAAATATTTTCTTTCGAATAGTATCAAATAAATGGTTGTTATTGCATTCATTTATTTATACACAAAATTTTAAGAATATCCTTTACATGCTCTCTTATTGACCTTTTTTTAAAATTTAAATTGCATATCTAAAATTATTATGATAGTGCAATTTACTCAAGAGAAACGTTCAATTAATTTTGCTTTATAAACTTATTAAGCGGGATTGAGTGTGACAGCCGCTGCTTTATTCACATCGGGATTACCAGCTTAGGGTAGACAGCCCCAATAGGTGCAACTGCATTGATTTAAGCCGATTATGAAATTTTATTAAGTTAACGCAACGAATTAGAGCTGAAATCCCCGATTATTTGAAAACACAATAAACAATATCGTGTAAAATTTGTTCAAAATGCTTCGAATTAATGCGTTGTCACATCCACAATCCGGAAATCAAAAATTTTTTTCATATTAATATACCGTCATCATCAAAAAATAAAGACACCTTGAAAGAGACAAGGCGCTAAACACGTAAACATCACCGCGTTCATAAATTCAAGAAGAGAGGCTACGTGTTAATGGTTGAAACGCGATACATCAACACAATATTAAATACAAAAGAACGGCGCGGGCAGGTAGACTTATCATTTTATTCATCTTTCCGTAAATGACAGCTATGTTCAGATTATTAATTGCAGCATTATGAAGAGTCCCACAGTTACATTATTCTGTAATGGCATCATAAAAGAGTGTCATCCCCGTCTGGCTGTCGCCTTTGTAAAATATTTTATTATATTGAAAGAGTCACATTAATCAACCACTTGTATTTGGAAGTTGCAGATTTTGCGAAGTATGCGGTATCTTCACATCTTATTACCATCTAAAAATAGGTGGATGAAAGACAAACACAATACGATGACGTTAGAAAGTGTTCTTTTGAGAAATTTTGAATTCTTATAAAAAATATGATGGTTTCGTGAAATTTTGTCTGCTACTATGCGAGGGACACTATTTATGTATTGAGAATAAAAGAATAAACAAATAAATTTGTTGAAAACAACTTTTATTGTTTTTCAAAATAATCGCCATTAAGATTTATACACTTTTGCATGCGATTGAACCAACCTTCAAAGCACTTTGTCCAGTCAGAAGATGGTAGCTCTAAAACATGCGTTTTGAAAGCCTCAACTGCTTCTTCGGGCGATGAAAATCGTTGTCAACGCAGTATTTTTAATTACTGGAAAGGAGAGAAGTCATTGAGTGCTAAGTCGGGGCTCTAAGGCGGATGACGCATCAATTCGATCTATTGTGTGGCCAAATACTCGTTTGTTGCATGTGATGTGTGTGAGCTCGCATTTTCATGATGCAAAATGATTCGACGTTTTGGGTTCGTTTCTCTCAATTTACCGACAACTTCAGGCAAACAAATGGTCGTATACCACGCTGAATTAACGGTTTTCGAGAGCCACAGTTGCCACTGGACCGGTTTTCGTAAAGAAAAACGCCACCATTTGCTTCTTAACGCTTCGAGAACGAACAAATTTTGTTGGTTTTGCTTCATATTGAAACACCCAAACTGCCGACTGGCGTTTTCTTTCTGGCTCATACGCATAAATCCACAACTCGTCACCTGTGATGATGTTGTATACCGCTTTGGATGCATCACAGTTGTATTTTGAAATCATTTTACGGCACCAATTGACACGAGCATTTTTTTGAGCATCTGCCAACAAATGTAGAAACCAACGCGCACACAGCTTCCGAACACACAAATGTTCGTGCAAAATCTTATGTATGCTGGTCATACTAATGATTAAACATCTCTCGATTTCTTGATATGTCACATGACGATCTTCTTCAATTAGTTTTCGCACAGCATCGATATTTTCCGGCACAACGGCCGATTTTGGACAACCTTCTTTAACGTCGTCCTCGAGCGAACTACGTCCACGTTTGAATTCAGTGTACCAACGATATACAGTGACTGTGGATGGCGCTTCATCGCCAAAAGTTGAATTCAGTTGCTGGGGCTTTGTTCTCGAATTAGACAACTTCGAAAGTCATAATAAATCATAGCTCGAAAATTTTCGCGAGTTATTTCCATATTTTGGACGAGATGAAATTTTAAACACTGCAAAAAACACAAACAGTGCTCACACGTCAAAACGTTCTGAGTACTTATAACCTTAAAAACGTCAAACTTTACGATGGCAATTTCAGATTTTACCTGGTAATACCAGTGTTGCCAGTTCTCGATACATAAATAGTGTTCCCCGTAGTACTAAATTTATAAGAAGTATGGTGGGAAGGAAGCACTTGAGGAATGTGATGTCTTAATGTTGAGGGCTAATGTCGAGTCTAACAATACGAATACCATAAAACACTCTCAAAGTTTATATACGAGAGCTAGTTTGTCAACCTTTGTATGTTTGCGAAAACAAAGAACAACCATAACAAAAATTTTATCGTACACCAAAGTTAACTACATACTAATGCTATTTGCTACCCCCCCCAGTCGCCTTGCGCAAGCGTAATCCACCAGCACTCAGCTTAGTCGAACCTCTCAAATCCAACTTTCTTTTACAGCATTAATCAATTGATTTTGGCTGTCTCGTTGCTAACTGATTTTACTGCTTTATAAATCTTTGATTCTATGCTCACAGAGGCTGTAAAATCGTTTCTTCGCGGGTCTTGCTGGCGGAAAGATTTGTGTGCTTGGTGTATCGAGGGCGATGGCGACTGTGGTTAGTCCTCGGTTGTAATTGGTGGCTATGTTGCCTATTACCCGGATGGCTTGTATTGTGGTGGAGTGCTGTTGCTTGAATCCGTATTGTTCTGGTCGGTCTTTCAGCAGTGGTTTCAGTCTTGTCAGTAGTATTCGTTTGAGGATTTTGGATATCGTGCTCAGTAGGGAGATTGGTCTGTAGTTCTTGGCGTCCATCCTTTCTTACCTGGCTTCGGAATCAATACCACTATTGCCGTTTCCCATGTCTGGAAAGTATTTGTGGTTGATCATGCTGTTGAAGATTTTTTTGATAAACGCCAGTGTCTTTTGTTATGTGTTTTAGCACCATGTGCGTGAGTCCGTCTTTTCCTGGAGCTTTCCTGTTACTTTGTCTGGTGGTAGTTTGTTTTATTTCTTGTGGAGTAATAATGTGTAGGATGTTGTTCTCTGCAACTGCTTGTAGTATTTGATCTACTTTTGTGTTTATGAAGTTTGTGAATGTGTTGTCTGTTGGGTTTTCTGAAAACGTGTTTTAAAGAACTTCGCGAATTTGGCTGCTCGCTCTTTGGTGCTGTACAACATTCCGTTTTCTCCTTGTAGCGGTGCGGGGCCAGGGTTCTTTCGTGTCATAAGTCGATGGTTTAGTTTCCTTCTGTTTGTATTGTGTAGTTGACGTGGTTGGTCCAGGATTCGTGGTAATGTTCATTCAGCATAATCTTGATTGCGCGTTGCTTTCGGTTAAGTAACGTTTTTACTTGTGGATCTCGTGTGTTCTTCCACCTTCTGACAAGGGTTTTCTTCTCGTTGATGGCATACTTTATGTATCGTGGGATGTCAGGTCTTTTGGTTCGGATAGCAATCTTTACGGAACACTGTTGTATTGATTCTTGGATGGTCTTTGTGAGATATGTAGTAACTTGTGAATATCTTGTGTACTGTTTATGTATGGGTTCCCGTTAGTGATTAGGTCTTGAGGAACTTCTATGTCCAGCGGGTACAGTATTTTATTTATGATTGAGATGTCGAGGATGTCTGCTCTTTGTGTTCTGTCCGGTGGGATTCTTGTCGGTGCGTTTGGTGTGGCGATGTCGAAGTCCTTGCCAAGAGTGTGTGTAGAGGATGCGGCTGCAGTTGATGCATATAGGTGGTAACTCCCTGCTTTTCTTGCAATCTACTGCTAGGTGCTGCTTGGCGCATTTAACACTGTATAACGTTTTGGCTTACTAAGAGGGTTATTTTCTTTACTCCAATATGACCAGCTGAAAGGCATAAGGATAGTTGACGAGGATTTCCCGAAGATGTAAAAAGCCCAAGGTTAGTTTCGGTGGAAAATGGCTTGTAGATGAGGAAACCTACAAAGGCTAAGCGACTAGTCGAGCGATTTGCTCTGGGTAGAACATGAGCTTTGGGTCGGGGTTGGACTGCGACCAAAATATAGTGAATATGGCGCCACCGAATTTTTGTATACTATGAAGACCCAACTCGAGTCTTTTGTATAACGCGAATGCGGAAACCTATACTCAAATACCGCTATACAAAAAATATTACGAGAACCCAATCCCTAAAGTTTACTTACCTGTAAACAGATTAACACAAGGCTAGCACCTTTTGTGCATTCATTTCAAAAAAATTCAATAATCAATAAGAATCAAACCTCATTCATTCCAACTAATAATCATAGTCTTGACCAAAATGAATATCTATTCCTTTAAGTTGCAGTTTAAAATTATTTACAAAACATCATCTTTAAAAATTTGACTAAATTATGATAATGAAAAATATGTACATATGTACTTGGTAATAATTTCAACACAAGCATCTTTCAAAAATAGAGTAATGTAGTTTTTACATTATTAGAGTTTAGCAAGAATTTATTTTTGTAAATGTTTAAGTTTGAGTTTTTGGATTAATTAAATTTATATTACAACTTGATTTGGTCTTGGTAGTGCTACATAGACTTCACATTAAATGGTAAAATATTCCAATTATTAATTAATGAAAAGCAAAATGAAACACTTTAGTTCTCTAAAATAGCTTTAACTTTTGTTAATTCTGAAAGTTAACCTGTTCTATCTTTATATCGCCATCTACCATTTTTGTTAGTACTAATACAAAGATTCAAAGTGAAGCTTTATAGATTCCTTTCACCAAAGTTTAAAAACAACTTGTTTGTCATTCACATAATG
This sequence comes from Platerodrilus igneus, assembly GCA_036346225.1. Classification (NCBI taxonomy): domain Eukaryota; kingdom Metazoa; phylum Arthropoda; class Insecta; order Coleoptera; family Lycidae; genus Platerodrilus; species Platerodrilus igneus. The sequence continues at coordinate 3,101,165 of JARFIW010001617.1, forward strand.
AACGAGGAAATTTCCACGTGAACAAACAAAAACTTGTTTGTCTGTCATGCCAAAAGTTACAGCTGACGTATTAAAAAAACACTAATTACATACCAGATGTTAATCCATCAGAAGAATACTTGCAATGTATTAGGACCATACCCGGAATAATAATTAATAAATTGGAATCTTCTTATTTTAGCATTTACAGGTTAGAAATCTCCAATACCACACAATCCAATCAACTGGATACTGAATATCTAACAAACATTACGGGCGTCCGCATCGAACAAATGAACCACGTTAGATTTATTACCATATCAAGTAAAATTTCAAATACATTTTACTATTCCTACAAGACTTCAAATAGTTGCCAATAAATTTTCCATTGATTACTAATAAATTTTATAAATTTTCTTAAATTATAGTAAGGTGCACTGCAAATATTAAATTAATAAGGGCCTTAAAGCTCGGTAATACTTACTGCTATCCTAAAGCCAATCAGAACAATTTACGTCCCGTTTTATACGATCTAATACATGCCAAGCGTGGACATATAATGAGTTTTGCCGAGACGATTTTATCTTGAAAATCGACCTTTATCTTTCGGTGCTTCCAACACCAGGTGTGCAACGCCATGTTTTTTTTATGTAAAGAACAATTGACCTTCTCTAACAACAGCTCAGGTGGAAGTGTCCTATTGACGTCTTCTGCCGTCTGACAACAGATACCATTTTTATAATTATCAAAGGAGGGAGCCCTTATAGGGACGCTAACAAATGGCCTCTTCTGTCACCGCTTAATTTATAATTTATGCTCGCAGTTCGAAAGCTTATATTGGATTTAACAACATGTAATATTTATCACGTAAATTGTGTAGAGATATTATATTTGAATTGACTTTTTATGAATTAATTAAATTAGGTATTTGTGAAGATATTGCTGGAAAATAAACTTGTTACAACAGCACGGTTTGTATTCGCAATTTAGGCTCGAATGTCCAAATCGTTAGCACAAAAAGCATTGTGTAAGCTCCGCCCTGCTTTTGAATGCGGCAACTTTAATGTGGCTGCAGTAGAGTAACGTAGTCAAGTTGTAGATTTCAGTCGATGACGGGTTATTCTCCAAAGATACAAGGACGCTGTTGCAGTGTTCTCGTTCTTTATTCTGTAGCTTAGCCACGTAGTTAATTTTGTACCCCATGTCGATGAGTTCGGTCTTGATGTCTTCTGTCGTGACGTTAGCGGCTGAGCCCTTGATGAATATTTTAAGTTCGCGTTCGGATCTGATGGTGTATGTGTAGTACTCGATGTTGTTCTTCTTTAAATAGTCCTGCAGGTATCTGAATTGCGTACTGTCGGTGGGTATTATTCTTGCTCCTTGTACAGATGCTCGGATGTCAACTTTGTTTTGTAGATGTCGGTTTAGCTCCTTGGCGTGCTGAATGAAGTTGGGAGAGATGCAGTTACTGCTTGTCCGTGTCTAGGGCTGTGAATGTCTTTCGGTATTTAAAGTGTCCATGGTAGAGATGGTGACGGCGGCGTTGGTGTAGCTTCTGCTAGTCGATGGTTTGTCCAGGTCTGCAGTGATCGGAGTCAGGCGGCTCCATGCCGTAGTGATATGTGTGTAATTAATACGCCCAAGATCCCGGGTTCGAATCCCGACACGGTCCGCTTGAAAATGTTAGGCGAGCATTTTAAAAAAAAATACACCCTAGTTCAGATAAGAGGTAAAATTGAGGTTCCGAGTGTGAGTGTCGTCACGCACGTTAAAGATCCCTACCTTGCTTGGAACAGCAAGGGTTTGGCAAAATTTCAAATTTTTCAGGTAAAAAAAACTCGCTTCCTAGCCACTGTAGTACCTTCTGGTGGAGCATTAAAAAATAACATGTAAGGTGATCAGAGTAGTGGTGGTGTCGGAGCCTGGTGTAGTAGTTACGGTGGATGTCTTCGGTTCGATTCTTATTTTATGGATATCGGATTTCTGCTTATTATTGTTTTCCGTTTCGGAAGATGATCGGTCATTTCGTCGTCTGTGTGTAGAGACGTTTTTGTAATCCATGTCGAAGTATCGTCGGTGATTGTTACGGATGCCCGTGTCTTCAGGAAATCCTTCGCTGGCATTGGTTCGCTCTGAAAAGAGGGGTTAATGACGATGGTGTACACCAAGTGCCGGGGCGCGTGATGTGCACTTCTTTAGCAGCTAGAATTTCAGCTCACTCGAGCGTCTTCGTTGAAACCCGTAGAGATGAACTGAAGTTTCTCGCTGCATGTAGATTCTAGTCGTTCTTTCGCGATGTTAACTCTCTCGAGGTCTGACTGGAACTCCATTAGCACTTAGTTTTTCGTTACAGATGAACCGCTAGTTTTTCCAGGACACTCCTATACTGTAAACCAGTTTCTCAACCTTCAGTAGAGCGTGGGACCCTAAAACACATACTTTTTTCTAAGACTCTTAAGTACTAAAAATGAGATATTTAATTGCTTTTTAAAATATTGGTATCGTACTACTTTTATAGCTTCCAAACATAGAGAATTAAAAAAATTGTAAGAAGCAAATATATTAATCACTAAAAAACATATACATATCTAAAATTATTTTTTATTGATTACCATAGCATCCATCTAAGCTTAATGAGATGACTGAGTTCGTCAAAATCAGGTACAATGTTCGAAAGTTGTATCAGCATGTCTGCTTCAGGATTGAGCTTACTTCCTTGTAAGAGCATACTTAGAAAATCCACAACGATAAATTATAGCAAATGATAGTAATTTTTACAGCATAGTAGACAGTTTCTGGATATTCACTTCTAAGTTTGACCCAAAACTGTAACAAAGTATCCGAATTAAAAGTAGTTTTGAGATTTCCTTCAGCTGCTATATCAATAAGCTGTTCAATTTTTTACGGTTAAAGTTTGATGTAAATTTACGATTGTGATTGAGAATTGATTGCGAAGCCAAGTTAGATCTTCATTTCGTGTTGAAAAACCTTCTTTGAATGAAATTTGTAAATTGTGAAGATGGTTGGTTATATCTAAAGTCATTTCTGCTGAAAGCGGATGTTTTGATTCAGATATAAAATCACGGACTGTAAAAAAGCACTCGGTTATTCTTCTGCTTATGCAAGATTCCCAAAATTGTATTTTCTTATTTTGGCTTCAATTTTGTCATAAAGTGAAGATACAGTTATAAATATTCTCTGAAATGATATATTCAATTCATTGAGGCCGGAAAAGATGTCGGCAAAATGGTCCAAACATTCCTACCACTTGACTTCAGTTATTTTTGATGATGATTCAAATGAGGAATTGCTAAGAAACACGGGACATCACTTTGCAGGCTAAAAAAGCGCACCAAAACTTTTCCAATAGATAACCAACCACTGCTCTTCTGTGTGAAGCAAGAGCGTGGCGAAATGACTTTCCATTTTTTTACAGATAGCAGCAAAAATTCATGAATTCAAAGACCTGAACTTTATGGAATTTACGATTTTTACTGTACCATCCAGAACATTTCTGAGACTGACAGGCATTTTTGTACTGCTAATGCTTGTCTATGGGTAACACAATGGCTATACTCAATTTTTGAATAGATGTCTTTAATATGTACAAGAAATTCAGAATATTTACCAGTCATTGCTGTTGCGCTGTCGCTGCGCAGACATTAATGTATTTGTTGCGATGAAAATAATTGTCTTTGCAAAATTTAGCTATTTTTAACCCTGTCGTGCTGTCATCAAAAAACCAAAACGGCACTACATACTAATATGACAATTGCTCCATTCAATGCGGCATATTCAAATATGAAAATAATTGTCTTTGCAAAATTTAGTTATCTTTAATAGTTTTCGTGCTATCTGTAAAAACCAAAAAGGCACTATGACAATTTCGCCTATCGATGCGCCATATTCATATACGCAAATAATTGCTTTTGCAAAATTTAGCTATTACAAACCGTTTTCAAACTGTCATCAAATAACTATTTTTTGCTCATAGGGTCTTAAAACGCTATTATCTCGAAAAGCAAGCAAAATTTGGAAAAAATAATTCGAAAAATCTCCCTTTAATAAATCCTGGTTCTGATTGAGTGACCTTGACGTAGTAGTACGTTTGTGGAGAGTCTGGCATAGAGCCACTTTATCAAATCCACCCATTGGATCCACCCGATACATCCGATCTATATCTAACCTAGGTAAGAGTTTTTTTCGACTAACCATATTTATGGATCCTATAAGGTAAATCTGCGTTAGACTCCCCATGAACGTATTACTACGTCAAGGTCAGTCAATCAGAACTAGGATTTATTGAAGGGAGATTTTTCGATTAATTTTTTCAAATTATGCTTGCTTGTCGAGATAATAGCGTTTTAGGACCCTATGATCAAAAAATGGTTATTTGATGATAGTTTGAAAACGGTTAAAGATAGGTAAATTTTGCAGATGCAATTATTTGCGTATATGAGTATGCCGCATCGATAGGCGTAATTGTCGTATTGGTATGTAGTGCCTTTTTGGTTTTTACAGATAGCACGAAAACTGTTGCAGGCGAATTTTTCGTAACGACATTTCTATATTATTTTTGCGAATTTCTAGGCTATAATTCAATTTTCGTAGATCTAACTCTATTTACTAGTATGATTGGATAATTAGGAAATGTTGCATTGGTCTTGCGTGGTAATTTAAATGTTTAAATGTTATTGGTTGATTCGAATATAATGTATAATCAATTTAATTAAATATCTAGAGCGCATTATCAGTTCAAGTTAACATTTGTTTTCTGCTTTTCGAAATACTTCGATCCTGGTTGTTGCTTTATGCGGTTTAACCGTTCACCATTTTTGGGATTTGTGACTCCAGGACTGTTTGAAGCAATCTATTTGGTGATACTTTGTTATGGTTGCTCAATAAACTCATTTAAGAGGATTTACATATCGAAGTTGAAGGTAATTAATTATTACATTCGAATCCATTGATTTTATTGTACAGGTGTTTTAGGTGCTATATGTTCCTGTTCGTATTGATCATCAGCTAATCGATGTATATGTTATCGTAGTTCATTGCCCGTTGTACGGTAGGTGAATTTATGTGTTGAAATTGATTGCTAATATTGCAAATTGTAGGGTTTTAGATTTTAGATTTTAGATTTCGGAATTCAGATTTCAGGTTTTAGGCTTTAAGTCTTTAACTTAAGAGTTTTGATTGGGAAGCGTGAAATTCGAATATTTATAAACTTCAAGCTACAAGTTCAATTGTTATCCTGCGACGCTTGGCAGTTGTTGGGAATTCTGTCATTGCAACCTCCTGAGTCGACCTTGGATGGGTATCGTTATGCATGATTTTTATTATAAGTTTATTGAATACAAATTTAATAACGTTAATGCATGAACCTTTAATGATATTTGTGTACATTTTATTATGAAATATTTCAGTAGTTACAATTTGAACCATCACAATTAATTATTCATTTTACAATAATCAATAACAATTAACGCTTATGTATATTTACAAGTGCACCACTGTATATAATTTATTGTGCTAATTTGAACATTGTGTAACTGATATCGGTGCACCAATATCCCCTTTACATACAGTGTCAATTAATATTAAGTATTCCGTCATTTCAAATACATAAAATAATAGGTAAATAATTTACGTAAACTTGATTCAATAAGGTATATGTATTGATGCTGTAGATTGTTTAGAAATTTAGTAAATATTGTGATAGTGTACTGGTATTTATTTGGGTGTGTTCCGTAGTTGTATGTGTGATTTAAGTATCATTTCATGGTAGGATATTTGAGTATCTTTTCGACGGGAGAACGTCCCAATTGGGTTCGCGGAAATTCAGGTTATGTCAATTGGGTGGCGCTCATTAATTTTCGATCTCAGATCTTTCTTTTTGGGATGGTTTCGTGAGACCCCTCCCTCCTCCACTGATCTAGTTACGGCAAACGTTCCTAGTATTTTCGATGGTTGGTTATATCTAAAGTCATTTCTGCTGAAAGCGGATGTTTTGATTCAGATATAAAATCACGGACTGTAAAAAAGCACTCGGTTATTCTTCTGCTTATGCAAGATTCCCAAAATTGTATTTTCTTATTTTGGCTTCAATTTTGTCATAAAGTGAAGATACAGTTATAAATATTCTCTGAAATGATATATTCAATTCATTGAGGCCGGAAAAGATGTCGGCAAAATGGTCCAAACATTCCTACCACTTGACTTCAGTTATTTTTGATGATGATTCAAATGAGGAATTGCTAAGAAACACGGGACATCACTTTGCAGGCTAAAAAAGCGCACCAAAACTTTTCCAATAGATAACCAACCACTGCTCTTCTGTGTGAAGCAAGAGCGTGGCGAAATGACTTTCCATTTTTTTACAGATAGCAGCAAAAATTCATGAATTCAAAGACCTGAACTTTATGGAATTTACGATTTTTACTGTACCATCCAGAACATTTCTGAGACTGACAGGCATTTTTGTACTGCTAATGCTTGTCTATGGGTAACACAATGGCTATACTCAATTTTTGAATAGATGTCTTTAATATGTACAAGAAATTCAGAATATTTACCAGTCATTGCTGTTGCGCTGTCGCTGCGCAGACATTAATGTATTTGTTGCGATGAAAATAATTGTCTTTGCAAAATTTAGCTATTTTTAACCCTGTCGTGCTGTCATCAAAAAACCAAAACGGCACTACATACTAATATGACAATTGCTCCATTCAATGCGGCATATTCAAATATGAAAATAATTGTCTTTGCAAAATTTAGTTATCTTTAATAGTTTTCGTGCTATCTGTAAAAACCAAAAAGGCACTATGACAATTTCGCCTATCGATGCGCCATATTCATATACGCAAATAATTGCTTTTGCAAAATTTAGCTATTACAAACCGTTTTCAAACTGTCATCAAATAACTATTTTTGCTCATAGGGTCTTAAAACGCTATTATCTCGAAAAGCAAGCAAAATTTGGAAAAATAATTCGAAAAATCTCCTTTAATAAATCCTGGTTCTGATTGAGTGACCTTGACGTAGTAGTACGTTTGTGGAGAGTCTGGCATAGAGCCACTTTATCAAATCCACCCATTGGATCCACCCGATACATCCGATCTATATCTAACCTAGGTAAGAGTTTTTTTCGACTAACCATATTTATGGATCCTATAAGGTAAATCTGCGTTAGACTCCCCATGAACGTATTACTACGTCAAGGTCAGTCAATCAGAACTAGGATTTATTGAAGGGAGATTTTTCGATTAATTTTTTTCAAATTATGCTTGCTTGTCGAGATAATAGCGTTTTAGGACCCTATGATCAAAAAAATGGTTATTTGATGATAGTTTGAAAACGGTTAAAGATAGGTAAATTTTGCAGATGCAATTATTTGCGTATATGAGTATGCCGCATCGATAGGCGTAATTGTCGTATTGGTATGTAGTGCCTTTTTGGTTTTTACAGATAGCACGAAAACTGTTGCAGGCGAATTTTTCGTAACGACATTTCTATATTATTTTTGCGAATTTCTAGGCTATAATTCAATTTTCGTAGATCTAACTCTATTTACTAGTATGATTGGATAATTAGGAAATGTTGCATTGGTCTTGCGTGGTAATTTAAATGTTTAAATGTTATTGGTTGATTCGAATATAATGTATAATCAATTTAATTAAATATCTAGAGCGCATTATCAGTTCAAGTTAACATTTGTTTTCTGCTTTTTCGAAATACTTCGATCCTGGTTGTTGCTTTATGCGGTTTAACCGTTCACCATTTTTGGGATTTGTGACTCCAGGACTGTTTGAAGCAATCTATTTGGTGATACTTTGTTATGGTTGCTCAATAAACTCATTTAAGAGGATTTACATATCGAAGTTGAAGGTAATTAATTATTACATTCGAATCCATTGATTTTATTGTACAGGTGTTTTAGGTGCTATATGTTCCTGTTCGTATTGATCATCAGCTAATCGATGTATATGTTATCGTAGTTCATTGCCCGTTGTACGGTAGGTGAATTTATGTGTTGAAATTGATTGCTAATATTGCAAATTGTAGGGTTTTAGATTTTAGATTTTAGATTTCGGAATTCAGATTTCAGGTTTTAGGCTTTAAGTCTTTAACTTAAGAGTTTTGATTGGGAAGCGTGAAATTCGAATATTTATAAACTTCAAGCTACAAGTTCAATTGTTATCCTGCGACGCTTGGCAGTTGTTGGGAATTCTGTCAATGCAACCTCCTGAGTCGACCTTGGATGGGTATCGTTATGCATGATTTTTATTATAAGTTTATTGAATACAAATTTAATAACGTTAATGCATGAACCTTTAATGATATTTGTGTACATTTTATTATGAAATATTTCAGTAGTTACAATTTGAACCATCACAATTAATTATTCATTTTACAATAATCAATAACAATTAACGCTTATGTATATTTACAAGTGCACCACTGTATATAATTTATTGTGCTAATTTGAACATTGTGTAACTGATATCGGTGCACCAATATCCCCTTTACATACAGTGCACAATTGATATTAAGTATTCCGTCATTTCAAATACATAAAATAATAGGTAAATAATTTACGTAAACTTGATTCAATAAGGTATATGTATTGATGCTGTAGATTGTTTAGAAATTTAGTAAATATTGTGATAGTGTACTGGTATTTATTTGGGTGTGTTCCGTAGTTGTATGTGTGATTTAAGTATCATTTCATGGTAGGATATTTGAGTATCTTTTCGACGGGAGAACGTCCCAATTGGGTTCGCGGAAATTCAGGTTATGTCAATTGGGTGGCGCTCATTAATTTTCGATCTCAGATCTTTCTTTTTTGGGATGGTTTCGTGAGACCCACTCCCTCCTCCACTGATCTAGTTACGGCAAACGTTCCTAGTATTTTCCGCTGTTCAGTTATACCTATTCGTCCTCGTTATTGTATGTATATTTAATTTTAGGCGTTAGCGCCTGGCGGTCTTTATCTAGCCAACGTTTCTTTTTTATAAATGTTACGATTGGTAACAGTGGGACAATCGTGTAGCATTTAATTGACGCCCAAACGTGTTGGCCATATTTTAATCTTGCTTTCCGGTATTTTTGTTAATTCATTAAGAGAATATTTTATTGGGAATTTGCTTAGAAACTTATTATTAGATGTTTATGAAATAACTGGTTTTGTTTATCTTGTGAATGCTTTTGTATTTATGCATGTTAAGCTAATTGGGTATTTTTAGAATTATTTTTTTGAATAAGTGTGAAAATGGATTATAATCGTTTATTAGTAGATGAGCTTACTTATGAATTAGCAATTAGAGGCTTACATATCAAAAAGGCTACCGTTGAAATTAAACGAAAACTATTGAGAGAGTTGTTGACGTCTGAAACGTCATGTGAAATAATATCAAATTCTGATTTAAATTTTTTGCCTGGTAAAGAACTTACGATTTGCGCAGTTAAACTTAATGATTTAGAACGTGATATTGATAATTTTAATTTATCAAATTTTGTAAATGAAAAGAAACGTATTTATTCACGACTTGTACATATTCAAAATAGACTTCAACGTATTTTGAATGGAGACGAAGGTCAATTAATTCATAGAGATGAATTATTAGACAAAACGGCATTAGTACATACTCGGTTAATTAATATGCAACCCAACCGGGATACATCAACCCCTGCTGTTGAAGTAGAAATTTCTTTAATTGATCTAGATGTTCCTACTGACAATAATAGTTTATTAGATGAACCAAATTGTTTATTACCATTATTACCAGCACCGAACCAACATTGTAGTCGTCCTGTAAATAATTTGGAAACTACCGAAACCCCTGAAATTTTGGAAAAGCACTGTGACCCAAATGATATTATTGTTAATACGAATTTGGTTGGAAAATCATATCCCGATTTTCAATGGTTTTCCCATAAACCAATACAACAATTTTTGCCCATTTATAAATGGAATATAACATATGATGGTAATTCCAGCGTAAATGACTTTTTACAACGTATCGATGAACTCTGCGAATCGCGTGGTGTCTCGAAACATCTGTTATATTAATCCTCGTTCGACATTTTCCGTGGTCCCGCTCTCACGTGGTACCGAGCAATTAAGCATACAATTAAATCTTGGGATGAACTTGAACATTGTTTACGTTCCGCATTTCTACCGTACGATTACGAACTCGCCCTTCAAGACGAAATTCGAGCGCGTACCCAAGGTATCGATGAAAAAGTAATAGTATTTATTTCAGTCATGGAAAATTTGTTTAAAAGACTCAGACATGTACCATCTGAAGAAGATCGTATACAAGTTATTAAGCGAAACTTATTACCGCACTTCCAGTCGCAGTTATGTTTACATGCGGTCAATACTGTTTTAGAATTGACTAAATTATGTCAAAATATAGAAGAAACAAATTTTAGGGCCAAACAATTTTGCCCACCTCCAACTAATATCAAATTACTTTTAGAACCGAACTTAGCTTATCAAAGACCTCTACGTCAGAACTACTTATCCCTTGTTGAGGAAAACAACAATGTGGATATTGAACCTATTAAAAATACTTTAACAAATTCTGATTTGTTATTGCAGAATCCTGTTTCCGTACATAATGATGTTATTCAACCGAAGCGACCGGCACTTATTTGCTGGAATTGTAATAAGGAAGGACACAGATCCCGTATCTGTACCGAATTAAAAAAAATTACATTGTTTCAGATGTGGTCACCCGAATTGTACTCTTAGAAATTGTCCTAAGTGTTCGGGAAACGATTATTCGAGCCGTCGGTAGATCGGTCTACGTGCTCGTTGTTTTCAAAGACTCCGATCATTCGTAATGAAATTCCTACACCTAACTTAGATGTAACCATGAAAGCCAAACTTGATTTTGTATTGGCTAGTGTTGTCAATGATGAACGACCTTATTTGAAAATTGATATTCTTGGCATCCCTATTCTTGGATTATTAGATAGCGGTGCGTCCCGTACTATTTTAGGTCAATCCGGATATGAGAAAATTAAAACTTTAAACTTAAAACTCCACTCTACTAAACTAAAAATTTGTACTGTAGCTAACGGAGAAAATTGTGAAATTAGGGCAGCTACGACCTACCCATAAAACTGCAACATAAAGTTATTATTTTAGACGTACTTGTAGTACCCTCCGTGTTCCAATCACTAATTTTAGGGACAGATTTTTGGATGAAAATAGGTTTAGTCTCAGACTTGCGACATGGACAATGGTTTTTTAGTTCCACCGATCCGACTATTAGTTCTATTAATAGCGAACAGCATTTAAATTCACAACAATCAGAAAAACTTAATGAGGTTGTTGATAAAATTTTCCAGAATATGCCTAGTACTCTCGGATGTACTAACATGGTAGAACATGTTATCAAGACCTCTGCCGATCCGATTAAGCAGCGATGGTACCCGATTTCCCCTGCGTTACAAAAAATTGTTAATAAAGACTTAGACGATATGTTAAAAGATGGAATTATTAGTCCCTCGTCTAGTCCTTGGGCGTCCCCGATAGTGTTAGTCAAAAAAAAAGATAACTCGTACCGTTTCTGTGTGGACTATCGGAAAGTAAATAAAGTCACTGAGCGTGATGCGTATCCGTTACCCTTGGTATCTGCAACATTGGATAAACTACGAGGTGCCAAATTTTTGACATCATTAGATATTAAAAGCGCTTACTGGCAAGTTCCAGTAGCCGAATCTTCTCGTCCTATTACCGCTTTTAGCGTACCTAACCGCGGTTTATTTCAATTTAACCGTATGCCTTTTGGGCTTCATAATAGTTCCAGCTACTTGGCAAAGATTAATCGATAGAGTTCTTGGATTGGACCTTGAACCCTATGTTTTTGTATATCTAGACGATATAGTCGTAGTTTCTGAACAATTTGATAAGCATATTGAAGTTTTGGAAGAAGTTTTTAAGCGATTAAGGTTAGAAGGTCTTACCGTTTCCCGTGAAAAGTGCAATTTTTGTCGACCAGAAATAAAATACCTTGGTTATGTCGTCAATTCGAACGGTCTTCAAGTAGATCCTGAAAAAGTATCTGCTATTTTGGATCTTCCTCCTCCACTTAATATTACCGAAGTCCGTCGCTTTTTAGGTCTTTGCGGGTGGTACCGCCGCTTTATTCCCAACTTCTCTACAGTTGTTGCCCCTATCTCTAAGCTTTTGTGTAAAAGTCACAAATTTGTATGGACTACCGAATGTGCAGTTTCGTTTTCTGCCATCAAACAATTGTTAGTCTCTGCTCCGATCATGTGTTGTCCTGATTTTGACAGTCCCTTTGTAATTCAGACCGATGCCAGTGATTTTGGTCTGGGAGCTGTATTATCCCAAACCAGCACCGATGGTGAAAAAGTAGTCAGTTATCTTAGTCGATCCCTTTCCCCTGCCATTGGCAAGTTTAGGTCATATATTGAAGGCACCCACTTCACGGTTGTAACAGATCACTTTGCATTAGTCTGGCTTGACAATTTGAAGGATCCGTCCGGCCGTTTAGCACGTTGGAGTGTTAAGCTACAGCAGTACGATTTTAATATTGTTCACCGTCCTGGTAAGGATAACGTCGTACCCGACACTTTATCTCGCTCTGTCCCGGTTATCAATCAGATTGATGTTAAGGCAGAAGAACCTTATTTTGAAAATATAAACGATCGTTGGTATTCTAAAATGTGCGATCAAATTAAGAAAAATCCGTTAAGCTACCCCGCTTGGCGATTCGATGGCGTTAATTTATTTAAAAGATGTGGAACTTCATTTCCTGGTTTGGATCAACCTAGTTCTGATTGGAAAATTGTAGTACCAAAGTCACATCGTGAAGAATTAATTCGTCGGAATCATGATGAACCCACCTCTGGTCATCTCGGCATATTTAAAACCTATCATCGAATCATGTCTCGTTATTTCTGGCCCAAAGCCAAAGCTGACGTAACTCGTTACATTCGTTCCTGTAAAACTTGTATTGCGTGTAAAGTAGAAGCAAAGCCCCCTGCTGGCTTGATGTTAGGACGTCCAGAAGTGAACCGTCCTTGGGAATTAATTTTTGTAGATATTGTAGGACCCCTTCCGAGATCTACGGCAGGTCATAAATATATTTTAAGTATCAAGGACCATCTTAGTAAATTTTGTATTTTCTTACCTATGCGCGAGGCAACTTCTCGTAAAGTTGCAGAACTGCTTGAAGACAATGTCTTTTTATTATTTGGCGTTCCCCGTATTCTAGTTTGCAATAACGGAAAGCCATTTCTCGGTAAACCTTTTAAGGAACTTCTTAAAAATTACAATGTTGAAGTAAGCCATACGGCTTATTATCATCCGCAGGCAAATTCGGCCGAAAGGCAGCATTGTTCGTTGAAAACTATACTGGCCTCGTTTGTTAATACTAATCAGCGTACTTGGTCTTCACTATTACAGAAAGCTTCTTGTGCTATGCGTACTTCTCGTCATGAAGTTACCAAACACACCCCGTATTTTGTAAATTTTGGTCGTGAAATGTTTCTTACTGGCAATAGTCATAAAATTCCTAAACCACCTCCTGAGCCTGGTGAAAATCCCGATTATGTCGATCCTATTAAACGCCCTTCAGTTTTTGAAAAATTGTTCCGTGAAATTAATACTCTGATAAAAAAATCATTCAATCGTAGCAAGAAGATTTATGATCTTCGACATCGTGATCAGCGTTATGAAGTTGGCCAACAAGTATGGCATAAAAATATGGAAATTTCTGATGCAACTAAGTTTTTCACTAAAAGTTAGCCCCAAAATATGTAGGTCCATTTTTGGTTAGTAAGCGAGTCTCGCCTTGGACGTATGAATTGCGTGATATAAATGGTCGCAATTGTGGTGTATGGCATGCGAAAGATTTACGTCCTGATTGTAAATATGATGAAGCTAAGCATGTTGATTGAGAATTTAAGTTGTGATTGTAAGTAGATAGGTAGTGTGGGTTCGAGCCCCACGTTTAGCTTAGATTTGTTGTTGCCTGAATTTGATACTAGATTTTGAGATTTAATAGAAATAGTTGGATCCTTAGAAAAATTTCCTACGGGTCAATTTTCTGCGGGTAAAGGGGGGAATGTTGCAGGCGAATTTTTCGTAACGACATTTCTGTATTATTTTTGCGAATTTCTAGGCTATAATTCAATTTTCGTAGATCTAACTCTATTTACTAGTATGATTGGATAATTAGGAAATGTTGCATTGGTCTTGCATGGTAATTTAAATGTTTAAATGTTATTGGTTGATTCGAATATAATGTATAATCAATTTAATTAAATATCTAGAGCGCATTATCAGTTCAAGTTAACATTTGTTTTCTGCTTTTTCGAAATACTTCGATCCTGGTTGTTGCTTTATGCGGTTTAACCGTTCACCATTTTTGGGATTTGTGACTCCAGGACTGTTTGAGGCAATCTATTTGGTGATACTTTGTTATGGTTGCTCAATAAACTCATTTAAGAGGATTTACATATCGAAGTTGAAGGTAATTAATTATTACATTCGAATCCATTGATTTTATTGTACAGGTGTTTTAGGTGCCATATGTTCCTGTTCGTATTGATCATCAGCTAATCGATGTATATGTTATCGTAGTTCATTGCCCGTTGTACGGTATGTGAATTTATGTGTTGAAATTGATTGCTAATATTGCAAATTGTAGGGTTTTAGGTTTTAGATTTTAGATTTCGGAATTCAGATTTCAGGTTTTAGGCTTTAAGTCTTTAACTTAAGAGTTTTGATTGGGAAGCGTGAAATTCGAATATTTATAAACTTCAAGCTACAAGTTCAATTGTTATCCTGCGACGCTTGGCAGTTGTTGGGAATTCTGTCATTGCAACCTCCTGAGTCGACCTTGGATGGGTATCGTTATGCATGATTTTTATTATAAGTTTATTGAATACAAATTTAATAACGTTAATGCATGAACCTTTTAATGATATTTGTGTACATTTTATTATGAAATATTTCAGTAGTTACAATTTGAACCATCACAATTAATTATTCATTTTACAATAATCAATAACAATTAACGCTTATGTATATTTACAAGTGCACCACTGTATATAATTTATTGTGCTAATTTGAACATTGTGTAACTGATATCGGTGCACCAATATCCCCTTTACATACAGTGCACAATTAATATTAAGTATTCCGTCATTTCACATACATAAAATTTTAGGTAAATAATTTACGTACACTTGATTCAATAAGGTATATGTATTGATGCTGTAGATTGTTTAGAAATTTAGTAAATATTGTGATAGTGTACTTGTATTTATTTGGGTGTGTTCCGTAGTTGTATGTGTGATTTAAGTATCATTTCATGGTAGGATATTTGAGTATCTTTTCGACGGGAGAACGTCCCAATTGGGTTCGCGGAAATTCAGGTTATGTCAATTGGGTGGCGCTCATTAATTTTCGATCTCAGATCTTTCTTTTTTGGGATGGTTTCGTGAGACCCACTCCCTCCTCCACTGATCTAGTTACGGCAAACGTTCCTAGTATTTTCCGCTGTTCAGTTATACCTATTCGTCCTCGTTATTGTATGTATATTTAATTTTAGGCGTTAGCGCCTGGCGGTCTTTATCTAGCCAACGTTTCTTTTTTATAAATGTTACGATTGGTAACAGTGGGACAATCGTGTAGCAAAACGGTTAAAGATAACTAAATTTTGCAAAAACAATTATTTTCATATTTGAATATGCCGCATTGAATGGAACAATTGTCATATTAGTATGTAGTGCCGTTTTGGTTTTTTGATGATAGCACGACAGGGTTAAAAATAGTTAAATTTTGCAAAGACAATTGTTTTCATATTTGAGTATGCAGCATTGATTGGCGCAATTGCCATTTTGATACGTAGTACCCTTTTAGTTTTCAATTTATGATTTGAAAATGGGTTAATATTTATTATTTTGTATAGACAATTATTTAAACATATTTAAGTATGGTTTATCGATTTGTGTAATCGTCACGTTCATGATTAATAACATTTGGCCGAGATAGTGTAGTAATTTCCGAAATATACATTATAATTTGAATAAGGGCCGCTATACTTGCGGCCACGTCCCCAATGCTCCACCCGGAGGTACGACATTGGGTTTAAACGCGAAAAATAAACGTGCTTCTAATTAATTTTAACTTCATAACTAATCCACCCTAAATAAAAATCTAAATAAAAATCTAACAAACTGAAACAAAACTAAAACAGGGTTTAAATAATGGTATCCCTAGCGTTGGTTTTGGAGTGTACCCGATCAACAAGACACAAGCAAAAATGAGAGGGGGAGGGATCCGCAATACTAGATAGCAGACGACGGCTCTGCTTACCAGTGCGACCTGAAGGGTCGTCTTAAAACTATCCAAAGCTAGCTAACTAATTTTAAAATGGATTCAAATTTCTAAGCATTCGCCAAATATTTTAATAGTGAATCTAGTTATTTTGCCTGCTCTATATATTTAGAAATTCGTCCTTCCTAATCTAAGTAATTTATCTTATCTTATCCGTGTTTGAGTGTTGTCACGCAAATTAAATATCCTTACCTATCTGCCTCCCTAAATATTCAGTTATAAAAATTTGCTTCCTGGTCAGTGTAGTACCTACTGGTAGAGCATTTGAGACTCAAATGGAGGGTTGATGCTGTTGGAGCTTCGTCTGTTTGTGTGTCTGTTGCCCAATGGATATCGGCGTGTACATCATGGCTAAAGATGTTAGTTTGATTTTTGTGCGGTGCGGTGTTTACGATTTGATTGGAAGCTTGCGTCCACAGGAGACTTCTTTGAAGTCTCCTTCTTCCTTGTCGAATTTGTTCGTCTTTATGATTAAATATTACAACCAGTTGCAATTAAACTTGCAGTGTCCAAACCTTATACTTCTAGGAATATAACACTACACATTTAGCAATACGTTATAAATGCCATCTAAAACAGTAACTTATTCATCTAAAAATTTACTTTAATTACGACTTCACCAAGTGACTAACCAGAAGTTCATTTGTAGTCAAAAGTATTTATATTTACATTCAGATATTTAATTCGAAATTATCCTTCCTGGAAATTAAATTGTCCCAATTTTTTTTAATATTGCAGGTTATGTCGAAAATTCGTTGTTTACAACGTTTACCCTCATTTATAGTTCCATACTCAAAAAGGTGTTTTACGACAAACCAACTTTTATTACTGTTGACATGCACATCTGCAGGTGTTTGTGACCTATAAATAACTAATTAATTGAGATTTGCCGGTTGTCTAGCGATGTCATTATCTGAATTTTTTTGCTTCAGAGGGACATGTCAATAATGTACCTATCACATAAAGATGCATGCCTATCTATGATTTATATAACGTGCTTAATTCTATGAAGGAGATCAGATCACCCTGTCGTTAGTACAAGTGAGACATCGGTGGAGTAAGGTTGGTGCGGGATGTAGTTGTGCTCTGTGTTTGGAGAACGAGACGACTTGGGTTTGCTCAACGCTAAGTCGTATTCTCTAGGTGTCAAACCACATAGGTAGTATGTTTAGTTAGCATTGTAGGTTCGTTATGGCTTGTTCCAAGTTTCGACCGAGGAAGATGGTGTCGTCGGCGGATTGTCGGTATTCTACGTTTCGTCGAAATGTCGTGCAAGCACAAACATCCGATCTGCGGTATCCCGACATGGCCCGCTTGAAAAATGTTAGGCGAGCATTTTTCTCAAAAATACACCCTCGTTCGGATGAGAGGTAAAATGGAGGTCCCGCGTGTAAGTGTTATCACGCACGTTAAAAATCCCTACGTTGCTTGGAACAGCAAGAGTTCGGCAAAATTCTAAAATTTTTAGGTAAAAAAAATCTCGCTTCCTGGCCAATGTAGCATCTTCGGGTGGAGTATTGGAAAATCACATGTAAGGTATCCCAGTAGCCGAGGTCTCCCTTTTGTATAGATTGTCGCCAACTTTGACCTGAAGTTATCGTTCCTCGAGGTACCCCTTCAGAAAGTATCTCAGTTTCGTGCCTTTCTCCGGACGCCGTTGGCGTTCTAGGATATGATTCTTAGTTAAGAACTGTTTGTGTTATCGGTTAAGAGAAGTGAGAAGGCCGCCGAGTGTAGACTATATCTTGTATAGGACTGCCTGACACAAATGTCGCGGATACTTCCTATAGCTATTTTAGTACTTTATGTAGTAGTGTACATAATTTGATGGATATGTGATTCTCTGCGTTGTTTTGAGGAGCTTTCTTAAGGTTTTTGTTGGTGACGTACTTACAGTTCAGCAGATGTTCCTGGGGCAGATGGCGGCTCTGCGTAGGCTGTTTTCAATGCGTTGTTGATGGTTTTGGATTTTAATTTTCTATGCTTTCCGCGTGCGGTTGTTGGTGTTGGAGCTTTGTCCGAAAAGATGCTGTGTTCCTTGCCTTATAAATATTGGCGTCTACAGTAGTGACCGATACGTGAGTTTAATTGGAAGTTTGCGTCCGTAGGAGACTTCGGTGAAATTCTTTTCTTCCTCGTCCGATTCGTTTGTCTGTAGCAGATGTGTTGTTTTCGGTTTCGTTTTGCCTTGTATCCTTTTAAGAAGGTCTTGATATACCGCACTTAGCCGGGTGTGGGCTGTGGGAGATGGCACAAGTTGGAGTTTCTTTAGACTTCTTTGTGTACTAGGCTGCTATATATTGTTTCCTGCATTTCACGCACCTTAGTTTGAAACTGCGGTAGAGGCTGGGATGTCTATAACGTTGACACGCGGAACATTGCGGAATATTCACGTGTGATTTTAATGTCAACCTTCACGCCGTGGAAGTAGATGAGCTCTGAGATGTTGTAAATGTTCTTCGAAAATTTGAGGTTCTTCCCCGTCTTTGTATCTTGTCCACGTGAGTGACAGCGTACTCACGGATGGTTAATTCCTCCTTGACGTCTAAGGTGATGCAAGCTGCAAAACCTTTGATAGCAACCTTCAGTTCGCGTTCTGTTTTTAATCCGTACGTGTGGATATTGGCAGCTTCCCTTTTTTAGGTTGCTATAACTAAATTTGAATTCAGTAGCGTCGATAGTGTGGATAGAAACACCTAGGCTCGATGCTCTGATGTCGATGGTTTTCTTTAATAACCGTGCAAGGATTTTAACGTGTTTAAGAAATTGGGAAGTCCGTCTATGTAAATCGGCGGTATCCTTGTGCTCAGGCGTCGCCGTGGATCAATGTAGTAAGCGCAAGACTACGGATCCCAAGGTCCTGGGTTCGAATCCCGACACGGCCGAGTGCTTGAAAAATGGCAGGTGAGAATTTTTCACAAAAATTACGCCCTCGTTCGGATGAGAGGTTAAATGGAGGTCTCGTGTGTGAGTGTTGTCACGCACGTTAAAGATCCTTACCTTGCCTGGAACGGCAAGGGTTCGGCAAAATTCTAAATTTCCAGGCAACAAAAAACTCGCCTCCTGGCCAATGTAGTACCTTTGGGTGGAGCATTGAAAATGTAAATGCACGGTATCCTTGTGTTGCTAGGGAGGGCAGCAAGTGTTTTCTTAAGCGCGTTTGTGGTGACGAAAGCGGCAGCAGCGGCGTAATTTGGCATAGGCTGTGGTATTGTAGATGTATTCGTGTTCTTGTCGTCGGTTCCTGTAACTGTATAATGATCGGTAAGCGCTTCGGTTCTGTTGTTCGTCTGTGTGCCTGCGGGGATCTTATTAGTTCTTTTCTTCTTCACTTTGTTCTCAAATGCGGGAGATTTGTTGTCTCTGGCTCTAGTGCTGCTGGTTTATTCGATCTTCATGTCAGTGTCGATCTCCATGATCGTGACAGAAGTTCTCTTGGTCGTGCCTTTGTGGCGTGGCGGCTTCATGGCTCAGTTGGTATGCGTGTGACTACTGAGTCCAAGGTCCCGATTTCGAATTCCGACAAGGTCCGCTTGAAAAATGCGAGGCCAGCATTTTTCACAAAAATACGTCCTCGTTCGGATGAGAGGTAAAATGTAGGTCCTGTATGTGAATGTTCTCACGTATGTCAAAGATCCCTACCTTGCTTGGAACAGCAAGGGTTTGGCAAAATTCAAAATTTCCAGGGGCAAAAACGCGCTTCCTGACCAATGTAGTACCTTCGGATGGAGTATTGAAAAATCAAATGTAGTATCTTT
Organism: Platerodrilus igneus; assembly: GCA_036346225.1. Taxonomy (NCBI): domain Eukaryota; kingdom Metazoa; phylum Arthropoda; class Insecta; order Coleoptera; family Lycidae; genus Platerodrilus; species Platerodrilus igneus. The sequence continues at coordinate 3,121,289 of JARFIW010001617.1, forward strand.
TGTGGCAAAGGTCGTGGTCGACCTTGCTCTGAAATGAGCAGAAGGATTCCCAATAGAGTTTTAATACTTTTTAAAAGTTGCTCTAAAGAGAGTAGTTAGCTAAACGTTGTACACCAAATTCGTCTGTGGTGTACTCTTCGCACTGATAGATGATTAAGGGACACAAGAGCTGTAGTGATACTGCTCTTAAACAATTCAAAAGTCCTTTGATTTGCTAGGTAAAAGGTGGCTATTGAAAGTTTACTGATGCTCCCGCTCTCGAAGTCGGGCTGGAACGCTAGCAGCATTGCGTTTATCATTTTCTTTAAAGCGCTGTAACATGAAGATACTTGAAGCTAACCTAAAATAAATTAAACTAATATGACCTCACATACCTCAAAAACTAATGATGTGCTGTTAAATAATATATTCATTTGCTATATTCAATTATACTTTTCCATTGAATTATTTTATTTCGGTATATTAGGAGAAAAATATTCACATTAGACTATAAAATTATTCGGTTAGAATGTACAAAACTCAAAGCAGAATTGGGTTGACGTTGACAATTAAGTTACGATAATAAGCTACAAGATTGTTCGGTTAACAATAGATATCGGTAACTTTTTCACAATATCAGCTGTTTTCCTTTATAACTCAAATAAAGAGTAAATTAATGGCCTCGAAATAACAGCAAAAGTTCTCTAAATTGTCAAGCGATTTAGCAGGCTGAGAAAAAATAATTTATGATAGTGACAACATAAGGCAGGATACTGTGAAAACTTTCAAATTGATAAATAGGATTATAATTGTACATATGGGTCTCATATGGGTAGTGGCGGTAAAAACAATTAATCATGAGGCGCGTTGACACCATGCACGCGGCTGTATCATTAATAAGACCGGACACTATTTGCGGTCTTGGTTCACAACGCAGGTATCAGGGTGTCCGCCGATGCTTTTTTGGTTTAGCTTATTAAAATAGCTGTAGTAAATCAACCCTCAAGAGATAAACGGTCGGTGTATGTTTTTCGACCTTATGATAGAGCGAATTTGCTGACCTCGCGTTTCTATCTCCTCAGGATCGCTTTAGATTTTCTACGCTTTCTGTTCTGCGATACTTTAACTCAATGCCATGCTTTAAAATCTTTTAATTATTTGGCTCAGTTCTAGATCAATTTATTTTAAACATAGGTATTTCGATTTACATATTACTGATGACTTTCTGTTTTAAATTAATTTAGCAATTATTGTGTATGAGAAAATATTCCATAGACTTAAAAGCTCATAAACTAGATGACTATGGAAATTTATTTCTTAAGCGACGTGGTTGGAAATTTTAACACTTGCATTGCGGAGTTCTAGAAACTCAAAAATAGGAAACCTGAGTTGTAGATGTTGATGAAAAATGTGAACATTGTTAGAATAGTTCAAAGAATTCTTCTGTCTAATGTACGAGGCGACAACTAAGCCAACTGCCCTTTGGTCGGGTTCAACATTTTTAGAGATATTTTTTTGCTCTCTGAAAAGCAATGGAAAACCACCACAAGAAACGCAGTTCCAGAAAAAACAAATAAAGAAAACACGAGGATGATCTATACACTCTGACTAGGTAGAGATATCGCCCCAAAACTTCATTTTACTTCAGTAACTCGGCTCTATTCAAATTCTGGGAAAAACCACAAAGGAAGGAAAAGGTAAGGAGTCATTAAAGAGGAAGAATCCTTTACGAATTTAGTAAGTTACCTGTTCAGTTGTCAGAATATTTACGCACTTCGACAGCAAGAGAGGGCGCTGGTAAAAACCCGTGGTGAATACGGTAGTTTGATACGTCTTATTTTAAAGCATCTGGGAATTAAATTTTTTTAATTAAAAAACTAGGGACTTAAACATTTATAAAATCCCCGTTTAGTTAGTGCAATGACGCTGATGTGTGTAACTTTTTTGCGGTAAATTCGATAGCTACTGATGGTAGAGAAAAAGTGGACATGTATAAGAAAATTAAAATAAATGATAATAAACAAAACAATTAATTAAAGATTTTAAACAAGACGAACAATTACTTCAAACACTTACCTTTGTGGTTATAACGAAGCAAAGCACATTTATTTTAGAGCGGTCGTACTAAACGAAATGCGGTTGTAACAACGATGTTGGAAGCGTCCGTCTGGTACGGAATACAAAAAGCAATCCTTCTATGTTGTGAAGCTTAGCACATGCAAATTTGCGGTTTTCTTCAACGAAAATCGATACTACAATGCCTCATGTATTCTCCAAGGTGACAAGAAACTTCTTGTACATGCGAAGAGCAAGTTTATTGTTTTCGCCGCACTTTGTACAGGCGCTGTGTTTGAAGTAATACACGGGACATTTATATAACATTTTAATACACCGGGCGGACGTAAATAATCAAGAAATTCCAACTTCGAAAATAAATTAAGCGATAAATTATACAAAATGCAAGGCACATGGGGGGGGGGGATAAAAAAGCGAAAAAAAGATTTACAAAAACAAAAAAAAAAGATTTTTTTATTCTACATTGAGGGCAAAGGGCAGAGCTTTCACACATGAGGCCTCAGCTCACCATGAGCGGTTTTAAGTGTGACCACTCCAACAACACCATCCGTCCTAGGACGCACAGCCACAACGCGGCTCAGGGACCAACGAAGGGGAGGAACATTAGCGACCTTAATCAGCACTAAGGTGTCCAACTCAACTTGAGCAGACGGTGTGCGCTACTTGGAGCGCTGTTGTAGCGAGTGCAAGTACTCTTTGAACCAACGTGACCAAAAATCTTGTTGAATTTGCTGGAGAAATCGCCAGCAAGAGAGGCGGTTAAGCGGAAGGTGAGAAAGGGCGGGCTCGGGGATGGCGGTTAAAAGCGCCAACGTTAAAAAATGACCTGGAGTAAAACAGCTCAAATCATTGGGGTCGGTGCTCAAAGAGGTGAAAGAACGTGAGCTCAGGATGGCTTCAACCTAGATAGTAAAATCAGATTGTTGAGTATACGCAAGCAAAGGGATCAAAGCATTGTGCAACTCAGAAGATGACAAAGGTCCGAAGTACCTTTCGAGTGGGTTACGTAGATTATAATGAAAACGGAGAATCCAAGCAACGATGCGCGTAATAAACGGAAAGGAAGAATGATTTTCTAAAATTGATTGAATTCAACAGGAGGTTACGACAGCGGATAAAACAATAAAACGTTGTTCAGTGAGAGCCTCAGGAGTAGCTTAAGGCGGAACATGTGGACGGTAATTATCAAAGGACTGATACAGGATTGGTAAAACCGCCCACCATAAAGAACAGTGGCACAAGTCGGTAGGGAGAAAATTACGAGACCCGATATTGGCAGCATTCTCGGTGGAGGGGATGTGATCCCAAGAGGCGCAAGACGTGTTTTCCTGAATGAAAGCAACACGAATGGCGACGAAAGTGTTCCAACGCTGCGGTGGGGAACAAATCCACGAAAGTAATACTGAGTCAGACCAACAGTAAATTTTATGAAAAGTAAAGAATCAAAGATTTTGAGGACAAAGATTAATAATTTGGAAACCAATGCGGCGGTCGACAATTCAAACCTAGGCAAAGAGATTGTACGAAGAGGCGCGACCTTAGAATTAGCGCACACTAAGCGAACCTCAACGGCGGAAGGGGTAACAAAGCGAAAATAAACAACAGCACGGTAGCCACGTTCGAAAGCGTCAGCAAAGCAATGAACTTCGCACGTAGTAAACTGTGGCAGGATAAGCAAGCGGGGTATAGCGAAATCCGAAAGAAGCGGTAACTCTTGCAAGTATCTTTTCCACAAACAGAGAAAGTCCGGGGAAGGGCATTCCAATTTTAACCACCATAAACGTTGAATTAAGTGTTTTACCAGAAAAGTAGGGGGAGATAAAAGTTCCATAGGGTTGAAAATACGGGCTAAATTAGAAAGTAGGTTGCGCATGGTATAGGAGGTACTTAGTGGCTGAACTAGAAAACAAAAATTATCTGAGGTGGGGTTCCATCGAAGACCTAGAACTTTTAGGGGTTGAGTATCAGGATCCTCTTAGGAGCCGGGTTGCGCGAATTGCTGCGTAGCGGAAAATTTTTTTAATAATTCGGGATGGTTACTGGACCATCTATGAAGTTTGAAACCGCCAAGTTTTAAAGAGTAATTAGTTGATTACATAGACCGAGAGTTGATTCAATAGAATCTCCACCAGTAGCAATGTCATCAATGTAAGTATGGAGGCAAAGAGCGAAAGCGGCTAACGGATAAGAATTTCCTTCGTCTACGGCCGACTACTGAAGCGTGCGTATGGCAAGAAAGGGAGCACAGTTGATTCCATACGTAACAGCTTTGACTTCCCAGAATATAGCGACAATATCTTCCAATGGGGAAGTAGAATCTGTCGTACAAAACAAGCTAGTTACTTCAGAAGTGGGCGAGTAAGGTATGCTTCCCATTAAAACATATCCAAAAATAGAATTAATAGCAACAGGTTGATCGCTAGCACCCTGGATGCGACCGCCTAATAACACTTAAGGGAAAATATCCGCGCCAAGTAAGAAATCAATGGGCCCAGATTGAGCAAAGAGCGGATCAGCTAGCTTTAGGTTAGCCAGATGATTAAAATTTTGTAAAGAAATATTAGAAGCAGGTAAATTTTGACAAATTTTGGAAAGTACTACATTACATTTGATTTTCCAATGCTCCACCCGAAGGTACTACATTGGCCAGGAAGCGAGTTTTTTTTACCTGGAAAATTTGGAATTTTGCCGAACCCTTGCTGTTCCAAGCAAGGTAGGGATCTTTAACGTGCGTGACAACATTCACACACGGGACCTCCATTTTACCTCTCATCCGAACGAGGGTGTATTTTTGTGAAAAATGCTCGCCTAACATTTTTCAAGCGGACCGTGTCGGGATTCGAATCCGGGACCTTGCGCGTAGTAGTCACACACATACCACTACGCCACGGAGCCGCCTGGGAAGTACTACAGCCTGAAAATTAATAATCGGTAAAGAAACGCCTTTTGGTTTAAGCGAGACGGCGACAGCGCCATGTAGAGTAGCAGAGCGCATGGAGCCTAAACCACTAAGGGTAAGAGAATGGGGAGTAGTACGAATATCTAAACGTTTCACACTATTTTGCGAAATAAAAGAAGTCATGCTGCCCGAATTGAGTAAACCACGAAATTTCTGGAAAGAACCAAAGCAATAAGCAATTTCCACTTGAACCGTGAAAAGTAGAACTGAAGTTTTAGCTAAAGAATTAAATAAAACGACATTCAAAGTTGACGGACCACTACAGCTAAACGAAGTCGATGATTCCTCGGAGGCAAGAGGAGCAGAAGGCTTGTAGCGGTCTTGAATAGCGGGAAAAGTACGAGGTGATACCTTAGAGGCGGCGGTGTCCGGGCTCAAGCGAGCGTGGTTACTAGCAGCAAAAGCGGGTTTACACGATACGCGATCGAAATGCAATAAGGAATGATGACGTTGATTGCATTGGCGGCATGAAAAAGTAGACTGGCATTTATTTAAAATGTTAGAATTGCTAAGGCAATTAATGCTAATATGTTGTTTTTTTGCAAAATTGTAGCGATCTTGCGACGAAAGTTTGACGATATCATTACAGTGATAAAGATTGTGATCTTCTTTGCAAAGCGGACATTTATTAACATTAGACTTCGTTTGGACTAACATGGAAACGGCGGAGCGAGACTTAGACAGGTTGCTGGAATAAATAACTTTGTTTAAATCGGTTTTATGATTTACCTACAAATTCGATAAAGATTTACACGTATTTTCTAGATAAGTAATTAACTCGTTATATGATGAGATAGCGGTCGGATCTTGATGCAATTCAAAACTACGGGCAGTGTGTACATCAAGGCGATTTAAGATCATTTGTACAAGATTAAAATTCCATTGCTTTATGGGCAAATCAAATTTCTCAAGCGCTTGTAAATTGTATGTAAAGATATCGACTAATTTTTGCAAACCCGTGGGGTTATCGGAATTCAATTTGGGAAATTTATCAGTATTGTTCCACAGAGCTGAGGTAGTGTGGCGAGTATTACGATATTTTTCGCAAAGTTAATTGTAGGCAAGAGAGTAATTGGCTTCTATTAGGTCAAAGTTCTTTATGGTTAAGGGTGCGAAACCTCTTAGTGCTGATTGAAGATACGAAAATATATCCACGTTCGACAAATCGTTATTAAGATGAACTAAACTATCAAAGCGGTCAATAAAGCGTTCAAACAAACAACCTTCTCCATCAAACGTAGGGAGCGTCAGCGGGGAAGTGAAACTTGCAACTTAAAAGTATCTAGCGGCGTGGACACATTAGCCTGAAACGAGGACGATTGGCTCGGAAACAACTTGAAATAGAGCGTTTTTATGTGAAGGAAATGGTTATCGAAGCGTTTGCGAATAGCGTCTTCCGTTTCAAATTGTTTCTCAGCGTCATCTGCAGAAGCGATTATACCTACTATAAAATTATGGCGAACAAAAAAAGTTTCTCGTACTGTTTCGAGAGATTGGAACTGTGTGCGAAATAAATCAAAAAAGGTCGGTTCAACGGTAGATTTTGTGCAATTTCAAACATTTCCTCCAGCGAATTAATTGCAATATTGCGTAGAAAACAGCTACGTTTTAATTTTTCTGCTATGGTTAAAAATTAAGTAGATACAAAGAACAGACGAAATGAAACCGAAACTTCGATGTTTAAAATAAACTTGCGGCGATAACAAAACGTAAGCCTAATACAAATTCTGATACCAAACCAGATATCTAGAAAACTCGTAAAGAACTCTAGCGAAAGAAATGGTGTTATTAAAACTTGCAATGCATAAGCAGTATGATATCTTATAAAATTTATTATCATTTAAAATTTGTTGTTTATTTAGATCCGGCGAGAAGTGAACCAATGTAAGTTTTTGTGGTAATTTCGATAGCTACTGATGGTAGAGAAAGGTGGATATGCATACGAAAATTAAAATAAATGAAAATAAACAGAACAATTAATTAAAGATTTTAAACAAGACAAACAATTACTTCAAACACTTACCTTTGTGGTTATAACGAAGCGAGGCACATTTATTTTATAGCGGTCGTTCTGAACGAAATGCGGCTGTAACAACGCTGTTGGAGGCGTCCGTCTGGTACGGAATAGAAAAAGCAACCCTTCTATGTTGTGAAGCGTAGCACATGTAAATTTGCGGCCTTCTACTACGAAAATCGATACTGCAATGCCTCGTGTGTTCTCCAAGGTAATAAGAAACATCTTGTACAAGTTTATCGATATCGCCGCACTTTGTACAGGCGCTGTGTTTGTAGTAATACAGGGACATTTCTATAACATTTTAATATACCGGGCGGACGTAAAAATCAACAAATTCCAACTTCGAAATTAAATTAAGCAGTAAATTACTCAATATAAAGGGGACATTTCTTAAGCGGTAAATTATATACAATATAAAAGGAACATTGTGAAACCCTGGAAAGAGAAACATTCACACGGAGCCCGGCACCAGGCTTATCATTGCAAACGTAGGCACTGACGCAGGATAACGGCGTGAGAAAACGTTTACCTTCCCATAAACACAAGCGCAAGTGCGTAAACCTCAGTTGGTGGGAAAAACTTAAAAAGCAAGGACCATCAATTATCGAAGAACTCTCAAATGCATCGCCCCATCTACCGTGTGTATAACTTATCGTACCGGCAGTGCTAACGCGAATGTTATCATCCCACCTAACTTACCTTCCTTTAACGCCTCGCAAGAGAAGCCATACCGTCGGAAGCAACTGCAACTCGTAACAACAGTACTAAGCAGAATAGACCGTGCCATCCTGAGAAGTATAACATCACGATAAAGTCGGGGTAAGTACTTTAATAATTTTAATTTGTTTACCGGGGATTTATTGTTAGTGTTGAGCATATAATCATAATTAATTAGAGATGATTAAAGTGTTTATTATAAATTGTATGAAAATATATTACTAATACCCAAATGATCGATTGATCAAGTAAGAAATTATATAAGTAAGCAATTTTACTTACCAATCTGCTGTAACATATGTCGTAAATAAACGATGGGCAGGGAAAAAAATGGGAAAAAATTAGGAAAAAGGCTGTGTAAAGAACAACACTTGATAAACTCGACCGAAGTCCTAGATATCTATATTAATACTGCTCCGTTTGTAAATTAGTTTAAATTAACTTTTAATTATAGCATAAAATGCAGCTTGTAAATCAATACCCCTCCGTCGTATAGATAGTGTAATCTATAGTTTTATCGCAATTTGGTCTTCAAATACTTTGTGTTGAATGTACCGCACAGGCAAGTGTTCGTAACTATGTTGATATAAACGTGTGAAAGCCGCAAACGGTCGATCGCTTATCGTCCCGCCATCGCCGCCGCCTCGTAACTACATTGATATAAACACGTGAGTGCCGCAAACTGTCGACCGCTTACCGCCAGACCATCGCCGCCGCCGCTGCAGTTTGTTGCTGGTAAGTACTAGAAGATTCCGCTTTTTTAAATTTGCTCATAATTTATATGTCCACTGTAGTTATCGAAGTTAACGCACGCAAGACAAATACTAACACTGGTTGCATTCCTGATCGAAAACCTGTCATTTTATTATCACCAAGTACACGGCTTTTTGGTTGTATCAAAACCACAGAAATTATGTACTTGGCGTTAACATCACTGCTAGTAAACATAGAGAAAAAATAATATTCTCAAATTTAAGACTTACCGGGCATTTTCTCCCTATAGGGAAACAGTTTACCCGCTGTTGCTCGGAAAACAGAAGGGGCACGAACTGCTTAAGATAGAAACAAAAAAAATATATAAAAAAATAAAGAAACACGTAGCGTATAAAATAAAATTTAAACTATTGATCCTTAGGGAGAAGAATAAGTTTATTAATGGAACATTTAAAATTGCCACCGGCAGTTTTTACTAGAGCTACGCGAGAAATGCCGCCCTTGTCAGAAAACAAGTTAACAGTTCGACCTAACGGTTATGACAAGGGAGAAGTCTCAAATTTGCAAATGCAAATTAGATTGCCTACCTGCGAGGAAGTCCTGGTCCGTTTTCATTTTCTACATTGAGAAAGAGTATTAAAATACTCATGTAAACATATATGCCAAAAGACTATTCTATTCTCGGACCCACCCGTGTGAATCCGGGAATAGAATAGCCTCATGGTACGATCAGCCTGTCGTAAGAGACGATTACAACGGTCCAACACATACACACACACACACACACACACACACTTCACACACACATACACATCCACTTCATAAACACACAGATTACTGTTTAGTTCTCCTTTCTTCTATACTCACCTTGTACTTCACCCGTGTGGGTCCGGGAATAGAATAGTCCCACGGTACGACCTGCCTGTTGTAAGAGGCGACTAAAGCGGTCCTACACATACACACACACACTTCATACACACACTCGCACACACACACACACACACACACACACGAACGCACAAACTTATACATCAACACATACACATACACACACAGGCACGCACGTACACGCACACACATACTTATACATATCTACACTGGGGTTCTGTTTTATTTTCCTTTGGCTATTCTTAGGGTTTTTTAATGTGGTTTGTGTATTTGGTGCTTGGCGTTTCTCTTTTTTTTGTTTTTTCTTTTTCTTCGTTCTTTCATTCCACATTCCTGTCCTTTTTCCTGTGGCTGGTTTTACGTTCTGTCGGTCTTAGTGCTGACTTAGCTAAATTTTCCGATCCACTTCCTGTGGTAGGTGCTTTCTAATCCGTTTTTTTCTTCGGAAACCACGACTTCGTCAACTTTAGGACTAGTTAGCATTTTTTTTCTTTGGTTCTTCCTTTGTTGCGATTTTTTGGGTACTACAGCTTAAAGTAATTAATTTTTTTGTCTATCAGGCATTCTTGTTGTTCCTGAACATACTTTGAGGCTTGACACTTTTGTCATTTTGACTGTTACTGTTGGTTTTCTTCCTAGCTTCTTTCTCTTACTGTTGGTATTCTGAGGTTGAAGACTTTACTGTTTTCTTTCTGAAGATGTATCCGTTCTTTGACGACTTTGACAGTGTTGACGCCATTGTACCTTTATCCTCGCTCATTACTACTACCTACCTATCTTTCCCTGTGCTTCTCTTCAATTTCGTTTTTTGTTTATTTTGTCCGGTACCTTGGTTCGTCGAACCGGATGAGGATTCCTTTTGTTTTAAGTTTCGGAGCGCTTTCTTTTGGGGTATTTTTTTATTATTTTTTCCGTTAAGCGAATTCTTTTTTTCTTTTTATTATTATATATTGGCCTTTCAAACAGGGTATTGATTGATTTTTTGTTTTTTTCTTAAACAAATTTCTTTTTTGTTTGTTTGTTTTTTTTGTACTGTCCGCTCCCTACTTTTGCTTTTCTACCCCGACCTTTTAATTTTGCTAAAGAGAACTTGTTACGTTCATTTTTGGCATAAATTAAAATACCCCTTTTTCTTTTTAATTCATTATTCATTCACGTAGATTCTGTAACTACTCCAACAACAACCTGTATATTTCACCTTCTTACAAAAAGTCCGTTTATTCTAATTGTAATGAAACTCATTTGCTGCGAATTTGAAAAGTTATCGTTCTTAATTAGATAGTCCGTACCTTGTTTGAGATATCCGTGAGTTGTAACACATTACCATAGCGTATAATTACTTTCTAGATTACTTCAATCAAAAGACTCGCTGAAATAATGAATCCTACTTCACCGTTAAAGCGGGCTTCGAATCGCCAATCACACCTGTTTTTGATAACGCCGGCATGGATGTGAATTCCTGCTATCAAAGGAATTTACACTCATTCTTGTTTTCGGCAGACGACTGAGAATGTTTGTTGCAGTTTTCGTTATTTTATAAAATTTTCATGTACACACTGTGAGGTAAGTACTTGCAGTGTTAAAAAAAAGTACTTTTCTTTCATAAAGAGTCTAAGCTTATTATAGCTTCCTCCGGCGGACATGATTGTCTCTTGAATTGCCGCTCTTTTAGGTATGGATGGCTGCACCAGTTACGTGGTCTCAGGTCCATCTGACCCGCTCCGACCCTAGGAGCGAATAATAGATCCAACACCGTAGACACGTGGGTGAGTGTTTCTTTCCTGCTTGTGTGGTCACCCTGTCTACTTAGATTTTACTGTTTGGGGTTCATCCATATCTCGAATTAATTTCATGTACGAAAATGATTTAACTATTCTGGGATCTATTGCCATGGGATTAATATATTACGATTGATTTTAATAAGAAGAAACAATAAATATACTATCTATTAATGCTCGAATGGGTTAAAAACCTGCTGACACATTGGAAGACGTTATCGCCATTGTATTTGTAATTGTAGGTTATATGTTAGCATTATCAGAGCCTATGTGAGGTATCATAATATTTTGAATACTAAACTAAATTGTGAAATCTGGCATACAAATACACTAAAATAGGTTGTTTATTCTTACTTACTTAAACCGGGTTAATGCCCGTTGTAATGTATTTTTCTTTTTTTTGCTAATCAGAGTTCTTTTATTAATGTGTTATTTCCTTTGTTTTTTTTAACCGCAGGTGGAGATTTCACCTACAGGTTGTACTGAACGGTTAATTATTCTTTATTTCAGGCCTTTCCTTTATTTTTGTATTTGTATTACCCCACCTACTCGCAATTGAGCCAGGGTTTTCTTTCTTCGTCTTTCAGGCTACGTCGATGTAGAGTGAATTGACAGATACGCTGCCCCCGAGAATAAAGATCCACATTATTAGAAATAATCACCTCAGGTTGGCCAAACATAGGCCAGCCAATGACGAAATGGCCAGAGAAAAGGTAATCGACCCCATCATTATGATCTGCAAAGGCAAAAACCAACTGATGACATTCGATACAAGTGAAAACTGTAGGCAATTCTTCAGGCGTTAGATGTTGCGTGCCCAGAAGGTGTATTATTGAAGATTTGCAGGATTTCACTTCGGATTCCCAAATTCCGGCAAAGTTTGGAGCATACGGAGGATTGAAATACCAATGTATTTGTTGGAAAGCCAAGGCATACATAATCTCATTGTGATTAGTTTTTAGAAAGTATTTAGCTTCCGTCAGTGATCGGGATGCGCTTACAAAATTCAGGCTACAACAACCGGAGTATACGGAAATTGACAAACCTTGACGAGAAGTGAGTGTATGAAATGTGTAGCCATAACGGTGTTTCAAAATCGGTATCGATAAAATGCTATAACATCTCTATGCTGCTACTAGACTATTTTCTTAACTTAAATTGTCCTAAAGACAGAAGCTTAATCAATTTGGATTGTAATTGATGTAAGGTTGTGAGGAAATCAGTACCACAGATGATGTCATCCACAAAGGTGTTATTAAGAAAAGTGTAAGAAGCCAGAGGATGAGGATCACCTTCGTCTTTCACTAATTGCTGAATTACGCGTTGTGCAATAGAGGAAGATGGAGATAAGCCATAAGTTAAGTTTTTAATTCATATTCCAAAATATTATCCCTACCGATAGGTCCCCAAAACACGTGTTGATATTTGTAATCTTGAAAGTGAAGTAGAATTTGACAATACATCAGTTTAATGTTCGCACAAATTGCAATTGCATAAAAACGAAAAAAATTATGATTGCGGATAAATTCTTCTACAGTTTGGAACCTGAATGCAAACAACCGTTTAAAAAAGTGCCCATAGAATCAGGTGCAGAGCCATTGAACACAACTCGCAGTTTTATGGTGGTGTTAGAGGATTTGTAAACTGCATGTTGGAGTAGCATTTAATTAGAAGGTCTGAGCGCCAATTACATAAGTCCCAAGGTAAGATATTCTCGAAGCAACTTGTTATAGAATCGCTCATTTTCTGGATGAGACAACAATCGACTTTCTAAATTAATATAATTTTTATAAGCACTCACGCTGTTATGAGCAGGAAAAAGAACATTAATTTCGAAGGGCAAAGAAATTATATAGCAGCTAATTTCGGTGCTCGAGTGTGTCCTTAGAAAATGTCGTTCACAGTAATTCATCATCAGGGTTAATGAGGAAAGACATATGTACTTCTTTAATATTTCAAAATTTAGCAATCTCTTTGTGCAACGGTTCAGAAACCGCAGAAAAAGAAACACCATAAGAAAAATCAGTAATATCTTAAACCTGTCCTAAAATAACATAACGGAAAATAGTACGAACATTATAATTTAACTAAGGGCCGCTATGCTTGCGGTCACGTCCCCAATGCTCCACCCGAAGATACCACATTGGGTTTAAACGCGAAAATATAAACGTGCTCCTAATTATTCTAACTTCAAAATTAACACATCCTAAATAAAAATCTAACAACTGAAACAAAAACTAAAAATAGAGTTTCATTGATGGTATCCCTAGCGTCGATTTGAAGTGTGCACGATCAACAAGACACAAACAAAATCAATGAGGAGGGATCCGTAATGCCGGATAGCAGCTGCCAGCTCTGCTTACCGGTGCGACCTGAAGGGTCTACTTAAAACTATCCAAATTCAGCTAGCTAATTTAAAATGGATTTAAATTTTCTAAGAATACGCCAAATATATTAATAATGAATCCAGCTATACCTGCTCTATAAATATACAAATTCGTCTTCCCTGGTCTAAGTAATTTGTTAGCTTAAGTCTGTCCCTAGCTTTCCCTATCATTCCCTAACTTATTTATATTGTAATTACAATCTTCTCAAACAATCTTCCTGCCACCAAAAATGATGGCAGAACGTCAAACAAATAATATCAAGCCACAAACAATAAAAGCAGGCAAAAATATAAATATAAAAATAAATATAAATATTTATGTAAATATATAAATAAACATCTGTAAGCATTAAGCGTTGAGTAGTGCATAAAATTGCAAAAAGCATAACCCAAATTATCAGGTGAACTCGCATAAGCATTATACCGGCTAGCGCCATTACGCACAAAATGTGCTCGTTGAATTATTTCAAATCTACTAATTATCATCAATCAATTCTTATGCAAGCACAACCGTCACAATTTTGTTCTTACCTCGTTAATATATTTCTCCAGCATCCGAAGATCTGGTCGTCTGCATAACTTTAAACTTACTGCTAGGGGGAAATGGATGCACTCCTAAAGTTCTGGTGGGTATGCACTAATTCTCCTGAGGGGGGGAGTTCGTCACAATCACTATCACTTCCCTTTTAAGTCCTGGAGAGATGCGCGGTTTCACTCTATTTTATTTATAATTTTATTTCTTTCTTTATTTCACTGATTTAATTTAATGAGGTTTTTGATTTATATGTTCTTATTTATTTATTTGCCCGGATTAAGTTTTAAGTTTTTTTTTATTTATTCCCGATTTCCGCACGTATAAGGTTATATAGTGGTTATAGTGATTGTATTAGTGGTGCGGGGTTGTCGTGCATATGAACTCTTATAAATATTTTGATAATTTTTTTTTGTTTTTTTTTAGTTTTTGTTTTATATATTATTTTTTTTACTTTTATTTTTTTTAAATTATTTAAATACAGGTTTTGGTTACCAAACTCATATCATTTAACGCCAGATCAAAATCTAAAATTTCCAATCCTCCTCCCAACCCCCTTCCGTTTTACGCGCGGTTATCGCCGTCTAATCTCGCGACCCTTTCCGCGAACTCTTTAAAGGCTGTCTAGAACGCCTTCTGGTTAGCCACTTCCCCAACTTCCTCTAGGCTCTTTGGCCATGCTAGACCTACGATAGCTAATTTGCTATCAGCTAACCCTCGATTTGCCGCTTCAAGCGGGCAGTCGAAGAGCACGTGCTCTGCGCTTTCAGCGCCCTCACCGCACTCGCAGCGGTCGTTGTCGGTTAAACCGAATCTTTGTAAATACGCTTTTAGGGCGCTGTATCCTGTTATCAGTTGCACCATTTTATAATCGAGTTTTACCTCGATATTACCTCTAGCTTCTAAGTTCGATATGAATTTGTGGGTCAACCTGCACGTGGCAGCGTTGTTCCACCTCTCTTCCCATTGTCTGATTGACTTTTCGCGAAGCTTTCTTTTAATTAAAGACCTCGGTATCGACGAATGTGATATCTGATAGTCGCTCGTCGTGGCCTTTTTAGCTAATTCATCAGCCCTATCGTTCCCTATGTTACCGTCGTACGACCTAACCCAACAGAACTTGCGTTATCCTCCAGACGTCCTCCTGGAGGTTTGTTAAGGTGTTCATGTTAGTCAAAGCCGCCAGCCCTGATTTGCTGTCGCTGATTATATAATATTCATCTCTGCCCGTGTGGTTTAAGACTTTATCGATTGCCTGTCGTATAGCTACCAATTCACACTGTTTGCGAGTTTGGTTTGATACCGAAACACCTCCCTTTCCTGCTTAAACACAACAAACGCCGCGCCTGCTTGCCCGTCATCCATACGTGAACCGTCTGTATAAATTCTGATACCCGTCGCGTCCCCATCGCCTTCGGCAAACTCGATTCCTCTAATATCGGCCGGGTGCCCCAACTCCGATACAACGATCTTTCTCTCTACCTCCCTATCACCAAGATTAATATCTTCGATAATTTCGTGCCCTTTCCCTATCTTATCAAACTTCTATCTCTAATTTCCCTAACGACATATTCGATAGGGACAGTTCTACTGATCACCAGGACCGCCTCCGTGAAAGTGGTTTTGTATGCCCTCGCCGCTTTCACCACTGTTGTGCGTTGTACGCTCGTCAATTGACGCATCTCCCGGACTTTACAACCTTCCGCCCATACAGAAGCTGCGTGCAGCATTGCCGGCTCAATTGCTCCGGCATAAATCACCCTCAGCGATTCGCCCCTGAAACCCCAGTTGATTTTCGCCGCGGATTTTTGACGCAGCAGTAGGTCCGCCGGGTATAACATGCGAATTTTGTTGGAATAAAATTTGTGAGTAGAACTTATTGCCCAGAAGTAAATCTACAGGAGCAGATTGGTGAAAATTACGATCAGCTAATTCTGGACCTTTCAGGTTACTATAACTCAAAGGATATTGTGCGACCCAGAACATTACCAGAAATTACCGGAAATATAGAATCGAAAAAAATTAGCTGGTCATCGGAGTACCCTACAATTTCTTTGGAATTTGCAGAAGCAGTAGGTATCCCAGACCATTGATGACAATCATGAGATCGGTTAAGGCACAATCGCTTTCAGATGCTTCGGAAATGGCATTAACCTGGAGGCCAGTATCTAAAATACATCGAACAGATTGAAGATCGCCGTTGATATCAACAATTTTGGCTTGCAAAGTTGCTAGGAGCACGGTCTGACTTTTAGAAACACTAGAAAGGTTACATGTAAAAATATTGGCGGATTTACTACTTCCTTTTGCAGATTGTGAAGGTTTCACAAAAGTTTAATATGTTTTACCGAATTATTATGCAATAGAGTATGGTGCTTACAAGAAGAACAAACGCAGTAACTTTACGCAAAATTACACACAGTTTTATCAGTGCCCGAGCACTTAAAGCAAAGAGACCGAGTTTTAGCCTAATTTTGATAATTGGGTAATCGTTGTAATTGTTAAAATTTAAAACATACATAGATTTTATGGTCACTATCAAAGTACAGGTAAGTATATCACCTGGGAATTTCAGATGTAACGGACACTAAAGAATTTTTTACCAATAAGGATTTGTTGAAGTTTACTGGTTTGTATTTATTTTGAAAAATTGCACTGGGCCCCCAAATATATTTCAGGCTTAAGGTCTTTTTGAAATTCTAAATTTTTACTCTGTAGTGTTAAAAATTTTAAAAGTTTTTCACAACTAAAACTTCAGGATTCAACTTTAGCGTCTAATGCACTTTGCATTTTAACATCTAGATTACGATACTACAAGAAAAGAAATATAAAATCAGCAAGATCTGTTACATCCCCAGTTATTTTTACATAACTTATAACATTAAAATGCAGATTCATAAAATCTGCAAGTAAATCTGAGTTCTTATATTGTAAAATTTTACTCAAATAGAAATTTACTGGTTGGCTTTCACCTTGTAAGAGAGATACCGCAAATATATAAATTTGTGACATCGTTTACAGAGGTATTATTATGAACCAAGTTCCAAAAAGGGTGCAAATTGCCCATTGCGTTATTTGTCCCAAAAAAAAATTGGTATTTTCGGAGGTTGTAATGTACTAGTAATGGAAATATCATTGGCAGTTTTGGCGGATTTTTTGCAACCACTGAGGATGTCTGTTTCATCATCATTAGGTCTTCAGTCTTGGAACTGTTTAGAAGCGTACATCCATTATTTCCTATTCTGAGCTAACCTACACATATCCCTAACATTTACACAGCCTACATCATTCACAATCTGCGTGCAATAGTCCGATCTAAGTATACCCTTATCTGTCTTTTTTTCATCTGCCTGACTAACATATTGCACATTATTTACCGAATGCTTTAGAACGCGTCATGTCCTTCTATTTTTGCTATTTTTTTATTTTCCACCGGTATCTTTCCCCATACTATTTCCAGAACCTCTTTGTTATTAACTTTGTCTGTTCATGCGATCATCATCATACATCTGAAGCACAACATTCCAAAAGGCTTCAACCGTTTTTCCTCTCTGCTTTTTCTACCGTCTTTATACCATAGCGGTACAGTGCTGTGCTCCACACATGCTTTCAACAATTTCCTTTTGCTTCTATGCTTATTGTCTTCGACCACAGCAGATGCCCTTTTTTGTTAGATACAGCTCGGTTCGCCTTCTATCGTTTTCTAAATATATGTCCCATTTCACCGATATTCAGTGGTATGTGAAGCGGGAGGCGGCTCCGTGGCGTGATTGGTATGCGTGTGACTACTACGCCCAAGGTCCCGGGTTCGCATCCCGACATGGTCCGCTTGAAAATGTTAGGCGAGCATTTTTCACAAAAATACGTCCTCGTTCGGATGATAGGTAAAATGGAGGTCCCGTGTGTGTGTTGTCACGTACGCTAAAGATCCCTACCTTGCTCGAAACAGAAAGGGTCTAGCAAAATTTTTCAGGTAAGAAAAACTTGCTTCCTGGTCAATGTAGTACCTGCGGGTGGAGCATTGAAAAATCACATGTAGGGTATGTGAGTGGGTTAAAGCAAGCGGCGACTACCAAGATCACTCCAACACAGACATTTGTCGAATTAGTGGTTTTCCAATGAATCCTTTTGCACAATAAGCATTAGTTGGGAATATTGCAAACCAAACCGTGTAGTTGTTTATAATAATTATTAGGTTTAAGTACAATTTTTTTTTCGTCATTACGTTTTCCGTCTTGGAACTGATTGTACACGTGCCTCCATTGATTTCTATTTTGAGCTAGCCTCACATTCACTGAAATTTCCAAGCCTAGACACAGCCTGATTCCACTTCTATTGTTTTCTAAATATATACCCTACTTCAGCGATATTCAGTGGTATGTGAAGGGGTGGTCAAGCAATCTAATGGATACCAAAATCTCTCAACACCTAGACATTTGCCGAATTAATAATTTTTCAATTAATCCTTTCGCACAATCGACATTTTATTCTAAAACCAGCACCTGTAGTAGTTTACAATAATCATGTTTTCGTCATTAGGTTTACCGTCTTGAAACTAATTGGTCGCGTACCTCCGTTTTTTATTCTGAGCTAGCCTACACAATTTCCCTGAAATTCCCAGTCTACATCTCTGACTACCCGTGAGAAATAGTCTAACCTAAGTCTATCTCTACCTTCCTTTTTTTCTATCTCTGCTTATAATATATTCCGCACTATTCCCTCGCGCTTTAGCATGTGACCTCTCTTCCTATCTTTTCTACTTTTTACTGTTTACTGTTTTCTACATATTTCTTTCTTCTTCTTCTACCATTTCTAGAACCTTTTTGTTTTTAACTTTGTCTGTCCATAAAATCTTTATCATACGTCTGTAGCACCACATTTCAAAGTTCTACTTTTTTTCTATCCGCTACGCCCACGGTTCACGTTTCACAGCCGTACAGTGCCGTGCTCAACACATATGTGTTCAGAAATCTTTTTGTTGTTTCTATGTTTGTTGTCTTTGAACATAGTAGATATTTTTCTTGCTAAATGCAGTACGGCTTTTGTGCTAATCTTTGTTTTATATCTTTTGCACTGTTCCCATCTTGCGTTATTTGGGTTTCTATGCTGTAGAAATCCTTAACCGCTTTTAAGTTCTTGTTTCATATTTGTATTCCAGTTTTTGATTTTATTTCCAATCCTTTACATACTAGTACTTCAGTATTAGTTTTGTTAATTTTCATACCGTATCTCTCTGTTCGAACTGTTTCTATTTCATTCTTCCTTGCTAGATGCTAATACCGCTATAGGATCTGCAAATGTAAGCATATCAATCTTTGTCCTGCATAGTAATTCTAAATGCTTTCCTGCATTTGACAGTATTCATAGCCTCTTCGAAGTACAAGTTAAAAATTAACGGGGATAGGGCACATCCCTGTCTCGCCCCTTTCGTAATATTTAGTTCTCTATTTTCTTGATCTAATTATATTTACCTGTTTACTTTTTGTATAAGCTACGTACTATAAGGCCAGCCCTAAAGCTCATTCTAATTCTTTTGAGTATTTTTACATTTTTTTTCAATTTACATGATCGAATGCTTTTTCCAGATCTACAAGCCCTATATACACGCTTTCTTTTTTTTTATTATCTTATTCAGTAACACCCTCAGAGCGAAAATAGCTTTCCGTGTTCCCCTGTTTTGTCTAAACCCAAATTGATCTTCTCCTAGTATTTCTTCAGTGTTGTCAAACTTGTTGTTTGAAAGTTTTGACATCTATCAGCACCTCTCTTTTTTGGTGTTATGTTTGAAATCTTTGAGTAGACAGCCTGTCTCATACATTTAGCTTACAAGTAGGAAGAGACATTCAGTTACTGCTTGTCCAGTAGCTTTTGAAGTTTACGCTTGCACCTTATCTATACCCGGTGCCTTACTATTTTTCAGACCGTTTAATGCTAATTCAAACTTATCTTGAAGTATGGGATATTCCAAGTCATCATGTTCAATGTCGGGTTTTGTTCTAGTGCTGTTCTGTCTGTTCTGTCCTGCATATAAATCCTTTATATGCTCTTGTATCTCTGTTCTCCTGCTTCGGTCTGTTTTTGTATTTTGTCTTTCCTTTGTTATTCAAAGTTTCTTATTTCTTTTTGTGTACACCCCAGAACATCTCTGGCCGCCATGTCTAAGCTGGATTTAATGTTATTCCGATCTGTGTCAACTTTCTTAGTATCCAAAATTTTTCCAATGTCTTTCAGAAATTCGTTTAACCTTTTCTCAAACTCTTCATGGATATCTTTATCTTTTAGTTTCTCAAAGTAAAAGTGCCGTCTTCTATTTCCTTTTCTAAATTTTTAAATTTAAGTGCGGCCTTCATTATTACGATATTCCAAACAAAATGTGTTGGGCACTTTCTACAACTCCTCCGCACTCGCATTGGTTGTCCTCGACTTGCCTAAATTTGTGCAAGTACGCTTTAAATGCTTCGTGGTCTGTGATGAGCTGTGCAATCTTGTTGTCAATCTTTACCTCGATTTTATTTCTGGCTTCGATACTCAGTATAAAACTTTTTGTAAGGCTTTTTGTATTTGCGTTCCATTTGTGTACCATCTGTCGTTTCAATGTTGAATTTATCTTTCGCGCAGCTATCTCTTGATTAATGAACGCGGTATTCCTGAAGGGGTTGTGTTAAATTCGTCAGTTGCGACCTCTTTGGCCAATTCGTCAGCTCTATCGTTCCCAAGGTTTCTCTGGTGCGATTTAATCCAGTAAAATTTTATATCTCGTACTTGGAGAGCCATTCTCGCTATTCTTCATACATCTGTTTTAAGTCCGTAGATTTCTTCATGTTGACTTGCGCCGTGAGTGCGGATTTGCTGTCGCTAATGATCAAGTATTCTGTTCTGCCTATATTGTTAATAGTGTATTCTATAGCCTTCTTTTGTTGCAACTAATTCACCCAGGAAAATTGTACTCCATTCTGTTAATTTGGTTTGATATCGATAGATCTTACGTTCCCTTTGATAAACGACAAACACCGCATCTGTCTAACCGCCATCCATGCGCCGTCCGTGTATATTAAAAGTCCCGCTGTGTTTTCCACGCACTCTGAAAAAACTTAAACTTCTAATATCACTGGATGCCTCAACTTTGGAATTTACGACACTACTTTCGACGTCCCAGAGTCTTATCCCTAAGCCATCTATAATTTCGCTTCCGTTTCCAGTTTGTATTATTCTGTTATCGCGGATTTTTTTTATTGCAACGCAATTGGTAGTATGTTACTTATTACGAGAACCGCTTCTGTGAAAGTGGTTCTGTACATTTGTGCTACATTTGCCGCTGTTATTCGCTGGACGCTTGTCAGTTATTGCGTTTCTTTTACTTTACATCCTTCGGCCCAGATGAACGCTACCTACGTACAGCATCACTGGTTCTATTATTCCGGTATATACTGTCTTGTGTGTTGAGTACCGCTAATTCTATGACGGGACGAAGAAAGACAGTTATCTATTACCGAAGATTAACAACACCCTTGATACAATCTCAGGGTTTCGGTGGATCTCTACCTCATACTTGAAAAGCGGGTACTTAAAAGTGAATTCCAAAGATGAAGAGAAAACTTTTTTACTATTGGCACATTTGGACCTTGCAACGCTCCTACCAAATTTGAGCGTTTAATGAATAACGTTTTACCTGGACAGTCGTAGAAACATGTTTCGTGTATTTGAGTGACGTGGTTGTGATTCGAAAGACATTTAGGAAACACATGACTAATTTGGAGGAAGTGTTTTAAAGACTGAGAAGAACTAATCTGAAGTTGAGTCCAAAGAGGTACCAGCTGTTCGGCTAAGTGGTAAAATACCTGTGGCATGGAGTCTCAGGCGATAGAGATAGACCAGACACGGAAAAAGGATAAACGGTACAAGAGTGGCAACACCCAAAGACAAACCCCATCTACGCAGTTTTCTGGTAATATACGCATATTCTGAAAGATTTCTTTGTGTATTTGCAAATGTTCCTAAGACCATAACTACCTTAGCAGAAGAAGGGCATGATTTCGTATGGGATGAAGGTTGTCGAAATGCCTTCCAACAGCTCAGGCACTTATTGACGATAGCTCTGATCTTAAGCTTCTCTCGGCTGGAAGACAAATTCGTATTAGACACGGACGCAAGTTATGTTATCATTGGAAGTGTGTTGTTCCAGATAGAAGAAGGACAAGAAAAAGTGATTGTGTATTTTAATAAGATGCTCTCGAAACCGGAAATAAACTACTACGTTACGAGGAAAGAACTATAGTGTTGTTCGATTGGTAGAACACCTTTATAAGTATCCCTTTGGTCATGAATCAATGGAACGTAGAAAGCCCGTTTGGTACTAAGGCGTACGCCGTACCCAACCAGGAAACAGCAATCGCTACGGTCGCATTAGTCAAAGATCTTTCCTGGCGTTTGGAAAACTTTTGAGCTGCACGTTGACGAGGACAGAAATTTTTAATCAGCGTTATTTCAATAAGTTTGTCGGTTGCTGGGAATGATAATGGTCAAAACGACTCCGCTCCACCTTCAATGTGATAGTATGGTAGAAAGCATGAACCGCACATTTGGAAAGTATCTTTCCAAACCAACTCCGAACAACAAAGGGACTGGAATCAATTTATACGTTTATTTTTACTGGCTTACCTATATGCGGTTTACGAGGTACTAGTACTACTCCTGCATATGCTATGCTAAGACGCGATATACGTTTACTATGTGACTTTGTGTTCGATATTTAGTCTGCAGAAGACGTTGGAGGCGAAAGTTGTGTCGAAAGACTTAAACGGAAAGCGCATGACATTCATAGAAATGTAAAAAAAATACCGAAACTGCACGTAACCTGATGAAGAAAAGGTATGACATCAAGCCGCTAGAATCCGCCTTTCAAACGGATGTCCGCGTATTATTGGACAATCCCAGATGAAGGTATTGATTGTCTTTAAAGTTGCAAAGTATTTGATAAGATCCGTGCCAAGTACTGAAACGAATTAACGACGTGGTGTATAAAATTCGTAAGCTACTAAAAAGCAGAATAATAAGTACATATTAGCAGACTAGCATCCCACTACAGTGACGACTTCGACAATGCCGGAGGAGTTGATAAAGTGAGACGAGTCGGGAACGGGGAAAACGAACTAAGACTAGATCCAAATTATGAATAGTTCCTGTCCGTGTACAACGGTACCAGCAAGGCGAAATTTAAGATTACCAAAGATGCCAATAGGGATCTATTTGATGCGCAGTCGAAATACTCTCTTGCACATTGTCCAGCAACCAAATATCATCAGAGGATTGCTACGCTGTTCAGTAAATTTTGTGGTCTGAACCATCTTCGTCAGCAACAACCAGAGGTGGGCAAAATCGTACACTTTAGAGATGGACGTCGTCGCATTCATAGCTTAGTGACAAAGTAACCGCCCTCTGGTAAACCTACTTACTAGGACCTGTAGAGAGCACTAGTGGATCTCAAAGACCAGAGGATGAAGTTTGTGGTTAAAAGTTAGCCATACCTAAGTTTGGTTGTTTGCTCGATAGATTCGACGGGAGGGTAGCGCGGAACATGCTGGCGCTACTATTCCAGCAGACTGGGGTCCAAATATTGCTGGGCGGTTTTAACCCAAATACGACGGCACCCACAAACAAGAGTGTCGATTGCATTTTTCATCATTTCAGTTGTTCTAATCGTCACAGCAGTATCCAGTTTCCTACCCGCAAAATGTTCGGGGACGGAACAGTTTTAAAAGGAGAAAATTGCAACGGTAATTAAAAAATATATGGAACATTTTGGGAATACCTCATTACTGTCTAGCGATAAGATAGGATGATTGATAGGTATCGCAATACGCCAGGGTTGTTCTTAAAAGTTTCATGACGCACATTCTATATATTCCTTTTTTTTTCTCGTATAATCGATTATCGTGTGTAAGTGTGAACTTCTTTGCGACAGATTAGTAATAGTTTGAACTTCGTCTTAATAAACGTTTAATGTACATTAACAGGTGTAAAGATAAATTCTCGTATGTGATATAAATGTGTTGGATAAATGAGTTACAAATAATATTAGTGCTACGATGGTGTTTAATTTGTCAAATCTAGAAAAGTAAATTAGTAGTTAAGTTAGTGTTAATGTAGACAAGACTCGAAAGATTCTTGTGACTGTAAAGAATAATTGTTATACCTGTATTTGTTGGAGAATTAGAGAATTTGTTAAAATACACTAGTTACTACTTATTAAACTTTAAAAATTGCATAAAGTAATAACTCAAAAATGTTATTGTACAAGAACTGCAGGCGATTGCTACGTACCTAGACGTAGCCGGAAGAAACGTAAATACCAAGCAAACTACCAAACGCGGAGAGTGGGGGGGATTTACCTACATACCAAAAAAACAAAAAAAGCACGTCGCCCATGATTTTCTATTAACATTAAAAATAAATTAAATTTCTTGATTCACATGGACAAAGAAAAGTATTAAATTTAAGTTATATTGGAAAGGACCAATTCTATAATGGAACCACAAAATCCCCATTTCGTAGCTAACATGTAATAAAACTCATTGGAAAAAATAGTGCTTAGACTTTCTCAATAGCAAGTGTGTTTAATTAAAGTATTAAATGTAGACCAAGTTGTAGCAAAAATTAAAAAAATATAACCAGAAGCACTAGCAAAGCTAGCTTCTAAACATGTATGGTGAACTGGTTTCACAACATCAACCGCTGATAAATAATAATCCTCGATGTGCATAAAAGAGAACGAGTCACATACCTCTATGCGTCAGGATGCTTATCTTGCAAACCGTCGGGGGTGAGTCAGCACAGCAACGCCATTGTAGTCAGGATCTATTTGCCCTGCCACCGTAACTGCAGCAGCGGTCTACAGACAAAAACAGTTAGTCTACGTCAACGAACAGTTGGGCCTACATAAAGAAGGAACCAATTTGGTCTCCAGCTAAGAACGATACACACAAGATACCTCCAACTTGTCTAACAAAAAAACGTGCATCGCTGTAGAAAATATTTCAGCGCACAAGCTGCAGAATCAAATTAAAAATTAGTTCAAATAACACGAGTTCAAACTGCAATCCTCGCGTTATTAAAGCGCGATTAGTAAACTGGAAAACACGCTATCAACTAATAGTGAGATCCATTATTTTGGCGAGTCTGTAGGTGGAAAAACAAGAGAAAGCAATTATACTTTATCGGAATATTTAATAAATTAACGGATACCTAAAACAAGGTATTGACTATTTAATTTATCGAATAAATTTTCGTTTTAGAATGAATAGATTTGAAAGAAATGTTATGATTGCGCGTACTATTGTAACGAGGTAAAAATACAGGATGAGGTATTGAATAGAAACCGAAGCTAGGTAAATGAAAAACGAATTACTTGTAAAAAGGACGTATTTGAATGTATCGTCGAAAATAAACGTAACCAATTCCGTTTATAGATTTGAATTCAGCTTGAAAAGTTACGTTAAAAACGCGTTGGTTGACTTACCAATAACATTTCTCTCCGGCACATTTATAGCTATTACAAAATTTTCGTTATAATCAAATTATCTTTTTGTAAGTGTTAGTGCCTTCATGAGCATACATAGACGTGCTAATTAATTGTGCATGTCTAAAAGCAAATTGAGATACTGCATGTACACGTGTAGTAACAATTTTTATTATATTCCTTGCACGATATTAAACTTAAAGTAAAACACAGTTATTCGCTTAAAGACGGGTCTATTATTTCATCTGACGGAATGCAGTTGTTCTTGCTTAATTTTATAAATATAGCAAACAACGATTTTAATGTCTTTCTCGAGCGTTGAGTTAAAGTTTCTTAATTTGGGGGAGCGTATAGCGTGACTGGCAGGAGAGGATATTTCTGTGCTATTTAGGTAAACACGATTATTTTTAAGTTCCCGACATTTAAATAAAGCTTTGCTCATGACGCAAAGGGCTGAGAGGATGGATTCGCGGGTTGTAGAGGCCTTGCGGTGAACGAGAATCATTTCGAATCCACAGTGCGGCAAATTGAAGTCGTATTTAATGTTGTTATACGGATTAGAGAACAGTGTTATCTGTATCTGCCCTCAGCACTCGTACTTAATCTCTTAGGGCGAATGCCCAGCGATGAGTTCTTTTAGAAAACTACCTATTGACTTGTATCTCTTAAATGAGAAAAGCACGGAACAATGATATCGGAAGTTTTATTATTTAATTCCATACGGATTTTACTAGAGAATTCATACAGAATATTACAATAATGTATATAAAATATAGGAATTGGTATTGTAATTATTACTGAAAATTTGGAATACGAGGGTTCTACCGTTAAATTCTGCAAACTAGTACAACAGATTGTTTTGAACTTAAAATATTGTTATCATTCTTTTTAAATATTCTGCTTTAAACCAGTACATTTATGCATATAACAGCAGTAATTTTTAAAACAAATTCCATTAATTTTGTGACATTTCCCATCCAAATTTTTTTAAATATTACACAAATACACAACTACCTCGAATCTGTAAATTATTTACCACACATCTTATCCTTTAAACGATGTGAAAAAAAATACCAAGTGCCAGATTGGGTTATAGGACGGATTCTCCATCAATTTTACTACGAAAGCTTTCAACAATTGCTTTGTTTATCCTAATGCTACACAAAATCACTTTTAGGTTCTAGGAAGCACGAGCGTTTTCCTGCACATTTGGCACAACAGAATACCGTTCTGTTACTACTGTGCGTTCATCTTTACAAACAACAGTTGTACTTGGTTCAGATTAGGTATAAAAATCAGAACATCATTGGTTGATAAGGTTGATAAGATTAATCTAGAAATGGTAATTATAGTGAAGGATCAATTGCTATTATGTAGCAATACCGATGGCAGTGTGGAGGTTATGTAATAAACTAAGCAAATACGACAAACTACTTAAGAAATAATATAAATACTTTAAGCCTGTGCCGCACTGGGCAAGAGAAGTCACACACAAAAAGTACGGACACCCAAGAACACGCGTACTCGGTGTGGTTTCGCTTTCAGGACTCTCGTTCAACTGTCTTCTGTTACCGTCCGAGTACGACTCATGTTACTTCACGCACACGCACTACGCCATAAGGTTTCACTCAAACTGTAGGGTACCCGCACTAATGGTATTTATTGTCACCACTATTAAATTGTTCAATGATAGCGTACCAGTCATCTTCAAGACTTTAACGGGATTAAAGTCCGTAGAAAATACCAATATGTCCAGTGCCGTTTGATACCAGGGCGGGTAGTAGTAATCTAGTAGGACACACTACTTCACCATATAAAACAATACATTTACAAGCAAAAAAACATATTTTTACAATACTGGTAATTAATATACAATACTATTACTAATTATTTATTAGACTTACACATGTGCGTGTTAATAAGCACAAACAGGAACAAATACCTTTATATAAAAGCACAAACATATATACGTATGACAAATGCTTAAATTAGTTAATGGCAACTACACTTGCGTATTTACAGGATTAACACGAATACGTGTTAATGAGCACCGACAAGAAAAACGTTCAAATATTTCCTATATAGAAGCATGTACAAACATATATACATGTAACAACTTAAGACAATAAATGAGTATACAGCTTCAAATGTTCAGGATTAACACAAGTGCGTATTAATGAGCACAAACAAGAACAAGTGTTTAACTACTAAAATATGAGTTAATAAAATATGAATATTTACATGATTAACACGGAGGAGGAACGGGCGCGTTAATGAGCACAAACAAGAACAAACGGTTATCTATTTTTATATATAATAAAAGCACAAACATACAGGTAACAACCGCATTAGGTCATTTGAGGACAAATGCAGTATGAACAGGATTAATACGCGCGCGAGTTAATGTGTACAAACAAAAACAACTGCAAATTTACTTAAGGCAAATACGATATGAGCACAGGATTAACACGGGTGGGTGATAATAATTACAAACTACAACTAACGTCAAGTTAGTTAAGACAAATGCAATATGAATACAGGATTAACACGAATACGTGTAATAAGCACAAACTAATGCAAACGAGTTAATTAATATAAATAGTATATGAACACGGGTTAAAACAGATGCGTGTTGACAAGTTAACTATAACGAATAGCAAATAAACGTAGAGTCTATTTTGCAATAAATATACAAACATCCTAAGGAAATGTTATTATGGACTAATAAAGAATTATTAGCCAAAAGTAGATACGGGCACTCGGGAAGTGACTGTCGGCAACGGTGGCGAATCTGGTGCTTTAATAGCTGATTGTGGTACGACGTGGATCTGTTGACAAAACCTAGTTGGCTAACAGGCGCTTTGCGTATCCAGATGCAAGCGATTAAGGTGGGTCAGCATGCAATTACTGACCGTGTAATAGAATGATTATGTGCAACCAGTATACCAATCACTGGATATGTAATAATAGAATAATAGCGTGCTGCCAGGATAAAAATCACAAAAAGTCTTCGAACCGAGATAGCAATTACCAGCGGAGTAATGAGAGTGTAAACTGTGTTAAGCACAATAACAATCACTGATTGCGCGTAGTGTTTAATTGGCGTAAGCTTGTACGTATCATAGTACTAGATGCTTGGATGCCATTCACAAGCGAGCATTTATGTTTTCCCCTGCAGCTTGTAAGCGCGGTTATCGTGGTCTGGGTAAAATAATTTACGTCCGTCTAAGTTTGTCTGGTTAAGAAGCTTTTATGTCTGGTAGCATCCAAACTACTGAAGAATTTATTTTGGTCAAGTTTATAGGGAGTGGTGCTGGGTTGTACGGGGTAGGTCTGATGTCATCGACATGGATCTTCATTGGTCCGCCGTAGGAACGTTAAACCAGATAGGCATTTGGTCCATTTGGTCTAGCGTTGGAGATTGGCTGCTTGGTTTCTGGTCATTACGAAGTTGTTAACGCGGAAATAACAGTTGAAGCCTAGGTTGGCATAGTGGAAGTTCCTTTCGCATTGGTGAACTGTTCGGATACAATTTTCCCTAGCTGGCCTGTTGTTCGGCATCGGCCTAAGGTTTATGTCCCCAGGACTTGATAGTTTGTACCCTAGGAATGCTTCACTAAGAGTGGTGCCGGTAGCTGCGTTCTGGCATTTGAAGTCGGTTTGTGGCCCTCGTTCTGTCATTTCCGTGCATTGGTGAATTATCCGTGGAGACATGACTGATCACACTGGCAGCGGGTAGACTTGCTGGATGTAGAACACTTTGTCAGGCCTGTCCAGTTTATGAGGAGTTGGCAGTCGGGACGGTGTATTTGCGGTCGTCCTAATAATGGGCCTAGTGCTGACTGTGATTGTTCGTTTGGGAGACCTGTTGATGATCTCGTTGCATTAGGTCACCAGGTTCTCAAGTGCGCGCGCCAGTTGGTTCGAAAAATGGTGTTTAATATGGTCCCAGCAGATGTCAACCGTAGGTGCTGTTCCCGCACCCGGTTTTAGTGTAGCGTACGGCGTTGACCGGTTGCAAACTGGAGGAAACCTCTGTCGTAGTCCATGCTTGCCTTGTGGCGGCTAAGTGAAGGCTGTCCACGAATGATGTCTTCTGTTAGCCTGGCGACGGCCAAGAAATCTTCGCGATCTTTAACGGGCCCAAGGTTGACGTCGATATTGACTTCGTTTTCTACGTTGACCCAGCTTTTGTTATTCAATTGAACAAGATTGTCATTTGGTCGGATTGCGACCCTAGCGGAAGCAATTTTTGTTGTAGTAGACAGTATAATGTAAGTAAGAACCGTTACACTTGTGGCCACGTCCCTAATATTCCAGCCAAAGGTACTACATTGGGTTTATACGCAATAATAAACGCGCTTCAAATAAACCTGACTTCAAATTTAATTAATCATCCTTACAATGTCTAAACTAAAATTAAAGTTGGAGTTTAAATAATGATATCTTTAGCGTTAACTTTAGAGTGTATCTGATCAACAAGACGCTAATAAATGTCCGAAAAATCGGTTATCAGTCGCCAGCTCTGCTTACCGGTGCGACCTGAAAGTTGACTTAAAACCATCCAAATTAAGCTAACCAATGGATTCAAGTTTCTAAGCATACGCAAAAATTTATTAATAACGAATCCAGCTATTTGTTCCTACTCTATAAATTTACAACATCGTCCTCCTAAGTCTAAGTATTTTATTCTAACTTCAGCCTAAATTCGTCCCTAACTTTTCCTATCGCTCCTTAACTGACTTATTCTAATTTCAATCTATTTCAATCTATTCATTAATACAAATCATTGCTTATGATAGTCCAGCGCCACAAAAATTAAAAATTTCTCGAGTATAAATTTTTAAGGATTCGAAGATCTGGTCGTATGCATACATCTAATTATCTTACTGCTAAGGGAAAACGGGCGTGCCCTATTAAAGTCCTGGGGATATGTCCTGGGGGTCACAATCATTATCACTTTTAAATCCTGAGGGATGTGCGGTTTCTAGATTATTTAGTTTCTTAGTTCAGTTGGTTTATTTGATTGAGTTAAATTAAATAGGTTTCCTGATTTAGTTTTGTTATTTATTATCCTGATGTTTAAAAGTTTTGACTTATTACCGGTGTTTTGTTCCGCGCCTTAAGGTAAGACACTGATTTATTTACTGTGAATTTCATCGTATATATGTAGATATTTGGATGTTTTGTCTTTGGGTTTTACTTTAGTATGTTCCAAAATTCAGGCACCCTCCACCACAGTTTACACCTAGTGCTCAACGTTCAGTTTGTGACTCTTTGTTCTAATTAGTCACTCCTTGCTTTTTTTCCAGGCTCTTGGCCATTCTAACCCCTCGACAGCTAATTTCCTGTCCGCCAAACCTCTGTGAGCTATCTCTAGTGGGCAGTTGTATAGCACCTGCTCGACGCTTTCTGCACCCTCGCTGCATTTGCAGCAGTCGTTTTGGTCAATTCGAGTCTTTGCAGGTAGGTTAGAGGCCTGTGTCCTGTTACTTGCTGCACCAATCTTATGGTCAAATTTGCCTTCACCTTATCTCTGGCTTCTATGCTCGGTTTAAATGTGTGTGTTAACCTGCTCGTGGCAGCGCTTTTTCACCTCTCTCCCTACTGCCGGATTGAACTTTCTTGCAGTTTTTTCTTAATTAGGGACCTCGGTACTGAAGAATACGATGTAAAAGCTCCCCTTTTGCGGTCAGCTCATCTGCTCTGTCGTTTCCTCGATTGCCGTCAAGCGACGTAACCCAATAAAACTTCAAATCTCGAAATTCAAGTTGCGGTGTGCGCTATCCTCCAGATGTCCCCTTGTTGAGGTGTTTGTATTTGCCAGTGTAATCAGAGCCGATTTGTTATCACTATTGATAGAGTATCCACTTGTGGCTGAGTGGTTGATGACGCAATCTATAGCTTCTTTTATAGTTACCAACTCGCACTGAAAGATTGTGCTCCAATTTGCAAGTTTAGTTTGGAATCGGAACACTTCCCTTTTCTCCATATACACACCCAACGCCGCCCTTGCCTTCCCATCGTTCAGTCGCAAGCCATCCGTATATATTCTGGTCCTCTCCGCGTTTTCATCGCTTTCGACAAACTCGATTCCCTTGACATCGGACGAATGCCCTAATTTAGAAATAATGATTTTTCTCTCAATCTCACTAGTTCTAAGGCCGAGACTTTCAACGACTTGCCGTCCTTTCCTTATATTTACAAATTTTGGATCTCTAATTTCCCCGACAACGAATTCGATTTGGAGAATCTTACTATTCACCAAGACTGCCTCCGTGGATGTGGACTTGTACGTCCTAACTGCAGTTATGCACTGAATACTCGTCAATTGTCGGATTTCCCTGACCTTACAACCCTCCTCCCTAACAGACACCGCATACATCGTTACCAGTTTGATTATGTCTGCGTAGATCGTCCTTAAGGATTCGCCTCTGAATCCCCAGTGTATCTTTGCTACCGCCATCATTCTGTTCGATATCTCGCTGCCCTTGTTTTTGAGAAACTGCTCATGCACTTTCCAATTTAATTTGTTTTCTTTTGTTATTTAACTTGATGCGGAGATATGTGATGGTTTCCTTGAACAAGACCTTCTCCCCTCCTAGCTCCAGCCTAAGGGAACGCTGTCCCGTTTTGTTCCGAAATAAAGCGCCTCCGACATTGACGTGTTGAATTTCAACTTAAGTTCTCCTGATAATCAAAAGCGTATCACCCTCAAACCCAACAATTGTACATCCTTTTGGCAATTTGACTCTAAAAATGCTCTCATATAACAACTTCTCTTTGAGTAGACAGCAGGAAGCTCCTGTATATAGCTTAGCTGTATGTGCTCTTCCATCTAGGTTTACGATGATCTGAGGTAAATCTAGATCTGTATAGGTAGTGTTTAGTTCCGGTGTTACCAGTTTTTTTTACCGACCAAACTATAGATTCTGACGTGGTTCGGCCAGTTGCTCATTTTTCTAGTTGCGGGCAACGGGACAATCGCGGCGAAAATGCCTTTCAACGCAAGAGTGGCCATTTGTTTACCTTCTGACGGTCTCTGATTAGTAATTGCCTCCTTAGCGGCTTCTCGCTTGTGCATTGTTTCATCTTTCAAATTTCTTATATATTTATAAATTTTTAAACTAGGTTTCCTGTCGTAGTGGTTTTCCGCTACATTCCACCAGATGGCGGCTCCGTGGCGTAGTTGTTATGCGTGTGACTACTATGCCCAAGGTCCCGGGTTCGAATGCCGACACAGTCTCTTTGAAAAATGTTAGGCGAGCATTTTTCACAAAAATACACCCTCGTTAAGATGAGAGGTAAAATGTAAGTTCTGTGTGTGTGTGTTGTCACGCACATTAAAGAGCCTTACCTTGTTTGAAACAGCAAGGGTTCGAAAAAATTCAAAATTTCCATGTAAATAACTCCCTTCCTAGCCAATGTAGTACCTTCAGGTGGAGCAATGGAGAAATTAAATGTAATGGCTTATATTAGATGAGTAAAAATATCTGTAAAGGGACATTCGGGTCGAAGAAGGACAGTTGTACCAATTGGTTCGCTCTCATCACTTGTAGGATAACCCTTAGAACTATTCTATCCAAGTCCAAATTGACAATTAGAATATGATAGATTTATAACCTTCGCTGATGTTGGCTTATACTTGATTTACTTAAAGGAATGGGTACCATTTGACGAGTGGATAGGTCAATTTCCGGAGGGTAAAGAAACAACCGACGGAGGAATCAACTGTTTAACATGAATTGATTGAATCAATTGTCGTGAGATTAATTATCGGTTGTCGGGCCAAAAATTAAGCATTTTAAAATCACAATCCTTATGATTTGAAACATTGTAAAGAGAAATGAGTAGGTATGTAAAGTTATTTCTTGCGCAAAAACCGCTCATTTTTATTTGTATTCTTTCATAAGAAAATCTAAGGTTCATTTTGCAAGTTTTTGTACTCTTCAAGGTCATTTGTTCCAACATCACTTGACATCATGATTTTTCAAGTTCAAATAGGGTAAAATTGTCCTAACAGAATAGGACGAAATTGCCTCATAGGTTGTCATTTGTAACCTTTTTGTTTCTAAAGATATTATAATGAAAATTTGTACACGGGTTCAGATTGTCATCAGAATCATCAATGAGTATTAAGGGGGAATTTTTCAAATTTTCGTCTACTTTCAAGAAAAACGTGCTTTTTGACAAAACCCCCAAAAAAATTTTTTGATGATAGCTCGAGAGCCATAGGAGAATTTATATTTGTAAAGACAATTGTTTATATATTTAAGTATGGCGCATGGATTGGCCTAATTACCATACCTATATCCAGTGCCTTTTTGTTTGAATTATAGTTTTTTGCTTGTTAAATATTACAAAATTCTCGAATTTCTACATGGATAATTCACCTCTTTATTACCACGATTT
This sequence comes from Platerodrilus igneus, assembly GCA_036346225.1. Taxonomy (NCBI): domain Eukaryota; kingdom Metazoa; phylum Arthropoda; class Insecta; order Coleoptera; family Lycidae; genus Platerodrilus; species Platerodrilus igneus. The sequence goes on from JARFIW010001617.1 coordinate 3,155,262, forward strand.
TAAGGGCGAATAGCCAATAACTTTTGACAAATAATTTATTAAAGGTTAAAATGCTTCAAATTTCGACTCAAAACTTCCTGGTAATTATCTGCTTACAAAAAAATATATGATTAAGACTTATTCCAGCTTACAAATATTTGAATATTTTCATCAGTTACAAACAAAGAAAACTAACAGTTATACTTGCAATTCTTATAGTCATATAGTACTTACTGAAATCTCATACCCAACGTAATTAACGGTATTAAAAGCTTTCCATCTCCATTTTTGAATCTCCATCAGTTTATTAGTTTGCAAAAATAGATCTTCTATTTAATTATCTTTAGAATAGCTTTCGTATGGAAAAAGGTTTAATTTTATCAATATATTACAAAACAAATAATGCTTCATTAAATAATTGTATTTGAGAACATCTATGCTTGAAATTACTCAAATTTATACGTTTTATGTCGTAAGCATGCAACTGTGCATGGTCGATCTTGTAAAACATGAATAGCCGAATATTAAAATTTAAATATTACATGTTGCTTGGTTTTAGAGTGGATCAAACGCGAATTAATTATTCTAATCAAGTTCCGTTTATATACTAAAATTATCTCTATACGTCGTTTTCCATATTCTTCCGTATTTACCTAGAAAATTAGTCACGTGAGTGATGTTATATTAACAAGAATCCAATTAGTGTAAATTAATTTTTTTATGTTTTATCGTAAAACGTGCCGCTTATCTTTGTCTAATTAATGAAGTTATTGGTCGGGTTTCATTTTATCTTTTTAAAATGTAATCATACCTTGGTTTTAATTCTATGGATTTTAATATTCACGTGAGTTTTTTGAATGGGGTATTTATTCATAAATGGCTATTTATACAACATTTCTTAGTAATTAAAAATTCTAAAACATAATTATTTTATCTTTGCAAATGCAATAAGATTTGTATTTTTATTAATTGTAAATGTAAATATATGGTAACTGAAACGTGTTCCAACGCATCCTTATGCGCGAAAAATTAATCAGATTAATAATTGAAGTTCGCGATTACTTTTTTAATGATTGATTTGTATACTAATAAAGTTAGTATTTTAAAAGCGTTTTAAGGTTTCTTTAACAAGAATGGATATTTTTAATGTACACACTGGAAACTGCTTTTTTGTTAACTCGGCTAAATTTATTTAATATTATTTCATGCCATGAAAATAAATGTCTTGTGTATCTACACTTATAGAATAACTCGCTTTTATTAAGTATAGAAGAATTATTTACACACACAGGAATAAAGTTTATATATTTATATATATATATATATATATATATATATATATACGTACCTCACATATCATACGAAGCCCGCTATGTACTACAGACTAGACGAAGCCCGGGTCCAGGGGAGTGGTAAAACAATTTAATTTTTATTCAGACACATCCTTTCAGAGTATATCAGAATAAATGTGTATAATTATTACAACTAACCACCTTTACGAAGCCCGCCAATGTTGCCATTTAAAAAGGTCTTATTTCTCTTGTTGGAGATTCTTATTAACTTTACATTTAAGACTTGTATTATTTATTGGGGTGTTTGTTCTACAACTATGTTGTGGAAAATATTATAAAAAAGGTATGGTGATTAAAATTGTATATGCTGTATGTATTTAAAATTATGTTTACTGTCAACTTTATAAGGATGTGAAGAAAGAAAGGCTTGTAACTGAATACCGTTTCGCTAATCAAAAGTCTCCTTGTATTTTAATGCCCTTAAATGTACGCTATTTTTAAACGGTGTTTTTTATTTTAATCAAGTGAATTTAAAAGTGTATTATGTTGAAAGTGATAAACCTAAAACCACGGATATGTTAAAATTACAACAATAGATTCAAAAGCTCAAACTAAGCACTAAGTGAATTCGTTTTTCTAGTTTATCACAGATTGATCAACTCAATTCTAGTTCTTTTAAGTTTATTCGCATATTCGTACTTTTTAATTCGGTCTTTCGCCCAGTATTTTCGATATTTAGATTTTAGAGAGACTGTTTCTGTAATCACACTGAAAGTGCAGGAATGCAAAATTCAATTCCTTTGGCCATTTCTAAATTTAACAGGGTAATCGTGAAAAAGGATGTTACGGTTAAAATTGCGATTTCTAAAATTCCATATCTAATGGTCATGTTCGTCTTCCGAACGAGGCATCTGTATATTATTTGCTTTAATACTAACCCAAATTTTAATGCTGTTGAATGAATTTCGTTATAATTTGTATAGATTCTAGATATTGTTCCAATACAATCTAAAAATTTCCAGTTTGGCATTACGTAACAAAAGTTTAGAAACGGAATCAAATGTTATGTTTTTAATGTCCTGAGTATCTTTTATACCTATAAGACATTAATATAGTTCCGCCTGCAATTTTTGCCGGCATTCTTAAAAATAATTATAATTTAAAATCATTTGATAATTTTAATGTCAGTCTAGTTTTAAAATTAACAAGACCGTGGTGGTTCTGTGTGATATCGCCATGACTATAATGTTTATCTACATTTCTGTTCATCAAATCCTAAAATGGTTCAAAAGTTTTTTTTAAGAGTTAGTGTGCAAAGAACACTATGGCATTAGTTAATAAAGCAGTGACTTTGGATAAAAGTCTGTTGTATATTAGCTTTCCTGTTTAACATAATGTTTCCCATGTATAAATCTAATATCTCTAATATGCGAAAGGAAGAGAAGTTGGTATTTCGATTCTATAAAATGTCTAAATTTTGGGTAAGGTTCTCATCGAAATTAATAACCCTAAGTTGAAGCTAATTTTTTTTTTAACTTTCTATGGTTCTATAGATGCACACTAGAACTAATGCAATTCCAGATCACTCCTAAAAATTTTGACTTTTTATAAAAGATTTTGCTTAACAACTTGTAGTTCAGTTAGAATGAGGTTTACAAAAAGCCTAAGTGTTAATAATTGCGTTCGTTGACATGAGTTACACAATATTAAGTGTTAATAGAAATTGTTACGTTCAAAACCCTACAAGCATTTTTTCTGCGCGAATATTAATTCATACTACTTCTAGTTAGAACGCCCTAAAATTTTTAAACAAATCATAAAAGCTATCGATCAACAAGCTCGATTTCCTTCCATTTGAAATTAGTGCAATTTTATAAAATTTCATCAAGTATTTACTCTATTATATTTTCTCTGATAATATAGAACATCTGCTTAGCAATTTCAGGTTACAAAGTCACTGCAACATGTTCTATCACCTGCAGTCATTGCGTTTCAACAACAGCTGCACATATATTCATGGTTTTCTTTTAAAAGATTAGGTGGTCTTAACCACCTGCTTAGTAAATGAACACTTGGAAGAGGTTTGTTATCTATACCAAGTTTATACTTCCATCACGTGGCATGCTGTTCCCTTACAACTGTGCAGGTGTAAAAAGCATTAAGATTGTCCCCCTTTGTTAACAATTCTTGGTAACCGCTATTTCCTTGTTTGCAAGGTGCTACAGTTGATATTTTTGCAGCTGCTGTCTGAAAGCCAAACACCTTACCCATACGTAGTTCTTTTCTTATAAAAACAGACCGTGCTTTGAAAGCAGAACATTCATTACAGCATCCTTTAAGAGAGAAAACGTGTTGTGAGATTAAAATGCTTTCTGTGTAATATAAGTTAAGTTGGTAGTTACAGCACCCAGCCGTAGACAAGTGCGTCCGCATTTCTTCATCCTTAGATGGTACCAGAAAGAAGCCGATGAATTAAGGTGCAGTCAATTTTTCTGTTTGCTTTATTTCTGTTGCTGTTTTGGAAGATAGACACTTCTTTTTTGGGTTGATTTCGCACTAAATTGCACACTATACGTTACAAAAAGTACGCTCACAACATGAACGATTATGTTGTAAGCATTCTTGTATTTATATAATAAGATTTTATTCTTGATATTTTTAAATGTTTAGGTTTATACTGTACTATATGAATATTGACGCTTTGTGTACATCACGTTATACCGAACTCTTACGTAAATGTGTTTTTGACTATTGTAAATAGTCTTTCGGGACTGTGTGTTGGTAATATAGTTTTTACTGAGGTTTCCAATTTGCGCTTTCTGTATTATCCACCCCACTCTACAACTTTTTGAGCTAGTCCGAAATCTAATTATTTTGGATTTTGGTTTTACCATTCTGTCCCTGTTTTTCTGCAGTATTCGGTGTAAGCGATTCCTTTTATTTATTTTACTGCTTCCTTTCTTATCTACACGGAATACTGTAACAAAATGTAAAACGAAAACTAACTTATCCGTATTGAAAAAAGAAATTTTAACTATACAAGTTAAGCTTCAGTTTAAAATATGGAAATAACACAATAATCATGAACTGGCTTAGGTCAGATCACCAAATACGCCATTCAAATGTGCTTGATACTTTACTTTTCTGGAGGAAGGTTTAAACCTACAGTAAACATAAAAGATCAGCAGTTGCAAGTTGGCATGCCCAAACTACGCCGAAAGTTAAACAATGCATGGCCAGCTGGTTTGACAAGAGAAGCGCATTAACATGCTTTAGAATTTAAATTTTATAAAGTTCTATCATATATTGTAGTAATAATCGAAGGATTTGTTAGTTCATATAAATTTTTTACCCTGTTTAGGTATCATTGACATTTACGCCATTAAAACGCCCGTGCGGAAGTTTACTTGACTAGAACTGCCGTGAAGCAGCACGTAAACTGTTTATTAATAGGAATTGAATAAAAACTCATTCATTAAAATGAGCGATTTTCTTTGGGAGCGGGGGCTGCAAAAGTCGAGGCTCCGTAACTCCCTTACATTCCACAGTATATCTATATTATTTTAGTTCCATCTGTGCCATTAGAAATCGCATTACATTCTGAAACCCGCCGATGTTAGCCGCCCTCGTTTTGCTCGGGCGGCTAGCAGAGAAGGGCTTCAATGTGTATCTTAGCGCCCGAGGTGTTTATGAATGTTTTTCGCCTAGCCCCTTCTCCCGGTTATTTTAAAATTTGTGTTTGGTATATCAAACACTGTTTGGATAAAAAAAGACAATCAACATCATCATGAGTAGTATCGTAAGACCTTGATAAATAGTCCGCTATTTTATTGTGATCAATTTATCTTGAATGTGATGCATGTCAATCTGACAATACCAAATTTTCAATTTGCTGATTAATGCCTGAAAGCTTTAGTTTTTGATTATTAATGGCAATTTGATCGAGTCTGATTGCATAGCACTCGAAGAAAAGTTATGCAATAAAATAGCAACTAAAGAACAGCTAAATTATTTTTTTTATTTGCTTAAAGAAATACAAAATAAAGAAAAACATTTACCGCCGAAGGGCGGTAAATCTAATTTACCAACCTAATATGAAGGCGGTAAATTGGATTTACAGATTAGAAAGGTGAAAAAATTATTTAGTGTGGGCTGGGACATGTTGCCGTGGGTTTGTAACCATTGTTTTTGATTAGTAATCAATCATTTACTTTCCAAGGGAAGTAAATAAAAATCTATATTTCACCTCGTTGTAATTTAGTCATAACACCTAGGATACGAGATATGTAAACATATTCATAACAACCGGGGTGTAATGAAGGGCGTAATGGTTTCATAACGCTCGCTCATCATGCCCTCAGAAACAAATCAATTTTTAGCTACTTATGCACCAAGTGTGCTATTAAGCTTTTCCATAGCTCTGTTTAGATTTAATGGATAGCAAACTTTCAGTTGCTTTTAGAGCTTGCTTTGCAATTATTGCTGGCAACTCTTGATCAACCATTTTGCACTATTAATATTAAATATATGTGACAAATGTCCAAAACATAGGAACATCAAACTGTTTATTGTCATCATGTAAAACATGATGTAGGTGTGTATAATAGGTATGTAGTAAAAGGTAAATTCTAAAATAGAAAACTTATCTATCATCTATTTTTTATTTTATTTATGTGATAAAACATAAAATCTTGTAAGCACCACTTGTGCTACGAGATGATAATGCCTATTGGGCAACTCAATCTATCCCTCGGGCCATAGGTTATCGGGCTGGATGAGTTGCCCTCTGGACGTTATCATCTTAATAACGCACTTGGTGCATAAATAGCTATTACGTTCCACTTAACAACCATTCTAGTAAATTAACTTACACATGCGTGTTTTAGTGACGTAAATGTTAATTATGCCTAAAATAGGGCAAAAAAATTTATTTTACTTACAAATCCTTTGATTATTACTACAGCACTTACATGATAAAACTTCATAAAGTATGAATTCTAAAGAATGTCAATGCGCTTCTCCAGTCATACCAGCTGGCCGTGCATTGTTTAATTTTTGGTATGGTTTGAGGTTAGCCACTATTTGAAGAGTGGCAGACTGACTTTCTAACGAATTGTGCATAATTACCTTTCATTTGAACTTAGTCAACAATTTGATGAAATGACTTGAAAAAATTTCTATTTCAAGTCAAAACCACCTCCGGCAGGGTTATAATCCACAATCGTAGTGGTAGTAGACCAATATTTCATTAGTTGTAATTCATGAACTTTCATTTGCACATGGTCTCCCACATGATAAAATCACTTAAAAAAATTGATTTTACTACAATCATGGCGTCCATGGCCCTCGTCTCCCGCACTGCCAGACCGGCAGACTTATAGCAATCTTTTTGTTTTAGCCTACAAATGGTGTATATATAATTTAAACAATGATGAAATGACCGAAGATTCGGTGAACCTGCTTCTCGGACTATTAGAGGAATATGTCCTTTTGCGTAGCAGGAGAGGATGCTTATTACTATAATAAAATTAATGTAATGAAAATGCTTCATCTTGAAACACTTGTACAAATTACTGCTTAGTTGTTGAAGAGTTTTTTGAATAATTGCAAATACAATTCGCACGTATTTTATCTCAAAGGCCAGAATGTGTATCGAATTTTTACTGCTAGAAAAAATGTTAAAATATAAACTTTTAATGCTATATTTTTTGTGAGCACTGGTTGTAGCTTTAAAATGTAATCTTTTCATTAAGGAATAAGTATTTGCCTGCAACACACATTAATCTGAACAGTACAAGGTTGCCTGACATACGGGCTTCTTATAGTGCATCAAACATATTTGGCTCGTAAAGACTGTACAGTATATACAGTGTATATATGACAGAACTAACGCGCCCTCTTAAGGACAATGCCATCAACTAAAGGTGTATAAGTTGCGATACTATACCGACATATGAAGCCCAGGTAAATTTTGTAGAAATGCTGTTTTTGATCATATCTATCGAAATAAAATTTAATACACACAAATTTTTAGGAAGCCCGTTTCGGGCTTCGTAAAACCACAGAGGGCTTCGTATCATCTGCAGACTATATTGTTTAGGGCTTCGTATAGGACGTTAGTACGTGTATATATATATATATATATATATATATATATATATATATATATATATATTGTAATGTTAGTAGGGGATAAAAGGGTTCTAAGGGTTGTTTTGTTGAAGGTAGTGTATGCCAAATAAAGTAAACCAAATATCAGATCCCGTAACTGAGAAATTTATGTTTGCCGTACTTTACAAACGTTAAAGTATTTGAAATATTAGTCAAAATGTAAGTGCCAAGACGTAAAAACAATGACTTGATGACGTGATAAAACACACAGTATTCAAGGTTTTACACTGAGTTGTATGTTGAATAAGCCATAGAACGTACATTTGCTAATCCAGAAACCGGATGCGTATGTAGAAATTACACTATTCACCACGCAGATCCAGGTTTATATGTGTAACATTTCGGCATTTATTTTACTAGAATCAACCTTTGGACAAACATGTAATCTCAAAATTATAAGTAATAGCATTGTAAAATATGATTGAAGGGTTGTGCGATATTTAGGACCAATGATTGAACATTTATGTATGAAAAGGGAAAGTGCAAAAAACAAAGTATAAGGTATTAGTGACACGAACTTGGTGAGACGATGTTATTGGATGGAGTTAGTATACAATGTAATAAAGAGTAGGCATATTTAAATTGTAATTATCACCTAGGAAAAGTAAACAAGAAGTCGAATTTTAAATATTTTTGTAATAAGACGTGTTTGTAAACTGCGCTAAATTGTTTGAATATTTTTGAAGAATTAATAAAGGAGTTTGAAAAGTGTACGAGTTTAATTTATGTAAAGGAAGAGTAAGGATAAGCAACAGTGAATAAATAATTAAAAGCAACGACGAGTAACAAGTTTAAGAGTGGAATTAGTGCGACAGCGAACCGGCGGAACAGAAGTGGATATTGGAACGAGATTTATATAGGCAGAAGGCATCGAATAGGATTTATAAGCTTGAAGAAGATATTATTGGGATTGAATTGGATATGGTTTTATGTATAGCAGGGCATTGAGTGGTACATAGAAGGAAGGATTGATTTGGAACGAGCGGATTAAAAGGAGGAAGTATTGATTTGGAACAAGCGGATATAGAAAGCAGTGATTTAGAACAAGAGCAGCAAGACTAAAAGACAGCATTTAAGTAGCAAGAGGATTCGTACGAGATAAAGAAGATATAACACCGGAAAAATTAGCGCAGGGGAAGTAAATACAAAAGGTTATTCAAAATTCTAAAATTGGGTCATATTTATTTTAGATTTGGGAGCATCAAAATTAAGTTAAAGAAACCTGGAGGCTAGACAGCAGATTTTCGTAGTGATAGTGCAGACCTTGTAAAGACGTATACGGCGAGTAGGATTTTGAGCCAGCATTCATAGAGGCCGACAACGAAGTATAGAACAGGTGAGTACTGTGTGATATAACGTCAAAGTCAGAAATTTTGTAATAGTAATTAATTTGGCACAAGGCAACGTGGATCATATAAAAATTTGGCATATACAAGTGTAAAATTATCAAAGGTACAAAAAACAAAAGGTAGTGCTGTTTGGTTGGTGCATTGCACATCTACTTACCACTGCACCCACGGTAAGTAGGTGGATACCCTGGGAAGAAAGAGTTTTCAAATAGTCGAGGCATATTTAACACAGTTTTTGATTTATAAACCAACCAAACGTTGCTAAAGCACGTAACATAAAATAAATACTTGCACATTATATAAAAGTAATTAAATTAGTAATAAAAAGGCTGGAAGAGGGTTGAGCATAAGAATATATGTATATATATATATATATATATATATATATATATATATATGTATATATTATTATCTCCCCGTAAACTCGATATACGAGACACAATGGCAGTTGGTAACGCTAATCTTTATACAGATTTTGGCGCGCCCATCTGTCAATGACGTCACACAATATACAAATTTAAACGCGCATAAGTCAATGACGTCACACAATAAGCAAATTTAATTGCGCAATTACGCTATAAATAAATGTTCGAAATGCAGTATAAACAATAAGGTACTCACATAAATAGGTCCAGCTTCCCACGAAGTACGCCAAGGATGGCGTCCCACAGGATAGCGTTATTCAGGATGGCTCCGACTAGCTACGCGCGGTCGCAGTTGATCTCAGGACTCGTTCGTCTAGGGTCGTGGACTACTGTTCGAGCAGGCTGCTTACAAATTACCTCTACCTATGTAGGGATCGAATAAGGAAACAGGTATAAGGGGCGACAAACAAAGATAAGCAAAGGCAAGGATCTACATAAATAAAACGTAAAGATACGTTACCAAAACCCAACGACTCCTCTCGAAGTATCAGGCAAAACAGCCCCGTTACAGAGTTCCCAGGAAAAAACGTCCCCCACTCTTGTTCTCCCGCCACTTCCATCGCGCGATCTGGCGCAAACGCACTCTGACGTGACGGAAATACACGCCATGTCTTTTGAATTTTAAGGCGCGAAAACTTCCGCACATCAAAATTAAGCTCAGGAATGTTTAGTGCCAATTTGGCACGTAACAATATATATATATATATATATATATATATATATATATAGTGTGTGTGTGTGTGTGTGTGTGTGTGTGTGTGTGTGTGTTGTTTCAGTCACTTGCTTAATACAATTTCTTAGATATTTTATTTTCACATAAAACAACAATTAAAGAAAAAATACATACTTACATCGTGTCCCCAAGCACTTCTTGAAAGCAACTCTTGTCAAGTGAAGACTAAGAAAATAATGTAAGAGTAGACAACAACAGTAAAGGAACAAAACTATCTGCCAGGCAAAATGCATTTTGCAGCAGCGGTAAAGAATTATTTAATAACATCACACCTAAACAATAATGTAACTCTAAATTTTTATACCGAAGATCACGTAACCAGATTTATATACCTAAGCTATACGTTATGATTAGAATCTGATTATGCAATATTTTTCACATAATTAAACCGAATGTAATCATCGTATTTTTATCAAATTTTCTTTAGAAACCCTAGAATTATTGCATGGATCTAAATTAACTTTATCTCAAAAGAAAGGTAAATATTTTTGTCCTGTAAATTCTAACGTGACCTAAATAGATAAAGCCAACTATGTGAACTGACTTGGGAAAAACTAAAATATCAATACACAGAAAGATTATCTGATATACATACATTGGTGGGATTGATGTATTAAAAACATGCATCTTCTAACGCCCTGTCTTTGTCCTTTGAAAATTCTACGACATTGGAACCATTTTCAAAGAAATTTAGCAAACTAAATACCGCCACTTGTACTATATGGTCGCCCAGATCTTGTCATATGTTTCGACCCATATTTTACAACGCTGATATCCAAAAGCAGTTAAGACTGGTTTCACCCAGCTTTCAGCTTGCAGATGGAAATCCCTTGGCAATGCTTCTACACTTTCAAACAAAATAATAGTCCAGTCCTTCAAAAATGGTTTTAATTGTTTGGTATGCAATACACAAAAGTAATTGCTTGGAAAAATTGCAGAAGTGCAAAGCGTACCTCTTTAGATTCTTCAATAATTTCTATTGCTCCAATATATGTTTCAAAACTATCATCGATGATGTGTACACTTAACAGTGTTTGCAGAATCGAAGTTCATATAAGTAATCAGCTGTCATTTTAACAAACGAAGTTGCAACATTATATTGCGAAACAGAACAACGTTCTTTAATAATAATTCCATTCCAATCGTAGCTTCTGTTAAAACATCCATGTGTAGATAATAAAGTAACATCAGTCGTATTTTCCTCAAACCATCTATCTGTCAATCACAGAACCAGAAAAACTATCTAATTTGCACTTGTCTTCAAAAATCCTTTGGTAAACTCGTACATCAAAAGTTATTATATAATTTTAACAAGTAAAACCACAATATTGCGACCGAAAAATAGTAACCGGTTCAATCTTTTTAAATTACGTCAACGCCTAAATATGAGATAAGAAATATATACATCCAGTCTTTTGGAAATTATAAAGACGCGTAGGATAAGTTGTCTAACTTCCCGCATTGACACTCTAGAAACGTACCATAAACTCAATGTACATATTTAAGTAAGCAAACGCTATTTGATAACAGAAATAGTACATTATTAATGCTATAACAAACTAGAATAATTTGAAATATGTTACGTAATTTCAAGTAACTAAATAACAACAGTTGAAACTGAAAATCAAAATCGTTAATAAATATTCAAATGACTGTAAATAAAGTAGAGAATGTGAAAATTTAATTAAGTAATAATGGAAATGTTTTTATGCAGAAACTGCACGCAGCACATTGAGAAGGGTATACGTGGAAGTCTGAGCCGGGTATATTCATGACGACGTGCTTTTGCACACAATAAATATTTACCAACGTATGATCCTTTTAAACTAAATTTGTATCTCATGTACTATAATGTTAATAACCAATACGAGCAAGCGATGGGTCAACATCTACCCTATCGGGCTTTGATTGGACACACCAACATCGATGCGACATCAGTTCCTGATGATGCCCCAGTAGCTTTCACATTAGAGGTGGATTTGGAGTATCCTGATCATACTCATGGCTTGCATAAAGAAATCCCTTTCGTCCTGAACATATCAATCCGAAGAATGGACATCCACCTGTGTCGAAAGCCCAAAGCACCAAGTTAGTGGCTTTATTAAAATTAAAAAGAGGTATATGATTCACTGCACAAATCTTAAACAAGCATGGCAAATGAATTTAAATTATTAAGAATCTATTGAGTGCTAAGGTTTAAGCAAATCTGTTGGCTAAATCCTACATCAGCCTGAACACTGAACTTCTAAAATGTGCAAGGAATACATTTGAGAAGAATCTATCCAAGCTAATGAATAACGCTGTATTTGGAAAAACGATGAAAATATGCAAAAACATTGCAACGTAAAATTGTGCAGAATTGGGATGGTAGATGTGGAGCCGAAGCCAGATATCGAATCCCATATTCAGAAATGTTACCATCTTCGATGAAAATTTTGCGGTAGTGAAACTTTTTATATCAAAAATATATTTTAATGTCTATATATGTTTTCATATGTATTTTCAATATAGCCAATTTGGCTATTTAAAAATTCCACTATGAATATATGAAGACTGTTTTGGGAGATGGATGCCGTATCCTCTACACTGACACCGATAGTCTAATCTACAAAATTATAAATCACGGTCCGTATGAAACACTGAGGCAAGATTGTCAACAATGCTTTGACACATCAAACTATTCTCTTAACAATATTTATAGAATTCCTCTACTTAACAACGAAATATTCGGCATGGTTAAGGATGAAGATTATAGACGACTTATAACAGATTTTATTAGATTACGATCAAAGATCCATGTGACGAGAATTTTAAAAACAGCTGAAGAAGAATCAGAACACTCAGACGAAGAGCAATCGTTTGTTATCAACTACTTCGATGTTATCAAGAAGATAAGAGATCCATAATAAGAAATTGATGATTAAATCGGCCGTGTATAAAACTTTAAGGATGTATTTGTAAGCCAGTCGTCCAAGCACCATGTCTGCACTATCACTCAGGAGAAGCTTGCTGTAAACGCTACTTAATTCCTGGGTCATATTTAACATTGCCGATTGGACATTACTCGATTATAGAATAGGGTAGGTGCACCAATGGTTGACCACTTAAGAACTCTTTTGTAAGAAAATGCTTGCAGATCGAAAATCATTTAATTTATTTGTAAAATAAGAACACTTACAAAAAGACGCATATTTCGGAACTATATAAATAATATGTTCAGTCTTAGAAAACAGTATATAGTTTTATTTAAAAATATAAACAACAAAAAAGTCAGAAATCACCGTTAATTAACCAGTGTGCACTAGTTTTTGACCGCAATTTTACCTAATGGTTGACCACATGATAAAATCAAATAAATCCCTGCATGGGTAGGTAGGTATACGTACTTATTTATTTAAAACAAGTGGAGTTACAAAAACAACTTAAAAATACTTCAATTCCAAAAATTTCATTTAGGATTTTTCAAAATCATTTTGATATAGATACCTACCTACCTACGTAGGTACTTAAATGATATCTTTTAAAAACTTAAATTTAGTACGGTTACCTGTTGATATAATACTTGGATGTTCTAGTTGCTTAACAGTTCATTAATATTTACAACACTAGTGCCATTTTCAATGACTTTAAAAAAATATTTACTTTCTTCAATTGGAGTTAACGTTTATACCTCAACATCACACATGTCATAAATATTTTGTACGTAACAAACGTAGTTGTGATTGATTTTTTTCCAGGAAACGTAACCAAATAAAAGTCACCTATTGAAATGATTTTTTCGGTTTCTTCAATAAATGAACGAGTAATTCATTTTCACTATCACTACTAAAATTTTCGGATATATCATCTAGACTTGAGCCACTCTCTTGCCATTCTTCATTGTCACTTTCCAAACTATCTGAGTATTCGACCTTGGTTTTCTTTTTTATACACCTTTTTCTTTTACTATTTTGACTGAATTTTTGTTTATGGCCACTAACTTTTTCTCTTGCTTTTCTTTTCTCAAAAGGGCCTTCTCTTATTTTTCTTTCCCCTTTTCCTTTTTTATTCTCTCTTTTTCTTCATGATACTGCAAGCATTTAATTGAAGTAGTTGCGTATGGCAACTTTTCTTTCATTTTAAATTCCTTCTTTTCAGGAGACTCTTCTGGCCAAAAAAATATGATCCAAGAAAGCGGTGCTAGTACTTCTTTTTTGTGGGGTTAACAATGACACTGGCGGCATAACTGTTCTTACAGTTGCACCCTTTTCACTGCAAACTTTCTCAGCTGGGCTTGGAACTCGACTATTGTCTGTTTGATTTATCTCAGTGTTAATATCATTATTAAATTTTGGCGTTTTCTTTTCTGTAAACAGTACTGCTCATCTTAAAACTATGTCACTTAAAAAAGTCATTGATTGTTTCTTTTCCATTGCATTTTGTTTAAAAATAGCTTCTTCATCAATTTCAGCTAGAATCTTATCATTGCCAGTTTCTTTCATTTTGGTATTATCATTAAGTTTTTCCTTAGTCTCAATACTATATTTATGTTGTTCAGTATGTATCCTGTCTTTTTTTTTTGTTTTTCAGTCTTAATCTCAGGTTTGTTTTTAGTAGTTTCAAATTCATGGTGGTTACTTTTATCTTCCAATTCGATATTATTGTTTTGTTCTTTGGAATCTTGACATTTTTTTTTCAATTTTTTCCAAACATTGTAAAATTCTTTTGCCGACTCATCACCAACATCACCCCATATCTGCTTTTTTAAATTCCTACCGTCTGTTCGTCGGGATCAGTAAATCAAAATTTTTCCTACGCCTTTATCCCCTATAGTCGGCGTAGCGTCGAGCATACATTTGTTAAAATCTACTGCATTGACATCAAAAGGAAAAAATCTGCATTTTCTAAATCCGTTTTTAATGGTATCTGCTCCGATCTGATACATGGCGTTTTCTAATAAAAATGGAAAAGTTGCTCTATTAATCATTTTGTTATTGTTTAATTTTTTCCAATCAGAAACAACTTTTTTCCATTTATTTTTCAATGGTGCGAATAAGGACACATCGGCCGGCTGTAAAATATGTGTTGCATTTGGATGAAGTGCGTATAAAAAAATGCCGTTATCAGAACAGAATTAATTCAAATTTCAGTTGCAAATGTGGTAATAAGGTATCACGCACATAACCTGAAAATGTTTCACTAGTCATCCACCCTGTTTTGATCGTCCTAAAACAATACACGATAAAGTATCTTGTGTAATAAATCGTTTCGAAATCCTATCAATTACTCAGTCAGGGTTAGGGCTACGTACTATTTTTGCAGGAATTCGCTTATATGGGTACACAATCATTGATGGATAGATCTGCGTATCAGGGGAAATTGTAAATAAAACAGTGATACACTCTTTTTCTGATCTATATTTGACTTCATACAAGTTTTTCATTCCTCGAGGACGCAAACCAAGACTTGTCTTTGGATTTGTTGCAAGCCCGGATTCATCAGAATTGAGAATTCTGGTAGGATTATGTAAAGTATCTTCAACATTTTCCATTTATACATTCAGCATGTCGTTGGCAAACCTCCGGGTGACGTTTTAAAACTACCGAAAACCACGTTTTACCAGGCATACCATCACGAAATTTATGAACACGATCGTCGTTTTCAATAATATCTCTGACAGTTTCGCATAGGGTAACTGTTGATGGGAAATCCCTTTTAGCACATGCTAGTACTAATCTTACTAATAGTTCTTCCACATCTTTAGTTAGTATAGTAGGAGGGCCTATTTGTCTTGTTAAGGACGACCTCCCTTTTAACTTATTTATTAAAGTGGAATGCGAAACTGTTACGTGCCATTGCACTTAAACATGTTTTTAGGTTAACTTTTTTTGTGTATGGAAGTTTCGCGGCATAAATTCAAATACGCGGTGCGCGGGAATTTTAAATGGACTAGGCGGTACTTCCGTACGTCAGAGTAGTGCATTTGCGCAGTGTGCTTATCCCTAGAGGGGTAGAGCAATACTAGACAAAGAGTGGGGAGAAGTGTTTCCGTGACGCTCTAAATCGTGGCTGTTTTCTTTTGATCTTCAAGTGAAGTAGTCGTGCCGGGTATCATATCTTATCTTACTATGTAGATTCCCTTGTCTTGCTTATTTTTGTTTGTCTTTCCCTAATTAACCTATTCCTGTCGTTCCACTACATTTAGGACTGATGCGGCCCTAGGAGCAGCCCACGACCTAATGTCCATGCTCAGCTAACACCACCGGAGCCCGGAGCAATACCTTCATTATCGACACGGAAGGATGATAGGCGTACCTGGGAAAAGCCGGATATCTTATGTGAGTAATTTGTTTGTTAAAATTATTCGATTCTATCTTTCACTGTTTAATTTTTATATTTCTGATTATTGCGCAATATACCTTTTGTATCGGTGACGTCATGGTAGTTGGCTACGCGAAACCTGTAAAAGGGGTTCGCGTTGCCCTCTGCTAGAGGCGTCACTCGCTTTTCTTATTGCGCTTGCGCGATGTATCTTATGAACTTTGGTAACTGTATTACCGATTTTTAAGAACTATCTATCACCATATAAATGTTTCACCATCTAAAGTGTAATACTTTGCTAACTGTTTTATCGACCATATGAACTATCACCTGAGTAAAGTACTGAGTTAAAGTACTGGTTGCTGGTTAATTATTAGTTCCATCACCCTATGACGATATAATATAATAATGTTAGGTTATAAGTTCTCAGTACATCTAATGCGCATTTATGTATGATTGAGTTTTCTTAATAAAATTTTATATAATTTGATTTTTAGATTAAATTTTATACTTGTAATCTAATCTTCATAACTTTGTTCTACGAGGGTGATTTGAAAAGTTCGCGAAATGTAACACAGATTGCAGCATCAGTTCGAATAAAATATATGCAATTGATGGATGGATGCAACTATTTAGTGCGCAGATGTTAAATTTGACAGCATTCTGTGTAGTAGTATTAATTTGGTGCTATACGAAGTAAAGTTAGTTTTGTGAGTTTTTCAAAATGGATAAAACTGAAACGCGCGCGGTTATCAAATATTTTGTAAAAAAGGGTTGAAAAGCAACAGAAATACATAAAGATATGCAGGATGCATTAGGAGACTCCGCTCCATCATTTACAACTGTGCACAAGTAGGTGAAGGAATATAACCCCGGTCGTGAGAGCCTAAAAGATAACCCGCGCAGCGGACGCCCAAAAACTGCCACCACGCCTGAAATCGTCTAAAAACTTAATGATATGGTTACGCAGGATCGTCGATTAAGGATTTCCGAAATTGCTAGGGATGCAGGTATCTCAGATGAAAAAGCATTTCATATCTTAACTGCGGAATTAGGTATGAGAGAGTTTTCGGCAAGATGGGTGCCGCGCATATTGGCAATTGATCAAAACCTTCAGAGGAAGATAATTTGCCAACAGAGTTTAGATTGCCTTAACTCCAATAAAACCGATTTCGTCCGACGATTTGTTACGACAGATGCAGCTTGGGTACACAATTATACTCCTGAAACCAAGCAACAATCTATATAATGGAGACATAGAGGTTCTCCATCACCAAAGAAAGTAATGTCTGTGAAGTCGGCTGGAAAAGTTGTGGTATCAGTTTTTTGGGATGCTAAAGGTGTCTTACTAATTGACTATCTTCACAAGGGCCAAACAATAAATGGTGAATATTACGCTAAACGTCTAGGCCAACTGAATAAAAATATTCGTGAAAAAAGACCTGCATTGCGTAAGAAGAAGATCATTTTCCATCAGGATAATGCACGTCCACACACAAGTGCAGTAGCAATGCAAAGTTCAATAATCTGAATTACGACCTGTTGCAACATCACCTTGTTCGCCTGACTTGGCTCCTTCTGATTTCCACCTATTTCCACGACTAAAGTTTTACTTAGGGGAAAACGATTTTCCACGGACGAAGAAGGAAAAGTAGCTGTCGACGACTATTTTGGAGGCCTTCAAGAATCGCACTTTCGTGATGGCATAATGGATTTGGGACATCGCTGGATGAACTGTATTCAAGTTGACAGAGATTATGTTGAAAAATAAGCTATATATTAAAAACAAATTTTTTTATTTTTCCCTTCGTTTCGCAAATTTTTCAAACCACCCTCGTATCAAATGCTTTTTAAGTTTCACCATTGACCGAAAGGAGAATGGGAAGGAGAGCGGTATAGGAACTTGAAAAATGAAAAGTGTTACGATGAAACTACATGATCCTGGAACCAATGATTGTGAAGGGTTAAAAAATTTGCAAAACCGACCCTAGATTTTCTTATGGAAAAATACACGTAAAATGAGCAGTTTGAGCCAGAAATAATATTGCATATCTACAAAAATGTATTTTGCGAGTTACTAAAGAGTAATCATTCTTAAGGTGGCTGATTACGAGCGAGTTGATCTTGTGCAAAAATGTTTGCAGTCTTACATCGAATTAGTCAAAATCTCACCTCCAAACTTCTTCACTTCCAAAACCAATGACACCTTACCAGAGGGAATTAAGCGACATACGGTATTAAGGTTTCAGAAGCGTTGACACTGCAACTTTTTCTGTATTTTGGTTTAAAAAGTTTGAGATATTTCGCTACTTTTAATGAACCCATTCATTGGCATGATCGACTAACCTAAGTTTGATTAATAATAAGAACAAAACTTAGAGCACTCTATTCTAAAAGTTTATTTTCGTGATAATTTATACTAACCATTTATCTCAGAAACACAATTAATCAAGACTGCAAAGTACAAATTATAAAATTGTTGTAATTAAAAGTAATTTATATGTTTGTGCTTCCTCTCTCGGTTATGCACCATGCGCAGGCAAGTTTAATTAGTTTGGGTGTGCGGCATTCTATTTTACCTTCGAAACGAACCAACAACCTTTCTGAAAATCTGTAGCTCTTCAAAGTTGGCATATCCGAAAGGTGTGGCGATGAAATATTGAATGCTGAATAAGTAGGTTACAGATCCCGAGGGCCGCCTCACACCGAAACTCGATCGTTCTTTCACTTATATCCACTCTTTTACCCTCCGCAAATATAGGATACATAAGGAAAGTGAGCTTTAAAATTTTAAAATCGGCGAGATCTTCGCTTTAAATATTCCATTTTGCAGTTTACTCGACCAAAGTGCTCAGTTAGCAGAAATATTACCCAGCACCTCGAATGATATTCATAAATAAATGAAATGAGTTGGCAGACGCTACTGTATATCAAGCTAAACATGCCCATTTAGAAACAGACGCTAATATTTATACTTGTCAAGAATTGAGAAATCTTTGATCTTTTATTTTATAAATGTGTCTGGAATTTAATTACGTATACGATAATGCGCTATACAAATGATTTAACGCCTTGTAAATGTTCTATGAACACCTGTAAACAAAAAAGCAGCATTAAACCGTTTCTGAATGCATGAAAGATGTGCTTAAAGGCTGAAATCCAAACAAAAACAATATATAAATTTAGATACGAACACTAGTAAATGTATTAAATACTGAACTAGATTTCTATGAAATTTTATTGGGTTTTACGTATAAAAAATAAAACTATATTACTGCAAAATAGCGAAAGCCTGGTAATTGTTTTGCTGCACTAGATTGCAGTCGCTGCGTTTCCAGTGCTGCCCACATTAAAGAGATACACTTTGAAAATACTTCAATTTCATTAAATTATTATTCAAGCTAAGGGCATGTATCTTCTTTATGTGGTCTTTGTGGCAGTGTGAACTTCTTGTTTAAAAAATAGAACTTATAATGCAGTTGTAAGTACAGCATTTGAGCCGGTTTACCCGCCTTATTTCCACCAGCATTCTCATTTCCACACACATCTAGACCAAATTTACATGTAAATCGCCATAAGGAGGTGAGCAAGGTGGAGCAAGGAGGGATTCCCTCCTTGCTCGGACACCCACACATCAACCTGTGTCCGAGATAAGGAGGGCCACTATGGGGATCTTGAAAACGGTATGAGATACAGATTTGGTTAAATGGGAGAAAAGTTGTGTAATCAAAGGCCTAAAAAAAATGGCGTTTAGAAATCCTCAAAACAGTTTTTGGTTTTTGAGATATTTCGAAAAAATTGGATTTTCTTATTTTACATATTATTTTGTTCTGACGTTAATATGACACTAGACCAAAACTGAAGGCACTTCTCCACAGCAACTTTTAATGTGCCTTAACATGACATTGTCAGTTTTTTCACCTGACGTTTCGTCTTTTCGGAACTATCTTCAACTTTTTCTTTAAATACCGTCCTGGTGATCTGGTATCAGATTCTGAAAGCCCTTTTTATGCCGAATTTAACGATGTATTACACTTTATGGTTTAATTGCGTTTTCGTTTTTTTTCGGCCTTAATCAAGAAAATTCCTATTACGGACCTGTAGTGCATATTTTTTAATTTTAAAGAATAAACAATTAACTATACCAATTAATAGTTTAGTCATTTAAGTGTTTAGTAACAGTCTGCTGTCTGAGTTTATGCACTAATTTAATAGAATAAACAACGAACAAATAAAATTAAATTTACGAACACGAACAAAACAACTAAATTTAGAGCATATGTTCGAACAAACTTCCATTATTTTCCAAACATAAATAGCACCTTCTAACTGTCGATTCTAAAACTCTAGTGAACGTTTGTGTTTGTGGAGTATTACCAGCAAACGCTTCCAGAACTAACCCCCTTAGGTCTTGTTCTGTAGCAAAATTTTGCTGATAAACATGATTCTTAACGAACCCCCATACAAAGAAATCAAGCGGGGTTACATCGGGTGAACGCGCTGGCCAGAGTGTTTCTGAATGCGTGCTTCACCTTCTCTGGAAATCTCATTGAAAGGTATTCCCGAACAGCTCTGGAATTATGTGCAGGTGCACCATCCTGCTGTATCCAACAGTTGCAAACTGTCGCCAGAGGCGTGTTATCGAGAGCATTCTCTAAATCGTTTTGCAGCAAATGTAGGTAACGTTCTGATGTTAAGTTACAGTGGTAAAAAAACGGTCCTACAATCGTTGTGCCGAATATCCCAGCCCACATATTAAAACCGAAACGGTATTGATGCCTTGATGTTTTGTTTAAACGTGGATTGGTTTCAGACCAATAATGAACATTTCGTCTATTGAATGCTCTGCATCGTTCACGCACACTCTCAATAAAACCACAAAATACAACAATCATACAATATTTATTTTTCACTATTTACAAATAAAAATCCATTATTATCCACATTTCAGTAATCAAGTTACACCTCTATAAATCCTAATTTTGTAATGTCCTGTATTTTAACTTAAATTATCAAACACATAGAATGTACCCGGATTAAATGGGTCCTGAATAATATCTTATTTTTCATTCTTTTTTTATAATTTATTTTAAATTTACGTAAACTCTGGAGTATGGTGAGCTCATGATAACCCAGTTAATTATGAATAATGTATGCTTTTTACCTTGCATACGCTGACTGCAAACAAAAACCCCACGTACTCGTAACAATAAAAATTTTAAATTCCTGATGGAACGTTAACAAGCTTTATATACCTTTAGATTTCTATTTAAACACTATAATACAGTTAGCTATACGTATTATTTTCAATACGCAAAATAATACACAATACCTTCAATATTCACTCTCACACGTCACCCAATTTTCATAGTTTCATAGTTTAAAACAACAACAATTTTAAAGCGATACCTGGAATTTCTCGAAGATCTCTGCTTCATTGACGATGCGTATAGTTGTTTCGCCCTGCTCTGCTGGCCGCCTCTAGCTATTGGTAGAAGAACATTATCTATGTTGTGCTGCATGCGCTGCCTCCACGGTACATCCCATTTCCAAATCCAAATTAAATACTCTTCTTTCATAACCGCGCACTCTAGTTAAATTCAATTTCATATACATTTAATTACTTCACGTCACTTCACGAGCTTGTTTAATATCAATGTTGCACTTCAAATTATAATTTAGACTCGACACTTATTCGCGTATCAACTTAAGAGGCCAACATTTATTTAATTTAAAATTATTTATACTTACAAACTCGTATTTGAAGCGATGTAAATACTATTAGAACAAAGTTAAAAGAGAAAGAACCGTGCTAATTCATCGAGTATTTATATGCTTCGACTGTAACCTCTTCTGGCCACTCTTACTGTGAAAATCTAATTTAAAATAACACGTTCTTAAAATTTTGGTTCAATCGTTTTCGAAATCCCCGAAATTTAGCGCGTCGTTACGATATTTTCCAATAAACCCGACTTCAAATATTCCCGTGATTGTCTGTTGTACAACTAACGATATCGACCAATAGTATATGCATTGACGTCTTAAAAATCCCGCCTATATTAACGCTATCCATTGCTTATGCATATCATATGTTTCCTTCTAACCTTGTTTGAGTGGTTGAGAATCGATATTACTGTCCGCGTTCTATTCACTCCATGTGGACCAAATTACGTGCTTGGCGGGTGTTGTTTACCAATATTCTTTGAAACTTGTTTGCTGTCTATAAAAATAAAGGGAACCTGACATTTAGAAAACATGCAGGTGTTTAATTAACCGACGTTTTAACACAACATTTCTAGGAGTTGGCTTTTCGACGTATTTTATATCCAACGGCTGTTTCTGTGTTAGCAACGCGTTTCACCTTGGTGTTATCGATTTTTCATGCTTTTATGCACATTATACGTAAATAACCGTTCAATTAAACTCAATTAAATTAATTGCATTGGCCTCTACAATTTATTTTCTTTCCAAACTTACTAAATTTTAATCATTATTTGTAAAATTTTGTTAATACTTGTTACTTAAAAATGAATTAAATGAAATAAATTTCGCACGTAATTTCTGGTTGTTTCCTCTATACAGGGTGTTTCAAATTGCTTTGTTTATAGTTACTTTAACCTTTTAAAACCACTACAATATATATATATATATATATATATATATATATATATATACATATGAAGTAAGATGTATCTGTAAACAACTCTTATGAAAATAATAAAAGCCATTGACAAATACAAATCGGGCTTACTTCATATACAATTTTCTTATTGCGGACTGCAAATAACTTGTCTTTGTTTATTTGAATTGCCCTTGGGGCATGAACCCGGGTGTCGCCACGAGAAGGTTTGTTACGTATGCAAATAAATTTTGCAGTAATATTCCGCAAATCTCAAAGGCAGACGTACTTTTATAGTCATTTATAAAATTTATTATGTAGTTTCGGTTCAATTCTGTACTTCCACACTTTAGTAGTGTTGGTGTTTTATCACCTGATGGCGGTTTTATTTACTTTTGCCATAGTACAGTGATTGTTTCGAAATTATATCATTATAATAGCTTCGATTACTTCATAGGGTTCTTGGGAACTATTCCACTCTGACGAGGCTAACAAGCCGAAACCATGGTCAGTGGATGTTTCCTCCCCTATAAGTAATAAAGCTAATGTTTTGTTAATGGCTATATAACTACCAGCCCGATTTGTATTTGTCAATGGCTTTTATTATTTTCATAAGAGTTGTTTACAGATACATCTTACTTCATATACAATTTTCTTATTGCGGACTGTAAATAACTTGTCTTTGTTTATTTGAATTGCCCTTGGGGCATGAACCCGGTGTCGCCACGAGAAGGTTTGTTACGTATGCAAATAAATTTTGCAGTAACATTCCGCAAATCTCAAAGGCAGACGTACTTTTATAGTCATTTATAAAATTTATTATGTAGTTTCGGTTCAATTCTGTACTTCCACACTTTAGTAGTGTTGGTGTTTTATCACCTGATGGCGGTTTTATTTACTTTTGCCATAGTACAGTGATTGTTTCGAAATTATATCATTATAATAGCTTCGATTACTTCGTAGGGTTCTTGGGAACTATTCCACTCTGACGAGGCTAACAAGCCGAAACCATGGTCAGTGGATGTTTCCTCCCCTATGAAGTAATAAAGCTAATGTTTTGTTAATGGCTATATAACTACCAGCCCGATTTGTATTTGTCAATGGCTTTTATTATTTTCATAAGAGTTGTTTACAGATACATCTTACTTCATATACAATTTTCTTATTGCGGACTGCAAATAACTTGTCTTTATATATATATATATATATATATATATATCTTGTTTGGCGTCAATTAATATTAGATTTTTCTAAGCTACCTAAAATTCTAAGAATTTGTTAGATAGCATCATCCCTCAGGGAGCTACCCTCATTTTGAAATTTTTTTTAACAGCAGTGATTTCTGATCGTCTTTATAAAATTTCTTAACCGTGCGATACGTCAAATTAGTCTAGAAGTTTACGCAAAATCTGAATCTGCAAATAGATTTAAAATCCGACCACTCCTTACCGTTTTATATGCATACCCTCTAGCAAACATATAATACATTACTTTGGTTTTTTTAAGGTAAATGAGTAGTAGTATTGAATGATCCGAAAACAGATCCATCTTATGGGATCCACCCGATCCACCGGATTCACCACTCGGGGTGTTCTTTCTTAGGGTATAATACATAAGTTTCCCAACCATAAATTTTTTTAAAATTAAACTGCAGGAACACGAATACTAACTACACCATGCGCGACAACTCCAAACTTTTCCTAAACGCCTTAAGATTTACAAGAATTTTTAACATAATTTTTTCCACACTTCATTTATTTTCTTTTCTATTCACCTGTCTTATATCTAGAACCATGCTAAATTATAACTTTCCTGCAGCTCATACCTAAAAGAAAATCTGAAAACCATTCTTAAAACTTTTTATTACAGACAATTTTTTACTAATACAGTTCAAATTTTGTAAACCACATTTCTAAATACATATTCACATTTTTATTTTTAACCTAGAACTCCTCACATCGGCTTATGCTTATTAATATTTATTTTTAAATAGAGAACTTTTTCCAAAGACCAACCGGACCCACGTGTTTCAAATTCCTCTGATTTTGTACTCATGGTTTCGCTTAAGACCTCGTACATATATTCCAGATTACTAGAAGAAGTTATAACCATATTTTTTGTATTAAAGGATGTCACATCGGTAGTCTCTTTTCCGATTTTTGTGTAGATGCCGTAGAGTTCGCAATTAACTTTTATTACTGTATGTTGTGTTCTTTCTTTATTAATGAATCGAATAAACCGCTCTTTCTGCTTCCAAAGAAACTTGGACACTCCATCGTCGACACTGGCGATCTTTATGCGATAGCTAGCCATTTCTACACCATCTTCGCCAGTAGCGGTAACTGTTGCATTCTTATGTCTGTTGTTCCTCAAGTATGCGGCATACGTAGTCTTACCCACTTCGAAATCGCATACTTTACACTGAATTTGTGGTTGTTTCGTACAAGACCGTTTAGCAGCTGGCGGGGCTGTACGTTTACGGCTTAATAACATACCGTGCTGTTTTCCCCTGTGCCGCAGTACGTTGTCCATTCTTGTAGAAGCGATACCGCAAGACCCACAGTTTAAGTACTTTGCTGCTGACGGATGTATAAGCTTAACCCTGAACGATGTTGTACCACGACATTTGTTCTGATACCGTTTGAAAGCATTTTTCCAGGTATAGGAAGCACCACAAGAGTTGCAATTAAAAATATTTTCGAATGGCATTTTTCTTCGACCAGCTTCCATGAACTATGAACTATTACTAAGGCTTTACATGTAGCGCCATGGTTTATATACATTTTGGAAACAATCGAAGATTGCCGAAGACGCTCGAAGAGTGCACAAGCGCGGTTACTAAACCAATTACCATTAATATCAAGTATTCCGTACTTTCGTAGGTTGCTCATTTCCCAGAACCAAATCTTCTGCATAGCGGTCGGTAGCACGTATTTATTTTTAGAGCTGACAAGTACTCGATACCGCCCAAATAGAGAATTACAGCGTATGCTGTGTATAATGGGGCAATTTCCTTTAGCGTAAACGGATAGAATTTACTATCAATATTTACGCGTTGTCGTACAACCTCTGGGCGAATGCTAGGCGTAGTTATCAACCCCAATTCCGAAATGACTATTTCTTTTGGAATTGTAGAATATGGTGTTGTTGATTGTGTAAAATATGTACTACTTGCTTTAATGTAGCACTTGTGTAAGGTTTTTATTTTTTCTTGGTTGTCTTTCTCCCCTACTATCTCCAAATAATTTACAGGTAAATAGTTAAAACTAAAAGCCGAAAGCACATACTTTATCAATTTTTCCCTTTCCTCTGGTTTTTCGGACAGCTTAATTTGCGGGCCCGTCAATTTCTTGGTATTGCCATTCCCCCAATACACTTACTGTAGCAGGTTATTATACACTAAACAGTAGCCATATTGCAGCTTGTCCGATAGCTTACTCCACAATTTTGTCAAGTGGTGCCGAGTACATTGGCGCTTTTAGGAAGTATAACTTACTATCTTCCAATAAGGTTAAACAGTCTTTTAAGGGATTATACACCTGTTCCGCACTGACATAGATTCCAATTATACAGTTGTATATCGTCGCTTCCAATCGCATAATACCATGTTCTTTAGCCAAAGTAGATGCGACTGTGTCCCTTAAACGTGCATCTGGATAACGTAAAAAGTCTAGTGTATGACTTCCAAGTTGTTTATTAACACCAGAACTTATTCTCCAACACACAAACTTGTTGTATATCTTAATTCTTGCATTGGTTGTTAGCCATGTTAAACAATCGATTCCCACAGTTTTATCGTTGTCAACTATAATCTTGCAATTTTCTTCGTATTCATGCTAGTAGCAAAAGTTATGGTTTGTAGTTAAATAATTACACATCTCCATCTTGCTAAATATGCCAGCAAAATCTTGGGAAACAGCCATGTCAAAAAGATAGAAATAATCTATTTTGAATCCATCTAACGTATCTGGTAGTTCTTCTAATAAAGTTTCCAACTTAACATCTGCTAGTTCCACTTTGTACGGAACACATATAGTATTTTGGAATTTTTTATTAATGCTTTCTAGGTCTTCTTTTCAGATAATTTCTTTTACTCTCTGGCCCATCTTGTTAGTGCTTTCCAGAGAAAACGGAAGCTTAACTTTAACACCTTGTCTAGCGGAAACAAATCGGTCGAACTTTCTTCGTAGATAGCTGTTAAATGCACCACAAATTTCTTTTTTAGGATAAACATCCTTTTCTGTCATATCGCTTACATTTTCTTGTTTAGGATCGGTTTTGTTTTCCGTCTTTGGCCGGATTTAATCCGTCCTAGGTCGGACTGGGAAGGGGTGCGCATCGACATATGTTTGGATATATGTAGAATATATGTAGGAATTTAGGATAGAGTGAAATTACCTCGTTGGGTGAAATTGCCCCATAGACTGAAATTGCCATTTCACGTTATGGGGCAGTTTCACCCTATGAGGCAATTTCAGTCAAACCTAACATCCTACATATATTCGACATATATGCGGACATATGTCGTTGCACACCTCTGCCCAGTCCGACCTAGGTCGGATTAAATCCGACTTAGGACAGATATGTCATTTGGCAGTGAACGTTCAGCTCCGCCAGCTGTTAAAGGGTCTTGTAAGAAACAACTAGAAATTCTGTGTAAAGCATGCGATTTCGAAGTGGAAAAGACTACGTATGCCGCACACTTGAGGAGCAACAGACATAAAAATGCAACAGTTACCGCTACTGGCGAAGATGGTGTAGAAATGGCTAGCACAGCGTTTAACAACCGTATGGATAGCTATCGCATAAAGAACGCCAGAGTGGACGATGGAGTGTCCGAGTTTCTTTGGAAGCAGAAAGAGTGGTTTATTCGATTGATAAATTAATGAAAAAAAAAACAACATACAGCAATAAAAGTTAATTGAGAACTCTACGGCATCTACACAAAAATGGGAGAAAAGACTGCCGATTTGAAATCCTTTAACACAAAAATATGGTTATAACATCTTCTAGTAATCTGGAAAATATGTACGAGGTCTTAAGCGAAACCATGAGAACAAAATCAGAGGAGTTTAAAACACGTGGGTCCGGTTGGTCTTTGGAAAAGGTTCTCTATTTAAAAATAAATATTAATAAGTATAAGCCGATGTGAGGAGTTCTAGGTTAAAAATAAAAATTGTGAATATGTATTTATAAATGCGGTTTAAACTGTATTGGTAAAAAATTGTCTGTTATAAAAAGTTTTAAGAATGGTTTTCAGATTTTCTTTTAGGTATGAGCTGCAGGAAAGTTATAATTTAGCATGGCTCTAGATATAAGACAGGTGAGTAGAAAAGAAAATAAATAAAGTGTGGAAAAAATTATGTTAAAAATTCTTGGAAATCTTAAGGCGTTTAGGAAAAGTTTGGAGTTATCGCGCATGGTGTAGTTAGTATTCGTGTTCCTGCAATTTAATTTTAAAAAAATTTCTGGTTGAGAAACTTATGTATCATACCTTAAGAAAGAACGCCCCGAGTGGTGAATTCGATAGATCGGGTGGATTCAATGGGTGGATCGCATAAGGTGGATTTATTTTCGGATTATCCAATCCTACTACTCATTTATCTTAAGAGAAACAAAAATAATCTTTTATATGTTTGCTAGAGGGTATGTGTGTAAAACGGTAAGAGGTGATCGCATTTTAAATCTATTTGCCGATTCAGATGCTGTGTAAAATTCTAGACTAATTTGACGTATTGCATGGCGAAAAAATTTTTAAAGACAGGCAGAAATCGCTGCTGGTAAAAAATCTTAAAATGAGGGTAGCGCCCTGGGGGATGATGCTATCTAAAAAATTTCTGGAAGTTCAAGTAGCTGAGAAAAATGTAATATTAATTGACGCCAACAAGATATATTTATCGCGAAAGAAATAATCTTTTATATGTTTGCTAGAGGGTATGTGTGTATAACGGTAAGGGGTGGTCAGATTTTAAATCTATTTGCAGATTCAGATTCTGCGTAAAAATTCTAGACTAATTTGATGTATGGCACGGTTAAAAATTTTTATAAGGACGGTTAGAAATCGCTGCTGTTTAAAAAAATCTCAAAATGAGGGTTGCTCCTGGGGTATGATGCTATCTAAAAAATTCCTAGAAATTCAGGTAGCTGAGAAAAGTCTAATATTAATTGACGCCAAACAAGATATATGTATCTTGTGGGTGGAAATGTGGAGAAAGATTTATTTTGCGGTTGGAAGGAAGGCGGGTGTGACGTAATCGAAATGGTTGATGTGTGGGTGTCCGAGCAAGGAGAGCAAGGTAAGAATCTCCTCTTGCTCCCTCCTTCCTCCCCTCCTTATGGCAATTTACATATAAATTTGGTCCAGATTTGTGTGAAAATGAGGATGCTGGTGTAAATGAGGCGGGTAAACCGGCTCAAAATGTTGTATTATTATTAAATAAAGTGATCAGAATCAAGCGTGCATTTCATTAGTTAAATATAGTTAGAAGTACTTATTACTCTGGGCCTGTACAAGAGGTTTCTCCTGGTAAGAAAAAACTTACGGTGTACAATTGGAAGTTTTTCCCAGAAGCTAGAGTTCTTTTTAAATATTGCACTGAAAGCACGAAATTCAAATGAATCGCAACTAAGCGTGTGTGTGTACAGAATACAAATTTTTGTCCATAAAGTCTCGCAATTTTGAAACTAACTTTTCCTTTTTGCTGTTGTTATAAGCGTTAGTGTAACAAAAGTCCGGGTAGTGTTACCAGTAAATGACTGATGGAAAAGTCCTTACAAACTAGCTCTTCACTTCACTTCAACGGTTGAGCGATATGGCGGTTCCATGGCTTAGTTGATTAGCGCGAAACTACTAATCTCAACGTGCCGATTCCCGACAGCGACCTCTTAAAAATATAGGCGAGCATTTTTCATAAAAGTATGCCCTCGTTAGGATGAGAGGTAAAATGGAGGTTCCGTATGTGAGTATTGTTATGCACGTTAAAGATCTTGCTTGAAACAGCTAGGGCTCGACAGAGTTAAGAATTTCCAAGTAAAAAAACTCGCTTCTTAGTCAATGTAGGATCTTCCGGTGGATCATTCAAAAATCAAATGAAGGGATTGAGCAATGAGCAGGAGGCCAGAGGAAGCGAAAAAGCAAAGATGAAGAAAGTATTGGGCTACATCGCACCTCAACAAATTAGAATAAAAAGCTAACCTAGGATTGGTGCAGGAACCTTAGGGTCACGTATCGCAACGACATTCAATAATCATGGAGTTTATACCTGAAAAAACCCATTTTTGTGAAATACAAACAAGTGACCGTATCATGCGCCACAAAATTTAAAAAAAAATAACTAACGTTAAAAGATACCAAATTCTTGTTACATAAAACTCCTATACTTTTACTCAAACAATTATGCACCACTCTGTGTAAGTTAGGACTAATTCAACAAATATTTGGTGTCTCTTTTAAAAACTTCTGACTCACTTATATTTATCTTAAATCATCAAACGTATACTTTGCAAATAATAGTTTCAAAGTCAGCTCATGCATATAATTGTAAGTCAAATATTCAAAACAAAAAAAAATCAGGCATGAAAATGATAATTTAAATAATTGACCTTACTTTACAACTTAAAGGGGTTAAAGTTAGATATCTAACCAGACAATTTGTTAGGTTTCATTTAGAATTTGCAAATTTACCGTCTCATTAATTTAAAAACCGTTTCATCTTCTTATTTAGATATACGGATTCACCACACTTTTATTATGTCAAGTAAGCTCAGTTAGGCAACCAACTTTGCTCGTCTTTCATTTAGATCAAAGTCCATATGTTTATATTCCTTCTGGTTCTTTATCTAGGTGTGAGTTTTTAATAATCAGAAATCTCCTGATTCTTGCTAGTTTGATTGTAAGTAGGCATTATCGTTGAAAGACAAAAATACGCTCAAACGTATTTTTATTCTATATGGGATTTTCTTGTTTATTCTTCAAAAAACAATTTTATAAATACTTTGATTGAACAAGTTCACTATTTTTCTTCCAGCACTAGTTCGCGTTGTTTCTTCCATGATAATAATATAAACCCAATCGGGCAGTTAAAAATCTTTATGCTAAAAACGTGCATTCTCTTTACGTTTCTAGTAGGTAATTGAGAGATGATGTTCTTGTAATAGAAATGTCCATGGTCCTGAGTTATAATTCCGCTTGAAACACGTTAGGCGAGCATTCTTCACAAAAATACGCCCTTGTTCAGATGAGAGATAAAATGTAGGTCTCGTGTATGGGTGTTATCACGCACATTAAAAATCCCTACCTTGCTTGGAACAGCAAGAGTTCGGTAAAATTTAAAATTTCCAGGAATAGAAGAACGCGCTTCCTGGCCAATAGAGTACCATTGGCTGGAGCATTGGAAAATCAAATGTAGTGCCGTTTGGTATGCAGGCGGCCCCCTGGTTGAGTTGGTATGCATTTGACTACTAAGCCCAAGGTCCAGGGTTCGAATTCCGACACAGTCCGCTTGAAAAACGTTAGGCGAACATTTTTTTTTACAAAAATACTCCCTCGTTCGCATGAGAGATAAAATGTGGGTCTGGTGTATGAGTGTTGTCACGCACGTTAAAGATGTTTACCTTGCTTAGAGCAATAAGGGTTCAACAAAGTTCAAAATTTCCAGGTTAAAAAAATCGCTTTTTGGTTAATATGTACCTTCGGGTAGAACATTGGATTCATTCTGACTCCCTGGTTTCATCTCCATTTTGGAAGTATAGTATATGTAGATACTAACACACTCCTAAAATTCCAAATATGTGTACTTTTTGCAGCTGAATTGGTTGACATAAATATTAGTTAGTTATAAGGAACTAGCTCTGGTAATGTCATGGGTTAGTAAGTAGTCTTAATCCTAATTTTTGTATTGAATTCGAGATGTTAAAAAAACCTTTTTGCTTTTATCTTTCTTTTTGTGTTTCACAAGTTTTTTTCTTTTGGAAGGAGACTGTGAAACATTTTAATTTTCCAAATATTTTATAAAATTATGAATAAGCTACGATAATTTTTGTATACACCTTGTAAGGTGATATTATTCTATTTGTTTAAAAATCTTTTATATAAAGAAATAAATGAAGCCAAACACATTTAGTCAGAATTTTACTTATCGTTAACCTATAAAAAACACATCTAACAAAATTCAAATAAATCTATTTACGTGGTTGAAGGTCGAACATAATTCTGTCGTATTTTCTGTTTACGTCTAAATCATGCGCAGATCTAAGAGTTCTGTAGCAGGCTACTCCGACTCCTTCTGGACATTTGCTGATAGAACTTCGTACGGTAAGGATATGGAAAGTTTTAAATGTCGGCGATCTTCGTGTTGCACTTCATCCGCATTAGCCTTTCAACACGTGCCTCAATCTGGTCGATTCAACGATGGTTCTAAAAATGTATTACTTTTTACTATTGCAGCGCAACAAATCTAAAACAAAGATACAACAATGAAACATCAAAGATTAAATTTTAGTTCTGGTTTGGCTTTATGTAAATTTGCTATAACTACGTAAATGTGATGGGTACGTTCGTTAAGTATTAAGCTGGAGATGCAGCTTTTAAAACTTCATATAGGCTATTATTGGAAAATTTTAGAAATAATTCCAGTTACCCTTAAGGACTTCTTGTTGTTTGACCAACTGCATCTGCGGTAAACCAGTTTTTTTAGAGGAAATTTACCGACCAATCTTGCTGTTTGTGTTCCAAAGCCGTTTCGCCGTTGGATGTTATTGGTAATTTTGAAGGCGACTTTTGCTTTTAGCCTGTAAGTCCACTTTTTGTTGAGTGACAAGCTGTTTAATTGTTTCCAGTGATTGAGAATTTTAAATTACTCATCTCCTATGGAATTGTGTCAGACAGTTACTTATGTTCAGCAACTCGTATCTTTCGATACGTGGGGTGTCAAGTTTTCTGGTAAACCCGGACAGTTAAATCCATCTTTGGAAAGAATTCACGAGTTTGCAGATTCGCGTAAAGTCACGTATGAAACCCTGTTCTGTTCCGTAATAGAATTCTTCTACAACGCAATTATTTGGTACCGTAGTGTCAAGAGTGCATTATCAAATTGGGACTCTTTAGTTTCTCGTATGAAGGAAGATTTCCTTCTAGCGCACCCAGAAGACGAAATATGGGTTACCATTAAAAGTAGAAAACAGAAAAAGGTGAACCCGTTGTATTATTCTTAGCTCACATAGATAGTCTTTTTGGCCGATTAACAAATTCTCTAGCTGAAATCACGAAGGTGAGATTGTCAAGAAAAACTTTACGTTCTGAGTAGATTACCCAGTTAGCATTGTCTGAAATACCGCACATGCAAACATTATCTAAGTTGTGCAAAAAGGTGGAAAAAGCATTTGTATTGAATACTAATTTAGATTTGAGTTCCCAAGAAAAAGTTCTTGTTGTAATAAGTCATTTCGTCAAATAATCACACCAAGGAAATCTAAAAATTACCTATACCCTTACGTATATATAAAGGTAATCATTTTTGTCCTCAAGTTCAAACGTTGGGAAATTGTTCTTCTAGTACGGACAATAAAAATTTACCGACTGTTCCAAAGAGAGTTAGTAGTGGTTTAGAGTCTGATGTAGCCAGTAATTAGTTAAATAATTTGTACACTCTTGACGAAATGCAAGAAAACCAACTGTCAGGCGCAAGGTATCATTGATTCTTTTAATAAAATTAGTCACGAAGATAAACTTGGTCGTACTAACAAAATACATATGGACATAGACACCGGTAATGCAGCGTCCATTCGTAAAAAACCGTGTGTCATGTCCCCATACATGAGCAAAATTTTCAATCAAGAACTAGACGACATTATACGTCTTGGTGTAGTCGAATCCTGTCAAAATCCTTGGACAGCCCTGTTTTGTTAGTAAAAAGGAAAAACGATAACGAGTATAGTTTTTGCTTCGTTGGTCTTGCAATAAATGATATTACTACGCGTGATAGTTACCCGCTCGCTAATGTGGATCGTACTTTAAATATGTTGGGAGGCACAAACTACATCTTTAGTTTAGACTTGCCCAAATCATTTTGCAAATTCCTCTGTCTGAAAAATCTAAAGGCAAAACAGCTTTCAGTATATTTGGTAGAGAGTAGAAAGTAATAGACCGGTAACAGATAAAAGAAAAATGATGGATCGCTTATTATCAAAGGAAGTTAACAAACCTGGTTGTCTATTTGATCTTTCGAGATATGAGGGTATGTTTTGTTAAATTGGTACATTAAATTTACTGTCGCAGTAGCGTTTGAAAATTGCTCTTGTGCAGTATGCACGGTTTTGTTTTGCTAACAATTTTTGGTTATTATCGGCATTGCAACGCAGCCTGTTTAGTTCTGTTTAGTCTAGAGGAACTTATTGTCGTAGTTGGTTGCTCAGTAGTGCGTTAGTCTAGACGAGACTCGTGAAGAGTTGATCGTTCAGTAGTACGTAAGACTAGACGCGACTCGAGATAAGTTAGTCACTTTAACATTTTTGCATCACTTTTTGAGGTCAGTGATGATGTACTTGTTTTGTTTATTAGTCTAGGTGAGGGTCGTGGAGAAGTCTGTCATTCTAGTAAATGTATGCATTGTAGGGCACTTTTATTTGTTTCGACAGTTTAGTTAAGAGTAGAGCGTGAATGTACTAGAGCATTGAGTTATAGTAAGCCATGGTAGTGATTAGTTTTTATTGGAGCATGAAGATAGTTCTAGAGTTGCTATATGGCATGTGAAAGATTTAAAACCTTTTCAGGCTATAGGTGATCCTATAGATATTCGTGAAGACTGAAATGTTTATAGGAAGCATATGAATTAATTTTGTTGAGGTGTTGCGTTCAACCTCAATTATTTTTGAATTTTACTTGATGTTGCGTATTTGTTTGAATCCTAGGTATTGGTAGGCTATGTTGTTGATGTTGGATGCAGTATATCTTTTTGTGCTCGTCAAAAAATTTTTTTTATCATTTTATGAAAGAATTTTAGCTTTCTTGACAGTATGTCTTGGATACTAAGTTGTATTGAACATAGCTGTGACTGAAAGGTTGTTAAGTAAAGGTATGTTTTCAGTTAATATGTAGTAGTGTTTTTGCTTTTGAGAAGTTTAGACTTCATGTAACATCTAGTGTGAACACAAAATATTCTTTTTGTAAGTCGCAGAAGTACGAGGTTGATTCCTGCTACTTAGATACTTGGGTCTAGTGGCCTAAAATGGGGTTTTGTGAATAAGTAGTATTAAGATTTGAGATTAGAGGTAATGGATTGGAGAAATTTAACTTTCAAAAAAAAGTTAAAACTTTAGTCATCAGTAAAGTTCTAAAAATAGTCATGGTTTTGTAATGACTTAAATATATTTTTGCGCATATTTAGTATTCCCCTATATACAATTGTACATTGACCCCCCCCCCAAACAAGTTTATATTAAGTCTGTGGTTGTTGTGTAAATATTTTGTAATTTTTCAGTACAAAATTTTTTTTATAAATAATATTGGTCAGAATTTTAATTATCGTTAACGTATAAAAGAAACACATCTAACAAAATTCAAATAAATCGATTTACGTCGTTGAAGGTCGAACATAATTCTGTCGTATCTTCCGTTTACGTCCAAATCATGCGCAGAGCTACGAGTTCTGCAACAGGTTACTCCGACTCTTCCCGAACATTCGCTGATAGAACTTTGTACAATAAGGATATGGAAAGTTTTAAATGTCGGCGATCTTCGCGCCGTGCTTTATTCCGCATTAGCCTTTCAACACGTGCCTCGATCTGGTCGATTCAACAGTGGTTCGTATTGTTAAATTTATAGTTTTAAAATTTATTCTTTTTTTTTACTTTCTAGCGCAACAAAGATAAAACAAAGATACAAGAGTGATACATCGAAGATAAAACAAAGATAAAACTTAAGTTCTGGTTCAGCTTCATGTACAATTGCCATAACTAAATAAATGTGATGAGTTCGTTTGTTGAGTATTAAGTTGGAGATGCAGCTTTTAAAACTTTATCTAGGCCATTATTAAATAATGGTTTAAGAATAATTCCAGTTACCCTCAAAGACCTCTTGTTGTTTGGTCAATTACCATCCGGGGTAAACCAATTTTTTTTAGAGGAAATTTACCGGCCATCTTGCTGTTTGTGTTCCAAAGTCGTTTTGCTGTTGGATGTTATTAGCATTTTTGAAAGTGACTTTTGCTTTTAGCAGGTAAGTCTACTTTTTATTGAGTAACAAGCTATTTAGTTGTTTTCCGTGATTGGAAAATTTAAATTACTAATCTTCTTATGGAATTGTAAAAATTTAAAAGTCGATGTTTTTCTGTAAGTTAAAGCTTAACACTAGTACTTGTTTTCCGAAATACAATTAGTTATTATGAAGAAGAATTATAAATTTAACTGGTTGCATATGTACTTAAAGATTGTAATTCTATATCAGATCTGGTATCGTTAACTGACCTATGTTTGTGCTTTACTAAATTTGCAATAAATATTTAAACATCTTACGGAACAAAGAATCGAACGCTTTCCGTTAATATTTAATTTTCTTATATGTCAATAATATTTAATTTCAATACAGTTATAAAATTTGACTATATCCAATTCTATTTTTTTGGCATTTTAGGACCCCCTATTTAAAGCGTTTACTCAGTGATTAATTTAAGAATTTATTTATGCTACAAACTGAGGTAAGAATTATATTTGCACAAGTAGAGCGTTAATATAAGCACCAAATCCAACCAAAAACTAAACGTATTATTTTTTTAATACTTCTAGTATGTTTTTTTGTAAAGAAACGCAAACTGCTGTTTCATTTTATTTATTTAATCTCATGTTTTATTACAGGTACAGAGTCTGTTCGAACTTAAGATCAAACTTTCATGATTTTAAAACGGAATTTAGTCGTCGAAGTTTTTCTTTTGTTTGACGATGCCTACTTGTTGTTGGCGCTCCGTTAATTATTAACACCCTCCTGAATAGTTTCTCTCGCAGAAGTAGAGTTCAGAGCTAGTCTGGAAGTTTTCCGAAAGTCAGTTACCATCTTTGGATAAAAATTACATCTGTTTGATTTTTGTAGGAAGTTGGCGTAGTCTTGGATACCTCGTTTTCACTAGCAACCAACAAAACAACACCTCCAAGTAAAAATGTTTTAATGGGATTTGGAATATCGTGTAATCAGTATGTGAAACGGGAAAATTGGAATAATATTCTTATTGATGAATTTGTTTTATTGGATTTTTAAGATTTCTTTTAGTAATACCTGGCCAGCTTAAGGTTAAGAAAATAAGTTTTTAAGTATATTTGAAATTATATTGCAATTATTTAATGTCAATAGAGGCTAAGTGTAGGTTGACTTTTGTTTGCATTTATTTATGAACTAGATAAAAATTAAATCATTGTAAAAGAATATCCAACCAATCCAATAATGATTTCGTATTTGGGAAAGGCCTTGATTTTAAGAATTACTTTGATTACGACAAAACGAATAAGTGTTTTAAGATTTGTAGAGAAAAATGACGTATAGTGTGATAAAATTTAGGAAACAAAAACAAAGGAGACCTATTTGTAGTAATTGTCTTCCACGTTAGGATAATATCAAAGGGGTTACTGAGACAAGACGGTTTGGCGTACCTTAATTATGACCAACAAAAAACCTCTCAGCGTAAATGAATATTGTAATCTAGTTTGTTTGTATTGCAGCCCTATTAATTTTTTTTATTTTTATTTATCCTTTCATAGGAACTGCAGTTATCTGGTGTACCCTTAAAATTGTTACGAGGTCCTCGCCCTTTCAGGGCATATCTAAATTTATGGCAACGCTCATTTTACGCGTAGCAGTATGTTCTTATCTTTCGTTACTTTTTCATGAAGCTAAAATAACTTCAGAAACATATGTAAAGTGAACCCAAACTTTAATTATGTTAAGCTATTCCTTCAGATTTTAGCAGC
Source organism: Platerodrilus igneus (assembly GCA_036346225.1). NCBI lineage: Eukaryota > Metazoa > Arthropoda > Insecta > Coleoptera > Lycidae > Platerodrilus > Platerodrilus igneus. The sequence continues at coordinate 3,193,082 of JARFIW010001617.1, forward strand.
TCTATCAGTATCAATATGCAATATAACGAGGAGCTTCTCTTCACTCAAACACGTCAAATCTTATTTCACCACGACAATAACAGGGAGCGTGTAAGTGTTTTGACAGTTAAGTTTATACACCGGAAAGTATCACGATATCTACAAACCGCTGAACTTGTAGAATTGGTACAAAACTATTCTCAACGATAACCAATGTCATACGAAAACTAAATTGTTACAAATAGTAATATTTACCTTATAATTTTTTTCATAAGTACTTGGAAACTAGAGAAAATTGTAGATTTGTAGAATAGATAGTTGGAGGTATCCAGCTTCCCTAGCCCCTTACAAAGAGAAATTCTGCATGCGCCACTTGGGACATGCTTAAATTGTGCATTTCACCATTTGTTGTGAAATTTGTGTTATTTAGGAATTCGATTGAAAATAGAAAAACGAAAACCCTTGTACGTTTTAGTTTATAGTTTCTATATTTTTAACATAAGGTCCTTGTCATTTTAGCCGGGACGTACAATTAAACTAATCTCATTCAAATTTGCACCTTGACGTTGTTGAAAGCTTGTGTTGAGAAATGAAACACTTTAGGTATCTTAATGCCTCGCATTCTTCTGATCCTTCATATTCGTATGCGTTATCAGTAAATCTATTTGAGCTTTATACCACTGCGTCCTTCATAATGCGCCATTTTATGCTACTACAATAATACGTTAGTTAAAGCAATCATACATGAATGAGATCAACATAATGCCTTCACAAAAGTAGGCTGGATTCCGTCGAGACTTGAGCACTCAACACCACACTGTCCAAATCACTGAACTCCCTCAAGAGACCCTTTGTCAAACTTGTGATAAACTGGCATATATTCACGCGACAGCTCTTTATACTACGATTCCCGGAGCTGCAAACTACCACCAAGTTGTTTTGAAAGCAGCTACTTTTAAGATAAAACTTTGACTGATGCGTTTTAAAACGTCCACCGATGTGAGCATCATAAGTTGCAGGATGGAATATTAGGAGAAGCCTCGGGGGTCGCATCAATAAGTCGACCAGAAATGGATTTTTCATCCTCTAGTCGTATAGACAAATGGCCCTCGGACCTGGGCACCCCTGAGGGCGATTTTCTTATACTCCGGTTATTGGGAAAGCTTACCCGTGCGTCATATGATTTTCAATGTGGTGAATTGGTCAGTATGATATAGCGTACGTCGAAATTTGTGTCGGCAAATGTAAGTTATGAGTTGGCTTTCAGGAATATGGATGCCGTCTATAACGGGTAGCAGATAGGTATATGTAATGCCGATAGCTTTTATGACATGGATGTAATGGACGGGGGATCTTTGATATATGGGACGTCATCTAGATATCATTCCAGAAAACATCGATTCCGTCTACGCAGTGGTAAAGCTGTTAGAAAATTGGAATTAAGAGCAGGTCGTGGCTATAAAATAAATCACTCGTTCGGGAATAAAAACTAGATATTTTCAAATAAAATGTAAGTAACGGTATAATATGCGAGTCCAATAAGCAAACCTCTAAAAATCATTCTATAAACGATAAGCTTGATGCTTTAGATAGTCATAAGTTGTTTTTCTTTGGAAAAAATTATGCAAGCATTTTTAACCATAAGCAAATGCCAAATGACTCAACACACAACGAATGAAGGATCTTTGAGAATGTTAGAAATTATACATACATGAACCTCGAAAGCTTAGAAGAGGTATGTATCTATTATGAAATAATACAGTAACTTTAGAAATCGACGTTTATCGCGTGGAACCCCTTTAGTCGCGTACAGCTTCTAATCCACCATTTGAAACTGTACGTATGTGGATTGAACTGTTATTTTTCCATTAGCATGTAGCATGTAGTATGTAGTATATATATATATATATATATATATATATATAATATATATATATATATATATATATATATATATATATAAACTGATTACGGTTACTGAGTAACCGTAATCAGTTTTATAAAATAAATTGCAGGACATGATACAATTCAATATCAATATATATATATATATATATATATATATATATATATATGTGATCTCGTGGATCTCGGTAAAATCCTCATCAACAAAAATATATTCGAATTTTTTCTTAAATTTTCATAACTCGAAAATTGTTCAGAATAGAAAATTTCTCAAAGATTAAATAATTCAAAAAAAACAATACCCGATTTCCTCTCTTCCTTGGTTGAATTGCCTTCTTCAACTGCTTCCGGCTAGCTCAGTTGGACCTCCTCTTGGATATCTAGATTCAGTCTCATATTCTATCATTCACGCACACTCCCAATAAAACCACAAAATACAACAAACATACAATTTTTTATTTTTCACTATTTACAAATAAAATTAAATTTTATCCACATTTCCGTGATCAAGTTACACCTCAATAAATCCTATTTTGTAATGTCCAGGATTTTAATTTAAATTATGAAACACATAAAATGTACCCGGAGTAAATGGGCCCTGAATAAAATTTTATTTCTCATCCTTTTTATATAATTTATTTTAAATCTAAGTAAACTCTGGAGTATGATGAGCTCATGATAACCCAGTTAGTTATGAATAGTGTATGCCCTTATACTTTGCATACTCTTATAACAAACAAAAAAAAAACACCCATGTACTCTTCACAAATTGTAACTTCCTGATGGTACGTTAATACGCTTTATATACACCTTCAGATTTCTATTTACATACCCTAATAAAGTTAGTTATATGTATTATGTTCAATACACAAAATAATGCACAATACCTTCAAAATCACTCTCATACGTCACCCAATATTCATAGTTTATAACAACACAATTTCAAAGCGTTACCTGGAATTTCTAGAAGATCTCCGCTCCGTGGTCGATGGTATTTATTTTCTTTCTGCTTTGTAAGCCGCTTCTGGCTATTAGTAGAAGAACTCCATGTAAGTTGAGCTGCTAGCGCTGCCTTCACGTTGTATCCAATTTCCAAATCCAAATTACTTATACATCTTTCACAATTATTTACTTTAATCCACGTTACTTAACGACACGACACGCGCTTGTTAAAAAAATTATAGGTGATACCTCAATTAAAAAAAATATAATCTCGGCACAAAAACCGCGTACAAATTATGAGCAATTCACCATGCAAAATACTTTAAAAATGATTTTATCATACTTACAAGCTCGTAATAACTTTCATACGTCGTCTGAAGCGATCGAAATATAAAAGGGCCTTCACCATGTTTTCGAATAACATTTATACAACTTAGTCTGCCTCCTCCTGTCCCCATCTACAACAACACGTTCTTAAAATTTTGCTCAACCGATTTCTAAGTCCGCGAATTTCAGCACGTCGTTATGATATTTTTCTGAAAATTACTATACACTATGCTCGTATTAATCTCGCGTCCAACTAACAATATCACCCAATCGTATATTCACTGACGTCCTACAAGTCCCGCCTATCTCACGCTATCCCTTGCTTATGCGTTTTTTACGTTTCTTTCTAACCTGGTGTGAGTGGTAGAAAATCAATATTCCGGATCATCTGCTATCTACCCCACGTGGACTGTTACGTGCTTTAAATCACCCCTCGTTAGTATTTACTGCGAATACCTGCGACGGTTTACCGATATTCGTTGAAACTTGTAGCTTTATCTACAAAAATAATTGGAACTTGACATTTAAAATTCTGCAGGTGTTTAATCTTAACGAGCGTTTTAAATAACACTTCTACGAGTTGGATTTTCTACGTATTTCAACCACACCGATGTATTTGTTTGTTAGCAACGCGTGCCACCTTGGTATTATTGATTTTTACACGTTTTTATGCATATTATACGTAAATAATCGTTCAATTAAATTCAATTAAATTAATAAATTAATGGCATTGGCTTCTAACATTTTATTTCTTTTGCAAACCTACTAAATTACATTCATTATTTGTAAAATTTTGTTAATACCTGTTACTTAAAAATGAACTAGCTGGAATAAATTTTGCCCGTAAATTCTAGTTGTTCCTTTATACAGGGTGTATTGAAATTGCTTCGTTTATATTTACTTTTAATCTTTTAAAACCACTATAATATATATATATATATATATATATATATATATATATATATATATATATATATATATATATGTCGTTTTTTGCCCCCACGTTGTGCGCTTTATATTTTTGCTATGTATTTTTCTGCCGACGTTATTGCCTAGTCTATGTTTTGCTATGTATTTTCCCCCTTAACTTGTTGTTTCGTAAATTTGCTGTAGTACCCCCTTACTTGTGCAGCCGGATGTAATAAACGTCCAGCTGAACGCCACCTCACTGTGTTTCTCTCACTTTAATCTTTTACTTTCATTATGCCACGGCTAGCTTTTTTTAATTTACACAGAGTGCACAACGTTACGATGATCAATGTTCTTTCACCCCTTTATGATCACCTGTGTGAATTGATAAAACGAAGTCAATCAATCATTCATATAATGAAAGGAAATAATATTTATACTTCACAATTTTTCAAATTCTTTAAATACACCCTTCAATCAATTATTATTATATGGATTATTTATCTCAAAATTTATATACTTTTAATTTAATATAAAATCACCAAAAACTACACCTTTTACAAAAAATTTGGAACGTTCGAGACTTTTTTATGATTATTACGTAAGTTTTAACGTACTCAATGTCCTTGTTGACTCTTTACAAATTATAGAGAAAATTAATATTCAATGTTAAAATTTAAATTTGAAAAAATTCCTTAAAACTAGGTAGGTCTGACCTGATTTGTTTCGTGTTGTGGATCAACACCTCCTTGTTATCTTCAATCGAAACCAATGCCCTGCTTTGTACTCCTTAACATACGTTGAATCAATATTTCACTACGGTTACCCCTTGTCTCCAAAATCACCTCGTGCTTTATTCTATACTTCTCTGTATAGGCCTTAAATACCAATTGGAATTCGTGAGTTTCTTTCAATTATGAATTTCTAATATTCGCGAATTTAAGTTAGAACCAGAACTAGAATTGTTTTCGACGCAGATTAGAATTGAATCAGAAATAGTCCAGAAGCCGTATTCTAAAAAAAGGGAAAAAACTTTTCATATATTCTTAACGCAGCACTATTTTCACTATAATATAAATTTTATTTAACTGACGCGTGAATTTCTGATTAAAAGCGTTGCAAATTCGACGTGCTTCAAGTTGAGACTCCCGTGCATTATCACCGGTGGTGTTATACAGCTTTTTCCTACTATATTTGGATTGGTTTTCCTAGCAGTCTTGCAGATTGTCGCGACCAACCGGATTTGTCTTTAATATTTTAAGCTGATTTCTGATGAAACTCCTTTGTATTTCCGTGTCATGCTGTTTATTTGCGATCTTTGATTACCTTATTATTTGTTACTGTGGCCGGACTTCTAACTTACGTCTGTTGTTTTCTGTAGATAAGCCTTTTAGATAATTATACAAAAATAAATGATGTAACTCTAATGTTGTTTTCGTTCATGTATTTATTTAGACTGATCTTTGAAAGTGTGTTTTCTTATTAAAGCGCTTACTGTTTGTTTTTTATCACAAGCGTAATTGCATGAGCATTTATTAGGTTTTGTCATATCTTCTGCGTCTTTATTTTGTAAACTTGTTACACACTCTTCAACGTAGTTTAATTACATGTACGATTATTTCTCTGCTGAATACGCATTCTATTAGTGAAAGATATGCTTGCTGATATTGATTAAAGTTAATTACGGTCTATATACAGGGTGTTAAATGCTTGCTATTTACATAATGTACGGATTACATATTTTTCTGCTAAATAAATGCAGTTTTCTGATTCCCATTGCTATTTATAGTTACTACACGACCGTTACTACTCAATACACCCCTTATCAAAGCATTATATATATATTTCTGTGTTAATAAGATCATATAGGGGTAGTTAGGACCAATAGTATAGCGCACTTCATATAAAACACATGAAGGCTTACAAAACGACTGGAGATGCACGGCCAAAATGACAGCAACAGAGAAAGTTCCCCATTGACCAAACTTGAGAAGTCCGAGAAAATGATTGCAGGCATCGAACAGCAAAGAGTAATTGAGCACACTGCCTTTAGGCATCGCCAGTTGTGCTTGTTGAGAAGAAGAACGGATCGGCAAGATTTTGTGCGTACTACAGACGATTGAATCACGTACCCAAGAAGGATTGCTACCCATTTTAAACTGATGTGAACTTTGATACATTTTGAGGTTTACAATGGTTCTCAACCTTGGATTTAAAGGATGGGTATCGGCAAGGGATATCAAACTAAGAGAACGGAGAAAGTCTGCTTTTACTATTTGTACTGGTCTTTGGCAGTCTACAGTTATGGCATTTATGCTCTGAAGCGCTGTTGCCACCTTCGAGCGTTTAATCGATAACATCTTGCGTGGGCTATCACAAATAAAAGCGCCTTGTATATTTGGATGACATAATCGTGATTGAAAAATCGTTTGAAGAATTCCTTGGGAATTTGGGAGAAGTGTTTCGAAGACTCTGAGAAGCAAATCTGAAGCTGAGTCCAATGAAGTGTCATCTGCTAGGCGAAGAGGTGAAATATCTAGGGCACGTAGCCTCCCGCAACCGAGTCAGGTCGGACTCGAAAAAGGTTAAGGTGGTCTGGAAGATGCGTTTCTGTGTTTGCCAACATGTCAATGCTGTTGACCAAGCTGACTGAAAAAGTGCCTGATTATGTTGCAGATAGGGATTGCTAAAATGCGTTCTAACAACTAAGGCATTTATCGGCAACAGCTTCGATATTAAGTCTTCCTCGGCTGGAAGGCAAATTTATCTCGGATACGGGCGCAATCAGTCTCACCATCGCAAGTGTACTATCCCAGATATAAAACGTGCAAGTGAGAATCATTAGTTTCTTTAGCAAGGCGCTCTCGAAACCGGTACGGAATTATTTTCTTGCAAGAAGGAAACTTTTGTCTGTCGTGAAATCTGAAGAACACTTTTATAGTTACCCCTACGATAGAAAATTTTATCTGAGAACCGACCACGTTTCCCTAAAGTGGTTATTACAGTTTAGAAACATCCGAATAGCAAGTCGTCAGGTGGATAGAAAGGCTGCGGCAGTATGACTTCGACACGGAACATGGTGCTGGTATAATTCATCGTGTGCTTTTCAGCCAACCATGTGCCGAAGATTGTAGTCATTGCACACGGTTTGAAATAGAGTGTGAACTACTTGGTTGGGCTACCGTAATCAATGATGCTTGACAGCCTCTACAGTTGCGAACCGAACAGGGGAATGACAAAAACATAGGTATTATTCTAAGTTGGAAAGTCGATGGAGAACGTCCATCTTGGCTGAATATTAGTTCGTTGAATAGCACTCTGAAGTCTTACTGGAAACAATTGTATTTATTGAATGTAGACGTTGGGATCTAGGAGCGATCTTTGTAGAATGTAGATGAATCCGTGAGTATCATTCAGATTGTGGTTTCTAGAACTTCTACTTAATGGACCTCGGGAAAGCATTTTGGCGTTAAGAAGACTCTGGTGAAAGTCCGAAAAGGACTTACTGGATAGGCTACAAGAACGATGTTAAAATGTTGTGTGTCAGTTGTGTGCACCATTGTGAAACCTTAAGGCTTCAATGAACGTGACAAAAACCCTTTTGAGGGATTGGCAATTTGTATTGCCGGTTCATTCCTTGAGACCGACGCAGTAAATAAGTACATATTGGTAGCCATGGACTCTTCCGTTTTGGAGTTATTATAATCAGGACAGAAACTTTGAGTCAGCGTTGTTGTTCCAAAAAGTTTGCTGGTTGCTAGGTATGGGAAAGACCCGAAAAACACTATTGCATCCGCAATCTGATGTTATGGTAGAGCGCATCTATGGGAAGCACCTTTGCAAAGAGGTCTCCAAACATCAGAGAGACCAGGACCAATATTTACATTCAATTTTATTGGCCAATCGGTATTTGGTTCATGAGAACAGTCGACAGACACCTGCATGTGCTATGCTGGGACGCAAAGTAGGTATATCATGTGATCTTGAGTTGGAGGTAAGTCAGGGGATGATAACGTGGGCGAGAGTTACGTTGAGACGCTTAAGTCCGAGATGCATGACATTCGTGGTGACTCTAGGACAAATATTCAGATGACAAGCGATCGAATGAGACGTCCAAGCGCAGTAGTCTTGATTTCAATAGGGTGACCGCGTCTGGCCATAAAGTTCCAGGCGGAAGCGTGGATTGTAGGATTCGTACGAAGCTATAAAAAGGATCAACGACGTGGTATATCGGATGAGCAAGCCCTAAAAAGAAAGAAAGATAGCGGTGCATGTTAACTAGTTAGCACCGTACGATAGTGATGACGTTGGCAATACCGAAGAACGACAAACAGTGAAACAAACAGAGAGTTGCACTCGTGAGAATGAACGAAAGTTTGGACCGAGCAATAATTAATTGGTTCATATTGCTTTACAGCGGCACAGTCAAAGCTAGATTCAGAAGGCTTCAAAGAGATTCAAGGTGATCTACTCAATGTGTCATCGGAATACTCCCTGGCATATTCCGCGAACCTGCCGGGGTGTTTAAAAATAAAGTTGGTGGCCTGGATGAAGTTAGGCGACAATAACCAGAGGTTTGAAAGTCCATACAGCTAAAGGACCGACATTGTGGCGTCTACTACCTGGTGACTAAGGAACACTCTTTTAGTAAATCGAATTACCAGGATCTGTGGAATGCGTTAGTGGACGTCAAGGGCCAGATACTCAAATTTGGAGACCAGAAGTTGGTCATATCCAAGATCGGTTGTGAGCTGGAAGGGTTAGACTGGAGAGTGATGCGAAATATGCCGAAGGTAGTTCCAGGTAACCAGGGTCCAGATTTTGGTATGTGGTTACATTCCAAATGGTACGCCGCCTTCTATAAAGAGTGCCGGTTGTTTTTTTCTATCGACATGGAAACTGCAGAAATGGTTTCAACTGTTCTCGTCGCCGCAAGGATTTTCAACGTCTAGGTAGCAGCTTTAAGAGGGCAGTAGTGTGGCGCCTATTAGTCTACCTTTGACCAGAATAATTACATTGGAATGCAAGCGAGGCATTTGTAGACTAAAGACGATTCTCGGGCCCCTGCGGCAGCATATTCTTCAGATGGATTTGATTGAGACCTACTAAAGTTGTGTATTTAAGAGTTAATTGATATAACAATAGGAAATTTCGAGAATGTTATTTGCATAATGATATCGAAATAGCTATTGCAATTGAATTAGATATAAATAATTGTAAAAGGTTTTGATTACGATATGAGTTTTTGAGTTTTAATTGAAGCTTGATTATAATATGAGTTCTTGTTTACAGCTTTGAAAGTCGCAAAATGAAATAAATTATTGGTAAATAACTCATAAAATAAATTGCACTATGTGATATAAATTACTGTAGTGATTGCTATAAATTAATTAATGCTTGTATAGCTAATTATAGTACTTACATAATAATTAAGAAGATAGTATCGCAGTTTTAGAAGTTAGAATTTGTACTGTGAGCGATTATCTGTAAAAGAAAGTGTTGTGAGACTTTTAGAAAATTTAACTGTAGCTACAAGTTGATGAAAAGGCTTATATCATCAGTTTAATACTAAATAACTGTTGTTTGTGCAAGTAGAGTTTGTTATAGTAGTTAAAAAAAGTTTATATTTTTTTATTATATGTGTATATGGTTAATACTACATATTCGGTCTTTTTGTCGCACGTTTTTGTAGTTAATTTTAAATTATCGTAAATTCATAGTTGTAAATCAAATAGTAAAGCTGCCATCCTTGTCCCGTTATATCCTATCATAAATGAACATCGAAGCGGAACGGTCGTTGGTTCGGTTCGGTAAAGTGAGTTAGTCAATAGTGCTGCCGAATTTATCGATAAACCTCTAAAAAACGCAGTGAAAGTGCAAAAGCAATACGTACTATAATTCACATACAGTCCACTTAGATGAAAAATGGGAACGACACTTAGAACAATAAAACAACGCGGAGGTAAGTCGATATACAAATTGATAAGACCCCCCTGCACAATAAACATGGCATTCGAAACCAGATTTTTTAATTAATTAATTAGTTCCTATTCCTTTTCGCTCCTTATACCTTAGTTTAATAATTGTCGTAGTTTTGATAATGTTTGAACGTGTTACAAAGACACTAATATCGTGCTCATACATTTAATGGTAGAAACATTCGGTCGTAACGGTAGATTTTACAATATATCCCTTGTCCTTTGTCGCAAGGATTAGTGGTTGGTCAGTTTATTTTAGGTATACTAAATTTATGAGAGTTATTGTATTGTAAATCCTTACTATACTTTTCGTTGTCAAGTTCGAGGAACCACTCAGGTTCATTCAACTTGTATAACAAAAAGGTTGCAATTTATGGGACACGTTAAACGTTTTGTCGGGCGAGCACTGTAATTAGTTGCATTTGTCCATTAATAATTTAATTTCGTAGCTTAATTAGTTGTAGAGTATTTGAGATTAGGATTGTTTTTACATTAATTTTTATTGTCGTCTATTAATCATTAATCAGATATGGTTATATCAATTGATAAAGCTATTTTTGAAGCTAGATTTGTAGTTAAAAGGTTGGATCATATATACAGTAAAATTAATCAACCGGAAAATGTATCGATTGCTTTAATTAGAGCATTGATTAAAAGTGTCGAGCAAATTTGTACTCATTTCAAGTCTTTTTGCAAGGATATTTTCTTTTATGAAGAGAGTGAACAATTGGATGAACTCTCGGCCCTTAAGGTAAAAATCAATAATTATCTATTAGATATTCGTATTATCGCGGAACAATGTGAATTAGATCGCGTAGAAAATAAGCCGCAGGTGGAAAATATGAATAATTCTTTGTCGCTAAATTGTAGTGTTCGCTTGAGACATTTTTCTGCCCGCGGTTCTCGGGACGTATTTCGAATTTTGAGAGTTATCATGCAGTTTATAAGCGATTGATTCATGATAATGTCAGTTTGTCATCTACTGAAAAATTTTGCTATCTCGTTGATACACTAGATGAGTCGTCGCGTGCGTTAATAAAACATTTGCCATTAAATGATTGTACATACAATGAAGCCTATAAAATCATTACTAATTGTTTTCAGTCCAAGAGGTTATTACTTTCCACATATTTTAATGCTCTCGAAAAATGCCCTATGGTCAGTTCCTCAGACTCGCATACGGAACTCCGGCAATTAATTAGCTGTGTTGATGGAAATATATTTGCAGCAAAGCAGATGGAAATAGATTTATTAGATTTCATGTTGTTTAATCTGTTATCAAAAAAATTAGATACAAACATTTTAAAGCGTTTCGAATTAGGAAATAGTGACGATATTCTTTCGTTCAAAAATTTAAGATCGTACATTGAAAAACAACGTAAAGTGTTGGAAATAAATGGCATTGCTTCAGGAACATGCTTAAAATCTTGAGATTCCGTTAAACAAAGGGAAAAAGAAAAGTTCGTTAGCACTTCGGCTGAAACTTCTGTAGTTGGTACCTCCAATGATGGTAAAAATTGTAGTTTATGTCAAGCTGTGCATCCTATTTATAGATGTATACAGTTTCTCGATAAAACCCTTCAAGAAAGATTTGAGGTGGTAAAAATTAAAAACCTTTGTATTAAATGTTTAAATACTTCACATTCGATAAAAAACTGTAAGTTAGATTGGTCGTGTAGAAAATGTCAACAGTCGCACAATTCGTTACTTCACTTCGATAAACGAAAAAAATCGGTGTCTCCATGCAGACAAACTCATCGTCAAAGGTCAGCGTCTCCTCGGAGAACGGCACCTAAACTTACTTCTACTAGTTGACCCAGTGAAGGCAATCTGTCGTCGGCGGTTGTGCATGAACAACCTGCCACTAGCTCGTTAACTTCTACGTCATTAGAACATACAACGACACTGTTAGCTACGGCAATGGTGTCGGTGCTAGATTATACAGGAAAATTGCAACCTGTTCGTGTAATTTTAGATAACGGATCTATGGAAAGTTGTATGACTGAAAGGTGCCGTCAGAAATTAGGTTTAAAGAAACGGAGAGCCAATGTCACTGTTGAAGGACTTGGCTTGAATTCGTATTTGTAATCAATTACCATCGTCGTCTATAGGGATCAAGGACTGGTCGCATACTCGAGGTTTGGCCTTAGTTGATCCTAATTTTAATATTCCTGGTAATATTGACATGCTACTCGGAGCGGAAATTTTTGCTCAGGTTTTGTTGAACGAGTCTCGTTGGGGTGTCGCTAACGAGCCAGTTGCTATTAAAACAACGTTTGGTTGGGTGTTAACGGGAAAGGTCGTTTTCCCGAATAATTCTATTACGTTGTTGTGTGCTTTCGTTAAGCTCTTAGACAGCGACATTTGTCGATTTTGGGAAGTAGAAAATATTTTCTTCAAGAAACACATTTCTCCTGACGAAAAAAAGTGTGAAAAGGAATTTGTGGAAAATTATAGAGGTAATCAGGACGGTCGTTTTGTAGTGTGCTTGTCCTTTAAAATTTTTGAATCCTTATTCGTGGCTACGAGATCAATTTCTATAAAAAGAATTTAGTCATTAAAACGTCGTTCGCTAAAAAATGTAACTTGTATTCGGATTATAAAAAATTTATGGAGGATTATTTGAAAAGCGATCACATGGCCCAAGTGAAATCGCCTGAAAATTCGTCGGTTCATGAGAAAATGTATTACATTTCCCATCATGCTGAACATAAGCGTGATAGTACTACTACCAAATTGCGTGTGGTTTTCGATGCTTCGTGTCCGGATCAATCTGGAAATTCGTTAAATGATAGCTTGGCTATAGGCCCTGCTCTGCAAAGAAACATTGCAGTTTTGTTATTGCACTTTCGTATACATCCTGTCGTAATTACAGCTGATATTAAACGACAGTATCGGCAGATTTTGGTTAAAGATACTCATCGTGATTATCAACGTATCGTCTGGAGATTTTCTCCGTCAGATTCTATTATGGACTTTAAATTAAATACTATGACTTATGGACTTTCGTCGTCGCCTTTTTTGGCCTTGCGTACTGTTCAAGAATTGGTAAGGTTAGAATCGATTAATTTTCCTTTCGCGTCATCGGTATTGGCGAGCGATACCTATGGTGATGATTTAGTCACTGGATGCAATTCGATTGAAGCTGCTAATCAATTGATTAGTGAGTTGAACAGTATTTGCGCTAGTGGTGGTTTTCAATTAAGAAAATGGAATAGTGATTGCCCGGAAGTGATGTTCAGCTTGAAGTTCGGAAGCAATTACTTTTCAAGATAAAGATAGTGGATCAATAAAAATTCTGGGCTTTTCGTGGCACGCTCTTACATAAGTATTATTATTACAACTTAGACGTTGAAGAGCGCACTTGCACTAAGCGTAATATTTTGTCGGCTATCGGGAAAATTTTGGATCCTCTCGGTTCGATAGCGCCTTTAATATTTTTCGGTAAACGTTTAGTTCAAGATCTTTGGCTTTTAGGACTCGGTTGGGACCAAGAGTCGCCATTAGAAATCGTACAAAAATGGAAACAGTTTTTGGGTGAATTGCCAGCGGTTTCAAATATTGAGATTTCGCGTCGCTTCGTATGTAATAATTTTAAAAAGGTGGAGTTGCATGGATTCTGTGATGCTTCTAAAGCTGGGTATGAGACTGTCATCTATTTTCGTTCGTTTGATTTAGAAGGTAATATTTCCATGTCAGTAGTATGCGCAAAATCGAAGGTTGCTCCTAGTAATCGCGTTTCATTGCCCCGTCTCGAATTGTGTGCTGTCACACTTTTGGCAGATTTAGTAGATTTTGTCAAAAATACTTTTACAGATAGTTTAGCATATAGTAGTATTTTCGCGTGGTCAGATTCTACTGTTGTTTTGTCTTGGATTCGGTCCTCCTCGCATAAGTGGAAGACATTCGTTAGTAATCGAATTTCGCATATTCAAGAACGTATTCCTCCATCCTCATGGTTTCATGTTAAGTCCCAGGATAACCCTGCGGACTGTGTCTCACGAGGACTTTTGGCTTCAGAGTTGGTTCATCATCCATTATGGTGGACAGGGCCTTGTTAGTGCATCGTAGCGAAGAATGGCCAGTAACCTCGCAGCCAAAACTTATCGACTCATCTTAGATAGACGTCGAGCATCGTACTCTGTCGTTAACAGTCGTTATGTCTGAGAATTTTTTAGATTTGTTATTGGATAAATTTTCAAAACTGCAGAAAATTTGTAGGATTATTACATGTATTCGTCATTTCATTCGTAGTGTTCAATGTCCGGCAGATTTGCGTTCAAAATATTCTTATGGTTTGTCTCTAGCTCAGCAGCAAGAGACTATACATTTATTGATTAAAAAAGATCAAACAAATGTTTTTGCCTAAGACATTGCAAATATTAAAACTGGAAAACTTATTAGTAAACAACTTCGTAGCCTTAGTCCGTTTCTAGATAGTTATGATTTGAATGATACAAAATTTCCAATTCTGCTTTTTCGGTCGCATTGGTTGACTGAAATTATTATATTAGATTATCATGAAAGACATTTACATCCTGGAAATCGAACAACTCAATTTTTATTAACTCAAAATTATTGGATCTTGTTCGTAAAGAGGACTATTCGTCAATTTTTGAAATCCTGCAGTCGTTGTTTTCATGTAAACCCTGTGGTTTTATGCCCCCTATGGAGGATTTATCAGCTTCTAGGTTAACTCCAGATAAGGCGTCTTTACATACGGGAGTCGACTTTGGTGGACCTTTCTCTGTCACGATGAATCGGTGTCGTGGCGCATAATCATTGAAAGTGTACATTTGTCTATTTATTTGTTTCAGCACTAAAGTGATCCATTTGGAATTAGTGTCTAACTTGTCGACAGACGCTTTCTTGGCTGCTTTATGTCAATTTATTGCTCGAAGATGCAAATGTACTCAAATCCATTGTGACAATGGTACTAATTTCGTTGGGGCCTCTCGTGAAATCTCTCAATTGATGCGCCATTCACCAGGCATTGAGGAAATCAAATTTGTGTTTAATCCCCCTGCTGCTCCTCATTATGGTGGGTTGTGGGGGGGCCGGGATTAAATCAGTAAAATGTTCACTATGCGCACTGAGTTGCGAACCGCATGACTTTTCATATTTGACCCCGGGTCATTTTCTTAATGTTGAATCAGTCTCGGTGTTACCAGATCCGGATTTGTTTTTCTTAAATTCCTTTCGTTCGAATCGCTGGCAACTGTTACAGCAAATGCAACAAGGGTTTTGGAAAAAATGGAGTGCTGAATAACTGCACACGTTGCAGCAAAGAAGTAAGTGGTTGAGGAATTCCGCTACCCTACCTATTGATTCGCTTGACCTCTTTAACAAAAAGAAAATACCCCCTCTGCAGTGGTGTTTAGGAAGGGTAGTGGAGGTTTATCCTGGTAGGGATAGTATCGTTCGGGTAGCTACAGTCAAGACTTCCCAAGGGTTAGTTAAACGTCCTTTAGTGAAACTATGTTTACTGTCAATTACTTAATATTCAATGGTATGTATGCATATATTCATTTATATAAGTTTGTCGGTTTAGGTTTCTTAGTTAATAGCAATAATTATTTCTAAATATAAAATAAGTTAGTTCATACTTATTTTGGTGGGCGGGATGTTCGGTCTCTTTGTCGCACGTTTTCGTGCTTAATTTTAAGTTATCGTAAACTCATAGTTGTAAATCAAATAGTAACGCTGTCATCCTTGTCCCATTATATCCTGTCATAACACCTCCGTTGTGCATGTGGAATTAAGTTGAAAAAGGGATACTGACAAAAACACTCTCTTTTGAACATCGAAGCGGAACGGTCGTTGGTTTGGTTCAGTAAAGTGAGGTAGTCAATAGTGCCGCCGAATTTATCGTTAAACCCCTAAAAAGCACAGTGTAAGTGAAATGTAACACGTACTATAAATCGCCTGCAGTCCACTATAGTTGAAGAATAGGAACGACACTTAGAACAATAAAACAACGTGGAGGTAAGTCGATATACAAATTTATAAGACCCCCCGCGCAATAAACACTACATATGTTATTTGTATTTTCAAATTGAGTTAATGAGAACGCAGGTTTTTTTATTACATCTTTATCATTTTAATTTTTAAATATTAGAAATATCCTTCAAGCAAGTGTCTCCGATTGTTCTTAAATCAACAAACGGGTCTTTTCGAACGTAACTTATTTTAAGATAACGCTTTTGTAAGTTGTTAGTTAATAACTAATCTAGAGTTTGGATAAGGAAGGTGCCAAATTATTCGTTATTTGAAAACAACGCGAGTAAAATTTAATGCACTGTTTGAAGATTTTGGTTTTCTGTCGTGAAAGTTAGACAGTTATTTGTTTATTTTACTGAATAATGGGATTCTTTTTACGAAATTGCATTTACTTATTTTAAAGTGCCTTAAATTTATTGTAGTCCTTGCAATGAAATGTGCTTTACTTACTATTAATTTAGGTCATCTCATATAATAATTGAGATATTCTTTCTCTTTATATTTTTGCATTTTGGACATTAACTCAAATAGTGCTACACATTTTCCACAAGGTTTTGCAAAGTGACAGATGTTTTTAAATAAAGGGATGAGTTTGATAAGATAGGGGTGGATGTTTTTAAGGTGTTACGATTACCACAGATTAAGTTATTTAGTAATCCAGCCTTTATTAAATGTACATAAATGTTTTTTAAATTCCCTTGCTTAGCATATTTAAAACATACTTTTAATTACTAGGCATATTCAAGAATTACCACAGCCTTATTCAACCCTTCAAATAGAAAAAAATGACCGAAAATTATTAAGGTACGTTCTTCACAACATTCAGATGATACACTGTAAGTGGTGAAAAGTAAAAACTTCTAGCGGTGACAAACAGAATTGAAATGTATGGTCCAGGCAAACCCAGGGGTAGCGTCTTCTCGACAACTGATATTGCTTGATGTATCACGGTCACTTCGTCAAGGGACACACGCTGACCCTCACAAAAAACTAATGTAATAGTTTTATTACAGCAAAAAATTGTAATGTTAAGAACACGTAAAAAACTCCCCTAACTTTCCTGTTTTTACTCTTTTATAGGGAATACGAACAGCGCTAACCGAGTGTTTTATAATTGTCTGGTGTTTTGTCTTTGCTATTTATAAAACAAACTAGTAAAACGAAAATCTTTTAGACAAATAAAAATCCTGCTTGAAGAAAGTTTAATTTGTAAAGTTCAGTATTTCGCAAATACTAATTGGTTCTAAACGGGTTTCACATCAAATTTTGTAACACACAGTTTATACTTAAGTAAGTTGAAAATTTTCCTATAACATTATAATTTTATTTCAAGTAGAGCCTAGTAGAGCCTTAGTAATGATATAGTTTGTAGACACGGTTTCATAGTTCACATTCGAGTTTGTATTTAATATTATACTTTGAGGAAGGAAAAATACTTTTGAGTCTGAATACGCATAAGCTTTCTTGCTAATAAAATATTAGATTTGTCAAGTGCCTCCCCCCCTCTCGTGGATCAATTTGTTTAAACCCTAGCACCTCATTGCTAATAGCTAGCACCAGTTAGTACCCGAGTTATAGAGCTAGGTACACGGCCGTTTTAAAAATATGGCCTTTTTAATTGGGGATGGGGCTAACTTGACACTCTCCATCCAGTAATTGGATTTGCTCCAAAGCCAAATACTGGGTGGCTAAAACCTAGCACTAATTAGTACCCATCTAGAAAACCTAGCGCCTTAAAAACAAGTTGGCGGCGATTTTTCAACAAATTAGTTACTATCTCCTTTCCAGTTTGCTTATAGATAGCATACGTTAGCGGTGACTTCTTAGACTTTCGAACGAGCAAAACGTGTTTCGCGCTCCTCGTAAATTTATTGAATTTAGTAAATCTATTACTACATTATTTATTTATTATTATTGGAACTTAATACTGATTATTAACCAGCTAACAAATGTTATCATAGTGTAATTAATTGAGACTGTAAATCCTAAAACAGGCGAGCCTGTACTATAAACTATATTAAGCATTCGGAGTGTTAAGTGTTAAAGTTACATTCACTAAGACCGATTTCTGATTAGTTGAAGATATTCTTGAGACACCCCTATAAGAGAGCGGGTAAGAACGCTTCTTTAATTTTGTATTAATACGAGTTACGTATCCCCCAATCCCTATATGTACAAATAAATAGAAAGTACAGTATTGCCCGAAATAAACAGTACTGAAATTGTAATTGTTTTGTATATTTAAAAAATACATATTATTGACACTTTATTATATGTTCTAAATGTGCACCTCCTCGTTCGAGCCAGACTTTATAACGATGTTCTAAGTTTCTGGTCATGTTATTGAATAAGGGTTGTCTCAGGGCTGCGAAGAAGACTCTAACGGCATCCTTTAATTCATCGATGGTTTGTGGTGCCCGTTTGAAAACGGCATTTTAGCCATGCCCCAAATGTATGCGTCTGGAGGTGTGAGGTCTGGAGAATGTGAAGGATAAGGAAGTCAGTAAATCGTGATATGAATTTGCTTGGAAAATGTTCTTGAAGAAATTGACGAATTGCGGCAGCAGTATGCCAAGTTGCCCCGTCCTGCTGAAAAAATTGGTTTCGAAATGCCAAGTTACGTGCACGACAGAATTGACGTAGATCAGGGATAAATCGTGTTAAAATTTGTCTGTACCTCTGTTGATTAAGTGTGACTTGCCTACCATTCTCTTCGACCAATGATTTCGTGTCCGGAAACAGCACACCAAACACTCACTTTTTCACTATGTAAAGGAACCTCTTGAACCTCATCGGGTCTGGCAAAGCCCAGAAATCGATTTGTGCGACGATTCACATAGCCTGACAAGTGAAAATGTGCTTCGTCTGAAAACCAAACATTTTTCAAAAATTCAGGATTTCCATACTGTAACGCGAGAATTCTGGCGCAATATTCCACTCTACTGCGATAATCCCGAGGATGTAGTTGTTGATGTACCTGAATCACATACGAAAATGTACCCAGCTCCTTCAGGATTCTTTGAAAGGAAGTTCGTTTTAAATCAAGTTGTAACGCTGTCCTTGCCTGGCTGACTTTCGGATTTTCTAAGATTTGCTCAAAACACGTTCATGGTTATTGTTGTTGTTAACTGTCCTGGGACGCCCCGAGTTTCCTTTTCGTTGGCACAATACACTACCTGTATTTCTAAACTTTTCAATAACCTTCAAAATTACAGCATTACTTGGAGAACGTTTATTAAACCTTTGTGTGAATTGATCAGACACGTATAGCAAACTTGCACCATTACGTCGGCCGATTCCGTATGAACGAAAATAATGCTCTACCAGAAACACTTTCTCCTCTGTACTTAACACCATTTTTAACAATTAGGCCCTACTAATTACTTATTTGAGGTTTACTTGACAGGTCTATACTAGCTAACTTGAGTGTGACAGCGCACGCATAAAAACACCGCCAACTTAGTTTCAGTACTGTTTATTTCGGGCAATACTGTATTAGGAATTATTAAAAAATTATAAAGAAACTTAAGTTAAATGCAACATTGTAAATTCAAGGAAAAATAAGAAAAGGTTATTTAAAGTACACAAACAAGTTTTGAGAACGGATGTGAATACATTGTATTCCAAACGTAAGTAATACTGCAGGTGCAGGTCACAGACGGTTAAGAAACTGCAGTTACTTAGAAATTAAGATTGTTAGATTGTATAATGAATAGAATAAGGAAATAAGCAGCCATAAGCTCTGCAAGTTCCCACAAACATGTGAGGGGCAGAGACAACATAAGTACCCCGGGAGTGCCAGATCAGTCAGTCAGTCTTGAGTATTTTAGCTTTAACATTGTTGTTTGCTTAAGCTACTCGCCCTGATTTAAATTCAGTTATTATTTTATTTTGACTTAGAATATTTTAATTAAGATTTTCAAAATTCCATTGTAATATCTGTTTAAGAAATAAAGTAATTACATACAAGAAGTTTTGGAAAAAGTTTTTAAAAAGACCCCCAAGGCCCGAAACGTAACTGGCGCAATCGTACGGATCCAGAAAGGCACTACGAATCCAAAAATCGGAGAACTGGTGTCCAAGAATTTTAATTCCCAATCTGGAAGAACCAAACACAGTTGGACAAGGTACAAGATCGACCAAACCCAACCAAACAAATTTGGACGAGGTACAAGAATCGACCGAGCCCAAACAAACAAACGTGGACGAGGTTCAAAAATCGACCGATCCCAAACAAATTAAATCGACGATGAAAATTATGTAAGTTCATTTATCCTAAACCAATTTATTCTTTTTACAAATTTATTGATGCTAGCTAGTTAGCAAATATTTTATATATGTGCAAACTTTTTAATTATTGCAATTTATGCCATTTTACAAAAATAATTTACTTATTTACCAAGAGAAATTATTATAATTACGAGAACAGGAGAAATTATTTGTAAACAAGAGAACCAGAAAAGACGCATTTACATGCGCAAATTATTAGGAATTATTAAAATACAAAACAAAACGAAACGAATTTAATTCAGCAAAACTGAAGTATAAAAATAGAACGCAATTAATTTTACCATTTTATGTACAGCAAATACTATCACCAAAAACTTAAATAAAAAACAATTCTTATAAACAATTAATTATAGAAACGATATTTAAGACTTAACCTTTATCAAATTTATAAATTAAACATTGTGCCTAAATTATAAAAGCATTTTGTAATTATTATTAAATTAACAAAGCATGCAAATTTAAAACGCAATTCTCATATAAATTACTACCAGAAACCATCATTGAATAAAATCTATTAAGGAAAATCCAACTTTATAAAATATAACTAAATATTTTCAGTACAAAAGCATTCAATTATATGGAAATATTTACGCAATTTATTGCAACAAAACTTATTACCGAGACTAAAATTACACCATTCAGGAGACCTAAAACTTATAATTAGACAATTTTATTGTATAAAATATAAAGAAAACATTGATGCAATTACTGTAACAAAACGATTGACTGAAACCTTGAAATTCTATAATTAAACATTTAAGGTAACGAGATTGTACAATTGGGAGCAACATTTACGGAGACGAGATAATTATACCAGACACTCAATTAATCAGCAAGATTGAAATAAAAATCGTAACTAGCGCAAAACGTACAAAGTATAACTTAATTATTGCAAGAAATTATTAACCACATAAGAACCTTTTAGAAAATTAAAACTTGCGACAACTATAACATCCGCGGAGTATAAAAGTATACGAATCCAAGGCTACCGCATTGACTAGACATTACCAAGCACAAACTCCTAAATTTAATTATAACACCGTATAACTACGTATAAAATACAAGTAAGGCGATTCTTTAAATAACCTAACGCAAACCAAACTGAAAAGTAAATCCCAATTTAAACAAAAACTTGATATTAATTAAACCTGAAAGCAACCCTTAACGACCATGGGTTCAGATATGGAGATTTATCTCAAAGCATCCCCCAATACAACGGAGACCAAGCTTTATTGGGAAATTCATTACCGCGTGTAAAATATTTTTGAAAATCTTTTACAAACCAGGAGATAATCAACAAAATGTTCTACTTTTACGTCTTATAATAAGTAAACTGACCGGAAGGGCACTAACGCTAATAGCCAGCCGAGACGATCTAGAACAATGGGCAGATTTTAAACGCATATTGATATCATGTTTCGGCAACCAAAGAAACATCAAATACCTTATCCGCGATTTAATAAACCTTAGAATTTACAACTAACAGTAAATTACCCTTTGGTGTAATAGAGTCAAACATTCTCATATTTGAAAAAATAGCTATAGTGAAAGGCTATGTAAAGAATGACAAAAGCACATTTTTAATAGAAATCCTTATAGTAAAGAGTAACATTTATAATTATTATCATTTATTTGCTTTTCCAATGAAAATTACTAGCATGTATCAAGTAATCATCCCTAAAACCAAGTTCCTTTCCTTAAATGAACTCAGATATGGTTACACAAACGAAAAATGTAACGAAGTAACCCCAAATCAATATTTATGCCAATCATTAACAACAACAACTATCCAAGAGGACAGCCTTTGCAAAGTACAATTACTAAGATTTTCAAATCATTACGACAACTGTGAAGCCAAACCAGTACAAATCACTAGTATGAATGGATTGCCGTATTTCCAACAGAAGTAATAACAACCGTCCACTGCAGTCAAGACGAGAACAATTTAACATTAACCGAAAGCAAGATGAAGACTGTTATTTAAAATTGACGAACGAAATCATCAGAGTATATCAAGATGCCACAGTAGCCAAGAAATTCGCCAATTTACCGGAACTAGAATTGAAAATAACATTACGTAAAGATGACGAAATAATCAAGTAACCCATGCAACTAGAACACCTAGACTTGGACGATCATTTTATTACTTATGTATGTATTTTACCAAATGTATCTTAGATATGAGAATAAAGAAAGCAATTTTAGCCATAAGGAAACAAAGGTAAATAAAGAAGTAATAAATGTACCCTTAGGGACAATGAATTTTAAAAATTAAGTAAAACTATTAATTTTTCATTTACGTCGGGAGGAGTTACGTTTCCCTCAATCTATATGTGTACAATTAAATAGAAAGTATTAGGAATTATTAAGAAATTATAACGAAACTTAAGTTAAATGCAACATTGTAAATTCAAGGATAAATAAGAAAAGGCTATTGAAAGTTCACAAGCAAGTTGTGAGAACAGATGTAAATACATTGTATTCCAGACGTAAGTGATACTGCAGTTGCAGGTCACAGACGGTTAAGAAACCGCAGTTACATTGTATAATGAATAATATAAAGTAATAAGCAGACATGGGCTCTGCAAGTTCCCACAGACATGTGAGGGGCGGGGACAACATAAATACCCTGGGAGTCCCAAATCAAATCAGTCAGTCTTAAGTATTTCAGTTTTAACATTGTTTTTGCGTAGGCTACTTGCTCGACCTTATTTAAATGTAATTATTATTTTATTTCGACTTAGAATATTTTAATCAAGTTTGTGAAAAGTTGTTATAAGAAGTTTTGGAAGAAGTTTCTAAAAATAACCGCTCCCAAGGCCCGAAACGTAACTCACGTGGCCTGTTAAGCTTACGTACATTCAATATTCATTCACCAACATACAATACAATTTCCAGCAGCTAGTATAAATTTTTACATTGATAACAAGCAAACAAATGTTATTATCAGCACGTGCTAATCATTTCCACAGCAATTTCTAAAACAATACCTGCATTGTTCGATAAAGCGAAGTACGACGCACAACGAACTACGCCATTGGCCATACCACGTACATCCACATCATCTATGGTATTCCCATCCTTACCCGCATCGGTAGATTCCCTGATGCTCTTTCGAAAATGAAAAAGAATGTTTCATTCACCATCGCCACCAAGGTCTAGCGCCTCGCCAGCCAGCTCTGTACTGTCTGACTCGCAGAAATCAAAGAGGGCACGATATGAAGACGATGCAGCTTCAACCATTAACTTCGAGAACATAAAAGCAATTAAAAAGTATTTAAGTATGTTTTCAGGGATGGTAACAAGATAAACCTCAGCAATGCCCAGTATATTTGTCAGTGTATGGAGGACATCGCCTTGATAGCCGCCGCCGTTTTGCAGGATTGTGAGCTCTTTATGGCAAGACTCCACCAGATGGAAAGGAATATAAACACTCATTTATCATAGGAAACGTCCATGCACGTGCAGCAACCGCCTACACATATACAACCCACTTACTCTCCCGTTTCTGCCACAATCACTTCTCAAGCTCCACCTGCCAAACCACTCTCCAAAATTATTAGCCTGAAACTAACTTCCTCTGAGACAACTCCTTCCCAGCTGCTCAATATTGTCAAGCAAAACCTACCTCCATCTGTATCAGATTTTTCCATACGTAGTATTCGTCTTTTTAAAATCTTAGCCACTATCCGGACCTACAAACCTTCTGACATAAATATAGTATTCACGTTCCTAAACCGAAACAATCCCAACTTATTATCTTTGAGATCGACTGAGAAATACTCACCCCAAAGACTCGTTCCTTTCTATACCTTCAAAACTCCCTTCAGCACCTCATCTCCGGAAATAAATTCTGACCAGAAGTGTCTGTAGCCATGCGCTACCCCAGACCTGACTCCTATGACAAATTAATCCTGAACGTTTCTCTTCGACTTGTTAATTCCAGTGATCAATACCTCCAATAATCTTTAAAATTCTTTCTAATCTTCCACAACGACAATTCCGTAAAACCATATGCTATAACACAAGTAAATCAGATCGATTCTATTTCTTAAAATTCTTAAAACTCACCATTCCAACCCTCAACCAACTCACCCAAAAGACTCTTACCCTACACCCCTTGTAAACTCCATCATCTAATCCTCACACCGTGCCGCAGCCACTAATATACCTACGAGGCACTACGTCACACGTACGAAATCTTGGTGGAATTCTTCGTTTAATAACTCTAGAAGTTTCCAATCAGAGTTCTCAAATTCCAGGTCTGACTGTTCTTCTCTCTCTCAATTTTTCTTAACATATCTTGTACGTCATCGCTATCCTCCACAAAATTCAGCGTTTACGAGGGCTTGCAGTTTTCAAGGACCATCTGGCAACAGTGGGTAGTGAATATCGACAGTTGCGAGCTTTTTTTAAAACAGACATTTACGAGGCCAGAATAAAACACCTAAGGAACATCATTGACCATCCCTATGCTGATCCCTGGAAAACGTATCCCAGGTTAGTTAAATCCAACTCATATCTTAACAACTGCTCCGTCTCTACACAACCCCAACATCCAAAAAACCTTAACTCTCCTTCTAAATACAGTCATCTCTCCTGCTTTTATTGCTGTCATCTCCACCTTCACGATCAAATTATTACAACTTCGCAAACCCCTCCAAATGTACCTTCTGATGATTCTTTTGAAACCGACCTACTAGACACTATTGTATCAAAATTGCACCCTCACAAATCCTCAGGTCTTGATAACATCTCCAACTTAATAATACAAAAAGCATGGTCAGTATTCCGTCAACCCTTTCACAACCTATTCCGCAAATGTTTAACCACCGCTACCTTTCCTGATACTTTTAAACACGCCAATATTACCTTGATTCTAAAGCCACCTGAAGATCCGTGCTCCTACAAACCAATTGCTCTCCTTTCGGTCATCGGTAGACTCCTAAGAAGATAATCCTGAATAAATTCCAATCCCACATTGATACCAATTTCTTGATTTCCAATTACCAACACGGTTTCCGCCAAGGTCCCAACGCTGAGCAAACCATTCATTCCTTAATTTCCCTGCCATCTTAATAGATTTCCATTCCGCTTTAGATTACCTTTTGTGCTCCTACATCCTTAATCAACTGAAAAACTGAACTTCCTCTCCAATATCTATAAAATCATTAAGACTTGTGTTTTCTCGTACAGCTATCTTGCAAACAAACTACTTTTCTCCACCACAAACTTATTGCAAAGATCTGCCCTATTACCTACCCATTGGAACTAAAGCCGATCATACAACCCTACCTTTTGCATGTTTCCCGTGCCTTTCATACCACTTCCACTGCAGTTCCATACACTATCCTAAAATCACCCCTTTAGAAATTCAGCTACACCACTTCGTGAAAACCCGCAACTTAAAATTACTGCCTAATCCAACTTCATGATGGAACATTATCCTTCGACACGTATCGTGCAATTCCTTTCTCTGACATTAAGACCCGCATTAATAACTCCTTTCTCCATTCCTGGCAAACACTATGGTTCTACCCGGCAGATACACCCACCAAATATTTCCCACTATTACGGATCCTCGCCCACATTCAAAATTCCAGCCAAACAATAATTCAATTCCTAACTCGTCATGGCACATTCTGCTCTAAACTTTATTCCTTCTATTTAACCCCCCACCGGTTATATCCATTCAAGTATCTAAATTCCCCTGAATTTCTTGAGCATCTATTGTATAATTGCTCCGCCCTTACCTACACCCGAAACAACTTCAAGCAATTTATACAACTAGATTTATGTTCCCCACTACCCGATTTAAAATTCCTAGTCGGTCTCTTTCCTCTACTTCTACACGAATTCCTTCAAGAGATACTAAACATCAAACCTCCTTATACAACCACCCTAACCCCTAAACTGCGATTAAAGAAGAAACTGCATTGGAGTACTAAAAATTCAACCTCCACCCCCACCCCCTGTTCTGGATCGACATTTTAACCTCAACGGAAGATACAAGCAAGTCCAACGAACACCCTCAGAATTAAAATTTAATTTGTTTTGTTTTTCTTTTATTTAATATCTTAGATTGTAAAAGGCTGACATGGCCAAATGGCCTGAGTATAGCCAATAATAAATAAAATTCACACGCATAAGTTAGCACCCAAATCTTAGCGCTAGCAACACAGCCGTTTCAGATATATGGCATGTTTAATTCAGGTGTGGCCAATTTGACGCCAGCGCCCCTTTGTCTCGCGCTTGGATTAGTGTCAAAACTTAGCAGCGGGTAGCTCAGACCTAGCACCAGCTAACATCCAACTGAAAATGCTAGCACTCTCAAAATAAAATTGGCGGCAATTTCTCAAAGATTAGAGATCAGCCCCCACCGTTGTTGTTCAAAAAATTTAAAATCCGATCATCTATTTGCTAATAGCCAGCACAAATAGCATCCATGTCTGACAACTAGTTCCAAAGCCGTTTTAGAAATATCGCGTATTTTATTGAGAGCGACCAATTTGACGCTACCTTTGCACTAGGTAGCGCAGACCTAGCACCCAACTAAAAATGCAAGTACCCCAAGAACAAGATGGCGTCGAATTTTTTAAGATTTAACGCCACCTTCCTCAGTTGTTTAAAAAAATGAAGTTGTTGCACATTCTTGCTTATATCGGGTGATTTTCTTAATCCGAAACTTTCAAATATCTCCAATAATAAACACTCTACGTAAAACTTCTCCATAATCAAAATTTAATCAATCTGTGGGGGTAATATACTAGTGCTAAAAATTACTCTCTTTTCCCTGTCTTTGTAGGTAGAGCGGAAGTAACTTTGAAATACTAAATAAAAACCCCTATTTTTTATTGCTGATTTGCGTTCTATAGCTAAAAATACATAGGATTTGTCTGAAACATTTTTTTAATCAAGTTGGATGGCGTTGTAATGGATGAGATTCCTTTTTCGATTTCTCCTACTGGGAAACCATACATACGATTCTGCAATAGTTTACAATAAAAAAATTCCACCTTTTCATTGTAACAAAAAACGCCAAATTAGTTTTAAACCAAATTTATTTTTTAAATTTTCAATTGCTAAAAATTGACTTGTTCAGAAACTTCTATTATCGTATCCCAGGAACAGACGTCCTTTTGGGGTACGTGGTCAACTTATGACTTATCGGAGTGCTTAATTAAATCTGCTCTCAAATTAATGTATTTTTTGTAGTTTCTTTAAAAATGTAATTTCTTTTGTCAAAATAATTTTTATGAAAATATTTCGTTATATTTTCATTTAACGTTTGTGTTATTTCTTGCCTTTATGTTTATTATGCTTTTTTAGGTTTTTTAGGTTAATAAATCTACAACGGAAGAAATACCTTTAAGCAACAACTCATTTTACTCAGTTCAGAACTTATTTCACAAATAAAAATACCGAGCTCCGTTAGATTTTTGATGCTGTTTCAGAAAGGGTATTTAACTGTACAAGATTAAATTGAAATGCTTTTGGTTTATGGAAAACCTGGCAGGAATCTTGATAATATTGTTAATCTCTATGCTCAGCTTGATCCGGATAGAATTTGGTGACGTGTTTCAATATATCATACTAGTAGACCATTTTCAGGCATCCTGCCACCTCATTTCCTCCAGAATCCCTCATTTCCTCACTCATCTGGACCAATTTACATGTAAATTCCCATAAGGAGTAAATGAGGGAGATGAATCTCCTCCTGACTCCTCCTTGCTCTCCTCCTTGCTCGGACACCCCCACAACCATTTTGATTACATCACACCCGCATTCTTTCCATCCGCGAGATAAATCTTTCTCCACATTTCCACCCACGAGATAAACCTACCTTGTTTGCTATCGATTAATATTAGAATTTTCTCAACTACCGAATCTCTAGGAATTTTTAGATTGCATCATCCTCAGGAGCTACCCTGATTTTAAGATTTCTTACCTGTAGCAACTTTTGAGCGTTCTTATAAATTTTTTTAGTCATGCGATACATCTTGTTAGTCTAAAATTTTATGTAGAATCCAAATCTGTAAACAGATTTAAAATCGGACCACGCCCTGCAAAGTTATACCCCTTTAAAGTCCTGATCTTCTAATTTTGCTATTTGCTCTATAAGCAAACCTAACAAATAGTTTTCTTCGTCTAGCCATTGCATCTTTCGAGATAAACCTATCTTGTTTGGTATCAATTAATATTAAATTTTCTCAGCTACCCAAATTTCTAGGAATTTTTAGATTGCATCACCCCAAGGAGCTACCCCAATTTTAAGATTTCTTACCTGTAGCGATTTCCGACCGTCCTTAAACATTTTTTTATACATGCGATACATCTTCTTAGTCTAGAATTTTATGTAGAATCCGAATCTCTAAACAGATTTGAAATCGGACCACGCCCTGCAAAGTTACACATATACCCTCTGCGAGATAAATCTTTCTCCACATTTCCACCCACGAGATAAACCTACCTTGTTTGGTATCGATTAATATTAGAATTTTCTCAACTACCCGAATCTCTAGGAATTTTTTAGATTGCATCATCCCCCAGGGAGCTACCCTGATTTTAAGATTTCTTACCTGTAGCAACTTTTGAGCGTTCTTATAAATTTTTTTAGTCATGCGATACATCTTGTTAGTCTAAATTTTATGTAGAATCCAAATCTGTAAACAGATTTAAAATCGGACCACGCCCTGCAAAGTTATACCCCTTTAAAGTCCTGATCTTCTAATTTTGCTATTTGCTCTATAAGCAAACCTAACAAATAGTTTTCTTCGTCTAGCCATTGCATCTTTCGAGATAAACCTATCTTGTTTGGTATCAATTAATATTAGAATTTTCTCAGCTACCCAAATTTCTAGAATTTTTAGATTGCATCACCCCCAAGGAGCTACCCCAATTTTAAGATTTCTTACCTGTAGCGATTTGACCGTTCTTAAACATTTTTTATACATGATACATTAAATCTTCTTAGTCTAGAATTTTATGTAGAATCCGAATCTCTAAACAGATTTGAAATCGGACCACGCCCTGCAAAGTTACATATACCCTCTGCGAGATAAATCTTTCTCCACATTTCCACCCACGAGATAAACCTACCTTGTTTGGTATCAATCAATATTAGAATTTTCTCAGCTACACGAATCTCTTTAAATTTTTAGATAGCGCCATCCCCAAGGGAGTTACCCCCATTTTAAGATTTTTTGATGGCAGCGATTTTTGAGCGTTCTTATAAATTTTTTTATACATGCGATGCATCTTGTTAGTCTAGAATTTTATGTATAATCAGAATCTGTAAATAGATTTAAAATCTAACCACTCCTTACCATTTTACACACCCTCTAAATTATAAATTTCCTGCAGCTTATACCTAAAGAAAATCTAAAAAACATTCTTAAAACTTTTTATTACAGACAATTTTTACTAATACAGTTTAAATTTTGTAAACCACATTTCTAAATACATATTTACAATTTTTTATTTTCAACCTAGAACTTGTCATATCGGGTCATACTTATTAATATTTATTTCTAAATAGAGCACTTTTCCAAAGACCAACCGGACTCATGTTTCAAATTCCTCTGATTTTGTTCATGGTTTCGCTTAAGACCTCGTACGTATTTTCCAGATTACTAGAGACGTTATAACCACATTTTTTGTGTTAAAGTTTCACATCGGTAGTCTCTTCCCCATTTTGGTGTAAACGCCGTAGAGTTCGCAGTAGACTTTTACTGCTGTATGTTGTATTCTTTTTCATTTATTAATCGAATAAATCGCTCTTTCTGCTTCCAAAGAAACTCGGACACTCCATCGTCGACGCTGGCGTTATTTATGCGATAGCTAGCCATACGGTTGTTAAACGCTGTGCTAATCATTTCTACGCCATCTTCGCCAGTAGCGGTAACTGTGCATTTTATGTCTGTTGCTTCTCAAGTGTGCGGCATATGTATTCTTTTCCATTTCGAAATCGCATACTTTACACATAATTCGTGGTTGTTTCGTACAAGGTCCTTTAACAGCTGGCGGAGCTGAACGTTTACTTAATGACATACCGTGCTGTTTTCCTTGTGTCGCAGTAAGTTGTCCATTCTCGTAAAAGCGAAACCGCAAGTCCCACAGTTTAAGTACTTTGCTGCGGACGGCAACCTTGGACGATGTTGCACCACGACATTTGTTCTGGTGCCGTATGAAACATTTTCCAGGTATAGGAAGCACCGCAAGAGTTGCACTTAAAACGTTTGCAGATACCATTTTAGTACAAAACAAAATCCGCACTATAAGACTTGACTTGTAAGCGAACTAACATAACTAAAGAGTTTATTCTTGCGCACCTGCTTTATGTACCCTATAGAATGCAAACCGAAGGTTTCCGAAGATACCGAACGAAGTTGAGGATTCAGCGGGGAACTAAATGACGTCATAATCCTCGCTGCTCGTCCAATACATTTAGCGCCAATGCATGCACCTGGTCGCTTCGTCGATGGTGCGAATGCTGTTAGTAGAAACACCGGAAAACGTCTTCCATGTTATACGGATCGCGTGCATATTAAAAATCCAAAGGTGGTAGCACACGCACACAAATTGTGTGCAAGTCGTGCTATAGAAGATGCAGTGCTACTATAACCAAAAACACTTTAAACCATTACTAAGAAAATACCAACTTGTTGTCTACAGGATACTTACAACAATTTAATTTTAAATAACTTCTACGTCATACTTTAGGAAATGGTGAGCTTGAATATTTTCCAAATGAATCACCAAGCGAAAGTATATGCTTAGCACTATTAAAATTACCCATTAATTTCCATTTTACGACTGTGGTTAATTATAGATTAAAATTTAATTTGTGCACGTTCGAGCTTCTCGTAAACTAACATATTTTATAGCAACAATGCGCTGTATAATACATGCATACCCTTCGCCGCGCTACTGCTATTCTTGTAATTGCTAGAAAAGTCACTCTCCTTTTTACTGTTGGGACCGATGCAAAGCACCATTTTTATACTTTCTATAGCACATCGCGCGCTTTTCGTATGATAATTAAATTTTGCTTCTGTAGGCTTTTACACTTTCGCATAGCTCGGCCGCACGTATTGATTTCTAGAACCGGTAAGTACTCGATATCGTCCAAATAGAAATTAGATGCTTGATGTCTATCAATTTCCGATTCCCTCGTAAAGGTAGAAAAACTCAGTCAATCATCCATTAAACTTCGACCCGCTCCTGTTCTGATAATTTACAAACATTTTTCAAACGACAATGGGCCGAGAATTTTTAAACCTCCGAGGATCTTTAAGTTGTGATCAATTACACATCCGAGCTACGCGTAAACTAACATATTTTGCAGCAACTGTGCACTGTAATACATGCATACCCCTTCTCTGCGCTACTGCTATTCTTGTAGTTGCTTGGAAAAGTCAGTCGCACTTTTTGCTAGTAGGACCGATGCAAAGCACCATTTCATACTTTCTTTATAAGTGTAGCACATCGCGCACTTTTTGTCGGATAATTAAATTTTGTTTATGTAGGCCTTTACACTTTCGCTTATTTAAACATCTAATACTTGATTAACCACTTTCGATTATTCTAACGGAGACCACCATACATCCCGCCGCCCCGTTCTTTTTGAATCCAACGATCCTATGGGCTTCCACGCACTAACACCTGACGTATCTTTCCTACTATTTGTTAAACAAAAACTACCGGCATCGCCATTGTGGACGTAAAGCAGATGTTTGTGGATATGTACGAGAATATGTAACCATATACATTAACCAGTCTAAGCTATTTTATTTAAGCCAAAAACTATTATTTTCTAAACCATAATTAATAATCACCTTTATAGGTTCCACATTTCGACCATTTCCCAATGACTGGTGCTACTTAAATTTCTTATTGGAAAATTCTTATTCTCCGCGCACTGCTGCGTAGTTGCATGTCCATTCCTTTTGAGGTATATGCTCGTTATAGGTTGTAAGACCTCGGTTTTATAACTACAATTCGTGAGACCCTTTAATCTTTTTAATCGTATCTTTTCGCCTACAATACAGTCGGACTTAGCCTACTACCAACAAATTCTAATACTGGACCCCCATTAAATATGTCTTTAATTTTCCCTACAACTTTTTTTGTTGACAAGTGTTATATTGTATTTATTATACGCGGGGTAGTCACTCTTTTAAGATAAATATATTTTGTTTGGTATCAACTAATATTAAATTTTTCTAGGGACCCCAAATCTGTAAATAGATTTTAAATAGGACCACCCCATACAAAGTTATGCCTTTTAAAGACCAAATCACTGATTTTGCCCATCTTTATTTAACTCCATCTTTAAAACCCTTTTTCGCTACCCAAGACATATGCTTTAACCAACCGTTTCCTAGAAATCTAAAACCGCAGTGTCCCGCGAATACCACGTGGAGATAACACGTATACTCTGTCAACCAGGATAGAAGCAGGAAGGATTTGGAAGGTGGGAGAAGAACTTAAAATTATGGAATCTTAAAACTAATATACAATAGATTTACAAATCATACAAATATAAACAACTATCTTATATCTTTACACCCCATGCGTAGATTGTTGTACTATTAGGAATGATGTACTTTTGTCATCTTCCTCGATAAACTAATTTTATTAATAAGCTGCGTATGCAAATCGTATTCTTTTACTCCGGATACATACGCAGACAAGTACTCGATACCACCAAATAAAAAATTGGATGCTTGGTGACTGTTAACATCCGCCTCGTCGTGTACGCCCAGACACATCCCAGCCCATGAGCACCCCTGCGCATGCACACCCAACCCATGCGCGCCCATGCGCGTACGCACCTGCCATGCTCGCTGCCCATGAGCACCCCTTTCTGTGCGACTGCTATTTCGGGTAACGTTACAGCCTTTTATAAATAAAGAACAATGTTATATACTATTATAAAATGTTTATTCTGACATTATACATAACAAATTTAAAATATTTAATACCAAGCATGGAGTCATTTAAACTTAATTTTAATACAAAGTTATACACAGAAGACAGTCCTTTCTTTATGTTTGTTTGCAGTGGTTTAATTTTATCTAATTTTATTCGCAGCTTAAAATTTAAATCGACACCCAAGTCTTCTATCTCCTTTTCTAACCAATAGTTTGATACATAAAGACCGTCTAGGTTTTCGAATTGTAAAATGTACCGAAGTTTGCCTCTATATTTAAAGTCTTTGATTCCACCGACAACCAGATCCATTCCTTCGTGTAATTCTTGCAGCTTGTGACAATCTTTTAATCGCAGCTTTCCACTATATCCTGCATACGTATCTTGTTAGCTTGATCGACTTCTTCTTGTCGGTATTGGAGAAATCCTTTTTCCCACACACCGTTGTGTAGTTGCATATCCACCACTTTTGGGAATATATGGTTGTTATAGGTTGTAAGACCCTCGGTTTTAAATGATCCGAAAGGTTCTTTACTGGGCAAATATACAATGTTTAGCGGAACCCCTTTACGTGTGGTGTACGCCAAGGTTACGAAACCCGCATTCCTTAGTTCGTCTTTGTTATCTGCCATTTTGATAAATACGTTTTTAGAATAACCTTTTAAAAAGTATACGGATTTAGTACCATCCTTTTCTGCTAGAAGACCTACATAACTAAAGAGTCTTTCTTACTAACCGCAAATGCATACAGCTTGTACAACCGGATGTATCTAAGTCAGTCCATCGACACATAAAATAATCTTTTAATTCTTCCTCATTTTCTCTAATAAGATGTTCTTTGTCTAACACATCTTTGTATTGTTGTATCGTCGCAGTGTTTTCCATGTAGTCCAATTTTCGCCTTTTTGCATCCATTTCCTCTAATTCAGTTGTCTTTTCCTTCCACTTACTGCGTATGGCATACATAATGGGGTAATTTCCTTTAGCGTAAACGGATAGAGTTTACTACCAATATTTGCGCGTTGTCGTACAACCTCTGGGCGAATGTTAGGTGTTATCAATCCCAATTCCGAAATGACTATTTCTTTTGGAATTGTAGAATAGTGTTACAGATTGTGTAAATATGTACTACCTGCTTTAATGTAGTAACACTTGTGTAAGATTTTTATTTTATCTTGGCTGTCTTCCTCTCTACTATCTCCAAATAATTTACGGGTAAATAGTTAAAACTAAAAGCCGAAAGCACATACTTTATCAATGTTTCCCTTTCTTTTGGTTTTCGGACAACTTAATTTGCAAGCCCGTCAATTTCTTTGTATTACCAATTACCCCACGTACTGTAGCAGGTTATTATACACTAAACAGCAGCTATTTTGTAGCTTGTCCGATAGCTTACTCCACATTTTGGCAAGTGGTACCAGTACATTGGCGCCTTTAGGAAGTATAACACTATCTTCCAATAACGTTAAACAGTCTTTTAAGGGATTATACACCGTTCCGCACTGACATAGCTTCCAATTGCACATGTATATTGTCGCTTCCAATCGCGTAATACCATGTTCTTTAGCCAAAGTAGACGCAAATGTTTCCCTTAAACGTACATCTGGACAACGTAAAAATCTAGTATATGATTGCCAAGTTGTTTATTAACACCAGGACTTGTTATCTGACACACAAATTTGTTGTATATCTTAATTCTTGCATTGGTTGTTAGCCATGTTAAACAATCAATTCCTACAGTTTTATCGTTGTCAACTATAATATTACACTTTTCTTCGTATTCGCCCTTATAGCAAAAGTTATGGTTTGTAGTTAAATAATTACACATCTCCATCTTGCTAAATATACCCGCAAAATCTTGGGTTACATCCATGTCAAAAGATAGAAATAATCTTTTCGAGTTCGTCTAATATATCTGGTAGTTCCTCCAATAAAGTTTCCAACTTAACATCTGCTAGTTCCACTTTGTATGGAACACATATAGGATTTTGGAATTTTTATTAATGCATTCGAGGTCTTCTTTTCCGATAATTTCTTTTACTCTCTGGCCCATCTTGTTAGTGCTTTCTAGAAAACGGAGCTTAGCTTTAACACCATGCCTCTAGCGGAAACAAATCGGTCAAACTTTCTTCGTAGATAGCTGTTAAATGCACCACAAATTTCTTTTTAGGATAAACATCCTTTTGCTTGCAGATGTTTGTTCGGCGTCAGAAAAGTCGCAAATTTTAACCAACATTATATTGTCACAAAATGGTTCTGTAATTGGTGTGTGTAGTCCACCAGTCAGCATCTGCTCTTCGCCTTCGACATAACAAATATTACCAATATCTGTTACCAGATTATTGTTGCACATATTTTCTACCAAATAATCCAAATCGCTCATTTGTCGGTTTCACTTTATTCCCAAGAAGTTGAGAAACGTTAATCACCTTGGAGACGCTCATGTTTACCGTTCTAGCTACTATCGAATACTAAATTGAATACGAAAAATTGTTCTCTTATGTATTCTACAGAGTGGGGCGTATATTGCCGAAGATAGTCGAATATGTTGTTATCCGACCTAAGCCGACAGGGATGCGCATCGACATATCCGGATATATGTAGGATGTTAAGTTAGGGTGAAATTGCCCCATGACCACATGACCACATGACCACATGACCATATGATCACATGACCACATGAAAAATTGATAGGTTAGGCTGTTTTAATGGGTTTTCTCATTAAAAACCCATTAACACTAATTGCTTTTTAATGAGTTTTCCATTAAAAACCAAGTGTGAACCTAGGTTAGATAAAGGAAAAATTAATAGGTTGGGTCAGCGCCGCGGCGCGGCCTAACCTGTTTTCGCTTTATCAACCTGGGTCACGCGCTGTGGAAAAACTCGTGCGCTGGTAATGAATGTGATAAACTCATTAAAAGCACCAGTGTGCTTTCAGTTTTTAATGAGAAACTCATTAAAAGCGGTGGTGCTAATGGGTTTTGGCTGGAAAACTCATTAAAAACGGCTAACTATCAATTTTCGTCATGATCGCTGTGTGGTCATGTGTCATCGTAACTACATATCCGGATGTCGTGCGCTGCATCGTCGGACATTTCTTCGTTCGCTCTGGTGACTTTTATTCTGTTCGATGAGTGAACCTGTCGCGTCTCGGTGGCATTTGAACTCAGAGTGGCCGTTTGATGAATATCGGCGAAACGTGATGTTGACGGCAGTGTATGACGGTCAGGCTCGCGACCTGCTGGTGGTGCGATGACGCGTGCTGGCAGGATGTTTATCAAGTGTGCGACTGTTGACCGTGTTCCGCGGTATGCGCTAAACTGGGCTGGCTGAATGCCGGGCAAAAGTCGGAAAACCTCAATCGTTCAAATCTGTGTTCATGTGGAACGCTGAAGGTTGCATTGAACTGGGCGAACGAACTCGATATCTTTGTTTGGATGGACAGACTGGAATGGTGTTGGCACACATAACTGCTATGGCGAATGGCTATGGTTGATGACGAAACTGTGTGAGTGTTGTAATGAACAATAGGTCTGGCTGGGTGTGTCGGCTCTGGTGCTGTGCAAGAGCAGATGCGTTGATCCCATCGTTGAAACGTGCGTCTGCGGCTGAACGTGCGATTGGGCGAAACGGTGCGGTGAAAGTATGGTGTGATCATCCACTGTTAACTGAGAAGATGATTATGCTAAAGGCGCCGTGCTGCAATGGTGCTGTCGGACGGCTGGTATGCTGTTGGTGCTGTGCTGCTGGCGGGTGACATGACGGAAGTGTTGTCGAAGACACTGGGCAATGTGAGGAATGAGGAAGCAGATAAAGATCTTACAGACAGATGCTGATCAAAAGCATGTACTGTGTTTTACGATCTGCCACAAATGATTCAATGGGTGGAAAATGACGTTCGCCAGGTGTGCGCAAATGTGTCTGCTATCCGTTTGAAATGCCCGTGTATGCGTACGCTGGTGAAATGGGCGGTGGACTTCATCATGAATGTATGCTGGTAAGAAGAGAATATGCATGCGTGAGAAGAACAGTTATGGTGGACCGAATCCACTTGTTGTTGCGCGTGAAGACTCTTTGGTGTGTGAAGGATGATAAATCATGCACAAGGATTGTTAAAACTGTGTTATCCGAATGAACGAACAGGGCTGAAATTTACCTGCGCGAGGGTGCTGGTCGTTAAAATGGTCGTATTTGGCATATGTTCGGTGATGGCTGGACACAACTGATGAGGATTTCCTCAGCCGACAGAATCGATCAGCAACAGTGTGCGGTTATGATGAAGCAGATGGGTGTCTGGCTGCTACGCGAAGGCGGATCTGGTTGTCGGATCAAATAGGCAACACTGTCATTCGGCTGAACGTCTGTAAGGGTTGAAAAGGATGAACGGTGTCGTTAAAGCTGCGGTAAAAAGTGTAAAACCACTGCTGCTGTAAAGGACTGTATGTTGTTGAAATTAGTTAAATGACTCCGTGTGTTAATGTATTATATGTCGGGAATAAACATGTAATATCTTGTTCTTTTATAAAGGCTGTACTAACAATCATGGCAGGGAGGCATGTGGTGTGCTGGCGCGCGGGGCTGCGAAGTCGTGCTGAGTGCGGGGCGGATGTGAAGCGATCGTCAGCTGGTTGGATGCTGCGTCTCTGTGGTCGTTGCATGCACGCAATGTGGTTATCGAGAAGATGAAACGTCATTCAGTACAACAATCTGCGTGGGTAATATAACATGAATGTTTGGTTTATCTGTGCGGTACTGTTCGTTCTTCTCCTTCAAATCGCTTCACTGCTATCTGGGACGGGCCGTGTTAACTCGCGTGTCGCGTCAGGCGAGGAGCGCTGGTCATTAAGGGTTCGTGGTTAACAAAGATGAGCGTGATTCGTCTTTAAAACTGTGGTGATCTGTTAAAATCTGTTAATTGGTGTGACAATCAAAATGTTATCTTACCGCGCAATAAATGGCAACTCGACAAAAGTTGAAGTGTGAACGTGGGTCAATGTTGAAACGATGAACAGCTAAGTCGTGTGACGAAAATCGATTAAGGGGTCTCACAGTGTGGTTAATGAAACCGGTCTGACAGCTCCTCAAGGGGACATCTGCACGGCGATGCGCGGGAATTCTCAATAAGTGTTTCCATGTACGCCGGTCGTGAGGTGAAATATGGTGAGTGGTATGGTTTAAATGGTTTTACTAAATAAAATGAACGACGGAATGTATATGATTTTACTCGTGCATCCGTCCGCAATGATCGCCTGGCGGTGTTTAACAAATAATGACGTAGTGTTACCGGTGCAAACGGATGGTTGGCTGCGAATGATGTTGATCAGGTTTAAATAAAGGTGATCAGCGTGGTGCGGTGAAACCATGCTGGTGTCGACAGGCGCGGTCATAAAGTATGAAATGATTGCGTAAAATGCGACTGGCTGTTTGCAACTACGGCTGATAATGCGGTGCTGCAAAACGGTTGCTGCAAAGCTCGGATGTGTGGTACGACAAGATCCTCGGTTTAAACTCGATATCGTTTAATGTGTTGTAAATCGGACAGGTCATGGGTGGATGGTGACGAGTTCTACGCTACGAGAATCAAGATGACATCAACATCTGTTCTGTGGTTGACGATATCGGCCGGTTCTGAAAATCGGCGCCCGACCGTGCGAAAAAATGGTGAATCATGCGCGCGATGTATGAAAGTAAAAATGATTGCTGTCGACTCGCTGGTGAACAGGGAAATAATGCGTATGTGCGCGTGTATGCGCTGTGGTTAAGCTCGAACATGTGGTCTGATCATGTAATTTCGATATGGTGGTGTGGTGTTAACTGTGGCTGCTCGCTGTGATTTGAAATATTACCCTAAACGTGAAGTTGTTAAGTGTGGTCTGTGAACAACGTTATTTAATGTTTAAAGTGTTTTTTTGCACGCCGACACTTGCACATTGTGTGCGCAGTTTTAACTATGCGTGTTCTGGCGTCGACCGTCGTGCTAACCATTGCGCCGTGACGCCGGACGGACGGCGGCGATATGACGTCATTGGTCCCCGCTGATCTCAACTCGTTCGGTATCGAGCTCGGTTTGCACTCAGCGCAGGTGCTGGTAAACTCTTTGGTTATAAGTTGGTTAAATCGAAGTCTTTTAATCGGTTTTTTTATTAAATCTGGCGTTTTGCAACTGCGGTGCTCAAAATCGCTGCCGTCGTGGTGCAACATCGTCAGGAAACTGTGGGACTGCGGTTTTGCAACGGCTGCGACGCGCAGCTGAACCGCAACAACTCCGCCAGCGGTGCTCACGGTGTATGCGTTCGAGTGGAAATGCATAGCCACGCTGACAACGGTATCGCTGCGCGATGACGTGCTGCGTTCGTGTAACCTTATCGCATAAACGCCGGCGTCGACGATGGG
This sequence comes from Platerodrilus igneus, assembly GCA_036346225.1. Lineage (NCBI taxonomy): Eukaryota > Metazoa > Arthropoda > Insecta > Coleoptera > Lycidae > Platerodrilus > Platerodrilus igneus. The sequence goes on from JARFIW010001617.1 coordinate 3,232,738, forward strand.
TCGGTTCTTTGGGCAGCGTTCGATAATAAATGACGCTGCGTCTGCGGCTCTGCCGGTTGTGAGGCACCGATAATCGCTAACACAATGATTATCGTTCTGGCAATCTGGAAAATGTGCGGTGCGAGAAATCGCTGGATGCGTCGGTGATCTTTGAAAAATGCTCTGTTGAAATAAATATTAATAGTATGAGATATTAGTTCTGGGTTAATTAATGTGTTTGAAAATGTGGTTTACAATTTAAACTGTGTAGTGATGTAATAAGTTTTGAAATGGTTTTAGATTTTCTTTGGGTTTGGTGTGTGTGGAATGTTGAATGGTTGTACAAATCTCTGCTGAATAATTAAGGACTAACAGGCATCACTGTGTAAATCTTAAGGTGGCGCTGTGAGACAAATATCGTTAAAAATTTGTAGCTGGCTGTGTGTGGGTGCTCGTGAATGTGGTCAGGAAGAATGAGGAACTATGATCTGTCAAAAATTATCGAACGGTGAAGATCATAAAAGTGGGTGGGAGTGCTTGACAATCAGGTAAGAGATGGGACTGGAGTGTGGGTTGCTGATGGAAGATGACTGCAGGGCATCAAATCTGTTTGATAAAATAAATGAAAATCATTACTACTGAAGGAAATGTTCAACCAAAAAAAGAACCCATCGAGCAACAGTCACTGGAGAAAATAATGAAACTGCTGTAATAGCTGCAGTGGCTGCTAATCCTCTTGTAACTACATGAGAAAGAACTTGCGAGCAGTATTTAGAAAATTTTAAAGCGTAATAAATATCGTGCGTATCATGTGTCTTTACACAAAGGTCTTTATGGCGTTGATTTTCAAAATGGGATACCCTTTGTCAGTGGCCACGTGAACAAATACAACCAAACCCTTATTTTTTCTTTAGGTGTTGTTCTTCGACTAGTTGTTTTTTACAAACCCGAACGACTAATCGACACAACATGCATTACTATAGTGTTGAAATCCGCACTGATTTGTTAAGTTGAACATAAGCGTCCTTGGGCTGCCAACGTATGGCGTGGAATAATTGGCAACAAACTCATTGGTCCCCATATTATTGAAGTCTACTTGAACGGTCAAACGTATCGCGACATTTTGGAAAATTAATTGTCAGACTACTTGAAGGCTTGAGCTTAGACGTGCGACAGAACATATGGTTTCAACATTGTAGTTGTCTAGCACAGTATTCGATTGTAGCACGTGAAGTAACTTGATCGTGATTTCGGTGATCGCTGGTTAGTTAAACTTGGTCCGGCAAATTGGCCAGCTAGTTCACCAGATTTTACTTCCTACAATTTCTTTTTGTGGAGCTATCTCAAAGACAAAGTTTACAAACAAGTGCCGACGACATGTGAGAATATGAATTAGCGAATCAGAAATAATTGCGCCGAAAATCAAGCAGACGCCCTACTTAGTTTTGTACAATATTTGAAATGCGAAATAATAAGTGCATTAAAGTCGAAGGCCACCATTTTGAGCACACACTGTAATTGAAAATGTGAGAAATAGATCTTGTTTTAAGACTTATTTGGAAAAGCATTTCATTCATTACGGTGCCATCTATCATGAATCGAAAAAAGTTATAGACAAATCCTATACATTTTTAGCCGCAAAATCCACATTTTCAATAAATATAGAGGTTACTATTTAAGAATTTAAATTTACTCCCCTATACCTACACAGCCAGGGGAGGGGAGTAATTTTAACATTGCTGTATTTCATCCGTAGATCGATTAAATTTTGATTGTGGACAATTTTTTCATAAAATGCTTTATTGAGGGAGATATTTGAAAGTTTCGGATTAAGAAAAATCCAATAAGCAATGAGGTGCAAGTGTTTCAATTTTTTAGAACAACCGGAAGGGTCACATCTTTGAAAAATCGTCAACGTCTTGTTTTTGAGGAATTTACTCTTTTAGTTGTGTGATAGCTGGCTCTTAGTCTGAGCCACCATCTTGTTTTTGAGGTGCTAGCTTTTTCAGCAAGACGCTAGCTAGTGCTAGGTCTGAGCTATGCAATGCTAGGTTTTAATGCGGGTTCGAGCAAGAGAGGGCAATTTGACGGACCTCACAATATTTGTGTAAACAAACAACTTAAACTGCGGTACTAAACACGGGTTCTGACTCCTCACACATAGTCTTCTTTATACCAGCTGTCCTTTCCAATTCTGAATCCTCCGGAGGTCGCATGTCATTTTCTATTTTTCAGATTTTTACGTCAGTTGAGAGACATGTTTCAGGTAATCTTATTTTAGGATTTCATTTTCAGTGGAATTTCTATTCTGGGATCAACTCTTCGTCAAACTAACATCAGACGACACTTTCCCAAGTCTTTATGGGCATGCAACATATCACTCTTCAAAATCATCCCAATTCAGTTCAATTTTGTATTACGACGTGGCATTACTCTTCAGATTCCGTCGGCATTTTGACGAAACTTTTAATCTGCGATTAATCTTTTACTCGAAAGTGGTGTGATAACCATGTTAGTATTTCTTGCTAGACCCATGATAACACAGCAATGAACCGCATACGAAAGATACACGTCACTCTTAGTTCAGACTTTCATCATAGAACACCTCAAAACGTGATACCTTTAGTGACAATTGTGCAGTTTATAATACAAAAAAATTAATGGAAATATTCTGTCGTTAATTCTATTTTTTACTAATCATCTCATCGCAGACCACGTTGACGTACCCCCGCGCGAAATCCAATTTGCAACTCCCACTCTTGCATTTCCGGCGTTGTCGTGAGCAGCTTCTACTAACTGCCATATATTTTAACTAAAGTTGAACACTATGTAAATATCAAGTAGAGCTATTCGTTCTACAAGTGGTTTCTCATCTTCTTGTGCATTGTCACATTGTTGATCAATCTAGAGGTTGCTTCTCATTGATGGACGGAGTTTCTTCCCTCAATAGAGTGCTCCAATCCTTTATCAGCTTTTTCATATTTTACATGACAATTAACACTTCACATGCGTGAAATTCTTAACCCGGAAATACTTTTCTGTCTAATTGCAATGTTATAGCATTAGAGGATAAAGTCGTCAATATCGTACGCTCTAAATATGGATAAAGGTGGTAAATGAGGCATGGATAGAACATCAACGCAGATTTTGACGCTGCAATGGTTAGTGGAATCTTAAACTTGTAATAACATAGTAAAAGTAGAACAAAATTAATTTATATACATTCTCATAATCGGCATTTTATTAGTACTCTAATAAAACGGTGCCCGGAGAAGGGTGTAGGACGGTAACAATTAATTCAAGTTGTTTTCCAAATAGTAAAAGCCAGAAAAACACTGTTGTAAAGTTAACATAAACATCTTATCTGCAACACAATAAAACTGAACAACAAGTTGTAATTCTTTTTGTTTCCTAATGTGCGATGGGTGTTCCTTATATTTCCATATATTTATGTTTATGTTTATGTATATTTATGTTTCCTTATATTTCATACTGACCGCGTACCTATTAACACAATTTTTCTATCACCCTTCAGTCAAAAGTTATTCATATTTTTTTATAGGTAAACGTTTTGTTATATAACATTTATATTTGTTATACAAATTAAACATACCACGTCGCTACCAAATATTAACATTTTTTGCATATGATTTTTGTTTGTAGGGGTTTTCTGGAGCATCCCTGATTAGGTTCCAGCAATAATCTTTGAGCATAGTGGGGCTCCACTTCTTTTGGGAACGGTTTTCACAATATGTAGTGCCTTGGTAAACCCTTTCACCATGTTCGTCACTTATTCGCCCAAATTTTGCAGGGAAAAGTTCAAATGGAAACGGAAAAAATAAATCGTTTAAAAAATGTTGCAATCCATGTGGAAATTAAAGGAACCACAGTTTGTTCGTAATTTTTTGCCTTTATATTTCCTAAAAAAGCTGGAACACACCTTTTAAATGATACCGATGCAGCCTCCATCTCGGTCAATTTTTAATCGAATACTGTCTTGTATGGTGTAAGGAATTTGGGACCCAGCCCGAGTTTTATGTGCAGATGTGGTAGTAAAACTTTCTTTGTATCAGTGAGAGGGGTATTTGTAACATTTTTTTCTCCAGCAATAAGGTTTTTTTGCATTTTCCAGTCTTTTGAAAAGTAATGTTTATTCTTTGCTCTACTGTCCCATTTGCAGAAAAACAGCTGTACTTGGTGTAATCCAATTGCATTTCTCAAGAAGGTACTATGACTTTTAAATCACCACATATGCTCCACCCATGCTCTGTAGACTTGATTTTTTCAAGTAAAGTTTTCATATTGTCATAGTTTTCCTTCATATGTACTGCATGGGCAACAGGAACAGAGGGATTTTCCACTGTGGAGGAGAACTCCCTTTAAGTTTATAATAGATGAATCAATAGATAGTCTTTACTCATTAGTTTTGTGTCTACATCCTAATGTATTCGTTCGTCCAAGAACATCTATACAGTACACTAACCGATCACACGATGTAAAAAATGAAACGAAATCTTAATCACGTGTCTTCGATATGTAAAAATATGTCACTGCTCTGTAATAGATTCCAACCTTGCAACCTGAATTCCAACAGTTCGGCTTGAGCTTTTGGCAAATGCTTGAAAATCTGTATCCGTGTCTATCTCGATAGGTGCAGCAATATTATCTTTAGCAGCAGTCATATCATCGTCAAGTATATATGATTCTGGACGCTTGGGGACAGATAAATTCTGGCTGTAAAGAACTGGTATGAAAGGTTTAGGCAGTGGCGGCTAATCTAAAGTGCTTCAGAGCTGCAAAACTACCAATAACCAGCAACGAACAAACACATTCAATAGTATACAAGAGATTGATTACCAGCCACTAAAAGTGTTATGAATTCCTAAGTTGGATGTCCATAACAGTCGGTCAATAATACAGTAAACATGCAACTCTAAACGACAAGGAAAATTTATAAAATCACTGACTAACTACATTGTCCTGCAGATCTTATTTGCGAGTTCGGATAAGTGTCGGAACATTTCGCGCAAATACGAGCATAGTAAGAAACGGCTTCATTAAGCCAGGCTCGAGCTGCATAAATTGCAGCGTCATTTATCTATTGCTATTCGAATCGTTCAAGTTTTGTGTGCTTTTCGGTTCTTGTAGACAACGCGCCACGCATTTCATCTTTTGTTATCTTTATAAATTTGCGTTTGAAATTTTAGTGTATAGGTAGTAAGTTTGCGTATTAGTTTAATTATAATTAGGTTCACCAACAATAAACTTTTACACTGTTCTCTGAGGACGTTTGCTACATTAATCGTTTCTAAAATGGTTGTTATTTTTAATTTAAGTAAAATAAGGTTCTCTCAGCCTACTTTTCAAGAACAACTAACTATTCAAGATCAGGGTCGGCATATACCAAAACTGAACATTGAAATTCCTGCTACAAGTCGTAGTAAAACTTATAAAAGGTAGTTCAATAAAGACATTTATCAAAGAAACAGTTGGATTTGTGGGTGCAATCGAAAAAATGCTTTATTTTACTTTCCGTGCCTGTTGTTTTCGGATGATCGTAGTGAGAAACTTTGGTCGCGAACAGGTGTACGGGATTTGGTTCAGTTAAGTAAAAAAATTAAAAAAACATGAAAACTGTAAATCGCATGTTGGTAACGCAATGCAATTAGCTCTGTTTGGCAAAGTAAATATACAGACTCAACTTAACCCTTTCACTGCGGTACGTGGATTTGCATACTGTGCTCTGTGTGCGGCATGTGTCAGCCTATGCATGTTTGTCCGCTTCCCGTAGTTGAACCATAAACATGTTACGCGGATATGTACGCTTTCCGCAGTTGCAACATGTGAATCAAAAATTATTGGACGGCTAACGCACCGCTAGTGTGCGCCTAAGATTGCTTGTCAATAAAAAAGGAACGAAAATTAAAAAGACAACCTTTCTTTGTTCGTTACATTATAAAAATACAAACTGTAATAAACTGTTCGTGACAAAAAATATATCAAAACCAAACGCAATTTTCAAAATCGAAATAAAAAATAAACTCAGACAAATGTGACAGAAATAAAAAAATGCTCTTGATAAATTTATATATAAAAATAAACGTTAATTTTCAAAAATTCTGAACTTTTTTTGAGTGTGATATTTTTCAAAACATTTCAAAACACAAAGTGGCACGTCGCACTGGGCACACCTGTAGGAAGTTTCTTTCCTAATTTGGTGTTTTCGGCACACTGTACATCTTTTGACCACGAGTTTTTTGGTCAACTCATTCTTCTCGAGATAGCTGCGGAAATGTCTCGCTACCAGCGTCATTGGCACTTCTTGACCGGCGTGTTTATAGCTGCTGGCTCTAAACCTAAGCTTTTGGTGTCTTTCAACAATTTCTTTTATTAATTTAATTTGAAACTTCAACAACGGAATATTGTTACCCGTTTTCATTTTACATATAACGTAAGCGTTTAAGACGCTGAGGTCCAGGAGGTGGAAAAATACTTTTTTGTACCACTTTTTGGAATTCCTTACGGATTCTGTGAAACTGAGCAACATGTCAGTCTTGTCAATAGTGCCCATGTTGCCATTATAATTTACAACACACGATGGCTTTTGTTTATTCTCACCTTAGAAGGTTTTACCACAAACTATCATTTCGTTAGCATGAATTGTCGATAGCATTCTAACTTCACGCTTATCTAACCATTTTCTTGCTAATGTATTTTTTGTTGCGTAACATACCTGTTGACCCCTATTCAATTTTTCATTTAGTGGTGGCAGGTGTTTTTGCTTTATTTTTACTGTTCCGAAAGCACTTGTTTTTTTCTCGTGTAGTATTGAGAAGAATGATGGACTGGTCTACCAGTTATCAACATATAAGGAATGCCCATTGTTGAGGTATTTTTCTAATGATGTCAACACGATACTTCCTGAAATTCTAACTTAGGGAAATTGAGTTATTTCGGTGTTAGAACCTGTATATATTATAAAGTCCAGTATGTAACTTGTCTCACAATCCCAAAGAATAAACAATTTGACGCCAAAATGGTGACGTTTCGATGGTATGTACTGCTTGAACGCCAATTTTCCTTTGAATAACATCAAACTTTCATCAATGCATACATTTTGAAATGGTTCAAGTGGATTATTGAAACATGTTCTAAGATGATCACTTATCAACCTGATTTAGAATAACTTATCGTTTTGGTTTGGACTATTGTTGTCACTAAAATGCAATATTTTTTAACATAAGTAAGTACCGGTCACGTGGCATAATTAGTCCGAATGCAGGTGTAATAACGAAAGAGTCAGTGGTCCAATAGTCAAGGCGTCGCCGTGGATCAATGTAGTAAGCGTAAGACTACGGATCCCAAGGTTCTGGGTTCAAATCCCGACACGGCCGACTGCTTTAAAAATGACAGGTGAGCATTTTTCACAAAAATTGCGCCCTCGTTCGCATGAGAGGTTAAATGGAGGTCCCGTGTGTGAGTGTTGTCACGCACGTTAAAGATCTCTACCTTGCCTGGGACGGCAAGGGTTCGGTAAAATTCTAAAATTTCCAGGCAACAAAAAAACTCGTCTCCTGGCCAATGTAGTACCTTCTGGTGGAGCATTGGAAATATAAATGCACGGTCCAATAGTCATAGATTCTTTGTTTTTTTGCAAGAAGCATAAATAACATCAAAGCTATAAATGTATACATTTCCTAGCGATCTACTGGAGTCCAGTCTTTAGTACGTGATGAGGAAAAAAATAGAATTTTGTTGGATAAATGTTGATAATAGTTATTAATTTTGATAACTATATTGTCGATCAACTCATTTGAAACAAATACTTCAAAGCATTCCAAAACAGAAGAAAAATCTCCACAATTTGCTTTACACTCAACACTGTCGTCAGAAAATGTATGAATTTCCGGTATAAACTCGTCTTGAGTGTACTCCCAGATAGATTTGTTAGACAAAAATAGCAAACTGTTACATAATTTTTTGTTTCTTCTCTACACCTTAGGCACTGCAAAAGGCATTGACTTGCGAGTACCGTCAAGCCATTCTCTTGAATTCACAACACATATTAAGCAAATGATATGCGGCGCCCAATGTTTCTGGTCTCCTAGTTTACATTCAAAGTAAAGTTCATAATATTTTTTTATTAAGGTGGTTTCTATCTTTTCGTATGATTTACTCATAAACCCTCCACATACGTAACAAAGCGCATCCGTTTGATTTACACACTTTCGCAATATTCTATACAGTATAAGAGCAAGATATATTGTACAGTAAATATTATTTCTCTGTTTATGATTTATCTATTAGTAAACGTTTTCCAGTTCGAACGAACCTGCACCTTGCCGAAGTTCTAGATTACTAGAACAGGTTAAATGACTTGCGTGTTCTAATGAGTTAAAAAGCTGAACTACATGTTCAACCAAAGTAGTAAGGTCGTTAGTGAAGAACCATACTAAGACAGGTTCCCGAAAGAAGGCATCGGCTCTTTTGGTACTTAGATTGGCAGAGACTATAGGGGTGTGTATGGCAGTCTAAGACACACTACCGGCGATGTGGAAAGCAACACGAAACCACCACATTACCTTCCAAGTACACAGCGTACCGAAATTACAATAAAACGATGGCATTCTCTGGGGTAAAAATTCCAAGTTAAAATAGTTCGTGCATTTACATTTCCAATGCTCCACCCGAAGGTACTACATTGGCCAGGAGGCGAGTTTTTTGTTGCCTGGAAATATAGGATTTTGCCGATCCCTTGCCCTTCCAGGCAAGGTGGGGATCTTTAACGTTCGTGACAACACTCACACACGGGACCTCCATTTAACTTCTCATCCGAACGAGGGCGTAATTTTTGTGAAAAATGCTCACCTGCCATTTTTCAAGCAGTCGGCCGTGTCGGGATTTGAACCCAGGACCTTGGAGTTAAAATAGTACCCCATTCGGATCTCGGGGGGGACCACTTCGGAGGATGCGCTCAGAAAGTTCAGAATAAGAGTTGGGAATATTTTACGAGTCGGAGCGTGAAATGTTATAAGTATGAAACAAGTAGATAAGCTAGAAAACCTAAATATCGAAATGAATTGGTTATTACTAAACATAGTTGGGATCAGCGAAGTTCAGTGGCCAGAGTAGACTAGAGAGTGGAGACTTCAGGGTAATTCACACAGGAGCAGAGAAAGGAAATTTTGATGTGGGAATAGTTATGCGGAAAAAGACAGGATACTATGTAGAAAATTACTTACAAAAGAACGAAAAAGTACTCATGGTTAGATTAGAATCTAAACCAGTAAATACAGTAATATTACAAGTATACTTACCCTCTTCTAGCTACAGCTACGAAGAGGTAGAAGCGACCTACAAAGATGTCGAAGACATATTAAGATACGTAAAAGGACATGAAAATTTAATAATTACGGAGGATTTTAATGCAGTGGTAGGTGAGGATAGGGAAGAAGCGGTAGTAGGTTTATTTGGCTTACGCACGAGAAACGACAAGAAAAATAGGCTGGTAGAATTTTACGACAAGAACAATTTAATCACAAACACATTATTTCAACATCATGCTAGAAGACGATATGCGTGGAAAATGCCAGGAGATATAGAAAAATATCAAATAGATTACATTATTGTTAGACAACGGTGTAGGAATTGAGTAAAAGACTGTAGAGACCACCTAGAAGCAGATATAGACACTGACCACAACATCGTAGTTATGAAGGCCACACTCAAATTTAAAAATTTGAAAAAAAGAAAATTAAAAGGCACTTCGACATAGATAAACTAAAAGATAAAGATATTTAAAAAAGATTCGAAAAAAAGTCAAAAGAATTGCTGAAAGATATCGGGAAAATATCTTATACTAAAGCAATAGAAACAGAATAGAGTAACATTAAATCCAGCCTAGACATGGCGGCCACAGATATTCTGGGCTATATACAAAAAGAAAATAAGAAGCCATGGATAAGAAAGGATATCCTGAATTTAATAGAAGAAAGACGAAAATACAAAAATAAATTAGACGAAACAGGAAAACAGATATACAAAACCATAAAATGGGAAATTATTACTTGTAAGTTAGTAGTACAATAACAAGTCTTTTGTGACCTCATTTCCTCCAGCGTCCTCATTTCCTCAAACATCTGGACTAAATTTACATGTAAATTTCCATAAGTAGGAAATGAGGGATTAGTTTTGGAAGTGAAATGTATTTTCCAAAGTACATATTTAGCATTGAGCATATAATTATTTGTGACGTACTTAGTAATTAGGAAAATGTTAAACCAAAAATTAATAACTGTTTAAAATTTTATAAAACCGCGGTTTTGAATATTCTAAAAACAGTACATTACTATTTAAAAATGGTTTTAAGTATTAAACACTTATGGCTTATAAAGAACTCATTTCTAAAATCCCCGCGGTTTTAGATTTTCGGTTAAAGCATATGTCATAGATGAACAAAAAAAATTTAGAGGCTCGGGGCCTTTAAAAGTGTAACTTTGTAAGAAGTGGTTGGATTTTAAATCTGTTTGCAGATTCAAATTTTGCATAAAATTCTAGACTAACTTGATGTATCGTATCAGCAAAAAATCTTAAAATGAGGGCAGCTGCCGGGGGGTTGATGCAATCTAAAAAATTCCTAGAGATTCGGGTAGCTGAGAAAAATCTAGCATTAATTGATACCAAACAAGATAGGTTTATCTCGAAAGATGCAATGGCTAGTCGAAGAAAATTATTTGTTAGGTTTGCTTATAGAGCAAAGAGCAACATTTAGAGGTTTAGGACTTTAAAGTGGTATAACTTTGCAGAAGATGATCCTATTGCAAATTTGTTTGCAGATTCGGATTCTGCATAAAATTCTAGACTAATTTGATGTATTGCATGATTAAAAAATTTATAAGGACGGTCAGAAATTGCTACCGGCAAAAAATCTTAAAATTGAGGTAGCTCTCTGGGGGATGATGTCATCTAAGAAACTTCTAAAGATTCGGGTAGCTGAAAAATTCTAATATTAATTGATACTAAACAAAATAGGTTTATCTCTAAAGATGCAATGGCTAGTCGAAGAAAACTATTTGTTAGGTTGGCTTATAGAGCAAAGAGCAAAATTTAGAGGTTTAGGAATTTAAAGGAGTGTAACTTTGCAGGGGATGCTCCTATTGCAAATCTGTTTGCAGATTCGGATTCTGCATAAAATTCTAGACTAATTTGATGTATTGCATGACTCAAAAATTTATAAGGACGGTCAGAAATCGCTACCGGCAAAAATTTTAAAATTAGGGTAGCTCTCAGGGGATGATGCAATCTAAAATTTTAAAGAGATTTGGGTAGCTGAGAAAATTCTAATATTAATTGATACCAAACAATATAGATTTATCTCGTGGCTGAAAATGTGGAGAAAGATTTATCTCGCGGGTGGAAAGAATGCGGGTGTGACGTAATCAAAATGGTTGATGTCGGGGTGTCCGAGCAAGGAGGAGAGCAAGGAGAGAGCAGGAGGAGATTCATTTCCCTCATTTCCTCCTTATGGGAATTTACATCTAAATTTGGTCCAGATGTGTGAGGAAATGAGGATGCTGGAGGAAATGAGGTCACAAAGACCTGTTATTGTACTACTTAAGTTATATGTATTAGACAGGCGAGACCCCAAAGATTCCAACGTAACATTATAGTAACTATACCAAAAAAGAAAGGCGCGGATTGATTCAAAAATTTTCGACCAATACGTTTGACAGCACACGTGTCAGAAATATTAACTAGAATGTACAAAGACGAATGGAAAAACGAGCTGAAGAGATACTAGAAGAAAACCAATTTGGATTTAGGCGAAACAGGAGAACACGGTAGGCTATTTTAGCTCAGAGTCATAATGGAGAATAACAATAAAAAAAGGGGTAGGCGTGTATATAGGGTTTGTAGATCTGGAAAAAGCATTCGACAATGTAAAATGGAAAAAAATGTTTGAACTACTAAAAAAATTGGAATGAGTTATAGGGATAGACGAATAGTACATAGCTTATACAAAGAGCAAACAGCAGTAATAGAATTAGAGCGGGATCGTAGAGAAGTAAACATTAGGAAAGGGGTGGACAGGGGTGTGTCCTATTCCCATTAATTTTTAACTTGTATATTGAAGAGGCAATGAATACTGTCAAATGCAGGAAGACATTTGGAATTACTATGCAGAGACAAAAAATTGATATGCTGGGATTTGCAGATGATATAGCGGTATTAGCATCTAGCAAGAAAGAGTTAGAAGCTGCTCTTAATGAAATGGAAACGGTTCTAACAGAGAGATACGCTATTAAAAATTAACAAAACTAAAACTAATGTACTAGTATGCAAAAGAGGAAAAAATAAATCAAAAACAAGAATACAAATATGTAACAAGAACTTACAAGAGGTTAAGGATTTTTGCTGCCTAGGAAGCCAAATAATGCAAGATGAGAAAAGCGCAAAAGATTTAAAACAAAATTAGTACAAGGTTATGCTACATTTAACAAGAGAACGGAAGACCTAGACCAAACTATATTTGTCAAATTATTAGAAATGTAGGTTGTGAACGGTATGTACAACTATTTCGATTAGCACAGAGTAGAAAAGAAGTTAGAGCTGCGTCAAACCGACCTTAAGTAAGGTCGAAAACAAAATGATGATGAGGTTGTAGAAATAGTAGGGGAACAAGTATATCTGTGGAAAAAATAGGAGAAATAGAAGGGCAGAATACGTTCTAAGGCATTTTTGGGGAATAGTATGGGATATATTACAAGCAGAGATAGGAAAAAGGAGGAAGATTTAGACCTATATTAGGGAAATGTGTAGGTTAGTTCAGAATAGGAAACAATGATGTACGCGTCTCAACAGTTCCACGACTGAAGACCTAATAATAACGTGTAAAAGTTTTAGAAAATTAACTGTTGCACATCCTGTCCGCGGCGCTTATTTAACTTAAGCCGGCTTTTCTAGCTATTTCTAGAACATTAGCCATAGATTATGATGCTGTCTACATTGCAAACGTAAGTCTCCACAGGATTTACAATGTTTTTATACAATGTAAACTGTCTTTAATAAATATCTTAATCCCGAGGGTGATATGGAAATTTGTGCAGATACGATTTTAGCAACCATATATACATAAAAAACACCCATCAGACATAAGGAAACAAGAATCGTGTTCGTCTGTGTAATTAGCTTAACAAACCCGATGTTGATGTTCCCAATAGACACAATTTGAAATCTGATAATAGCAATTGTGTATTTATAATCAGATTTTTCTTTGTATATTAAACAGTATTTTGTACAACAATTTTAAGCCGATTTCTATGAAGAGATTACTAATGCAGAGTTAGTGTGTAGCAGATATGAGGTTTGAGGAAATGTCACCATTCGCGCTATTCGCGGTTAAACTGATGAATTACAGCGCACTCTCTATACTCAGGAATGTTAAAAGCAAACTGAGCTCACGTAAGATTTAAGGGAGCGCTCAAGTCCCTCGTACTGAATCGAAAACGTTACGTTATTCCAACCCACCTTTAGAAATATTACCAGCAATTTATTTGATGCGCCTGTTAAAAATTTAGTAAACACTGCTAGAACGATCACAAATAAAATGTTTTTTACACAACCTTTATTACCGTTATAACTCTTCGCAATTCTTTCTAACCGAAAATCGCTGTAGATCAGCGTGTAACATGCAAAGCTCTCATCATCCTAACTTAAAAAGGCTGAGGGGCTTTTGATTAGCATGAACTGGCCCTGACTATGTAGATTACTGGCAACTCAATGGCTGTCTAATTTTCCGGAAAAATCCCACAAGTTTTTTTCGCCTTCAATATTCCCCTCAGTGGCTGTCAAAATTGTACTCTTAAGTTCATCGCGTATTGTATTGGTGGGGCTCAGAGGGCAGCTTTAATATGAAAATTACTTCAATTGATGGACGCGGCAGCAGCTTTACTACTTGGAAATGAAGTCATTTGCAAATGAACTTCGCATCCGTCTGTTAATCATTAGGGGCATATTCAGTGGGAATAATTTCGAGAATTATTTCAGACGAGCGCTATTTCGCCTCATTTCATGCTAAGATGTATAAATGCATAATTGATTTCCACGGTACTTCACTATTAATCAGCAAATGTAGCTAGTTTGTGTGAGCTTTAATGGAGAATTTGAATATAATTCTCTTAGGAAATTGAGATAAAAATGGTAATTTAGAATTAAACTGAGAATGTTAAGGGGATAATGCAGACGTATTATATAAATATACCCGCAAGTAAGAAGTTCGTGGTTTTTGTGGCGTATATTGGCAAAATATTGAACAATTTGGCTTTAATTTTAAGTCACACAAACATGCATTGTATTGTAGTTTCGCATTCGACGTCACTTCCTTTGAATCGTTAATTTTAGGACCCTTATTATAAAATAATAACAAAAGAAGATCAGGTTTCCTGTTTAATTATAGGGCCGGGGGTTAGAAGAGTTAGAAAATGGTCACTGGAAATAACAAAACCTACTCAGGCAAAACGACTAACGGACTTTTTGGATCTGCGATAAGCATAAGCTAGAAAGTGGGGATAACGATTTGTGAACAAACGGAAATTTGGTTAATGGGTTTAATCAATAACTATAGACAAAGTAATGGGCGCCAATAAACCCAGTCGTATGATGCAGATTTAAACAATACACTTCACTTGAAGGTGAATATAGCAACCCTCAACAACGAATAACAGTAGAGTATTTGAACCGGTTCTGGAACCTCATTTTCTCCAGAATCTCTCATTTCCTCACTCATTTCCTCCTGCCTCCCTAGCTCATCATTGGAGATAAATCTATCTTGTTTGGTGTCAATTAATATTAGATTTTTCTCAGCTACTTGAATATATAAGAATTTTTTTTAGATAACATCACTCCCTAAGATTTTAAGATTTTTTTCACCAGCAGCGATTTCTGACCGTCCTTATAAATTTTTTTATCCATGCGACACATCAAACTAGTCTACTATTTTACGCAGAATCCGAATCTGCAAACTGATTTAAAATCCGACCACCCCTTAACGTTTTACACACACACCCTCTAGCGAACATATAAAAGATTATTTTCATATCTATTAAGATAAATATATCTTGTTTGGCATCAACTAATATTACATTTTTCTAGGGAGTCCAAATCTATATATGGATTTTAAATAGAACCACCCCTTACAAAGTTACATTTTTTAAAGACTCTAAACCTCTAATTTTTGCCCATCTATATTTAACTCCATCTTTAAAACCTACTCAAGACATGCTTTAACCAACCATTTCCCGAGAAATCTAAAACCGCTGGAATTTTAGAAATGAACTCTTTATAAGCAAGCCATAAGTGTTTGATATTTAAAACCATTTTCACAGTAATGTTCTGTTTTTAGAATAATGTAAAACAATCCAATATAATGTGTTTTTAATATATAAATGGGAAGGTCGAGTTTAGCAACAAGAACCACACTCTTTAATTAGAAAATTCAAAAACACGACTTTTAAAATTTTATACAGAGTAAACCATTACACGTAATTTTATCAATTTTCTGGTTCTACATTTACATGCTACTATAAACAAAGCCTACAAACTAACCTTATTCTCAAAATAAATCCCATTGTTTAGAAATGCTGTTCAAACAATGACTCAGTGCGGTACCAGGCATGCGAACATATAAAAGATTATTTCTTGTTTCTTTTAAGATAAATGTACTTTGTTCGGTATCAATTAATAATAGATTTTCCTCTGCTATCCGAATTTCTAGAAATCTTTTAAATAGGACCATCCCTTACAAAGTTACACCTCCTTAAAGCCTCAAATGGCGATACGTCAGTCGGCCGCTTTGAGGGATTTGAAAGACACTTTTTTCTGCAATAAGACAATGTCAACTACCCGTAAGCGCTGCGTAACAGATTGACGACAAGAACGTCAACGCTTGTTATTGGTGCAATTAAATAGTACGACTTTGTTCTGAAGATAATCTATTTGGAGAACATTTCTTTGATAAAGCGAAGCTAAACTTAATTTTTAATGACCATATTTGCAATTATTCTATACAAACATTAGACACTTATTTCAAAAGAATACGTTTGCAAAATAACTTTGACATTTTATATGTGTAGGAATTATTAATTTAAGAAATATGATTATCATGATTTAAGAGGGAATAGAATTCATTAACAGTAATAATATCATTTAACGATTTCACACTGCCTGCCGAAATTTTAGATCGTTACAACACATAAAATAAATGCTATTTGTATGCGATCCCGTAATAATCCTTAAAACTTGTTTTTATAAGTTCATTACTTCCAATTGATTCGCAAAGAGGACAATAAAATATATTTTATAACGAACAGTTGAACAAATTATAAATATTTGCATTTTGACGCTCTTGCCTACATTTTTGCAGAGTCTTTCAAAAATATATATTGTTATGAGTTGCAAAGTCGTCTAATACAACTACAGCTTACAAATTTGTACAATAAAATATCTATATGTTTACTCTTGCGTGTTTGGCAAATCATCGATGTCAAAAGAATAAGGGCACGAGTCCACTTTTACACTTATTTAATGTAAAACTTAAATTTGTTAAAAATTTTCGCCGAGTTATAACGCTTTTAATATTCGAAACAATCAGATTCTTCATTCATCCACAATAATTTAGGTTACGAAGACTTTTTCGAGATTAAAGATATATATTTAATCTAGAGTTCTTTGGGAAGATCAAATTTATTGCAATTGCTTAAACTAGACCAAAGCTAAGCGAATTGCAGCGCTCTTAAATGCAACCCAGGAAGATTTTTGATCATCTAGATTTGACATTTTTGATATACCTTGAATCAAAAACCTTTAAAGCATTTAAACTTAATGGTGTTATGGAAATCGGACCAACCCTTACCGAGTTATAAATCCAAAAACTTAACTTAACCTTCAGATTCGTTCTGTTTTTAAAAACCTAGAACAAAGATTTATCTAGCGTTCTTTGAAGACTAACCTTGTTTATAGTTCTACCAAGACACAAACTGTAAAAAGGATTTTTTTTTGTTTGCTAACCGAACAATAAATACTGATTTTAATTTAGTGGAATTACGTTTGAGCGAGACTACGCGCTTTATTTTTCAATTAAGGACACATTTAGATGTTCGTGAATATATTCAGGAAAGAAAATATTGAATTAAAAATTTCTTCGACAGCGGACAATGATAAACAAGGTATAAATATAAACAGAAAATGAAAAACTTATAAAAATTCGTACCACTATGCACTCGCCGTAATGGTTGCAGCTCCAGTTATATTTCCTTCACCGTGAGGAAGTTGGGGAAAAGGAATGGAACATAAGTATTGTAACGCCTCATCGCTTTAACTTTGACCAGAATAATACATTAGTACGTAAACGAAGCATTTTACACAAAGGACGCTTGATAGCCACCCTGCGACACGACATCTTTAGATGAACTTGACTGACAGGTTAGAAGAGTTTACATTTAAGAGTTTTATTAACTATACAATATAAAGCCTCCCGAATGTTATTTGTATAATTTCAGGTGCATTCTCTAAATAATCTAGAATTATTAGTTAAAGTATGAATTGTGGTTAAGAGATTAGATGGAAATAAATTGTCGTGGGCAATCTAAAGAGGTTAAGATTTCTGCTACCTAGGAAGCCAAATAACGCAGGATGGGAAGAGCGCAAAAGATATAAAACAAATATTAACACATGGTCGTACTACATTCAACAAGAAAAAGTAACTACTGTGTTCAAAGACAACAAACATAGATACAGGGAAAATATTGCTTAAAACATGTGTGGGCCACAGCACTGTACGGCTGTAAAACCTGGATAGTAGGAGAATCGGACAAGAAAAAGGTAGAAGTTTTTGAAATGTGGTGCTACAGACGCATGATGAAGATACCATGGACAGGCGAAGTCAAGAACAAAGAGGTACTAGAAATGGTAGAGGAAAAGAGAAAATATGGAAAACAGTGAAAAATAGGCGAAATATGATGATAGGTCACATACTAAGACATGAGGGAATAGTGCGCAATGTACTAGAAACAGAGATAGGAAAAAAGAAAAGTAGAGATAGACCTAGGTTAGACTATTACACACAAATAGTGAAAGATTCAGGTTGGGAGAATTTCAGGGAAATGTGTAGACTAACTCAGAATAGAAATCAATGGAGCTACGCGTCCAACCAATCCTACGTTGGAAAAACTAATGACGAAAAAAATAACTGTACTTGAACATGATGATTATTATTAGCAACTACAGGTGTTGGTTGTGAAATATTTTCAACTAATGTTGATTGTGCGAAAGGGTGTATTGGTAAATGTTCAAGTACTGGGGCAACTTGGCAGCCACAGGCTGCTTATCCCCCTCCACATACCTTACATGTAATTTTCCAATGCTCCACCCGAAGGTACTACATTGACCAGGAAGCGAGTTATTTTATTACGCTTGAAAACTTGATAAATCTTACAATTAAAAAGTCGATAAAACAGTTTACGAGTTCATAAATACATCGCGCAAGCGCAATGAGTAAAGCGGGCGACGCCACTCGCGGAGGGCAGCGTAACCTTATTACAGATTCTTCGCAGCCAACTACCAATGACGTCACCAATGCACAAATGATATTGCGTAATAATCGGAAAAAAGATACATAAATTTCAGGCAAAAGATAGTACAATAATTACTCACATGGATATGTCCCTGCGTTAAAGTTGACTTATTTTCAAATCCATGAGGCTGCTCAAGGCCCTTTGGCGGTAATTAAAGATGGTACGCCTCCGGTGCTTCAGCGGAACATGGACATCCGACTCGTCTAGGGTCGTGCAGTACCTACCTATACAGGGATTGGATGGGAAAAACCAGGTAAAGGGCGACAAACAAAAGATAAGCAAGCAAGGAAACTACATAGGTAAAGCTAACGATACGTTACCGAAAGACGTCCACTCTACTCGAAGGTACTGGCAAAAAGGCCACGTTTGAGAGCGTCACGGAAACCTCTCACCACTTTGACCCCACTCCTTTCTTTTTCTACGTCGGCGCGAAGTTGTTCGTCCAACCCTCTCGCGTCGCGCGATCTGTGCAACGCACTGTGACGTGCCGGAAGTACGCGCCTAGTCTTTTAAAATTCCGCGCACCGCGTCTTTTGAAATTATGGCGCGAAACCTCCGTACATCAAACTTAACCTAATACATGTTAAAGTGCCAATTTGATTGGCACGTAACAATCGCGACAAAGCCACAAAAGAAAAAACTTAAAAAAAGAAAAATTCTGTTAGCACAGTAACAGCTTAAAATCTAAGACCTAACTACCCTATATAAACCTAACTTAAAACCTACAAAATGTTTATATAAGGCGCCACCTGGTTTTTTGACCGATAACACGTCTACTGAAGTACCAGGAAACGGAATAGGTAGCCCCACTGTTTTTGACTACACTAATAATCGACAGCACAAATTTGTCGGGGAGCATGAAACACTACTTAAACTAAAACAGATGCGACAAGTCGCCTAACCTATCTAAACTAAAACTAACATTAAAGTTCTTACGTGCAAACACACATGAGTGTTGCACCAAAACTGTTCTTTATTGGCAAGAAGTGCCCAAATTTAAAAATGTTCATGGAGTGCGTCACTCTGCACTCGAGCAAATTTTGTTACTGGTACTTTGGCTTACTAACGATACACATTAAAACTTGTCCATGACATAGTTGTGAATCAACAAATTTACCAAAAGTACCACCCTACTAAATTCTTATATGCTAACCTACAAATTACATTTCTATATCGGATTAGCTTTTTCACTTAAATTCAAGAAAAATAATTCCCACGTCTGGTCATAGATACCACACGTTAGGACGATAAAAAGATAAGACATGATCTCAAATTGTTGTTAAAGATAGTAGATAAGATAATGATATTAAGCTTAAATTGTTATCCTCAAAGGTAATAGACAAGATAACGGTTTTAAGCTTTAGTTGTTATTTGAGATACTAGATAAGATAACGCGATATTAAGCTAAAGTGATTATTAGAGGTAGTAGGTAAGGTAACGCAAAATTAAACATAAGTTATTACTAAAGATAATCGGTAAGATAACGTGAAATTATCTCGAAGTTATTACTAACGGTAGTCGGTAAGATAACGAGAAATTAAACCAAAATTATTACTAACAGTAGTCGGTAAGATAACGAGACTAAACTAAAGTTATTATTAAAGGTAATCGGTAAGATAACGATATTAAAACTAAGGGTATTATCAAAGATAATAAACAAGACAAAGGTATTGGCCTAGTTATTACCCAAGACAATGAATAAGGTAAAGTTAGAGTGGCTCCGGTAGAGCCGTTAAATAGGGATTGTCTCGTGCCCTCTAAAAAGAGCGACCTGTGAAGCAGGTCCGTTTGCAATAAACGGCACGAGGGGCCGGCAAAGACATTTGGGTGCATCCCTGCACCCGGCGTTAATCGATATCGGTGATACCATCACCCGATACCCACACGGTATATACGATATACACATGCACTCACACATTCACATACTCATACATACCTTCACTGCCAGAGCCCATGCGCTGACAGCGGCACCGCATGACCCCACGAAAGATTCGCAGAGACGAGGTTCAGGTGTCTGTGAAAACCTCCCGCGCAACCACACGGTGACTAACGGAAATGAAAAAGGCAGTAGAAATAGGAACGGTAAAAAGAAGGAGGTAGGTTATTTGGAATGCATAAGAGCACTTCCAGGTAGAAGAAAGTAGAGGAAGGGCTCGCATTGAGCAAAAGAGACAGAAAAAGTTGGATAGCAAAGCGCCACTCAACCAGCCAATGTGGTCAGTAGCTCGAAGTGAGGGAACATCACTTTTATATGGCAGACGGGTGTTCCGGGACAAGAACAGGTCCACCAAAAGAAGAATAAGGCATAGCGGAGACAGCGAGATAAGAAAAAGTATAGTTTTTGGACAAGCGTCCGAGAGAAGGTAGAGAGTTGTCCCTGTTAAACACAGCGCAGTCTGAAGGACCACCTGCGATATTAATCCGACAAGATAAGGTATAACATAAGTTGAAATTCACTAAGCTCCTAAGAGAACTAGTACGATCATTTTCCTAACGAGTGCATCCACTACGATAAGAAAATCAGACAAAAGTTGACACAACAACTTAAAAGTACAGATACATACACATACGAAAACAAACTGTTTTAAGGTAGTTTTTCAAAACGGTAGCACCCTAAACACACAAAAATGCCTAATTATAAGCAGTTAAATACAGATACACTGTCCCAATATGCTAAAACAACCGGGAATTTAATAAAATAACAATAAAAAGCAATAGCGCCTCACCACAAACTTCAATAAAAAACAATGAAAAAAAAATGTTTATAAGTTATGTTGATTTAATAGAAAAAGCAAGAAATAATGATGTAGTATAAAGTGGGCGATTGCAATAATTCAGAGGAAAAACACATGGAATATACAATCCTAGTTTTTGCAACTGCGAATATGAACTATTTGTAACAATGGCATAGGTCATGACTCCTATGTTGGCCCAAAGAAAAAATCATCCACTCAACATCAGTTAAAACCAATCATAAAAATTCAATGAGTTATTTCAACCAAAGTTACGACAATTACCATACAAAATTAAATGACGCAAAAGAAATACTAAAAACCAAATAATATGCAGTAGGAAAAGTTCGAGGGTTAATTAAATGAAACAACAGAGGTATATTTGGGGGTGTAGAGAATGAAGTGATATATAAGTAAGGGTATGGCCAAGGAAAAGTCAACCAAAAGAAAAAGATAGCTAATTTAAGGTAAGTAAAGTTAAACGTGTAAGAGATTATATACTATATGAGAGAAGGAATAGGTAATTAAAGATAACTAATTGATGGTGAGAACAAAAAATATTAGGTAAATCGTAAGGGTTTAATCATATTAAGATACCAGGTATCAGGAATTAAATTTGGAATGTTAAGAGAAACAACATCACGAGATAAGGCATCAGGTACGATATTTAATTTGCCAGGCCTATGCCTAACGTCAAAAGTGAATTGAGATATACGCAAGTTCCATCTTGCCAAACGACCTGCGGGCTGTTTTAAGTTATTAAGCCAAGTAAAAGCTATGAACATTAGGTACATTGTCAAAGAAGTAAACGTGAAAAGCTCTTAGATATACATAAGGTTAAACGATTTTAAAGATAATTTTAAGCCATTTAATGAGGTTTAAATCGATATGTGAAGAGATAAAAGTAATCGAGACTCGATTCACTAATAAAATTGTTGAAAAGCAAAAAGATATTTTTCGTTGAAGTTATCAACAAGTATCGTAAATGAGTTTAAATCATAAACGTAAACGGAAATTTCTTTATTTTAGTATTCAAAGGAGCAGATATAAAGAGATGCAGTTTATTACAACATTTTGAAAGGTAAAAATATGGTTAGGTAATTTCGTTACTATATATAAAGCAAGAACCTCTATAAAACGCATTTATAGGTTATACTGTTTAAAACATTCAAGGGAACGGCTTTTAAAACTATATGAGGCAAGGTTAAT
The DNA here is from genome assembly GCA_036346225.1 of Platerodrilus igneus. NCBI lineage: Eukaryota > Metazoa > Arthropoda > Insecta > Coleoptera > Lycidae > Platerodrilus > Platerodrilus igneus. Next base: position 3,255,287 of record JARFIW010001617.1, read on the forward strand.
ATTTAATAAAGGGATATATCATTGATAAACTACAAAAAGACATTCCAAATTAGAAAAACATGTAGGTAATGTTATTTAACAAAAGCAACAACCCATAGTTAAAAATTTCTTAAAAAGATATAAAAACCAATTTATTTCGTTCAGTGCTTTTAAACACAAGGTTTTCTTGTAAAGGTACTTGAGATATTATTAATTCAATAGGTAAATCACTAATGCAGTTTTTAAAATGTAACATAGAAGACAGTGCATTCAAGTTTCAAAAAACGGTCTTCTAAAGTTAAGAAAACAAACAAAAGTTATATTTTAATAGATAATTTTGTAATAAACCGTGTTTAAAGGTATCTAATAAGGTAAATGCTTATTTAATTATATACTCACGAATAAAAAAGTAGGGTTAAACACGATCGATTTGTCCCGAAAGTTCGTATATGAATTCAAAAATAAACCAATCACACAATACACTGTAGTTAACAAACACATCCCACATTGAAAATTAAACAAACATTATATTGAAAACACATTTTTTAGATAATTTCAGTTATCAAAAGGACACCATATTTAAATTGAGAAAACCATTACATCAGCTAAACATTTTACATACAACAGCTGTATATTACAATGTCAAAATGGCCGCTTAAGATCGCCATAGCAACTTGATTTTTGACATCTAAAAAGAATGAAGCGTGTTCCAAAACACGTATATTAGATTCAAGGTTACCGATATTAATTAATTCATTTTTAGTGAAAAAGCTTTTTTAAAAAACTTGGTAATACATTGTATAGGTATAAAAACAAAGAAAAATACATAGGTTCCTAACCTCACACATTAAGGCGCCAGTTTATTACGCTTGAAAACTCGATAAATCTTACAATTAAAAAGTCGATAAAACAGTTTACGAGTTCATAAATACATCGCGCAAGCGCAATGAGTAAAGCGGGCGACGCCACTCGCGGAGGGCAGCGTAACCTTATTACAGATTCCTCGCAGCCAACTACCAATGACGCCACCAATGCACAAATGATATTGCGTAATAATCGGAAAAAAGATACATAAATTTCAGGCAAAAGATACTACAATAATTACTCACATGGATATGTCCCTGCGTTAAAGTTGACTTATTTTCAAATCCATGAGGCTGCTCAAGGCCCTTTGGCGGTAATTAGAGATGGTACTCCTCCGGTGCTTAAGCAGAACATGGACATCCAACTTGTCTAGGGTCGTGCAGTACCTACCTATGCAGGGATTGGACGGGAAAAACCAGGTAAAGGGGAGACAAACAAAAGATAAGCAAGCAAGGAAACTACATAGGTAAAGCTAACGATACGTTACCGAAAGACGTCCACTCTACTCGAAGGTACTGGCAAAAAGGCCACGTTTGAGAGCGTCACGGAAACCTCTCACCACTTTGACCCCACTCCTTTCTTTTTCTATGTCGGCGCGAAGTTATTCGTCCAACCCTCTCGCGTCGCGCGATCTGCGCAACGCACTGTAACGTGCCGGAAGTACGCGCCTAGTCTTTTAAAATTCCGCGCACCGCGTCTTTTGAAATTATGGCGCGAAACCTCCGTACATCAAACTTAACCTAATTCATGTTAAAGTGCCAATTTGATTGGCACGTAACAATTTTTACCTAAAAAAATTTGAATTTTTCCGAACCCTTGCTGTTCCAAGTAAGGTAGGGGTTTTTAGCGTGCGTGACAACACTCAAACACGTGACCACCATTTTACCTCTCTTCCGAACGAGTGCGTATTTTTGTGAAAAATGCTCGCCTAACATTTTTCAAGGGGGCCGTTTTGGGATTTGAACCCGGGACCTTGGGCGTAGTAGTTATACGCATACTAACTACACCACGGACCGCCCACTCCCCTTTCACATACCAATGAATATCGGGGAAATTGGGTATATGATTGTAAAACAATAGAAGGGGACCAAGCTGCATCCAACATGAAAGAATAACGGCCATGTTCAAAGACAACAAACATAGAAACAAGAAGAAAATTGTTGAAAGCATAATTGTGGAGCTCAGCATAGTACGTCTATGAAATAGGGGCAGCAGGAAAAGCAGACAGAAAGAAATAGAAGTCTTTTGGAATGTTGTGCTTCAGATGTATGAGTAAAGCAGGAACAGACAAAAGTAACAACAAATAGATTGTATAAATAGTGGGGGAATAAAGGTATCTATGGAAAACAAAAAAAATAATGAAAGGACAAGATACGTTCTGAGGTACTTTTGGGGTACAATACGGTATATTAGAAGCAGAAAGAGAAAAAATGAGGTAGAGGTAGACCTTGATCAGACTATCGCACGCAGATAGTGGCAGATGCAGATTGTACAAATTTCAGCGAAATGTGTAGGTTAGTTCAGAAACAATTAGGGTGCGCGTCTAACCAGTTCCAGGACTGAAGACCTAATGATGATGGTGATGGGTAATTAAAAAATTTCACTGTAGCTAGCAGATGTTGAAAATGCTTGTGTAATCAATTGACAATAAAGAACTGATGTTTTTGAAAAGATTGTCATCACACTTTGTCTTTAACGCAGCACTAGGGATACGTTGCACTACCGCTTTTGCTGCACTAAAAATTTGATTCGCCGATAGCTATTACTATTATCCCATACCAGTTTCTTATCCAAATAGTGTGAGCCCGATATCAGTAATACTGGTTTAGCGTAAAACAAAATACGATTCAATACACTGCCTGATAGAGTGTCGAATAATAATCGTAACAAATAAAATGAATTTTTAAAAAACCCGAAAACACGTTGTGTTAATTCAAAAATAAATTCGAAAGGAACATTATGATAACATAAGAAAAGAAAATAATTCTAAATGGAAAAATGAATTAAACACAGCCGAAAAATGCTTGTAAAAGTTTGACCGTAACTACTCGAATTTGGCTGTCATCAACAGGGTGTAGTTCAATTGAATCGGCACATACTGAAGGCGCATTATTCCGGGCAACCTAGATTTGAGAAAAACAAGAAAAACTGTTTCTAAGCAACCCGGTTAAAAATTCAAATAAGTTAGTAGTTTTACATGATAGTACCTCCTTTGCTTTATAGGTCTACATGAGTACTACTTTTTTTCCATTTTAAGTAATTTTTAAAAAAATGTTTTATTGTCGCGAATTGAGTCTTCCTTATCACATTTCGGAATTTTCAAAATAGAAGCAGAAGTTTTAAAGATTATTAAGAACATTGGATTATCAAATCTGACAGTTTTTTGGTACTGTTACGATGCGGACCGCTATTCATGACGTATCCGCAGGTAACTAGAAATATTAATGCTTGTCGGGACCCTTCGAAGTCGACTGTAATCTATGGAAGCTGCAAATAGTTGATTTTAGGGCCTCCGAACTCTTGATTTTAATAAAGTGAAAACAACGGATCTATATATATATATATATATATATATATATATATATATATATATATATAGGTTTATTTACATTGGAAACAATATATTTCTCGGAGCGGATGAACATAACCTGATACACATGCAAGTGCAAAATCCAATCTTGTATTTAAACAATAACTAATTATGTGCTAATGTACTTACTATAACATACGGATGGCACAAAGGGTTTTTACTGGAGGTTTCAAATTTGCACTTATTAATTTATTTTAAACATAATGAAACGTATGCTAGCGCGGTAGCTTCAGGACTGGCAGCGGAGAGTTTTGAAGGGTTGAAACATGAAAGAATGTGCCTGCACGAAGATAAACGAGGGTAAGAATGTGTAACGATGCAGCATGATGTACAGCAGGTACTTTGTTATTGAAACGAACCGGTTGGAGGTAGAGAAAGATGAATTTAAATGTTAAATGTAGGAATGAAATTCCAACATATTCCGCCCCTGTGCAAAATCCAGATTTTCACAACAAATTCAAAAAGTAGGATAAAAAAGGCAAACAACGTAAGAAAAGGGACAGGAAGGTGGAGTATGAAAATAAGAGTTACATTGAGAGAGATGAGCTATCTGAAAATGGTAAAGGGCAGACCTTGGTAATAGGTCGCACAAAGGTTCCTTCTTTTGTTCGAAGACTAACGGATCGGACGTTCTGATCGGAGCCGGGATGAACGGCAATTACTCTGGCTAATGGCCATTTTAATGGAGGAACAGCGTCTTCCTTTAATATCACCAACTCGTTTATTTCTAGATTTTTTGATGGAGATAACCATTTTGTACGACGTTGGAGACGACTCAAATATTCTACGGACCACCTTTTCCAAAACAATTGCTGGATACGACAACATTGTTGCCAAAGTGAAAGCCTATTCTCAGGTAGGTGAGTAACCGAATGCTCTGGAAAGGAGGAGAGTGCACTACCGACTAAAAAATGATCTGGAGTGAGGGCTTCTCGATCGTTGGGGTCGTTAGAAAGAGGACAAATTGGTCTGGAGTTTAATATAGCCTCAATTTGAGCTAGGATTGTACTTAACTCTTCGAAGGTAAAGTTTGAATTACCGACTAATCGGCGTAAATGATACTTTGCGCTCTTTACAGCGGATTCCCAGCTTCCGCCCCAATGAGGGCTATGAGGGGGGATGAATTTCCACTGAAAACCTTATTCAGCGGCGAATGTTGAAATACTTAAAATTAGCATTTGGATTTGTTTCATCGAACGGAACATAAGTACCGTGATTCAACGAAATATATTCGTTTATGAATTTTTTATATTCCGAGAAGAGGCCAAGGTCATTATGAAGGCGCTTCTCTAGACTAAGAAACCGCTTTCTTGCTATATGAAAAGACCCGCCAAGTTCGGATTGCCCTGTCACATTCTTCAAAGGCAAGTCTACTTGAAACTCGCCGTTTTCTAAACGCTTGTGGGATTTTATGAAGTCTTCTTCGGCTTGCTCAGCGTCTTTTGAAAGAGGAATTGAATGAGGAATGCCTTCTAATTCCCAAAATTTAGGCAGAAACTTATCTATAGATATTTTTGAACCAATGTCATTTTGACATAACAGCAGTACTTTTTCGCTAAAGGAGTTTTGAATAGGCATTTGCCCACCAATTACCCAACCCAACTTGATTAGCTGGAGAGTAGGAAGTTTCGGACCTAGTCTGAATATTTTCGGAAGGAGTAAATCGTAATAACCGTCAGCTCCTATTAGAATATCAATAGCGGAAGGTATATAAAATTCAGGATCAGCTAAATCATACTCTGCCGGAATATTCAATAGATTTGGATTCAACGGAAATCTAGGTAAATTAGAAGTGATCACCGGAAGAACGGAACAAGATAGTTGAAGTTGGAACGGCCTTAGAGCGCTTGAATGTATGACGATATTTGCCATTTTCTGGGACTTAACTGAAATATACTCAATGCCAGTAAATTTTAAACGATTATCGGAAGTGTTCGTTTTTAGTAAGGACACCAAATTCTCTGTAATGAAGGATGATTGGCTACCATTATCCAGGACTACCCGAGCCCTTATGGGATTACCTTCGTTGGACATGAGGGTGATCACAGCCGTGGCTAATAACACTTCAGGATCGTCATTACCCGTAAAAAGGGATGACGACACTAAAGATGCCTGGGAAGTGTTACGAGCACTAAACTCGGCAGTTGAAACATTTAGATTCGAATTGGTTGAACCTCTAGATTGACTGACCACAGGAGACCGCAAATTTTGATTGGAGCAAGCATCATAGTTTTCATCAATTGGAGGGGGCGCTGTCGAGCTACCTTGGATTTTTTTAGAAATTGCTCCAGTATTGGAATGAGCATTGGAGGCGGTGTTTCGTTCAGAAGGTTTCGAATTTGTTTGCTGATTGTTGTGCAGGATGTTGTGATGCCTTTTACCACACACGAAACAAGACTTTGATTTGCGTTCGTGCAGTAGGTGTTTGGCGCCGATGCAATTGAAACATAACGATTGAAATTTAAGAAATCGAAATTTTTCTTTATTAGACAGGCCAAGAAATTTAGTACAACGATAAATATCATGGCTGGACACCTTGCAATACCAGCAGGTTCTGCAATTGGTTGCAGAGGAATTGGACGGATTATTCTCCACGTGTAGTGAGGTTTTACTACTATTTGATTTGGGCGAATATTTGTCTTTTCTATCAGAAAAGTTGGAAATGCCTGCATTGCTGGTGCTTAAGGATTCAAGTGCGCCACACTTGGCTTCAAATATTTCATAAAATTCTTTCATAGTGGGATTTTCATCTGTATTTCTCTTGGATTGATATTCCCTTTTAGTACCGTAGTCAAGTTTCCTCATAAGGATATTTATTATGATTATGTCCCAGTGCTCAATAGGACATCTTAAATTTTTTAAAGATTCCAAATTTATCTTAACGTTAACTATAAATTCCCTTAAGGAAGTGGAAGTGCATTTTACCAAATTAGGAGCGTCAATGATGGCATTTAAGTGAGAATTTATGATGGCTAAATTGTTATCATATCTTTTCTCTAAGATTTCTATTGCAATCTGAAAATTGTTATTTGAAATTTCTAACGAATCGATGAGAGATAACGGCTCAGCCTTAAAATAGGATTTTAAATATACGAGCTTTTGTACATCTGTTAGGGAACTATTGTCCTTTATCAAGGCAGAAAAAAGTTGATAGAACGGAGTTCATTTTTGTAAATCTCCAGAGAAAGGAGGAATAAAAATTTCCGGGAGCTTAACTCCAATTTTTGGTTCATCGGACGCGTAACTATTTGCTGAATTATTTGCTACACCCGTACGGGGAGATGGAATAGGAGAAGTTTCTAAATTTTATTAGAAACACGCGTAAGTAATTGATAGTAATTATTTTCAAACTCTTCTCTATTTTCGGAATCAGTATTATTTTCATCTAAATCTTCAATTTTATCTTCAGCATCTGAATAAACAAGAAATTTTTCTTTTATCAACTTAAGCCTAGATTGAAAATTTGAATTTTTTCCTTAATCTTTTTACAAAAAACTTAACCTTAAATAATGAACAATTAAGCGTACACGCAAATTACATAAGTAGAATGCGCGCGGTTTAGAAATTGTTTGCACTTCACTTTGAATCTACTCACAATGTATTTCACCTTGCACACGTTGCTTAGCTAAAGTACGAATACCTCTTACTAAACATATTTTTGTTTCCTTTTCTATTATTATATAACAGAAGAATACGAACTATATCAAATAGAAACCTCAATTAAGTATTATAAACTAACCTTAAATATCAAACTTTCATTTAATTATTTTCTGAAGTGATTGGATTTTGCGAGAAGCCTTAACTAAAATGTACATGCCTTAAACTAAATAAGACACAAAAATTCCTTTTATTAATACAATGAAACAGTTTAAGAACGAATTACTGGCTACTGCGCTTCATCATTTCGGAATGCTGCAACCATGGAGTGTACCTGTACCTACTACTTCTAGATGTGGACCTTACGATGCGTTGCAATTGCTTGATGCACCGTTTAAATTCGCAAACCCTGTAAAACCAACAAATCCGGCTCCAAGGACCAATGTTACGATGCGGACCGCTATTCATGACGTATCCGCAGGTAACTAGAAATATTAATGCTTGTCGGGACCCTTCGAAGTCGACTGTAATCTATAGAAGCTGCAAATAGTTGATTTTAGGGCCTCTGAACTTTTGATTTTAATAAAGTGATAACAAGGGATCTATATATATATATATATATATATATATATATATATATATATATATATTACTCATATTTAGACCAGGGTAGAAAATTAAATAATCACATCAAATAATTTTAATCACCGTGTATAATGAATATTATTAGATAATACGCGTTATTAAAACCGTGAAGCATAAAAATTTATTAGTTTCAGTAAAAATAAGAGATTTAAATCATGTATAAGACGCTTTATATCAAAAGAAACAGTATTAAAAAGCTCTACGTGTAATTTAATTATTCCTATTAAAGAAACTAATGGAAATTACGTGCAAAATTTATATTAATTAACCCTATTTTAAGTAACCGGTATTAAACAAAGTGTACACATAATAATTAATATTTAATCTGTATTCGCTAAAAATGAAAGGATAGAAGTCAATTTTAATTGGAGTTAATTAAACCATTATTAATAATAAGCATAAAAGCCTGTGAAAATACAAGATTAAAATACCAGAAAATAAAGCTCTGAGAATTAATATTATGTTTGAACACCTGCGTAGTTTAAATGTCACGTACGGCGAAAATTTTGTAGATAACAAATGGTTTCAAAGAATTTTGGAGAAACCGGGGCTTAATATTCACGAGAAGGTGCGATACGGGGTTATTTAACCCAGATAGTCCACATGGACCAAAATAATCGATAATAAGGAATATCAATTTGCACTAATAAGAACAGGGTAGATAGAGACAGATAATATGCGCAAGACCGAGACACATATAGTAAAAAGGCGTGAGTAGAGCAACGTCATGAGGTTGCGATTGGTTGAAAGTAAAAGGCAAAATTGAGAGGTAGAAATAACATTTCTGGATAAAATTTAATTAGTTATTCTCGGACATGTTTGCGTGCCGTGTGAGAATTTCTGAGATTTTCAACTGGCGAGTGCAAAATTCGTAAAAACCGACGCACAGGCGACGGAATGGGAACATAGAATGAGAAATTCTTTAGAATTGTCCATTTTGAGGAACAGACCGACAGACAGGCTAACCGCTATATATACGGAGGTTAATATGAACAAGCTCTCTTAGATCTTCGACTTGATTGAACGCGTTAAACAGTGCTTTTTAGTTTTCCGGTTTTAATATTAAATAATTTAAACAGTTTGCTCGAATATTATGTGATTTAAAACAGCTTGTTCTTTACGTGCTACAATGAATGTACGTTAGTGCACTTAGAAAAGAAGATACAAGGTAAAGAAAGTTTAGTATCACTGTACCAATTGGTAAAAATTTACAACGACAAATATATACACAAAAGTAGGCAGTTTTGGCGTATATTGGTGAAAGAAGTATGAATTTGTTTGTTATTTTGCGGGGGTATTAATAATTAAATGGTGCATAAACGTGTCTGGATCCACAAGACTAGGGTCAGATATACACAGATTAGTTCCGGAAAAGCTCTGAAACAACTTTAAATAAATGGTGATGGAGAAAATTTTTAAAGCGTTGAGAATCAGAAGCCGTGAATATAACCCAGTTGGAATGGTGTGATTAACAAAAGGGACGATGTACATTGAAGCTACGAGTGCAAGTAACCTTCAGGTAAATTATACTATTTTGTTTGAACTTTGAGATTTTTGTGTGTGTTGAATAACTTTATAATTGATTTATTCAAAATGGACAGTAGTGAAATGGTACTAACAATAATATTTTAATTTTAAGGTGAAATTTGCTTGTTTAAGTAGAAAGGGTATTTAGTATTGATGTTCTGGATTATGATGAAAATTTAGGGTATGTCTTTGAGCTCAATTAGACGAACCTGGTTAATTAACGTAAAGGGTGGTAGATGCTCCTTTGTACTCTGCATATATTGTTATAGTAATTAGTAGGCATCCTACAAGGACTTTAATTCTGGATGCACTTTAAAATGATAACAAATTTAATCGTGAAAATTTCTGATACTAAAATTTATGCTGAATTTTAATTTTGAAATTTTAATGTATTGTGAATATTGATGTAAATAGAGTTAACGTTGATGTTTGTGGTAGGAATGTGTTTGTTTTTTTTATGTATGAGGATGAAAGTTATCTAGAGGAGCAGCCGAGGCGATTAACGGAAGAAAGTCAATGGACCAACACAGTTAAGGTAATGAATAGTTTTTTGTAGGTTTCACAGCATTCTTGACGCCCAATTCGTGAGGCTCGATTCGAAAAGCGGAGTACCCGGATTTTGGTGGTATCACAGCAATATATATATAGGTTTATTTACATTGGAAACAATATATTTCTCGGAGCGGATGAACATATCTTGATACACATGCAAGTGCAAAATCCAATCTCGCATTTAAACAGTAACTAATTATGTGCTAATGTCCTTACTATAACATACGGATGGCACAAAGGGTTTTTACTGGAGGTTTCAAATTTGCACTTATTAATTTATTTTAAACATAATGAAACGTATGCTGGCGCGGTAGCTTCAGGACTGGCAGCGGAGAGTTTTGAAGGGTTGAAACATGAAAGAATGTGCCTGCACGAAGATAAACGAGGGTAAGAATGTGTAGCGATGCCGCATGATGTACAGCAGGTACTTTGTTATTGAAACGAACCGGTTGGAGGTAGAGAAAGATGAATTTAAATGTTAAATGTAGGAATGAAATTCCAACAGGTACCTAGTGGATAAAAATAAAAATGATGTAAAGTGTAACTCATAAAGCGTCATAAAACATCTTTTAAGACATCATCTTCGCCCTCATAGTAATTTTCAGTTATAGGCCAGTGTAAAATTCCTTCGTAGAAAGTCCAATTTTATATCTTCTGTAGGTAGATTGCGTTGGACCAAATAGGCTTTAAGACGCACATTGTAAGTGTTAACTGTTTGCAATTATAATAGTAAGAGTTTAAATTTATAGGAAATTTAAAATAGACGTTGGATTAATACTGATGGTCCGTATTGCCTCTAAAGCAATTTCGGACCACTTCTGTGTGTGGCGTTTTTTTTTTATAAAAGTCAGTAAATTTGCGAGCCCACTAATGCCTGCCTTGAAATATAATTAAGAAATATATTTCATAAGTGAGGCAATATTTTGATATTCTATAGGATCACCGTATCTGGTTTCCAGAGGAAAGTCTACGCAACTAGTCTACCAAACCCTTTTGATAAGTATGTTTTGCATAGACAAATAATTTTAAATATTTAAGTTTTCTCTACAACCTTAACTTCACGAATATTCATTCAACAAAACTATGATTCTTGAATTTCACTTACACCTTACTACTTGTATTCGAAACAGAGTTGATTACACGACCTTATATCTGCTACGAATATTAGAAACCCGAACGAGATTTATAGTCAATGTCAAGCTATAAGCCATCGCAATCTTGGATAATGGGCTTCGCTGCTGCAGGAGCTAACATGGCGGATGCGAATTAATTAATTGGCTCACAAAATAAAGACCATAAATTCACATAGCGTCACAAATTATGGGCGAGATAGGGAGTGTCGCGAAATAAAATAACCATATCTGACTGCTCCAGCAAAAGCTGCAGCACAAGCTCCTCGATACTCCTTGGAACGAGATTATTCAGTAAAGAAAAGAAAAATCAAATGATATTTTATGCATGCACTTATTACAATACTCGAACGTATACACAACTCCGTTAGATTAGAACGAGGAGAGATTGATCCACAATCTCATTACCTGCACTGCTGGACGCGCTACTACTTTTTCGTCATTTCCAGCTATCTCGGTTTATAAATAGGATTTGTGTATTGGACTTAACGGACGTTGCTACCCTTATATATGTGCCCATTAGCGCAAATGGCAAAGCTTCGCATACATGGTTTATACATCGAAAAGGACTATTCTATCATCAGAGTGACTGGCAAAGTAAAATTTAGCAACAGCTTTTATTATTTGTTCAGTATAAAAACGTATAAAAACCGCCAGCCGTTTATAAATAAACAATAAAGAGTGAATACGAGTCGATAAACTCGAACTTAATTAGATTACATTTGTTGATTATAAATACAGGAAAAACGCCTTTGGATGAAAAATACGCTCAAAGTTTATTTAAAATCCATCAGAATTGCGCTTTTTAGTATTCTATTCAAAAGAACAGATGAAATCCAGAAATCCATATGTTTTTGGTGTTTATTAAACATTTCAAGATTTAAATAACCCCTTTGTTTGTATTATGAATTCTAAGTCGGTATATTTATTGAGTTAATAACATCGGTTAGTGGTAATCAGATTTGTATAAATATACATGATAGAAAAAATCACTCATCTAACGCAGAAGTATAAACTACATCTATCAATCTCACCTCGGTTGAGGTTAGGTTTAAATAATTAATAGAAATGTACGTAGGCGTTGTCTATTCAATCGAAAATTGTACATTAATCTCGATTCAATAGCTGTTCCATTATAGTTTAGTCTCTCTATACAACCCTTTCACGGTAGCCAATTGTCATTAGTGTGAACTGGACGGACCATTCAACCTCACATTCGCTATTCATATCAAATTCAAATTCGATTTGCTCGAACAAGGGCTGTATAAATTTGCAATACTCAAATTTAATTGTCTTTAGAAAGCCGTTGTTAATCGCGTTAGAATATATTTCAAACAAAAAAACGTTCGAACAATCTATACCTTCAAATAAAACAAATTTTTAAAGCAATTTTGCATTGAACGAGAACTAAGACGTAAATAAATTCTTACATAATTCGAGGAAGTTGTTGAAATTCAGGATCTTGATAACTAAATACGTACACAATATTTTCTACTAATATGGAAGAAACATAGTTTTAGGTTTACAACTGCACTTTCGATGCACTTAAAAGTGCGTTAAACAATTATAGCCCCAACTATAATTTATTTTAGCTATAAAAGCAACGTGTAACTTTTACACATTTTTTACTTGACTGAATTTAGGCGTCTTCTCACGTTGCTTTCTAAACCCCACTTCAGACAACTAATAATCGGAGACTCGTTTAAGTTTCATAGTTTTAAGGTAAACATTCTATGCAAACTCAGCATAAATAGACCTACTTCGGAGATGCGACGCCTCTCACACAAACCATCGATTCTCTTTTTCCGCCTATTCCGAGAGGAAATCCAATCTAATCGTTATAATCGTACACCACTTGTACCCCTCCATTCTTAAGGCGAAGGACTTTTGCAACCCCAACATCTAATATTATCACACCGCAGTCAGCCTGCGGTTAAAGAGTCCTTTATCAAAAACCAACTGCTACTTTGGAGTGACTCCTGCTCCACTATATCAAAATCCCTAAAAGGATAATTTGCAAGAGCCTCTAATTTTCATACTTCGGGGAAGGAGTTTTTTATAGGGAAAGAGAAAACTTCCTATGCCCTGTGCGGTTTGATTCAAAAGGACAGTGGTTGTAATCTTCAGGCTTGAAGCAGAATCGTTTTCTTACGAACGGCTTGTCAAGAAACTTATGGTTAAATAGCCTTGTGTCGCTCAACCTATCCGCTAAAAGTTGGATGGTGGATCGTACTGACTTGTGAGAGCTAGGGATTTGTTGCGCGAAGCTGGACTGAAAGTACACACATAAAGATTTGTCCTCACAGACTGGTGAGCGAACCCCACCTGACAATGAGGTGGACAGTAGTGCACGTAAAGCAGTAGATTTTAATGTCACTTAGGAGAATTCAAAGGCGGGTAATAGGTTTGGGCACTCTCTTGTTCTAAGAATAAAAAATTGTCCGATATAAAATAAAAGGAAAACCACCAAACTAACGATCCTTGTGGGTATGTCAGAAACATGCAACTTTACTCATCTTTAGTGAAATATTCCCATGTAAAGGTATCGATCGGACGGATTTTCGGGTAAAGACTCCTAACTAACTGACTAATGAGTACGCAGCATACAAATAAACAGCATGCACGATTAAAACACATTTCCTCAAACAATAGTGGACTCGTTCGAACAAACAATACAAATAAACCCAGAATATAAAGGAAGCTCCAAACTCTAGAGCAAACTACTTTTTATTTGTTTTCTCTTTAGGGAAGTCACCAAACTTCTTAAAGAGAACAAGAATAGTGCAAGACCGAAATCACTAAGTTCCTCGTGCACTAAGGGGTTTCCTTCTGATTATCTCGTTGTGACCACCAAATTTAACGTCATAAAATAAAGTAAACTCTTACAACAGGAAGACCAGAAAGTCAACATTATACAGAATTACACAAAACTTGAGGCAGCCAGAAACCTCAAACGATTTTTAAACATGTTGAACCATTACCGACATTTCATACACCACGAACAATTGATTCACAAGTGTAGTATTATGAATTTTGATTATAATACCTATGAAACATTTATGTTGTAGTAGGCTGATTATAAAAGCAAACGTTATGTCAGTATAATGTCATTATAAATAACTGGCATGTTAATCTGAAAAATAATCTGAATAAAATACAGTATCGTGCAGAAACATAGTTTTATTTTATTACAGTTTATTCAGATTACCTTAGTTATGGACAAGCTACTCAGACCAACCCGGATATTGATCCCAATATAGCCGAAACCAGTAGACGATGGAAGCATTGGAAGGCCATATTTTCGAATTTCTTAGCCAACTTTCCCAAAAAAGTAGCTAAGGATGGTAATGTTATCCCCTTAGGAACAAATGACAAATTCAAGTTATTAATAAATCACGTTGATGCAACCCTATACGAATATATAGCTGAATGTAAGGAATATGATGAAGCAGTAACTATATTAGAATCCCTGTATTCTAAACCTACTACCGAAATCAATGCTCGATATAATTTATCAACCAGTAATCAGCGCGCCAACGAGTCGATTGATCAGTTTGTGTAAGCGCTGAAGATTCTTAATAAAGAATGTAAATTTGTTAGTGTTACAGCTGAACAACACCGTGACTATTTTATTCGTGATGCCTTTATAGCTGGTATTAATTCTGTTGTAGGTAGACAGCGATTACTAGAAAATAATAACCTCTTCCTCAAGGGCGCCATTGATGCTAGAGCAATGGAGGCTGCCCAAACTCAATCCGCTGCCCATAATAATTCATCACAAATGATAACTGCAGCTTTGAAACCTGAAGAACCTTTACAAAATATTTCTGTAGCGAATGAAAGAGGAGTGGAAACAGATCCTATGGCTAGCGCTGCTACTACTTCTAAATGTTTTTTCTGCGGGAGGAAAGGACATGGTAGAGCTTCTTGTCCGGCAAAAACCGCCATTTGTCATAAATGTCATAAAAGAGGACATTTTGCAACAGCTTGCTGTAATAGAGCATTATTTTCACCGCATTCTTCAGCAGCAGTTATGCCATTAGTATCGTCTATTTTCTGCCTCCATAAAAGGGCTATCAAAATCTACTACTAGCGTCTACTTGAATGGTGAGTTGACAAGGGCCATAATTGATACTGGAAGTTTTGAAAGCTTCATCTGCCTTGAATATGTTGAGCGGAGGGGACTGCCAATATACCCTTCAAGTGGATTTGTTTCAATGGCTGACCCGTGCTCTCAATCCAAGATACACGGTTTTTGCAAGGTGGATCTAGACATTCAGGGCTATAAGTATACACCAATAAAAATTTCAATATTGAGAAAGTTGTGTTGTAACTTAATAATTGGACTAGACCTACTCTCCTTACGTGCATGCTTGCAGATCAATTTTGAAGGAGCCCGTGAACCATTATCAATATGTGGACTGATGGCTGCTCAAGTATGTTGTCCACCACTATTTAGTAACTTTATAACGTTTTGCCTTACTAAGGGGGCTATTTATAAGATTTGTACTCCTATGTGACCAGCTGAAAGGCACAAGGATAGATGACGAAGATTTCCAGTAAATGTAAAGAGCCCACGGCAAGTTTCGGTGGAAAATGGCTCGTAGAGGAGGAAACCTCCAAAGGCTAAGCGGCTAGTCGAGCTATTTGCTCTGGGTAGAACATGAGCTTTGGGTCGGGGTTGGACTGCGACCAAAAATGTAGAGAATATGGCGCCACCGAATTTTTGTATACGAAGAAGACCTTACTTGAGTCTCTTGTATAAGGCGAATGCGGAAGCCTTTACTAAATTACTGCTATACAACATGCTACAGAAACACAATCCCTAAAGTTTTCTTACCTTATGGCTCGATATTGACCTTTATAGATGCACTGCTACACCTGTAAAAAGATTAAAACAAAGATAGCACAATTTGTGCATTCATATCCAAAATTCATAATTAATTAGAATCAACCCTCATTCATTCCAACTAATAATCATAGTCTTGACCAAAATGAAAATCTATTCCTTTAAGTTGCAGTTAAATTATTTACAAGACATCTTCTTTAAATAAATTTGATTAAATAATATTAATGAAAGATATGTACATATGTACTTGATAGTAATCAGTATTTCTCATAAATAAAATATAATAATTTTTTTTATATTAGTAAAGTCTAGCAAAATTTATCTTGAAAGTGATTAAGTATGAGTTTTTGAATAATTAAATTTAAATTACAACTTCAGTTGGTAATAGTAGTACTACTTGAACCTCACATTCTATGGCAAAATATTCCAGTTAACATTCAGTGAAATGCAAAATGTAACAATTTAGTTCTCTAAGATAGAATAATTTATGTTTCAAATAATCGCCTTAATTTTCATTAAATATAAAATTTAACCTTTTTTACCTTCATATCGACATCTACCGTATTTTGTTAGCACTAATGAAAAAATTAAAAGTGAAACTTAATAGATTCCTGTTGCCATAATTTAAAAATAACTTGTTTGTCATTCACCTAATGAACTAGGAAATTTCCACGTGAACAAACAAAACTTATTTGTCTGCTATACCAAACGCTACAGCTGACGTATAAGAAAACAAATTACATACCAGAAGTTAATCCATCGGAAAAATCCTTGCTAGGTATAAGGACCATACCCGGAATAATAATTAATAATTTATAATCCTCTTGTTTCAGCAATTACAAATTGTGGAATTTCCATTACCACACAAACCAATTAGCTGGATACTGAAAATCCACAAGACATCACGTGCGTCTACATCAAATAATTGAAGCACGCCAAATTGACTTCCATACAAGGTTAAATTTCAAATAGTTACCAATAAATTTTCATTGCTTGCCAAATAAATTTTATATATTTCTCAAATTAAGGAAAGCTTCTTAAATTAATGTAAGCTGCTTAAGTTATCCAAATTATACACAATACCTAAGATGCACTAAAAATATCAATTTAGTAAGGCTTTAAACTCAGTAATACTTACTGTTAACCTAAAGCCATTTAAACAATTTAACGTTCCGTCTAACGCGAACTAATACCAACCAAGCGTGGACATAAAATGAGCTTAGGCAAGACGATTTTATCTTGAAAACGACTTTTTAATCTTTTGGTGCTTCCAACACATGGTCTGCAACAACATCATGTCCTTTGGTTTAAAGAACAATTGACCTACTTTAACGACAGCTCAGTTGGAAGTGATTTCGTGACGTATGTTGCCGTCTGACAACAAGTATGATATTACAATCATCTAAAGGAGGGAACTCTTATGGTGACACTAACAAGTGGCATTTTTTGTCACCGCTTAATTTAAAATTTTATACTTTCAAATCGAAAGCTTATATTGTTTTCAACAATATATAATATTTATTACGTAGATTGTGTAGCATTATTATACTTAAGTTGACTATTAATGAATTAAATAAATTAGATATCTGTGAAAATATTGTCAGAAAATAAAATTGTTACAACTTAAGTAGTGACTGTAAATCGGAGGCCACCCGTTTACGTCGGTATGGATCCGATGATATAACTTTTATAAAAAATAAAGTAGCCCAAATGCACCATGAAGGAATTATAGAAGAAAGCAGCTCCCCCTGGCGTGCGCAAGTATTGGTTACTCGTAGTGATTGTCACAAAAGAAGACTAGTGATTGATTATTGCCAGACAATAAATCTTTTTACTTTACCAGATGCTTACCCTATTCCGAAAATTGAAGACATTGTGCAAGAAATAGCTAAGTATTCTCATTACAGTGTAATAGATCTTCGCAGTGCTTATCATCAAGTCAAATTACTGGAAAACGAAAGACTGTATACAGGTTTTGAAGCTTGTGGAAGGCTGTATCAATTTACGCAAATTCCATTTGGAGTAACTAATGGTGTTGCTGAGTTCCAAAGAGTTATCGACAGTGTAATATAGGAAAGCGAATTAAAAGACACTTTTGCATACATTGACGATGTAACGGTTTGTGGACATACACGCGCCGAACACGATTCTAATCCAGAAAAATTCTTAAAGACTGTGAAAAAGGCTAAATTAACTATGAATACAGAAAAATCTATATTCGGAGTTACTTCTGTGAAGATACTTAGCTATGTGATACTATAAAACCCGACCCCGATCGCCTGCAACCACTGATCAGCATGGTTGTTCCCAAAAATGCTTCATAGTTGCAACGAGTGTTAAGGATGTTTGCGTATTACGCAAAATGGGTTCTAAATTTTTCTGACAAAATCAGGCCTTTGCAATTGAAAGTGACGTTCCGTTTACAGTGGAAACTGATGCCTCCGATTATGCCCTAGGAGGCAACTCTATCTCAAGGAAGTAAAACTGTAGCCTTTTTTGCAAAAATGTTAACGGAAGTAGAGCGAAGGCAAGCTGCACTGGAAAAAGAGGCGTATGCCAAAGTCGGGGCGCTTAGGAAATAGCGTCACTATTTGATTGGTCGCTCCTTATACTTAATCACCGACCAACGATCCGTCTCATATATGTACAACCATAAATCTCCGAGTAAAATAAAGAATGAAAAGATTCTTAGATGACGTTTGAAGTTGACCTGCTATTCCAATGACATAATATATCGGGAAGGGAGAAAGAACGTTGTAGCTGACACGTTATCTCGCATTTGTTCATCCCTGAGCACAAATGACATTTTCAAATTTAAAGAAACGCATAGAAAATTGGGGCATCCTGGAGTTATTCTATTCATGCATTGGATTCGTGTTAAAATATGCCTTACTCTGCGAGTAACGTGGACATGGTTATTGATGCCTGTTCGGTATGCGCTGAGTTAAAGCCGCGTTTTATGAAATGTATGGGAACATTGATAAAAGTTACAGCTCCAATAGAAAGTTTGAAGGTTGACTTTGAAGGGCCGCTTCCAACTAGTTCTGGAAAAAAGTATATTATGACTGTAGTAGATGAGTACTCACGATATTCGTTTGCATTTGCTTGTAACGATATGACTGCTTCTGCTTCCATGACTGTCCAATGTATTAATCAAATTTGCATGTTATTTGGTACACCGGCATACATACATTCTGATCCAGGAAGTACGTTTATGTCGGCTAAACTCAAGGAATATTGTAATAAGAATAGCATTGCAACTAGTAGAACTACAACATATAACCCAAAGGGAAACGGACAGGTAGAAATGTACAATGGAGTAATTTGGAAAACAGTTACTCTATTGTTAAAGAATAAGAGACTTCCTATCGCCAAATGGGAGTTATTTCTACAACCAGCGTTGCATGCCATCAGGTCATTGTTATGTACTGCTACTAGCTGTACCCCACATGAAAGGATGTTTACCCATCCCAGGGGAAGCGGAAATGGGGTCTCATTACCAACTTGATTGATGAAACCGGGAACGGTACTAGTTAAAGGGAACAATAGGAACAGTAAGTTTGAAGATGCTGTGGACCGTGCTAAATTAGTGCAAGCAAACTGTGAGTATGCTACCTTACATGTGATTTTCTAATGCTCCACCCGCAGGTACTACATTGGCCAGGAAGCGAGTTTTTTTACCTGAAAAATTTGGTATTTTGCCGAACCCTTGCTGTTCCAAGCAAGGTTGGGATCTTTAACGTGCGTGGCAATACTCACACACGGGACCTCGATTTTACCTCTCATCCGAACGAGGGTGTATTTTTGTGAAAAATGTTCGCCTAACATTTTTCAAGCGGACCGTGTCGGGATTCGAACCCGGGACCTTGGGTGAATGAGTATGCTACCGTGCGATTTGCAGACGGTACTGAGAATAACGTGTCATTGCGACAAGTTGCTCCTGCTGAACTTATAAAGGTTGGAGAGGTTTTGGCGCCTCAACTACAGACGTCCGAAGAAACAGAAAACGCAAATACAGATCTCGGACAAAATAAAAAAATAGACAAGCGTCCTGTACGGAACCGCTCAATGCCGCTACGTCTGAATGACTATGTATTGAGCTAAATTTGAATTTGTTAATTTATTGTTGATTACGCGATTAACCTTGTTTCACGTTTTCCTTAATAGGAGGGGAGAATGTAGTATTATGAATTTTGATTACAATACCTATGAAACATTTATGTTGTAGTGGGCTGATTATAAAAGCAAATGTTATGTCAGTATAATGTCATTATAAATAACTGGCATGTTATTCTGAAAAATAATCTGAATAAAATACAGTATCTTGCAGAAACATAGTTGCATTTGATTACAACAAGCTAAGTTTAATAACCTACTAAAGGACAAAATAAAAGGCAGCGTGTCTATCAATTGAACAAGCAAAGCAAACATATCTTTCTAGAAGTAAAAAGAACAGTTAGCACTAGCCGAGTTACTCACACATCTACTTCCCAACACAAAACTATCTATAGCGATAGATGCTTCAGACTCTGTTGATCGGTGAAGTAATCCAACAATGGAGCAAAAAACAATGTCAACCTTTAATTTTTTATTTAAAAAGCTAACTAATGACCAAACAAAATGTTCAGTTTACAGCTGAGAACTTCTAGCAATTTACCAAACTAGCAAAGAGTTTAAACACGTGTTAGAGGATATTTCATGATATGCACAGACCACAAACTTCTAACCTTCGCTTTTTAACAAAAATTGGAAAAATCTACGCCAGCCAATTGAGCAATCTAGATTATATGTCAATATTCGGCACACATCAAACACTCTCCAGGGAAACAATACATGGTCGCAGATACACTCTCGAGAATGGATAGCGTCGATTGAAAACAGCTATCCAATTCTCAGCAAAACGATGAGTAGTTCAAAAGTCTCGGAGAACACGACAACTCATGTTTGACCTACAGACTGTAGAAATTACGAACTTTGGCCAAACAATTTTTTGTGACATTTCAACAGCGATATATCGCTCATTCGTAACAAAAGAATTACGAAGAAAAGCTTTCGGAAGTATTCACACCTGAGTATACTCAAAAATAATAGCAATTACGAAGCTGGTAACCCAAAAATTCGTTTCGACTGGAATCATTTTCGACTGTCGCACCTAGGCACGAAATTGTATCCAATGCCAAAGAGCCAAAGTCATAAGAAAGTGATCACAGGAACGCAAAACTTTAAATCACCATCTACAAGATTCGAGCATGCTCACACAGACATTGTCTGACCATTACCCGTATCAGAGGAGCACTGATATATATTCACATGCATCGACGGCTTTACAAAACGGCCAAACAAAACATTAAAGCTTAAACGGTAGCCAGAGCATTCGTAGAACAATGAACTGCACGCTTTGGCGTACAAGTCAGGGTCACAATAGATCAAAACCGTTAGTTTGAATCGCAACTATTCAAACAATTAAAAATTTTGATCGGATTGACAAGAATTCACAGAACAGTATATTATCCGCAGTCAAATGGTATGGTGGAACGATTTCATCGACAACTGAAAACTGCATTGATCTGCCAAGAGACAGAAAAATGGACAGAAGCATTACCTATAGTCCCATTCTGCATCAGAAATGCTTGAAAAGAAGAATTACATACTACAACTGTAGAGCTTACATTTGGCGAAAGCTACGCATACCAGAAGCAAGCCAACCGAACAAACACATACTGAGGCACTTACAAACCAGCTACGTTACCACTTTCAACGACTACAACCAATCAAGGGCACCAAAGCATTTCAGCAAACAAATATCCGTATTCAAGGAGTTGAAAAACTTAAACCACATTTTTCTACATTGCGAGATAGATTTTGGGCCTTTGGGAGCTTCTTTTTTTAAAACCATTCATTTCCAAAAATACTTCTATCAAACTTATTTTAATACAGAAATTACGAAAATGATTTATTCCTTATATAACTTGTACGTTATGTTCATTAACGTGACTTAATTTACTTGACAAAAAAATAATCAAAGTTAATATTTTAACAATCTATAATTACCAATGAGTAGCTTGAACTATCAACAATGTTAAAGTTATAAAGTTCGAAGACTGACTGGCCACCAGGGGCTTCTCACAGTTTATATGTAACCATTGTTCTCACATCATCTAGTGGGAAAGTGCAGATCTTGCTCTCTGCAGTGTCTTGGTACTCGTAGAATGTCTTATTCTAAGTAATTTTAATTAAGACTGCTTATTGTAGTTCATTGTTACTGCATCTGCAGTATCAGGCTGCGTTTGGCATACAAAGTAGTAGTTTCCTTTCTTATTTCTGACATGAACTCGGAGTAACCTTTAACTATAACCTTCTTTTAATGCAATGTAACATGCTGTTGAAAACACATTTATTCTTATATGTATTTTTAGTATGGGGGATATGTAACTTGCGGTGGCAAGAAAAATGCTTGACAATGTACATACCATGTAACCCTCAAGGACAACAAAACGGTCACCATCGACAAACAGAGCAAGGAAACAACTGCTTCAATCGACATCGTCAAACCAGCATACATGGAAAAGAAACCTTCAGAAACAGTCAATACGAGTCCAGAAAACAAACTTGTACTCCTCCAACGAAGACTTCCAGAAACAGTAGAAAAATACACTTCACAAATAAATATATCACTTTTTATCGTGACTAACGCAGTCACTAGAAGGAGGGTATGTAGAATCATAAAACCAATAATACTCCTAATAAGAACCTAACGTGCAAATAAATAGCATGCCCTCTTAAAACTTCCCTCAAACAATAAAGGACTCACCCGATACCCCTCGAAATACATAATAAAACCATCCAAACGTACAATACAAACAAACCCACGAAATAAAGGGAGCTCCAAACACTAGAGCAAACTACTTCTAACTTGTTCTCTTTTTAAGGTAGTCACTAAACTTCCTAAAGATAACTTAAGGATAGTGCAAGTTGGAAGTCACTAAGCTCTTCATGTACTAAGGGTTTTGCTTCAGATTATCTCGTCGTGACCATTAAATGTAACAGGATTAAATGAAGTAAACTCTTATACCGCTACGGACGCAGGAGCCCGCCGTACCACAGCTTGGATCCGCTCCACCTCCGAAGCCATAAGGACCATCCTAAAGCACGTGACGTCAACACGCACACCAGGACGGGAACTTTCTACCAACAGCTCGCTTCAATTTCTACCAATCAAGGACATCGCCCGTGTACCAGCATGAAAACTCTATCTCAATCACCGGCACTAGGTGCCGTATTGCATTCGGCATAACAATGGACATCATCCTCTACGCAACACCGGATTCAGGTCTTTGTAGTAAAGTCACAACATTCAAGTCTACAACATAGAAATGCCTTCTGCAACTTTACAAACTAAAGTATTTTCAGTGTTAGAAGACATTTACAACAACTACGCACACAAAAACTATTGTAAATATTTTCTTTGTGCATCGTGCCTTTTAATAATAACTAGTTCATATTTTAAAACTAGTAAATAAATGTTATTTCTGTTGCCACGAAGTATTAACAAAGTAACGTGAACTAGGCCTCTAACACTCTAGGAGTCGGAGCGTAGAATATTATAAGTTTAAAAAAAAACAGTACATTAGAAAATTTAAAACAAAGAATTTGTAGGGTACAGGTAGATAATGTGGGCCTAAATACGCTATGATAAAAAGAAAAATGACTTTTAATTACGAGATTTTAAGATAATTTCTGCACTGTTAAGCAAAGAGCGCGGCTGAATTGGATTTGAAATGAACTGAAAGATAACGCAACAAGTATGTTTGTTTCGCGTAAAGAACAGTGCTTAGATCGTTTTAATTAATATCAATACAAAATCCGCGTCAACAACAATCGTGTGTGCACTTATTTGTGAAAAATGAAAAATCAATAAAATACATTAAAGACCATGAAAATTTATAATAATGGAAGTTTGGGATCACTGGAGCGCGTCACTATATTTTTACAAAAGTTATAACGACTGATGTAACTTTTACCAATTTTTTGAACATGTCCTTTATACTTAGCAGCAACAACGAATCACAAGAAGAAATTTTGCAGGTTGTCGGTATTACCAGCCATATTTGGATATGGTTTAACAATAATTCTAATAATTTATGTGTATTATGTCAAATATTTCGAACGTCACCAATTATAAAAACCCCTTTTTCAAGTAGCACGTACACAGCACCATAAAAGTTAGTCCTAGGTTGCCAGCATTATCGGCTACTTTTTAATAACAGTTTTAACGATTTATGCTAGTATTCGATTGTACAAGTTGTAACGTTAATGTGAAATGTTTATAACCATATTTCGTTTCAATTGTTTCTGTATTGGTTAATCCCGCAAAAAAGGTTACGGTTACTTCTTTTAAGAAATACAATTTCTCGTTTACATGCATTCCCGATCCAAGGAAGTATTATTTTAGTTTAACATTGTAATCTATATTGTTCATACGCAAAGGTTGTCAAATTCATTATAGTGGTTTTAATTTAAGGTTAGAAATAACATCATCGTATTCTAAATTATTGCAATTTAATGATTAATTTGTTTTGATTAACAAAGTATAACGATGGCGCTAATGACATCGTCGTCATGGGACGAAGAATGTTCACACGATAAATTACGCCGATTTAGGAAATGGTTAATCCTTTTTTGCGTTTAGGGTAATGCTTTAAAAGGATAATTTTACATATACAGAAACTCTCAAAGTAAGTTAAATTTGCAGTTTTGATTCATTTTTCCGAATTCTGCCGAAAATAATTTTTGATTTGTTTTATGAAAAAACATGTCCACTGGTCACTTTGCGAAAAGTATCGAAAGAGATAACGTACAAACTTGAGTAATTACTTAATACTTTACTCGGGTGAAGTTTAGGCCAGAATCACTTTCCAAATCTCGGTTCTTGGTATCCTCGTGTTATTCTTGCTGGCGTTTCTCTAGGAACACCATATTTCGAGATTAGGTGGCGTCCAAGATAATTCCCGATTGAGACTCGTAATTCCTACACGATAGTATACCGGGGTTGTATTAAAAACACATACCATTCTTCCTACAGAGGAAGTCGGCAACCATTCTTGTTGGTACAGTCTAGGTTTTTAGAACTTTATCGAAATACAGAATTTTTAGCGAGGTACTTCGCAGAGTTTCTCTGTAGATGACCGGCTAGATTATCGGGGTCAAAACTATACGTAACAAGATTATTATAAACATTTTTAAGAGTTTCTAAACTTTAGTTAGGCATCAGATTCTCAGTATTTCAAGCCATCGATTGCATCGATTGCATCGATTGCATCGATTGCATCGATTGCATCGATTGCATCGATTGCATCGATTGCATCGATTGCATCGATTGCATCGATTGCATCGATTGCATCGATTGCATCGATTGCATCGATTGCATCGATTGCATCGATTGCATCGATTGCATCGATTGCATCGATTGCATCGATTGCATCGATTGCATCGATTGCATCGATTGCATCGATTGCATCGATTGCATCGATTGCATCGATTGCATCGATTGTATCGATTGCATCGACAACATTGATGACATCGATTGCATCGATTGTAGCGATTGCGTCGCTTGCACTAGTTGCACCGGTTGCGCCGGTTGCATCGACTGCGTCGATTAAACCGATTGCACGTTTGCATCGATTATATCAATTGCATCGATTACATCGATAGCTTCGATTGCTTCGATTGCATCGATTGCATCGACAGCATCGATGGCATCGATTTCATCGATTGCATCGATTGTAACGATTGCGTCGGTTGCATCGGTTGCGTCGGTTGCGTAGATTGCGTCGATTGCGTCGATTGCATCGATTGCGATAATTGCGTTGATTGCGTGAATTGAGTTGATTAAGCTGATTGCGTGGAATGCGTTGATAGCGTTGATTGCGTGGAATGCGTTGATAGCATTGATTGCGTTGATTGCGTTGATTGCGTTGAAATTGGTTGCATTGGTTGTGTTGGATGCGTTGGTTGCGTGGGATGCGTTGGTTGCGTTGGTTGCGTTGGTTGCGTTGGTTGCGTTGGTTGCGTTGGTTGCGTTGGTTGTGTTTGTTGAGTTAGTAGCGTTGATCGCGTTGGTTGCATTGATCGCGTTGATTGCGTTGATTGCGTCGATTGCATCGATTGAGTCGATTGCGTCGATTGTGTCGATTGCGTCGATTACGCTCATTGCGTTAATTGTGTTTACTGCGTTGATTGCATTTACTGCTTTGATTGCGTTGCATCAGTTGCGTCAATTGTTTTTATTGCATTGATTGTATTGATTGTATCGGTGGCATTGATTGCATCGAAGGCAGAAATTGATCGATTTGCAAGGATTGCACGGGTTGCACGGAACGCATCGAAACTATCGGATGCAGTTGGTTGCATCAATTATATATCGATCGAATCGATAGAATCGATCGAACAATTGATCGAACAATCGCTCGAACAATCGAACGAACAATCGATCGAACAATCGATCGATTTGATCGGTCGAATCGATCGAACCGATCGAATCGATCGAATCCATCGGATCGACCGAATCGTAATCTGCTTTTCTGATTCGTGCAATAACAAAATCGATGCTTCTTTACAAAATTGCTTTATTTTACGACATTTTGTAAGGTTTATAAGTCCTCTTAATGCAAATACATTTTCTTTAATTTTGGGCGCTACAAATAAAAGAAGGAAATGTAACACCATATCCACTGAACAAACAAAGTTGAACTATACAGAATTAAGAAGGGACTGCTGAATAGGTAAACGTATTCTATTATTTAGAGAGAAAAATAAAATGCGATTAGGGTACCTTTAGTGCTATGGAGATTTGGCGATTTGGATATTTGGAGAATGATTCTATTGGTTAAAGCGATCACGTGACACCGCCGAGAAACGTCAGAAACACCGAATCTCCAATCTCCCAAAAGTTGGTTCAAGTTCAACTTTTCTGGCTATTTTGAGGTCGGAGCATGCGCGTTTGCTCAGAAAAGCACGTGATTTGTTTGTTTTGTTATAACCTTAACCTAACCTTTTCGTGTAGTTCGCCGTTATATATTTGGCGTTTTGACTATTAAACATTTTGGAAATGAATAGTAAATCCGTTGTTTTTTAGATACTTATAGCTTAGTAACAAACATTGAAAACTTAACATCCGGCAACCCAAAACAATAACAAATTTTATATGTCAAACTTCTCCAAATACCTGAAGCAGAAAATACCCTAGATGATTAAAAGTGTAAATATCTAATTCCCTAAATATCCAAATCTCTAAATCTCCATAGCACTAAAGGTACCTTTATGAGAGACTGATGAGGATTGTCTGGGAGAATGCTGTAATAAATAAATCAGTTTTAGGATTAGTATAAAAAAAGCGAAAGTTGAGGAAACTATACAAAAAGGAAGGAATTAATTAATAAGGCACATTTTACGGCATTAATGTTTGAACAATAATATCAAAAGATAGGGTGGAGCATAGTGGAAAGATGTAGATTAGACATATAGCAAAATATTAGACAGCACTGAGTTTATGCAAGTGTATTAACATAAAGCTATAAAGATTAGCTCATGATTCTAATGTATGGAGAGACGCCAATAATCATATCCTCCAAATTAGCCTATGTAGGTATTTATGTAATTAGGTTATTAAACATTCAAACCCGTAAACTCAACACGGATATCCTAAAACTAATAATCTACAACTGAAGTAATTAAATTGACATTTTAAATAGGAAAATTAAATCGAAATACATTCAACTTCCATAAATGATATTTATTTCATCAGCTAATCCGGAGAATATAAAAGGCTAGTTTTAAATATGGAAGAGATTATGGAGTTTATGACTATAAGTATGAAACAGGAAGAGATGTGCTCAGAGTGCGCCGTTAGCTGTGTATTATTTCTACCATAATGGATAGAATACGTATTATAAAAAGTCTATTGTCAATAGATCCTTATACAGGAAACACGATTTCATTTAGATGATGTAGATTGAACACAGATGGGTTTAAGTTACACTTAACATTGTAAAACATTAAGATTAATGACGCACCTAAAACAATCGTCTTAAAAAGTACAACATCGAAATTTCCTTTGAAATAGGAAATTCTATCTACAAGTATTTGAATAATAAACTAGTCAAGAACTAATCTAATAGGATTGTATAATTTTAGCATTTTCAGTTTTTACAGATCAACATGTTTCTGGTGAAATTGGTGTTAAAACAATTTATATTTTGATTTGCTCTGAAGGAGCGGGGACTCCGTAACAATAAAAGGGTGCATCGCCTAACTGCAGAGGTGTAGTAGTGGATTTCTATGAATAAATGGGAAAACAAATATAAAGAAAAATTAAGAAATATAAATATGATAAATAACATGTGTTTAAAATTCAAAAATTCTACATTAGCCTAACACTTACGCTGAAAGATTCTCCTACCGTCAAAGTCGAGGGGCGCCAAGCAATCTGTCACCGCAAGACCTCTATGTGAAAGACTTGTTCAGCATTAAACTTTCTAGCTTTGGTTTCCTAAGTTGGTCATAATTAACCAAGTTTCTCAAACTAAGATACTCCTTCCAAATACGATTCTCACTGGGGTAGTTGGATATCCTTTGCAATGTCACTGACTTTAACTACTCTATCAATAAATTAAATAAAAATCAACCTAAACCTAACTTCTATTAACATAAAACGAGTTTAATACTTATATAAATCCTATCCTAAAAATAAATCTTACCCTATAATCTGGCCAGGTGTTGCTAAAAGAAAAATAAAGATATTTTAAAAAAAATTCTTAAAATACCTTAACCCTAAGCCATCAACAAACTATTCGTCACTCTAAATCATTTTGCTTTCCTATTTAATAAAGACATTAGTATATCCAAATTATTGGCAATGGCATTCACAAAACAAAAAAAAAGTTCAATACCAACTTTGTACTATAACGTTGTCCGTTCCAAAATACTTTAAATTTAATACATTTAATATCCTAAATTTACTGACTCTCGCATCTCAAATCACTAATTAGTTCAGCCAAATAATTATTTTCACTTAATTACTAAAACACACATTTAATATTTAAAAATGCATAATATTGTTTTTATAACGTTACATAAAAGTACTCACTATGCAAATCCAAAATTTTCAGCCATAATCGCGATTTTTCTTTATATTTTAGTAAAGGTTCAAACACAGCAGCTCTTTAGTTTAGTTAAATCAAATTTCTGTGCGAATGTTCAATAATCTATTGTGTTTTGCATACTTCCTAATTTTACTGGTAGTATACTGGGGTTGTTTTTAATGTCTTCGATATTATGTCGTTGTCCGTTTTACCTGGGTGGAGATTGACGGCAAGGGTGGTGGCTGTCCATCTGAAATTACACGGTGTACTGTCGTTTTGTGTGCTGTTTTGATTTTAAAGGGTTCTCTTTCTACAAAATCTAAATAATGTTTCTGTACGGTTCTGGGGCTAATTAAAGTTTTAGAAGATCCAGTGTCGATTATTAATTTGAGTTCTGCGTGAGCTATTTCTATATAAGCTAAAATTTGTCGGTTGATGTTATTTAAATTAATTACGTTTTGTAGTATTTGAATCGGTCTAACTAAAAATTTGAGCACGCGTTTTCTTCGTCGTCCTCTTCGTAATTTTCATAAGAGTTCTCTCATTTGTGGTTTGTTTCATCGTTTCTACTCGAAGTGGCGTCATTATTAGCGTTCAGGTTGTGAAAATCTTCTATTTCTTGGTGAAATAGTTCATCGGAAATGAAGTTTTGTTTTTGGTTGTAGTTTGGTTTAATTTGCGATATTTTTGTATTTTGTGTAGTGTTACCAGATGAAGTGTCCATAGGAGTTGGTTTGTAATAATTGTTAGGGTTGTTGTTGTTATTTGTCATCGGTGTGTTTTGTTGGGGTTTCCGCCGAATGTTTGCTTTGGTTGATATACGTTTTGATTAGATCTTGGCATAAATGTGGGTTTTGTAGTTTGAGTTAAATGTTTGCTTTGGAAATTGTCTAAATTGGTTGTGGAAGTTTGTGTTATTAAAATTAATTCGTGGTTGATTCATTTGTGCGTTAAGCGGTGTAAATTTCGGTTGTGTGGATATTTGTCTCGCGGTTTGTATAGTTTTTATCGGTCCGTAATTTTTGTTTGCGTTAGAGTTATACAGTCTATTTCTGTAGCACATAACGTTTTTTGCTCTATAACCATGTTTATTGCTTCCTTTAAATTTTGGGGATGTTGAAATCTTATTTTGTCCGATAACCGTTCAGGTAAGGCATTTATGTATGTGTCTAAGGCCATTTCGTCGTACATTTTCGTCTTCAATAATCGGATATTGGGTCAGGTTCTTCGATTTACAGTTTTGTCAAAATTAAACTTTGAACGTCTTGACATTTCATACCGAATTGGTAGTGTGATTGATTATTTTCCATCTGTAGATTTATTAAATCGCCGATCCGACGTTTGATGTTTCGTTGGTCGCCAATATATGCAATTGTTATGCGTTTGAAATCGTCCCACTCGAACAAATAATCGCGGCTGGCAATTAGTGTCATTGCTCTTTCGGTCAGCTTACTTATTATTAGGCGTAAGAGTAAAGCATTGCGTTTGCTGTCGCCGAGTTTATAAAAAGATTGTTAAAACATCTCGCAAGCTGTGATGAAGTTCTCTGGTAGTGCTTTATTTCCGTCGGATTGGGAAATGCTCTCAAGGTAAAGTTTCATATTAGAATTCATTGCCGCTATAATTGTAATAGTTGCTTTCAGTTCTAATTTGTATTGTTTTTTTATATAACTAAAGGTTACTTTTCAGTTTAGTTTGTATTTAGTTATTTAAAGTATCGCTTTACGTATATTTTGTATGTAATTATGAAGTACTATAAATACATTAAAGAATTTTTGCTTGGTAATTGTTTCGTCCATTCCTGTCGCGTTAAAGTGTATATTTATAATTTTGCAGATGTTACAATTGTTGCAAAATAGTTTCAGGTTTTTTGGAATGATTTTATTTCAGTATTCCTCGCAAGGACTGCGTTATATACGCTTTTATTTTATACTTGTGTTAAGTAATTAAGTGTTGCAACAATAAAGTACATGAAACGTTTTTATCATTATACACTTTCGTCAATTTGTTGCACTGCAAATGGTTAATCATAAAACTTTATAATATCATCAAGTTTCAGGTTTCCTGAATAAATTCTTTCAGTAATAATTGCTGTAAAAAATTGTACAAATAATTGTGTTCTATTTTTATATTAAAGTCTCAGACTTGTTAAATAAATTGTTTTATTTGTCGTATTAAATTCTAATAGTTGTGCATATAAATGCGTCTTTATAATTCCTTTGTTAAATAAGGTTCCTGAGTAAATTCTTTTCAGAAATAATAAATTGCAATAATAAATTGTACATAAAAATTCTTTTTGTTTTTTACTAGCTAATATCAATATTCAGTTAATGATGGTTAGGAAAATGAACTTTGGTACTTACAAGAGTTTGTTTGCCAGTTCCATTATTTATTTTCATCTTTGTTTCTGGACTCGGTCTATTCTTGTACTTCGCCCAGTTGGTTCTTTGTTCCAGATTAAGAATAGAGATTTAAGACCACCAGTTTCCTCGATTTTCGATTTTTCTAATGCCCTTCTAGAATACTAACGACTGCACCAGATAGGTTTTAGCCCTATTGGAACGGCTTTTTGAAAAAGCTTTTTCAAAAACTCTTTTATCAAATTTATTTTGTACTGAATTACAATATTAATTTTGATTAAAAGTTCGTTATATGCAGTAACTTATGAGATCGCAATAATTTTAAGTTGACTTTCACTAATTAAATAAATTAAAATTATGGTGAGTAACTGAACTACCAACAATGTTAAAATTGTAAAGCTCTAGACTGACTGGTCATCTTGGGCTCTTGAGGGTATTTATGCTATCCCTACCCCTCACATTGCACATGGGAACTGCAGAGCTCATGTCTGCTTATTTTTTTATTTATTACAAAGTATTACATTATCTTAATTCTAATAATTGCTGTCTTTTAACCTACTGTGACCTGCACCTGCAGTATCACGTTGCGTCTGGAATACAATGTATTCACATCCGTTCTTATGTCTGGTTTATGAACTTCCATTAACCTTTTGTAATGTGTCCTTCAATTATACATTGTTACATCTAACTTAAGTTTTAATAATTCTTTTTAATTATACATATATATATATATATATATATATATATATATAGATATATATATATATATATATATATATATATGATTTGCGGGATATGTATCTCGTGCACCTCTCAAGATGGTGTAGCGGGCTACTATTAACGTGTTGACAAATTTAGAACAAGTAATAACAAAAGTTTTTATTATTCACTATTCATAAGTTTAATTAACAGTATATCCCTTATTTATAGATGTTTTCAGTCCAATTTACAATGAGGCATTCTCACGCTATTGCTATTTACAAGCACTAATATCTTTTTAAACTATATCCTTAACCATAAGTCTTCTTTACAACACTAACACTACTATAATTTATTTATCACCCCTTTGTCTATTTATGTACAAGCTGGCGGTACAATATGCACGTTCACATAACACAAATTTATATTTGCTATAGGAGTTTCAAAAGCATAACTAACTAACTATACACAATATGATTTATATACGACATTTGGATATAGACTAACCTATGTACACTCATCACCGATCTTATATATATACCCTAAAATTAACTAGATGATTCATAGTCTGGTGTTTGCTCGAACAATTCTCGACTTCTGTAGAATACACTTAGGTTATGCAACTTGCATGTTTGACGGGTTGCATAATAGTTTGCAACAATACATTTCATCATCTTTAACATTCACCCTCGTTCTACGAAGTCGTAACGTTTATTATGTGCCAAGAAATTCAAAATATATTAACTTTTAATTTTGTAATTTTAGTATTTTATAATAAAGGACTCTTAGTAACTGTACAGTCTAACTTATTCTCTTACAACCTCTTTTACATCCCTTAGAATTTTTCTTTCGCGTCACTAAACATTCTATATAAAGTTTTGAAGTTTTAATCTCAACGACATTCTTTATGCAGCACATTTCTAAGGACGATTATTTTCCAAATCGAGATATATTTTATGTATCCTTAACAAACATTAAGCTCCTACTACTAACGCCTAAGCTTTCTTGGACCAGATGAATGCACAAGGACTCCCGAAAATATGGCCCTGCTTGTTTATATGTAACATTCCCCTTCTTTCTTACTAACCAATTTAAAAACACCGATCTATCAATAAGGTATTTGATCAAATAATATTGAAAAAGACAGAGTAAAAGCTTTAGTTCGGACCGTGACAGAGTGCTGCTAAATAATGTATTACAACTCTGTTAAAACGGGCACGCCAGAATAAAGCAGTGTATCGGTCCGCAGGACGCTTGCATTTATAGGGGAGAGCTGTTTGACCGCGTGGTATCTCAAAAAGCCCGTGGGATTTTTGCACTAAGGTGCATGTGTTATGTATTTGTTTTTCATTTCAGATTTTCACTTAGGATTTAAAAGCTTTGAGACCTTATGACGATAATAACATTATGGTTGGAGCTAAATCTGTTTGGAAATATTTCAATTTGGGATGTTCATTTAAATAAGCTTTGGCAAAATGTTACGAAAGATCAATTTATCAAAGATTTATAGATTAAATACAGGCGTTTAGGGTAACTTTAATCCCATCTGTTTAGGTTCCTTCATCAATATGAAAACTGTCTATAAAGCAATTGAACGTAAAAAGTGATAGATTAAAATCAATAGCATAGTGCTTAACACGCGTGAAGTTAGCCCCCCAACTTTTGAAAAAACTAACTTTCTATAGCTCATTCATTTGCACATTGTTTGCACACGTATGCACATCCGGTATTTTTGTTTGCACACTTTTCGTTAAAAAATTATTCAAGAAACAAATTAGGGGCAACTTCACACTGGTCTTCCGACTTTCAGCAAATTTATTTTAAACCGGCGGAATTAATACATCATCGTTTGCACATGTATGCACATCCACTATTTTTGTTTGCACACCTATCGTTTAAAAGTTATTAAGAAAACCATTGTGGCGGGCCAACTTCGCACTAGCCCCCGACATTCAGCAAATTCATTTTAAACCGACGAAATTGATAGATCTTTGTTTGCACATGTATGCACATCTATTATTTTCGTTTGCACACTTCCAGTTTAAAAGTAATTTAACATTCAGCTTCATAGTCCTCGCTATACGATAGCTACTGTTGAAAACGTGAAAACATTGTTACAATGAACCCAATCGATACCTTTTCGTTTGCACATTACGAAACACATCAACTTTTTGTTTGCACACCACTGTAAGTCAAAAAAAATTTTTAATTTAATCACGGATGTTAACTTCACACATGTCCAATATTGCATTCTTGTGCAATTCAAACATGTGATGGCGGAAATCAAAGTATCTTCGTTTGCACATCATGAATCAAGTCGCTTTTTCGTTTGCACTTCTATAGTTCAAAACTTATTTAACATTTACTTTCGTAGTTCCCGTTATACGATAGCTACCGATGCTGTTTTAAAAAACCGGTACGAATGCCGTTATTTAAAAAATGCTGTAAAAACCTCTATTACTGTTTAATTATCTAGCTACCACTAGTATCAACTCAAGCGGGTGCATCTGACTGCAAATTAATAGTCAAAAATACAACAGAAATTTCAAGTTTTGCTTACGGGGAAGTACATACCTCCTGTTGTCTAGTATTCATACGAGGCGGTTGAAAACGAATTCTCGCACTAGCAACATCCTGTAGCGCTATATAATAATGTAAATACATAGGACTATATACATTTGAAAACAATATTTTAGTAAATGTGTTGATTAAAATACTCTCAATCAACGGTATAGGTTCAAGTGTATGTCTGGTAAGGTGCAAACGAAAAGGTATCAAATAGGCTCACTGTAATACATTTTTGCACATTTTGAACAGTAGCTATCGTATAGCGTGTACTACGAAAGTAAATGTTAAATAAATTTTGAACTAAAGTTGTGCAAACAAAAAAGCGATTTGATTCATGATGTGCAAACGAAAATACTTTGATTTCCGTCATCAAATGTTAGAATTGCACAAAAATGCAATATTTGACATGTGTGAACTTAGCCCCCGGACTAAATTTTAATTTTTTTTTTACTTACAGTGGTGTGCAAACAAAAAGTTGATGTGTTTCATAATGTGCAAACAAAAAGCCATCAACTAGGCTCACTGTAATCCATTTTTGCACATTTTGAACAATAGCTCTCGTATAGCAGTTACTACGAAAGTAAATGTTAATTTAGTTTTGAACTAAAGGTGTGCAAACAAAAAAGCGACCTGATCCATGATGTGCAAACAAAGATACTTTGATTTTCGCTATCACATGTTAGAATTGCACAAAAATGCGATATTTGACATGTGTGAAGTTAGCCCCCCCTGATTAAATTAAAATTTGTTTTGACTTACAGTGGTGTGCAAACAAAATGTTGATGTGTTTCGTAATGTGCAAACGAAAAGGTATCAATTGGGCTCGTAACAATTTTTTCACATTTTCCACAGTAGCTATCGTATAGCGAGGAGTATGAAGCAGAATGTTAAATTACTTTTAAACTGGAAGTGTGCAAACGAAAATAATAGATGTGCACACATGTGCAAACAAAGACATATCAATTTCATCGGTTTAAAATAAATTTGCTAGGGGGGTTAGTTAGTTGGCTCCACAATGGTTTTTTTAATAATTTTTAAACGAAAGGTGTGCAAACAAAAGTAATGAATGTGTATATATGTGCAAACGATAATGTATTAATTCTGCTGGTCTAAAATAAATTTCCTGAAAGTCGGGGGTGCCAGTGTGAAGTAGGCTCCTCCAAAATGTTTCTTGAATAATTTTAAACGAAAAGTGTGCAAACAAAGATACCGGATGTGCATACATGTGCAAACAATGTGCAAACAAATGAGCTATAGAAAGTTATTTTTTTCAAAAGTTGGGGGCTAACTTTACGCCGCGTGAAGTTAGCCACCCAACTTTTGGAAAAAATAACCTTGTTTACTTAGCTTATTTGTTTGCACATTGTTTGCACGTGTATGCACATCCGGTATCTTTGTTTGCACACTTTTCGTTTAAAATTATTCATGAAACAATTTGGGGAGCCAACTCATACTGGCCCCGACTTTCAGGAAATTTAATTTAAGCCGGCAGAATTAATACATCATCGTTTGCACATGTATGCACATACATTATTTTGTTTGTACACCTTCGTTTAAAAGTTATTAAAGGAACTATTGGCAACTTCAACTAGCTCCTCGAATTGCAAATTCATTTTAAACCGATGAAATTGATAGGTCTTCGTTTGCACATGTGTGCACAACTATTATTTTCGTTTGCACACTTCCAGTTTAAAAGTAATTTAACATTCTGCTTCATAGTCCTCGCTATACGATAGCTACTATGAAAATGTGAAAAAATTGTTACGAGCCCAATTGATACCTTTTCGTTTGCACATTACAAAACACATTAACATTTTGTTTGCACATCACTGTAAGTCAAAAAACTTTTAAATTTAATCAGGCGGTCTAAGTTCACACATGTCAAATATCGCATTTTTGTGCAATTCTAACATGTGATAACGGAGATCAAAGTATCTTCGTTTGCACATCATGAATCAAGTCGCTTTTTTGTTTGCACACCTTTAGTTCAAAACTAAATTAACATTTACTTTCGTAGTAACCGCTATACGAGAGCTATTGTTCAAAATGTGCAAAAATGGATTACAGTGAGCCTAGTTGATAGCTTTCATTTGCACATTATGAAACACATCAACTTTTTGTTTGCACACCACTGTAAGTAAAAAAAATTTAAATTTAATCAGAGGGCTAAGTTCACTCATGTCAAATATCGCATTTTTGTGCAATTCTAACATCTGATAACGAAAATCAAAGTATTTTCGTTTGCACATCATGAATCAGGTCGCTTTTTTGTTTGCACATCTTTAGTTCAACACTTATTTAACATTTACTTTTGTAGTACACGTTATATGATAGCTACTGTTCAAAATGTGCAAAAATGGATTACAGTGAGCCTAATTGATACCTTTTCGTTTGCACCTTACCAGACATACACATGAACCTATACCGTTGATTGAGAGTATTTTAATCAACATATTTATTAAAATATTGTTTTCAAATGTATATAGTCCTATGCATTTACATTATTATATAGCGCTACAAGATGTCGCTAGTTCGAGAATTCGTTTTCAACCGTCTCGTATGAATACTAGATAACAGGAGGTATGCACTTCCCCTTAAGCAAAACTTGAAATTTCTGTTGTATTTTTGACTATTAATTTGCAGTTAGATGCACCCGCTTGAGTTGATACTAGTGGTAGCTAGATAATTAAACAGTAATAAAGGTTTTTACAGCATTTTATAAATAACGGCATTCGTACCGGTTTTTTAAATTAGCATCGGTAGCTATCGTGTAGCGGGGACTACAAAAGTAAATGTTAAATAAATTTCGAACTATAGGTTGCAAACGAAAAAGCGACTTGATTTATGATGTGCAAACAAGATACTTTGATTTCCGCTATCACATGTTAGAATTGCACAAAAATGCAATATTGGACATGTGTGAAGTTAGCATCCGTGATTAAATTAAAAATTTTTTTGGACTTACAGTGGTGTGCAAACAAAAAGTTGATGTTTTTCGTAATGTGCAAACGAAAAGGTATCAATTCGGTTCATTGTAACAATGTTTTCACATTTTCAACAGTAGCTATCGTATAGCGAGGATTATGAAGCTGAATGTTAAATTATTTTTAAACTGGAAGTGTGCAAACGAAAATAATAGGTGTGCATACATGTGCAAACGAAGATCTATCAATTTCGTCGGTTTAAAATGAATTTGCTGAATGTCGAGGGCTAGTGCGAAGTTGGCCCGCCACAATGGTTTCTTTAATAACTTTTAAACGAAAGGTGTGCAAACAAAAATAGCGGATGTGCATACATGTGCAAACGATGATGTATTAATTCCGCCGGTTTAAAATAAATTTGCTGAAAGTCGGGGGGCCAGTGTGAAGTTGGCCCCCTTAAATTGTTTCTTGAATAATTTTTAAACGAAAAGTGTGCAAACAAAAATACCGGATGTGCATACGTGTGCAAACAATGTGCAAACGAATGAGCTATAGAAAGTTATTTTTTTCAAAAGTTGGGGGGCTAACTTCACGCAAGTATAGTGCTTATACAGCAATTGCGTAAAGATTTATTAAAGTAAACCACATTCTTACTGTAACTCAAAATTACCCTGCAACCTTAAGCCTTAAACAATAATTTGGTTGTAATTTAGACAAAGCTTCTTTATGAAATAAATAAGTTACGAAAACTTTATACCAAATTCTGGTAACCCCGGTAAAAGTATATATTAGTACACTTAAATTGTGAGATGTGCCCCAAGCTTTTCATTTGGCATTAATTTCGCATTTGTTTAATGCATATCATTGCATATCGGTGAAATAGCGTCTATTTTTATAAAACAATAGCTGGGGAAAATGCAAAAGATACAAAAACGATTAACGGCCGTGCTGTACTTAACAAAAAAAGCAGTTGCTGTGTTCGAAAGCGACAAACATAGTAACAATGAACGATTGAAAGCATATGTGTAGAGCATAGCACTATATGACTGAGAAACGTGGGCAGTGGGAGAAGCAGACAGCAAAAATGTAGAAGCCTTTGAAATGTAATTCTACAAAATTAAGATGAAGATATTTTGAACAGACCAAGTTAAGAACAAAGAGGTATTAGAAATGGTAGGGGAAGAAGGAATATGTGGAAAACAGTAAAAAAAAGAAGAGAAGGATTGATAGGACACATAGTAGGACATGATGGAATAGCACGGCATATATTAGAAGTAGGGAAAGGAAAAAGAGAGGTAGAGCTAGACCTAGATTAGACTATTGCACAAAGATAGCAGAGATAAAATGAGTCACCGAAAAAGTGACCTATGACCCAGTGACCCAAATAGGTATGTGATCCACGACCCATTGACCCACTGACCCAAATTGACCAGGTGACTCAAATTGATCGGGTGACCCAAAGTGACCCGGTGACCCAAAATGACTCATGGACCCAACATAATTTAGGTCTACGCTTATCAAATATTGTCATCGACAAAATACTTTACTTATTTTACTTTACTTATTTTAAATAATCACATAAAATGTAGACAAAAGCACTAAAAATAAGAAAGAATTATAATATATAAATACAAACTATCTTATAAACCTCCGTAATAAAAGAAAGTTACACCATCTATGAATTTATGATGATTAGACTATATTTTTAAAATTCCGTTTTTTAAAGATTCTGAAACAATAAATCGACTTTATACGGCATCAGCCTTGAGTCATGCCTTATCTTTGCGTGTTATTTTTCCAGCACCAGGAAAATGTCTCCCTGACTCAGCAGATGAAGCTGGAATTACTAGGATTTTTTGGCAATTTTGCTTAGAAATGGGTACTTCTTTTTCCCCACCATTTTAATAGATTAAATCGTGCTTTATCATTATTCTTATCGCCACTAAAGGGACCATTTAAACTTTTATAAGTGCGTTCTTTGTTGCTTATAAAATTCCGCAATTCTTCTTCGGTCTGCTGTTTAAAATCTAAAGTGCGTGTAAAAAGTAACTAACTGAACCAATAACTTTATGAATGATTTTGTGAACGCACTTAATAAACTGACTTGAAAGTTCACTAAACTATGGCTTTACCTATAGAAAGTCAACCTGTCATTTTATTAATTTCGATCATTGGATCAATTTTGGTCACCGGGTCAATTTAGGCTACCGGATCAATACGGGTCGCCGGGTCAATTTGGGTCGCCGGGTTAATTTGGGTCACCGGGTCAATTTGGGTCTATACACATGACCAATTGACCCGGTGACCCAAACAAAAAAGTGACCACTTGGACCCCTTGACCCACTTGACCCATGACCCATTTCATCTCTGAAAGATAATGAAATATGTAGGCTGTGAGAATTTCAGGTAAAAGTGTAGTTTAGTTCTGAATAGATAGCAATGGAAGTACGCGTCCAACTAGTTCTAGGACTGATGACCTAATGATAATGATGATGTCTTATGGAGTTAAATGCCTAAGTAACATTATCCTACCAAAATCTGTTAAAATATCTATGCATAAGTTTTTTATTTCTACCAAATATAAAATTATACTTCTACAAAAACACTAGTTATCAGTTAATTGGGTAGTTTGAGGCTACTTTTTAAACCTTACTTTTTTACGCAAGTTGTTTTATGTCAGCATACGTAACACAACCTGCATCGTATATAATTTGTGTAAGATAATCAAATCATCTTGTACCTACTCGATTTTTCCGGTCAACCTTTCCTTCCGTTATTAGTGGTACATAACTAGGACATCGTAGTTAATGGCCTATCGGAATCCCTTCTCTTTATCATGTTTCATCAACTTCTTTTAGATCTCCTTCATTTGTATTCCTGACAGTCAATTAATTTTCAACACTTTTCTGTAGTGACCACATCTCATTAACTTCAATCTTGTTTCTCTCTATTTTGTGCACAATTCATGTGTCACAACGAAAAACCTGAGCAAAAAATAAAAAGGCTGGATAGACATCAAAACTAATAAAAGAGCGTGGAAGAATGAGCGAATAAAAAAGCTATTTAGCACTAGTACTACCTGGCTAGGGATGTTCTTAAAAGTATCTCAAAAAGATAAAAAAGCAGTAAAGCGACAAGTATTGAAAAGATCATATGACGTTACTCATACATTATTTGAATGCACCGGATGGGAAAAGAAAAGAAAAAAGTTCTACTTATCTGTAGAAGGTAAAATTAACGCAGAAAATAAAATTACAATTAAGTTATCACGCAGGAAAAACTAGGAGCATATATAACGATTTATCACAAATATAGTGGCTAAAAAGAGGTAGAAGAACGAAAAAGGAAATTGATAGTTGAAATAATAAGAACTTATGGGCCTTACTACTCCTCAAGTTGTCTTCAACTTATACAACGCGGTATTCGGTATGAATTAGTCACTTTACATTTGAGTTTTCAATGCTCCACCCGAAAGCCGAACACTGGCCAGCAAGCGAGTTTTTTCTTCCTGGGAATTTTAAATTTTGCAGAACGGTTACTGTTCCTATCAAGGTAGAGATCTTTAGCGTGCGTGACAATGCTGTCATACGGGGATCTACATTTTACCTTTTATCCGACGTATTTTTGTGAAAAATGCTCCCGTAACATTGTTCATGCTGTCCATGTAGGGAATCAAACCCGCGACTTTAGGTATAGCAGTGACACACTAACTAAGTCTGGAGCCGCTTTAATTACTTACTAGGGGAATGGGTAGAAAAGAGTTTAGAAGCTTAGATGCTTGTTTAATCAAGTAAGTCACAACTTGTCCTTTAATTTGACAATCTTTCAACTACTTTCGAATTGTTTAAAAATGCAGATATCATAATAAATTTCCTCATTATAAGCACATTTAACCGCTGTAACTTATCCAGGACAGTCTTTGATTGTAGAGTAATGAAAACTCTGTTTGCAATAACAACAGTTCTTCATTTTCAAACGGGTTATACAAACGTTCTCGACACTCGCAGCTGAAATAAAATTTCTAAAAGCTTACACAACAAATCGTTTTCCAAACTAATCACTACTAGTACAAGTATTATCTTCTTGACACTATGATACTAATCTTCTTAATTAGCTTATTCTCGAAGTACTACAATTAACTATCCAAGCACTAATTAATTTATATAAACACTACAGTAATTTATATCAACAGTTTTTATATAAACATTTATCTGTACAATTATCAAAGCTGAAAACTAACATCATAAAAGCTCTGTCAGAACTCTTATTACAATCAAAGCTGCAATTAGAACTGACTCGCAGAACCCCTTAACGCTAATTTATATCTCCTCTAATTGTTCTAGATCAATCTACAACAACACAGAATGTGTTAATGACATTCTCGAGATTTTGTACTGCACTTTAAATAACTCCTAAATGTGAAACTTTTGTACCCGTCAATCCATATTTGTCCGAAAGGTAATACGTAGCGGAAGGCCATCAGTCATTTTTTGGGTGTAAACGCCCTGCTTCCACTCCGAAGTATTATTCTTAGACTAAGCAGCGCTACATATCCTCCGCTCTTGAAGCTGTTCTGATCCAGAACGCTCTGTGACTCGGACGTTGGAAGTTCATGTGGCGGTAAGGACAGTCAAAACTATGTCCTTGTCAATAGAAGCATCAACCAATATATTTCATGGCACGCGCCGTACCATTTGGATTGTAACCGCACACCAAACTTGAGACCCGGTTTTCTGGAACAGTACCTGTAGCATATTTCGTACTACCCTCCAGTCCTACCTATCGACCCCATAATCGATATTGGTTTTTAAATTTGAACATCTGAATCAGGAGGTCCACTAACGCCCTCCACAGATCCTGATAATTCGGTTTGCCAGAAAACTGCTGCCTAGTCAACAAGTAGTAGATGCCCCGATGTCGGTGCTTTAGTCGTATGATATGTCCAATCTCTACTGCAGATTAAATGCTAGCTTGTTTTGCCGTTTCAAACGTTAGAGCATGATCCAACGCATCACGTGAAATCTTTGGTTGGGCCAGACGTAGTGTTTGGTTCATTTTCTCGTCGTGTATTCCATCAATGAAAGTCTGTACTATCACCAACTCTAGAAAGCTATCCAGTGCTCTGGGTAGGCTAGTCTCACCAGGCGAATAATATCTGCTTCAAACTTCTACAAATTCTTGTCGGCCTTTTGGTAACGGTTCTTCACTTGAACTGGTGCACTTGCTGTAGATGAGTGTCTCTAGACTTAATTTCCAGCCTTGATATTAAGGTCCCGAAGATACTCTGGTCATGGTGTGGTCTGACCTGCAGAATTCTCAAACCTCATCTTGTAACGCGATAATCAATGCGGTTGCCCTCTCACCATCGTTTCAGCTATTAGCTCTTGCGGCAGCTTCGAAATGTTTACAATATGTCTTTCGAGATAACTTTTCATCAAATGTAGGTAACTTTACTATAAACCTTGACGTCTACTTGCATTCCCTGACATTCTTAAATTCTGTAGCGTGTTGTTGTATCACTGGAACTGTGGGCTCCGATACTTGTACTGTTAAGGAAAAAATTCATTCTTGTTTTTCTGCATTTTTATTTAACTTCCTCAAAAATTCTTTTACTTTTGCTACGGTCTGGTTTAGTTTTTATATCGGGCTTGTAAAAGTTTTATTTAATTACTCATGAGTATAACTATTTACATTTACTATACTGACATACTTGACTGCAATAAGAAAAAATATCTCTTACTTAACCCTAAGTTACTTTAAGCCGGGTGGTTAAATATTGTACTAAGCACTGCCAATTCTACAGTTAAAACAAATTGGCTTCCAACTTAAACATAGCCAATAACTCTTGATATTCTATACAAA
Organism: Platerodrilus igneus; assembly: GCA_036346225.1. NCBI lineage: Eukaryota > Metazoa > Arthropoda > Insecta > Coleoptera > Lycidae > Platerodrilus > Platerodrilus igneus. The sequence goes on from JARFIW010001617.1 coordinate 3,298,569, forward strand.
ATTCATAATAATATGCGGTAACGTTTCTGCCGTTAATAAGCTGGCGCCTCCAACCATTAACTGCCTATTTAATTCTACTGTAAGCGCAAAACGTATCTGTGCTTTTTATCCACTACTTAAATTCAATATTCTGCGTGTAATAAACATACTAATTCATAAGCTCTGTCCACTAACCATTGATTAAATTAACACGGCCTTATAACCAATACTGCGACGCGACATTGTCGCCTACTCTACACTAGCTTTGGGCTAGTTACTTTTCATTTTGTAATATCTTTTGTCTTTGTGTGTCTTGTTGAGTTTTTGTGTGTCGTGTTTTTTCGTGTGTGTGAATTTTCTCTATATTTATATACCTTTTATCACGTGACTGACCCAGCCAATCAAAAATCTTACATATTTCACAATTGTACATCATCCCTACATGTGCTTTTAGGTTAATGGTTTAAATCCATTTTTATTATTGCCATTGCTAATTTACTCTATAATTAAATTTAAGTTATTCTGCAATATTCTAAAGTATTTCCTGTTAATATTTTTATAGATATTATGAAAAATTACATTTTATTACGTACTTCCGGTTTTGAATTTGCTAGAACAAACTGTCATTTCCTTTGGCGCCTAAATTTAAAATCTCCTAAATTTCACGGGATGTTGGATATCAGTTGATAGTTTATGTTCATTTAAAGTGTCAATTGTCGCCCAAAAGCAGACTAGGATTGGATAACTGTATTAATTCAGGTCAGTGATAGGTTACATTTGAGATAGAATTATTTGTGATTGGCCGAAAATATTATTTGAAATTTGGATTAATTTAAAAATGTTCTTGGGTGTTACACAGCGTACTGCTAGCATGTGCAAATGCAATGTTTTGCTGTTGAGTAGTCGGGTTCGGAAACAATGTTCGTGCGGTTACTTTCATAGAGCAGTGAGAGATTTGACGACGAGTCTCGGTTGAGTTAATTTTTTTTAATGGTGTCTTGGCCCATTTGAGTATCTCGAGTTGTCACTTGTGTCTCTTTTATCCACTGCTTGATCGCTTTTCGTGACGTATAACCTTCAAGTGATTCGTCACTTTCTGAGTCAGAATTTTGTGATTGCAAATGTCGTAATAACGTGTTTTTACGATGCAACAGCTTCTCCTGCTGTTGTTTTCGGTTTTGGTGTTCTACTTCTCTTTGTATCAAAATCTTATCTTCTTTGTGTTGATTCGCTAGTAGTATACTTTCTTCCTCCAACCTTTTAAGTTCGAGTCTTACCAGTGTGGCAGATTTACTTGAACGACTCATTTTCTGCGAAGTAGAATGCGTGAAGATTCTTTTGATGTCTTGCTTTCTTTGGGATTTTTAGCTTTTGGTTTACAGCAGGACCAGCCAGTATTTTTTACAGCCTAGGAGACACCAGCACAACTAAAATGGTACCACTTTTTGCAGTTGACACATTGCACCATATTTTCATACTCGTCTGGATTACTACAACGGTTGCAGTTAAATGAATGCGTCATTTTTGTTTAAATATTTTAATATGTAATTAAAATAAATTTATAGTTTGTTACTTCTCTATTGTGGGAAGTAACTTGGCCCCAATGATTTCAGTTTCTGAGGTCACTTCAATAAACGCACACTTGTACTTGCTGGTTTAAGGTTTATTTCTAAATTACTGGTTAAGAGTTTTCTAATTGAAAAGTGTTATAAATTTCCTAACAATCTACAAAATTAATAATTGTACAAAAAACCGCTAACTTACTTTTACTATTTTGGTACAGCCTTTAGATTCAAATATAAATATAAATAACTTTTAGCATACAGTTCTGTCGAAAATAACAAATCTTTTTCTTTTTTTGACATTTTTATAAACAAATAGTAACTTGATGCTTTTTAGCTAAATTACAAACATAAATATTAACTGTGCAACTGGAACTATAAATTCATTGAACAGTTTTAAATGATTCAGCTAACATTGTCTTTCGGTATGACGGACACGATACTAGTTCTTGCCCGACTTACTCTCATCCATCCTCCCTATATCCAAAATTACTATTTATACAGCTGGTCTTTCATAAATTCCAGTTGCCGTCGGTACGGTCGCTCGCCTTACTTGTCCATCTCTACCAGCTACTATACTTACTACCCGACCCTTGGGCCAGCAGTTCCGTGGATTGTTGTCATCAACGATAATCACAACATCAACCTTCTTGATTGGTGTCGCTGCTTCGAGCCACTTTGTTCTTCGGGTCAGTGTGGGTAGGTATTTGCGCAGCCAACGTTTCCAAAAGTCATCTGCGTATCTTTGAGATGTCATCCAATTTTATTTAAATATGACCGGATGATCGGTAAACTCTCCAATGGGTTTTACTCCCCCACACCCCCCATGAACCAAGCAAAAAATGGTTAAGAGTAAGTGTTTCTTCATTACGATTTTCAACAGAAATATATGTAAGTGGTCTAGAATTTATAATCATTTCTACTTCTATAAGCATACTATGTAAAAGTTCATCTGATGGGTTGCGGATTGGCATAATTTGTTATAAGGTTCTTTTTATAGACCGTACCAACCCTTCCCAGGCTTCACCCATATGCGGAGATTAAGGTGGAATAAAAAACCACGTGGTAGTTGAACTGGTGAACTCTTCAGCCAGCTTGATATTAATTTTTTCTTTCAAAGCTTCTTTTAGTTCGCGTTCAGCACCGTGGAAATTGATGGCATTGTCGCTATATATTTGTAACGGTTTGCCTCTGCGACCCATGAAAGTTCTTAAAAGCTAGATGCAAGTATCCGTGGATAACGAATGAGCGACTTCCATGTGTACTGCACGCGTCGTAAGGCAAGTTATGAGTACACCTCATCTCTTTTGCGTTCTTCTCCCAAGGGAGACCAACATCGGTTCGAAATAGTCTAGCCCGATGAAGGAGAATGGACGAGTGTAGACTGCCAATCTAGCTGCCGGGAGTTCGGCCATTTCAAGAGGTTTGGGAACGGCGGATTGTATTTTACATGTTTGCCATTCTCGGTTTGTTAATTTTAATGCCGCTGGAAGTCGAGGTATGTAGTACAGCTGTCGAAGTTCGTTAATTACAGTCTCGGGGTTATGGTAATGATGTTTTTGGTGATAATGGATTATATTTAACCTGGTGACATGATGTTCCTTGGGGAGTATAATGGGCCTGGTCATGCTAAATTGAGCACCTAGTATTGCGTCGACTCTTCCGTGAACTTTAAGAACATCATTATCGTCCAAGTAGAGCGATTGCTTGTAAATTGGACTTGATTTTTCTATCGAGATTTTGGATTTGTCCTTTTCGTATTTATTATTAATTAGTACTGCTACTTCGTCCTGGTAGTAATCACCTTGTGCTATACGGTATAAGTAGTTCTCGGCTGCTATATTTTCAGGCGTCGCCGTGAATCAATGTAGTAAGCGTAAGACTACGGATCCCAAGGTCCTGGGTTCAAATCCCGACACGGCCGACTGCTTGAAAAATGGCAGGTGAGCATTTTTCACAAAAATTACGCCCTCGTTCGGATGAGAGGTTAAATGGAGGTCCCGTGTGTGAGTGTTGTCACGCACGTTAAAGATCCCTACCTTGCCTGGAACGGCAAGGGTTCGGCAAAATTCTAAATTTCCAGGCAACAAAAAACTCGCCTCCTGGCCAATGTAGTACCTACAGGTGGAGCATTGGAAATGTAAATCAACTGCTATATTTTCATCTTGAGAGATGCAGCTTGTGTAGCGATTTGTCTGCTTTATGCTAGACTTTAACTTGTTTACGAATCGGAATACAAAAGCGGCAGTCCTCAATAACCTTTTCCAATTTGAAAAACGTTCTACATCGATAATTTTACAAACATATAGTATATGCACATGGTGTGGTCTCAATTCTTCTAATGACGTACTGGTAGCTTTAAGAAGGGATGACCTAAAAATCACCGTCTGTCAGACGTCAAGTTTGCATTTCTTTGTGGTTTGGTGGCGTCATCAGCCACGTTTTGTTTAGTAGGAATCCACTTCCAGTCAGTACAATCCGTAGTTTCCAAAATTTCTCCAACTCTTAAGGCGACAAGCTGTCGATATTTACGTTGATCAGAGTTTATCCAACTTAAAATGGTTCGCGAGTCGGATCAAAAGATGCATTGTTAATGCGTATCGTGAGTTCATTACATATACTTCTAGCAAGACGGACTCTTAAGACCGCGACTTGAAGTTCCATCCTTGGAATGGAAAGCAATTTTAAAGGAGCTACTCTAGTTTTTGCAATCACAAGTGAGCAACTAATCTCTAAGTCGTTAATAACTCGTAAATAGACTACTGCTGCGAATGCATATTCACTAGCATCCACAAATACGTGCAATTCACTTACGTATTCATTGATCCACTTCTGTTGAATATAAGGTCGTTGAATATTTATTTTTTCCACAGCAGGAAGCATATTTAACCATCGTATCCATTGCTGGTATTGATCCTCTGATATGACTTCATCCCAGCTTATGGAAGATATCCAAATTTCTTGTAGTAGAATTTTACCATGCACTAAGATGTGAGCTATTAAACCCAGTGGATCAAAAATCTTCATAAGTATCCGCAAGACTTCTCGTTTTGTGAGGCTTCATGTCCTACTTAAGATAGTCGTAAACTAAACGAATCAGTCAAGGTCGACCACCATATACTCAGAACTTTATCAAAACTTTTTTCGCGTTCATTGTTTAGGCATTATTCTGTAGAAGGAACGTTATTTTCAAGAGTTGCGGCGACCTTTTCAGAATTTGAAATCTAATTTCTGATTTCAAACACTGCTTGTGCATGAATAAATTTCATTTCCTGACCTATTTTGATAGCCTGTTCTTCGATATCAACACAATCCAAGCAATCATCTTCGTAATGGTTATTGATTATGGCATGCACAGCGTGTGGATGTTTCTTTTCGAATTCTAGAGCATTTTTATACTTTATGTATTGGGCACTACTGGGAGAGCACGTGGCACCAAATGTTAATACTTTCATTACGTAAGTTTCGGGTGCCTGATTGGGATCCTTACGAAATATAAATCTTTGGGAATGCTGGTCAGCCTTTCGAACAAGTACCTGGTGAAACATTTCTTTTACGTCAGCGCATATTGCTACTTGCCATTCCCGAAAGCAATACAGAACAGCAGCTAATGGATTTAGTACGTCTGGACTTTTCATCAATAACGAATTTAGTTAAATGCTGTTTACTTTTGCAGCAGCATCCCGTACAGTCCTTAATTTACTAGGCTTGTTGGGGTTTCTGACCGTAAATATTGGCAGGTACCATATACGACTATAGTCTACTTGTAATTCACGGGCTAATAGTTTTCGTGCATATTCCTTCTGAACATAATCATTCAGCTTTTGTACAATAGCGGTGGCCAATTCTAAATTTTGTCTCATTTTCTTTTCCAAACATTATGATCTTCATAATACCATTGAATAGCTGTCCGGAACAGTGGCGTCATTATACCTCCACAGTAACCCTGTCTCAAATCTTCTTCCTTTCCTTACAGTAGTGGCCTCTAGGATAGACGCGCAGGGCTGATCCTCAAGTGAAATAAGGCTGATTGAGGGTGCTGAAACACAAAAGCTTTCCGTGGTGAAATAGTCCTTGACTAGTTCGTGCAGCTTTTGGTCTGTATTCTTGTAGTGACAAATATGATAACTTTGAAACCGCTTAACGGAGAGGCGCGTTTCGTTATATTGGACGTGAATACGCCATCCTAGGCAAGTTTTGGTTACTACAGGTTTGTTATTCCCTTCATCTCTTAATTTCTGTGTAAGTCTAAGCTTCCAGGAATCTAGACCGATTAAGATACGAGGAATTGCGTTAGCATATGACTGAACCGGAAGATTGAGCTCACAAGCGAGCTCATCTTCCAGTAATGTAATTGATGATCCATCATATAAAGGCAAATGTTTCTATAGACTTATTGCGTTCGTAAAGTATCACAGGATGTATGCGGATCAGTATGGTATGGGAGGAATTTTGGTGTGTTGCAGTTTTGCGCGCTACTGTTATCTTCGTTAAGTTGAACATCTTTTGAGTTCGGGTTATGCAAGAGAGGGTGGTGTTTAAATTGACAACTCTTTATTCCACATATTGACGTTGCTTTACACTTGTATTTGCCCCGTCCGTGATTGTTTAGAAATTTTCGACACATCCTTAACTGCTTAACTACTCTCTATTTATCACTATGAGTCATATTTTTAAACTTAATACAATTTTCTACTGATTTACAGGATTCGTTGCATAATGAGCAGCTCTTTTCTGTTGCACTTTTCCGATCTTTGTCATGAGCATCAAGGTACACCCCTTGATTCAGGTTTTGCTTATTAGTATTTGAATTTGAAGCATGAGCAAAGTTTACAGTTACTTCACTAGCAGATTGGGCTAGCTGGAATAGCTATGTGTCAAAAGTCGCTATTGTTACTTCACTGATGTTTCTTTTATGCAGGATTCAGTCTAATTTCCAGTGTGATGGCAGTTTTCCTACCAGCTCTTGGAGTACAATAGGATTGGCCAAATGTGCTTTAAGGTCTGGGAATTCCACTAAGGTTTTGAACGGCAAGCGCATAGTTAATTATTGTTTCCAATTTGTCGATCTTGGGTGCTGGCTCTTCTCCAGTTTTCTGCAGAAGTGTGTGAATTATTAACTCAGGTCGTCCAAAAAGCATCCGCAAATTGGCAATAACATTGGAAACCCTACTAGGTAGTAACAGTCGACTTCTCACTGTTTCTAGCGCCTTTCCTCTTACACACCGTTGAAGACGTATCAGGTTCTTTTCATTGGTAAATCCACATACTTTAGTAGATGTGTCAAAATAGCGTATAAACAAGGGCCATTCTTACGGATTTCCACTTAGCATTGGCAAGTCTTTTGGCATTGCTTGACGGGCTGATAGTTGGTGAGCATTGGGACCTGGTATTGCATACCACTGTGGGGCGTGATCGTGATGACTCGATGAGCGCGTAATAGGAATGTCCTTGGAGGATTTACTGTGTGAAAGGCCTTGGTTATTAGAGTTGTTTTGGTGCATTAGACGTGGTAGTTTTCCGAGATTTTGGGCAGGGGGAACTGCTACACTTACACCTAAGTTAGACATATTATGACAAAGTCCTGTTGTACCGGTAGATTGCATGGGTTTGTCCACCGGTGCTATTACAGTAGGTGCCATTGTAAGGAGGCTACAATATGGCAGCGCACGACTAGAATGTACAAATGCAATGTTTTGCTGTTAAGTAGTCGGGTGCGGAGACAATGTTCGTGCGGCTACTTTCATAGAGCAGTGAGAGATTTGACGACGAGTCTCGGTTGAGTTAATCACTTCTTTAATGGTATCTTGGCTCACTTGAGTATCTCGAGTTGTCACTCGTGTCTCTTTTCTCCACTGCTTGATCGCTTTTCGTGACGTACAACCTTCAAGTGATTCGTCACTTTCTGAGTCAGAATTTTGTGATGCAAATGTCGTAATAACGTGTATTTACGATGCAACAGCTTCTTCTGCTGTTGTTTTCGGTTTTGGTGTTCTACTTCCCTTTGTATAAAAATTTTACCTTCTTTGTGTTGATTCGCTAATAGTATACTTTCTTCCTCCAACCTTTTAAGTTCGAGTCTTACTAGTGTGGCAGATTTACTTGAACGACGCATTTTTTGCGAAGTAGAATTGCGTGATGGTACTTTTGATTTCTTGCTTTCTTTGGGATTTTTAGCTTTTGGTTTACAGCAGGACCAGCCAGTATTTTTTACAGCCTAGGAGACACCAGCGCAGCTAAAATGGTACCACTTTTCGCAGTTGACACATTGCACCATATTTTCATACTCGTCTGGGTTACTACAACGGTTGCAGTTAAATGAATGCGTCATCTTTGTTTAAATATTTCAATATGTATTTACGAAAAATTTATAGTTTGTTACTTCTCTATTATGGGAAGTAACTTGGCCCCAATGATTTTAGTTTCTGTGGTCACTTTAATAAACGCACACTTGTACTTGCTGGTTTAAGGTTTATTTTTAAATTACTGGTTAAGAGATTTCTAATTGAAAAGTGCTATAAATTTCCTAACCATCTATAAAATCAATAATTGTACAAAAAACCGCTAACTTACTTTTACTATTTGGGTACAACCTTTAGATTCATATATAAATTCAAATAACTTTTTGCATACAGTTCTGTCCAAAATAACAAATCTTTCTCTTTTTTTGACATTTTTATAAACAAATAGTAACTTGATGCTTTTTAGCTAAATTACAAACATAAATATTAACCGTGGCGACTGGCACTATAAATTCATTGAACAGTTCTAAATGATTCAGCTAACACACGGAAAAGTAGTTAACTGGTTTTGAATTTATTTTTTAAAATGATTATTTACATACACGGGAAGTGTGTTTTGATTTTATTTTAATGGCTGTGTATTTACAATACCCTTATATTTATACAGGGTGAAATCCTTAATGTTCGGAAATTTTAATTTTTCCAGTTTCTTTCTGTTTAAGTGGGTTTTGTTTATTGAATTTGGGTTTTAATGACTTCTCGTGATCCTTTATCACATACGTTTTAAACTTTTATATAATTCAATAGTCAGAGCAATATGCTATAGTTTGCTTTAAAGATTAAAAAATTGCAAAAATATTACATTGAAAAGGCAGTACGTCATTTTTCAGTTGTCTTTTATTAAGCTTTCTTCGTATTAGGATATTTTGTTTTTTGCTGAGTTAAGTAATCTAGCTGACTGTGTATCATGGTCCTTCGTTTCTCTATTGATAAAATGGAAACTAGCTTTTGGTAAAAATACAAACTGCAACAATACGTTCTTCATATACTGATAATGACTATGGTTGTCAATCTTCAAAAATATCCGCAAGAGTACCACGTTATATGTGACAATCTGTTGGCTTTGAAGAATCTTTTTGAAATTTATTAGACATTCTTTAGGCAAAGCTAGAAGTTTGTAATGGAATTTTAGAAATAATTTAAACGAAATTGTTTAAAAATGTTAGATTAGCTTTTTACCTGAATTTGTGGTATCCGTTGCACTTCTCATAAATACCAGACGAGTTTCAGTATTTTCACTACACTGCTTTAATTATTTCAATTTTTGTTAAAGATTAGGAAAACAGAAAGTTTCGATGTTAAAACATTTAATTTGAGAAATGCTACCAAACCAATCGCGACTTTTTCATTGTTTTAAAGAGTAAAAAACTAGTATTCAAAGATTTTTTAAGCTTCATAAAATTTTTCGTGTGACTTCAGATACGAAATGTCTATTACGCTAAAATTATTTTCATCTCCATGTCCTTAAATCCAAATTGTATCTTAAACATCATTTCTATGTACATGCAGGCGGTATAAAGAGCAAACAATAATCGTCATAATCATTTGGAGAAGCAATGAATCTGGGACAATTCTAATGCTTCATTAGAGCATGCGGAAGTAAGCAACATAACAGAATAGGGAAGGGTGACGCTCTGCCCTTTGGCCGCTGCGAGCTGCCAGATGTACTCATCAACTCTGCAATCAATGAACTGACCAGCTGTCTGGTCACATAGGCTTTGTTCCTAGATATTTAAAAGGAGTACAAGTCTTATTTTTCAAACTAATTTAACAATTTTGCACTGATATACTGGTAAAAAGCAATCGAAGTAGAATCAACGAAAATTTTACATGCTTTTGTCAGTTTTTTAAATTCTATAGCTTGCCGAATGCATCTTGATAAGCATCCCATTACTAACACAGTCAACTTTTATGTATCCATATCATATAAAACATAGAACTATTTTGTAGTAACAATAGGAAAATCCTTGTCAGACCTTAGAACGAGCTTTAAAAAAATTCATATTTTGGAAATTGTTCAGGTAACGACATGTAAAAGTGTTCAATAAATCCTACCTTTTGCCAGCAACAATACTAGGGTTGCCTATTAACATTTATTGGTAAGAACCCTTGGGTTTTTATCACTCTCACGTTTTAGTTGAGAGTTCCTATACTAGCCTCAGAAGTTAATTGAATAGACGAAATATTTGGCTGGTATCAGAAAAGTGTTTTGCGGAATTTTTCTCCTGCATTAGTAAATAAATAATTATAATCCAATCATATTTCTTTAGTACCTTACTTTCAGCATGGATTTAAACGTACCTTGAAATGTCCTTGAGACTCTATATCTGAAATTTCTTGCTTTCAAAATAAGTTTACAGACACGATGCATTATTAGACCAATTAGAACATTAGTCCAGTTATCACATATTGGCAGCAGAACCAAAGCAGCTTCGGACTAGGCGCTATAAATATCTGAGTTTCCACAAGTACTAGAAGTAGTGTAACTAAATATGTATTACATCAAAATCACTCAATATTACATGTAAATTATCATAAGAAAATCTGAAGTTAAAAAACATTTATGGAAAATACAGGAATTACTGATCTCGCCTATTAAATACGACCATCTCATCTACCTCATTTTGTTAAGCCGTTTTAATTTCAAATATATATTTATTTTTGGCCATTTCTAAAAACCATCAATATTTCTATATCCAACTTGCTTTCCACCTAACAGCTTTCTTAATTCAACACACCACAAAATGCCAAATTAATGGTGGGACAGACTCTTCAGCTTTTAACCGCTTTTTAACAGGACGCAACGACGAAAATACCACGATCTCGCAATTTGAATACCTTGTCCGTGCAAGCGTAAGTTCAAATAAATTTAGTTACGTTTCGCGATTTTCCTTGCGGGAAATTTATATTTTCATCATAAAACTGTCTGTTTTTACAATTTAATTTTCACACCCCACCCTGCCCTTTACTATTCGCGCGCAAGTTTACATTTTAACGTTTTCCAATTTACGGCTCACGGATAATTAATATTTTTCCGTCAGATGTAATTATTGTCACTTAATTACACATTTTTTACGTTCAGTCGGAGGTTTTGTTATGGCACAATCTTCCTATTTCGTTTATGGAAGGAATCCCAGAAAAGTAGGTTTGGGAACCTGTGATTTATTTAAGTAAACGTTCAGTGATTCCTTCAACGTTCAGCGATATAAAATTAACTCATTGTATTGTATTGAAATGATTAAATTATGTCTATAACCTAATGTTGATGAGTTTCGCTGTTCAACGTTTAGGTTTAAATTGTATAAACATGCTTAAAGTGAGTTTAGGATTTTTCTTTGTATTGCAACTATGTAACAGTAATTCCAATTTGTCTTACTATAATTTGTAAAAATCTCTCCTATATTTAGAATAATTATGTTACGGAAGACCCTATAAATAATTTTACAATTATTTAATACTTTACTTTAAAAGTTTCTTTCAAATGACATGACTTCGCTATAAAAATTTACAGTTGTAAATATTTTGTTTACTATTTTGTGATTTAAATTAATTTATGAACCTTAGTTCCGTTCGAATATGTATTTAACAAAGATAAAATGATGCTTTTGTGGTTTTTAAGTTTCTGATTTTACTAGAACTAACAATTTATTGGAATATCTAGCTTACTGAACACTACTATACATGGAATCAGGATATACATGGTATATTATTATTAAGTCGTCCGTCAAGATTAATTTTCCCTTTAGCATCCGGTTTTTATTTACCACAACGCCCACGCATTTCATGTAGATAGTGGAAAAAATCCTCTCTCAACTTATAACAGATATTTTAGAAATTTATAACCTTTCAAGGAAACGTTTCTTAACGTACATACACATTTCATACTAATGGGAAGATTTTATACATCGCTTTAGTTTACTTATATTTTATCATAATATATCCCTCCATTAAAACTTTAATCATACTAATCAAATTGATTTTGGTATTGGCTGGGAATGGTGTGCATGTCATTTTAGCATGGTTATTTTGTTCCTGTAGTATTACTGCCATATTCAGCTTTTTTCTATATTCCAAGAACTTCCTAGTCTGACAGTTTTGTTTACATTTGCCATCCTCTCATAATCATTTACTGTGAATTTAAGAAATATTTTTGTGGTTATTTGCACTGACTCTTGTTATGCGTTAAGTGAATTAACCCGTAACATGCCTTTTTCAATATTGGACAACCAGTTTCCATGTCCTGTATTTATTAAATTTACTGTAATTAGTACATAAATAGATTTCCTTTGTTTCATGAATCCGGTCCTATTTTTATATATAGTATTAAATGCATTGTAAGATTGAAATGATTTTTACGTGTATAGATACATTAGGATACCGTCGGGTATTTTTAGCGCGCTCAAGAAATGAATGCGAACACGCGTTATTACACAGTCGAAGTTCTTTATTTCAATTGGCTGTAACACATCGGCCGATTGGAATAAACCAATCTCGTGAGTAAGCAGAAAAGTGCTTGGATTACAAATGTAATTACGTGGTGATATCAGTACGGGAAATTGGCGGAAACTATTGTTTTTCGAAATGCTACTCTCGCGCGTGTTTAAGATGTAGTGTCCGCTTTTTTCGCCCCACTTTTCATTTGTCGTTGTACCTTTTATGGCGTTATAGAGAATTGGAGGTATCCATGTAAACAAACTTGAGAAGCCTGAGCCCCGAAACCCTGGGATGAGCGTGTCGCCCAAGCATAAACTGTGTTACTATTTTAGGAAAGCTTAAGATATAAGTTTGTATAACTATTAAACGTTAATATCTAATTGAGTAACGTTTTAGAGGATATGTAATAATGGCGTTCAGTTGTAATTTTCTACGATTAACAATGTAATTTACATCTTTTTGGATAAAGCTTTAAAATTTTGTACCTGAAACGCTTCTAGATATCGTGCTTAGTACGTGACCTATGAATAATTTATTTTCTTAATTTAGTATTGTATAGACTAACATATGTTGATGTGCCACTGTATTTATCTTAATATTTTTTAAGACATGACTTCAATTTATCTGATATTTGTCTTTGCCGAATAAAAAATGACATGTGTTAGTCTATTTATCTATAAACTGGAAGATCTCGATGATAAACCGTAAGGGAAGTGGTATACAAAAGACCTAGAACCTTTTACCGATAACGTTCCTGCACAAAAATTAATATTTTTTATGTATCTTTTTAAATATACTTTGCATTATAAAATGTTTTATACCTCGTAATGTCTGTTGTCGTTACCCTTTACTTTTTTATTTTCCTCTTCTTACGTTGAGAACCTATTCTATCATTCATATTTAAGTGACTAAAATATTTTAATTTTTTTAAATTTCTTTATTTTTTTTATAAATTGCTCAAATTGTTTTCGTTCTTATGACTTTTATTTCTCATTTGTATAATAAACTTTTAATTTATATATTTTTTTACTCTTAAATATTCAAACTATCGTAAGACATTTCTCTAATACTTGTTGTGTTACGATTTCTCAACATCTTTTCTCTTCCTTCTATTTTTGATTAATATATCTTTGGCATAAATAACGCAATACAATTTTAGGACTTGCCGGAGCTCATGATGAGTCGATGCTTTTCAAATAGGGTAAATATGGTAGTCTCAACTATCTATATGTTGAAAAAAGTTAATATTCGGTGTTCCAAAGACAAAAAATTTTTACATCTTGTGTTTCATTCTCGAGTTTTCACTTATCCTATTCTGTTTCCTCCTTCCTTTTCCTTTATTTGCGACTTTAAATTTTATTGTAATTTTTCTTTCTTGTTTAACATGTGGATGATACGCTATCGCTTCTGTTATACCTCTACTTGATTATGGTGGTGTGAATTTACAGTATGTTTTTTATTATCGATTTTTGATGTTTCCGTGTCGAGTATAGCTACTTTTGAGAATAGCAGAGCGTGGTTTTGTTTCCGTTTCCTTTACTATGCAGGGGTTACCTGATACTTCCTGTTCTCTTTAATTGGGGATATTTCTCTCTCTCTCTTTCTCTCTTTATATCTCTTTCTTTCTCTCTCTTTCTCTCTCTTCCTCTCTCTTCCTCTCTCGTTTTCTCTCCTTTTTTCTCTTTCTCTCTTTCTCTCTTTCTCTTTCTTTCTCTTTCTTTCTTTCTCGTTCTCCCTCTTTCTCTCCCTTTCTCTCTGTTTCTCTCTCTTTCTCTCGCTTTCTCTCTCTTTCTCTCTCTTTCTCTCTCTTTCTCTCTCTTTCTCTCTCTTTCTCCATCTTTCTCTCTCTTTCTCTCTCTTTCTCTTTTTTTCTGCCTCTTTCTCTTTTTTTTCTCTTTTTCTCTCTCTTTCTCGCGCTCTCTTTCTCTTTCTCTCTCTCCTGTAGCACACTTGTCCAATAATTTTACTGTCTCCTTTTGCGCCTAATTTTTTTCGATGGGTCTGTTTTAAATCCTAAAGACTGCTTGTCATATAAGAGTGATGCTCCCACACTTCGGGTTATTTACTCCGTTTTGGCTAGTTGAGATGCGCTCTTCAATTCACCTTGTCTACTATCTTCTGGTCAATGCGAGCCCTTCTACTTTTCTCTAAGCATCGAAACCTACTATGCCACCCAACTAATTTTAACCTCCTTTTTCTTATACCTATCTACCATTTCTGTTCCGTTAGTCGCCGTATGGTCTGGAGACCAGGCAACCTATAGCACTAAACCATATTTTGCGGACTTCGTTTTCAACTATGCGTCGCCACTGTCTTTGCCGTGAGCAGTGACAGAGTTCTCGTTGTTAATTTGTTTGCCGGTGGCATTTCTTATCGACTTTGCACCTGGAGCGCAAGCGATCCTGTATCTACCGTATTGGTTCTTACTACGTTGCACAGAACGGGTATCGCCTCTCGAACTTCCGTTTTGAGCTTAAAAATATCCCTAGGAGGTTTAGTGACGTTCTGGCGCTACATTTGCTCCCAAATTTACATGTAAATTCCCATAAGGTGGAAATGAGGAGGTGGTGTGGAAATGCTACCTGAATTTCTTAGAATTTTTTAGATTGCATCATCCCCCAGGGAGCTACCCTCATTTTAAGATTTTCTGCATGCAGCGATTTTATGGTCGTCCTTATAAATTTTTTAACCATGTGACACATCTCGTTAGTCTAGAATTTTACGCAGAATTCGAATCCGCAAACACATTTAAAATCCAATCCCCCTTACAAAGTTATAACCCTTTAAAGACTCCGAGCCTCTAAATTTTCGCCACCCAAGTCATATGCTTTAACCAACTACTTACAGGTATTAACACAAAGAAATTAAGCACACAAAAGTTTAATAATTTATTTTATCCGATTTACAGTTTAATAAACTAATAGAATACAATTTTTCCAAAGTATAACATTATTTTATTTGTGTAGTCGAATCCATGCAGTTGAAAGTAACCTGTAACAAAAAAGAAATTAATGGGTTGTTTAAATAGACCTGTAACAAAAAAGAATTTAAAGTAAGAGAGAGGTAACGTGTTTTTAGTCAATAAGATATATTGTCGTTAATCTAACAATATGTTTTACCGTCCAGCGAGACCACGTGGAGGTAAACACATATCGCCAGGAACGAAGGAATTATTAAGGATGGGGGTGGTAGGTATGTCTTATAACTAACTTATATACTACTTAATACAAACATTAAAATAAATACAAATACAAATATAAACAACTATCTTATATCCTTATGCCCCCATGCATATGTGGAAGTACTACCAGGGATGACGTACCTTTTATCATCTTCTCCCGATAAACTAATTTTATTGATTAATTGCGTGAAAAGTTGATGTTTTTTACTACGAATACATACCATGCTATGTATAAGGGCACCAGAATTATTATGCACAATGTCCTTAAAACTATCTACACTAATCCCCGCCGCCACACCACGCGATACCCCCTTGATTTTTTTAATTACATCCTTCTCACTAAGAATGCAATACGACTTGGCCCTAGTCCCAACAAATTTTCACCGACGTGAATAGACTAGTTTGAAATGTAACTCGCGGTCAAAACGACGTTGGGTTTCTCCTAATTTAAAAGTAAACTATCTAATTATACCAACCAAGTAAAAAACACCGTGCGATGCAATATAATTCAGTTTCTGTTTAGTCTTTGACTAGTTACAACAGCTAAAAAGTCTTTGACCAGTCTTTAATTTTCTTTATAGAAAAAATGTCTTCATTCGTGTGCAACGTCTGTGGTGCAGCTTTCTCAAGGAGCAACAATTTATAACGACACCAGCTCCCACAACATGAATCGGTGCCAGATCAAAAGACTGGCTTGTTCACCTGCGATGTGTGCCCGGCATCCTTCACCCGTAAGGATAGCCTAAAACGTCACAAGGACGCCAAGCATGGTGTGGTGGCTCCAGTTGCAGGTCCATCCAGAGTCAGACGACCGGCTGCGCCGATAGTTGGGAGACCCGCCCCCAAGAGGTTGCGGAGATGCAAGGAGTGTGGTGTGGATGTTGCCAACTTGGCATCCAACGCGCACAAGACTGCTGCGACTAGGAGACTCGACGGAGGCAATGGTGTGGAAATGGTAGCTACAGCATTTAAAAACAGAATAGCTACATACAGAATTAAAAATACTAACGCTAATGGTATGTATTTTTTATTTAAACATTGAATGAGTGTTTAACTTAGTTATTTCTAGGCATCCTAGACTTCCTCCGCAACCAGAGGGAGACGTTCATCGCCTTAGTCGGGGACCAGTTGGGTATACACACCTCCCTCAAGATCAACTTGGAGGTGTTTGATGGCTACACCAAGATGGGGGTGCCGGAGGGTGTTGAGGACGTGAAATCCTTCAACACCCGAAACTTGGTTATCACGTCACCCAGCGATCTGGGTGAGGTCTACAATTCCTTTGTGAAGAGGATGTCGGCTAAGTCAGACGAATTTCAAGAACGAGATTCTGGTAAGTTTTGAAAAATTATTATTATTTTTTTTTTCTAATTTTTTTTAATTTTAGGATGGACTCTGAAAAATGTACTATACTTGGAAGTGAATGTAAACAAGTACAACCCTTTGCGAGGATCTTCGTATATACCTTTACCAAAATGGGTAAGGGAGAAACAAGCCATCGTCAACGTGCAGAACCAGGATAATGCCTGTTTTGCCTGGAGCGTGGTAGCAGCCCTATACCCCGGTGCTCATGATCTGCAAAGGGTGTCTAGTTATCCGCACTACTCGACTGTACTCGACGTAACAGGAGTGCAGTTCCCAATGCTCATAAAAGATATGCCCCGGTTCGAGGAGCAAAACAACGTCAGTGTCAACGTTTTTGGTGTAGAAGGCAAGCCCATTGTGGGACCGCTTCACTTTACAGCACGCAAGAGGGATCGGCATGTGAACCTTTTGTACATCCAAGATGGAGATAACACGCACTACTGTTTGATCAAGGCTTTGGGGAAGCTGGTGAGAAAACAGTTGTCTCGCTATGGACATAAATTCTTGAGTGATGGATGTCTTGTATTTTTTCGCAGCGAGGAGCAACTTGCTAAACACACCGAACAAGACTGCAACCACGTTGCGACAAATATGCCCAACCACTTCAACAGCGTATTAGAGTTTACAAACGTGCACAAACAGATGAGGGTACCGTTTGTTGTGTACGCGGACTTCGAGAACTTGTTGAAACCCATTTCTTCGGCAGCACAGGATCCCTCCTGCTCCTTTACTAACAGCACCCACCAACACGAACCATACAGCTTCGCCTATTACGTTAAATACTCCTACGACGAGAATTTGGATAAGTTTGAATTGTACAGAGGAGTTGATGCCGCCAAAGTCTTTATGCAGAAGTTGAAGGAGGAAGCCCGCAGATTGGGTAAAATCCTTAAAACTAATGTACCGATGACAGCGTTGGAACCTTTAGACGAGTTATTATATTATATGGTAGACGATTGCGGTATCTGCAATAAACCATTGGGAGATTATCGAGTTAGGGATCACTGCCATCTTACAGGGAAATTTCGCTTCGCAGCACATTGCCAGTGCAACATCCAATACCGGATGCCAAATTTCATCCCTGTGGTATTTCACAATTTAAGTGGGTATGATTCCCATTTTATAATTAAGGAATTGGGTTGCGATAAGGAGCATGTCTCAGTGATCCCAAATAACAAGGAAAGATTCATTTCTTTCACAAAGCATGTGAGACTATATGGTAAAGAACCAGACGTAGAAGAATATGATGATGATGAATCTAACAATTCCACAGTACAGCTGCGATTCATCGATTCCCTGCGTTTCATGGCATCAAGCTTGGACAAGTTGGTGAAAAATTTGGATTGCAAGCAGTTTGTTGAGATGAGGAAGTGTTTCAAACAAACAGTTTTCTTTTCTACGCAGAAAGGGTGTGTTCCCGTACAGGTATGTGACAGACGCGTCAGTATTAAATAGGTCAAGTCTACTACCCCGAGAGGAATTCTATAATGATCTCACGAATACTGTGATTTCGTTGTCTGAATACGATCACGCTCAGAATGTATGGAATGTCTTCAACATATGCACACTCGGCGAATATAGTGATCTCTACTTGAAGATCGATGTTTTATTATTAGCTGACGTGTTCGAAAATTTCCGGGGTGTGTGTTTGAAAACGTACGACTTGGACCCCTGTCAATATATGACAGCACCTAGTCTAAGCTGGGACGCCATGCTGAAATATACTGGAGTTAAATTGGATCTATTTACAGATGTAGAAATGCATCACTTCGTCAAGAAAGGTATTCGCGGTGGGTTAACCCAATGCAGTGCTCGGTATGCTGAAGCCAATAATAAGTATATGGAGAATTACGTTCTCAGCAAACCCTCTAAATACTTAGCGTACCTTGACGCGAATAATTTATATCGATGGGCCATGTCCCTACCGCTACCGATAAGCGGATTCAGGTGTTTGAAAGAGAAAGAGCTTAACCTCCTGAAAGCCCACATCGACAACATATCTGTAACAGGGGAGAAGGGATACATTCTGGAAGTAGATCTGGAGTACCCAGAAGACCTGCACGATCAGCACAACCATTTACCGTTTTGTCCGCAGACCATGGTACCCCCAACACCATCCTCCAAAACACAGAAGCTACTTGCCACGTTGCTCGACAAGAGTCATTACATCATACACTACAGAAACCTGCAGCAGGCGCTACGTAATGGTCTTAGACTCACCGGCATCCTTCGAGTATTAGAATTCGACCAATCGCCTTGGTTAAAACCCTACATCAATTTGAACACCACCCTTAGGACATCTGCCAGAAATGCGTTTGAAAAATGCTTTTTCAAATTAATGAACAATACCGTCTTTGGAAAAACGATGGAGAATGTCGACAAGAGGGTTGATGTGAAGATCGTTACGCGGTAGGAACACGATGGGAAAAAATTGTGCGCGAATGGGCTTATCCCCCGCCCGAACTTTAACAGTAGTATAGTGCTAGGTGAGAATTTGTTTATTATACAGATGGATAGGGTAAAAGTTTTGTATAACAAGCCTAGATATGCAGGTTTTTCTATTCTAGATATTTCAAAAACCCTCATGTATGAATTCCATTATAATACCATGAAACATTTGTATGGATCCAAACTCTCACTACTTTACACAGATACTGACTCTTTAGTGTATAGTGTGGAAACAGAAGACTTGTATAGTAACATAAGTGCTATTATAGATAATTTCGACACTAGTGACTACCCTCGAGACAACAAAGACAATATGCCTCTTGTGAACAAAAAGATTCCCGGCAAGTTTAAGGACGAATTTAACGGCGACTTGGTGTTACAATTTGTTGGGACTAGGGCCAAGTCGTATTGCATTCTTAGTGAGAAGGATGTAATTAAAAAAAATCAAGGGGGTATCGCGTGGTGTGGTGGCGGGGATTAGTGTAGGTAGTTTTAAGGACATTGTGCATAATAATTCTGGTGCCTTTATGCATAGCATGGTATGTATTCGTAGTAAAAAGCATCAACTTTACACGCAATTAATCAATAAAATTAGTTTATCCGGAGAAGATGATAAAAGGTACGTCATCCCTGGTAGTACTTCCACATATGCATGGGGCATAAGGATATAAGATAGTTGTTTATATTTGTATTTGTGTTTATTTTAGTGTTTGTATATAGTAGTATATAAGTTAGTTATAAGACATACCTACCACCCCCATCCTTAATAATTCCTTCGTTTCCGGCGATATGTGTTTACCTCCACGTGGTCTCGCTGGACGGTAAAACATATTGTTAGATTAACGACAATATGTCTTATTGACTAAAAACACGTTTCCTCTCTCTTACTTTAAATTCTTTTTTGTTACAGGTCTATTTAAACAACCCATTAATTTCTTTTTTGTTACAGGTTACTTTCAACTGCATGGATTCGACTACACAAATAAAATAATGTTATACTTTGGAAAAATTGTATTCTATTAGTTTATTAAACTGTAAATCGGATAAAATAAATTATTAAACTTTTGTGTGCTTAATTTCTTTGTGTTAATACCTCTAAGTAGTTGGTTAAAGCATATGACTTGGGTGGCGAAAATTTAGAGGCGCGGAGTTTTTAAAGGGCTGTAACTTTGTAAGGGGGGTTGGATTTTAAATGTGTTTGCGGATTCGAATTTTGCGTAAAATTATAGACTAACGAGATATGTCACATGGTTAAAAAATTTATAAGGACGACCATAAGATCGCTGCATGCAGAAAATCTTAAAATGAAGGTAGCTCCCTGGGGGATGATGCAATCTAAAAAATTTTAAAACATTCAGGTAGCTGAGAAAAATCTAATTTAATTGATACCAAACAAGATAGGGTTATCTCGAAAGATGCGATGACTACTCGACGAAAACTATTGTGCAAAATTTAAGATGGTAATGTTATTTTTACTGTCGCCAGATGTGGGAGCAAATATGGATTGTGTGTGGAGATGTGGAGATGAATCTCCGCATTTCCACACCACTTCCTCATTTCCACGCCACCTCCTCATTTCCACCTTATGGGAATTTACATGTAAATTTGAGAGCAAATGTGGGTTTTGGGAGCAAATGTGCGTTCATCTCCACATTTGCTCCTTATGGGAATTTACATGTAAATTTGGGAGCAAATGTGGGTTTGGGAGCAAATGTGGCGCCAGAACTTCACTAAACCTCCTACTATCCCTCTTAACGGTTTTACTAGGCCATTCTCTGAATTTAGTTTTAAATATATCGATGATTTTTTCCTTAGAATTTTACCTTTATATCGTGGTTCTCTTTGACAATTATCTTAGAATTATACCTTTATCGTGACGTTACGTGTGGAAATTATTTTGGTATTTTATCTTTATTTTGGGAGCATCTTTGGGAATTATCTCGGATTATACCTGAAAACTAGCTACTTGAACTAAGTTATTAACTTAAAATTAAAAATTCAACTTTGAGTTGTAAGATATTAAGTTAAGGAAGCTTTCTGGCTTTCCAACGAAAATTGTTACTAGCGGTAATTGCGGCTAAAAGAAACATAACACCTCATAGCCCTATTAAAATAGTTAAAAATATTATTAAAACATTAGACTAACGACATACCTGTATTTAGTAATATAAAAGTTCTTTAGTGATGTTTAAAATATTTTTGAAATCAGTTTTCGAAGAGCTTCGCACGAATTAAACGCAATAAATAACCTGTTAATATAATCTTTTTTTGAGATTCATTTTTTTAGGATTGTGAGGGTTTAGTTTTCAATATGCGACTTTTATTTCGGTGACTTCCACGACAGCATTTTAGAGAGATACCAGAAAGACTTTACTCAACTACATGATGCTCTAGTTTTTACATGAAATGCAATATAATCTACATCACATCATTATGAACCCAAACCGAACTAGTTTGTTCCACAAACCCTAACTGGAAGCTTACTCGTCTTTAGCTCATATTTTTCCAGATCAGACGTAAAACTTCCATAAGATATTCTAAATGACAATATTTGCCATAATAGTAAAAAGCACCTTATCAAAACTAAACGATAATATCCGGAAACATGGAATTGCTTTATGGTCTGAACCGTAAACAGACATGTCCGGAGAGGATTAATGAGGACGTATCTCTTAGAGAAATGGGGATTTATTACCACATATCTACCGCTTTATTAAGATTTATACAGGGCGCACATGCAGTCATAGATTGACATGGAATGTTGTACGATGAGAATGGCACACCTGTGCAAGGACGTCTTCTACTGAACTTGGTCATCTTAATATGCTTTATAGTATTTTGTCTCGAGTGTTTTTCTGAATTTAAACTCATGAGCAAAGGCGCACATTCTGTTAGCATTTGGGATTCGTAAAAATTTATTTCCAGAGGATTAAATTAGTGTTTTCTAAAAGGAATTGTAGGGTGTGAGGGGCTAACATTATCATGCAGAAGTTCACAGAAGCTAGTTTATATTATAAAATGTTACACAGGTAGTGGATGTTTGAGATATTCTGCTGTAGAAAATACACACTTTTCTTAATCACGGTTACGAAATTTTCAGGGACGTGCAGATTTTTATGCCACCTAAGTGAATATCCCAAATACTAATTTTAATTATAATAGTTGTTTGGCAGTGGCTCATTTCCTACTAATTATTAATCTAAAAAGCAAATAGAAAATTTCAAACAAAAACGACCGCTTCAGTTTTTAACGTTTGGTTGATTTTTTACTTGTTTGAAAATAAAAATGTAAAGTATTTTGTAAAAGATGTCGCTGTTCGATGTGTTAACATCTGGATCAGTGACGGTTATAAAAAGTTTGGTCGAAATATTAAAAATTTTAGCTCTTCGTTGCTGGTGACGTTTTGGGAGAAAATGTATCGCCCTGTTTGAACCTGTGCCAACTTTCCACTTTTTATTCTAGCAAATTTAAAAAAAAATCCTGCCTTAACCAAGCTATACCTGGGCAATATTATTTATTAAATCAATATTTTATCAAGTTAATTTGACTTACATTATTTATTTAGTTTTGTTACACGTAAGATGAACAGGCCCCACAAAACCAGTATGTTCGCCCTCGTTACGGTATTAGAGGAAGGAAATGAAAGAGAATGAATGCCCCTCTAACACAGTCAGAGAATAGGGGGAGGAGGCGTAAGAACGGAACAAAAAATAATTATTAGATACACAACTAAAATATTACAGCCTCACTATACCGGGCGTTAGTGAAACTTTCTAAAAAGGATGTTTATTTTTTCTTACAAAAGTCGTGCAGAAGATGTTGTTTTATCCGTATTGACACGATTGACTTTTGAAGACTTCCGCACTAGCTCTGAACTCTATCTTCAGCGGTTTAGAGAGACTATCAGGATCCAATTTTTGATAGCGTTGGAATATTTTCTCATTGGAGCTCCCCCACACGAAAATATTCCTATGGGAATTTCAAATGGTATTTTTGAAGTAATACGAATGACTTTTCTTATAGGAATACAAAATACCATTGCAAACGTTTGGTAACAACGCTGTTGTCAAGAAATTGCAAGAATATAGCTTATAGTTTTCTGATTTTATACAGTGACAACCACTGCTTTCGCGTTTGTTTGTTTGTTGTCGATTGTAACAAAATGGAATCAACCAAAATTAAAAGCAGTCACTTATCAGATATGCAAAAAAAGCGTTTGATCGAAGTAATGGAAGGCGAATCCTTGTTAAGAACAGGTAAATTCGGAGCTCAATTTACTTTTAAGGATGCCCAGAATAAGTGGGCCGACATATCTTTAAAGCTAAATGCTATTCCGGGCGCTCGGAAAACATGGAAGGAATGGCGAAGGGTAACAAATTTCTTATTTAGTTTGTGTATAAAAGTATTGAATGTATATATTTTAGGCTTGGCAAGATATAAAAAAACAAGTAAAAAAAATGTAATGAGGTGCATAAATATTCACAAGGCACTGGTGGAGGACCCCCGGCGCCAAATTTCACTGAAAATGATGAGCAAATTTTAAAAATAATAGACAATACAACAATTGCAAGTGATCCATCAGTGATGGAATCAATCGTTGCTGTAAGCATGCTTAAACATGTTTATTTTAATCATTATGAAACATACCCCACAGATGGAACAAGATCATGATTACGTCTATGCAGATAATGATGTGATCTCACAAGAATGTCATTCTTTACCAAGTCATCCAAAATTAGATCTAGATAAACCTGGATGTTCAACAGATATGGACAAGTCTGTAAAAGAACCAGTGAGACCACGCCGAAATAAAAAATTTTGCTACCCGGCGGCTCACAAAATCTATTAAAGCTAGTGCTGAATTTACACGGTTAACAAAAGAAAAACTAGAATTAAAAGCTTTTTATTATACTCAAAAATTGGAATTGATGCATGAACAATCACAGGCACTAAAAGACATTGCAGCTGCTTTACAAAATAAATAAAACTTGTAAATATATGTATTTTGCATTATAATTTAATTCATAAACTAATATCATTAATTTAGTATCATAATATATTACAAGCATGTTTAAAATCTAGATAATATCAAAACGACATCTATACTTTAGTTTATTTGTGCATATATGTAACCTAGTTAGAACTTATATAATATACAGTTTGTATTATATTACATGTTGTTGATGAGAATTACTGTATTAAAGCGTAAAAATATTTTAATTACTTGCTCTAAAGGCAATATTAGGTAAAGCAATTTACTATAATTCGAGCTCTCAAAGCTCTACCTGCTACTAATTCTGGGTTTTGTCCATAATATGCTCTGTGTTCTTCAATGTCGTCATTGTCCATAATACCTAAGTCAAGATTATCATCTTCGCCCACAGGTGCGGGCTCAGGAAGGTTTGCAGCAATGCACATATTATGGAGCACGGTGCAGGCATTAATTATTAACGAGGCTTTAGATGGAGCATAATGAAGGACACGGTGCCGCAATAGACATCGAAATCGTATCTTTAATAATCCATTGCAGCGCTCTATTGTACTGCGGGCGGAAAGCAATGCTGTGTTATATTAGTGTTCAGGTGTTCCTAGTTGTGGATCGTGTATTGGAGTTTGCAGCCATTCTCGAAAGGGATAGCCAGAATCACCTAAAAACATTACATTAACAAAATTGGTTAATATGACTATTCAACTTACCAATTAAAAAAATTCTGTTCCTCGATCTTGCACTAATTCACGCAAAGCTCGTTCTACATTTGATCTATTCTAAATATGTGCATCGTGTGTGCTTCCAGGGAATCTAGCATTAACGTTTAATATTTTTAAAGTTGAATCACAGATCTATAAAAGCAAATATATTTAAACAATATGTATTATATTAAGTCACACTAATTGCACATTAAGCGAATGGTAATTCTTTCTATTAACATATATATGTTCCGGGTAAACGGCATCATTTTGGTTAGGTGCGACTATTGCAACATGGGTGCAATCTATAACTCATATGATGCCAGGAATCCCATACAAGTTATAAAATCTACAAATTTAATATTTACAACTAATTTTATATATTACATGCCTTTATGCATACTCATTTCGAATTGCCATTAGCTCTTGACGACTTCTGGGAAATGCCACCCAAGTATTAAATATTTCTGGACGAGTAAGAGCATCTAGAACTTCTGTAATGTAATTACTCACACTGCTTTGGCTAACATCACAGAATATATTATAACCTACCATTGTCTGATAGCATCCAGATGCAAAAAATGCTAGAGCTATTAGGACCTACACATAACCCTTTTTATTTATTATGATCTCACAGAATAAAAATTGGATTTACCTTTGTTCTTTGACTGAGGGCAGAAGCTCTGCTTGGCGGTTGTAAATAATCACTTAACAGTTCGATTAAATGTTCTGCCATCTCCTTTGATAATCTGAAGATCTTCTTAAATGCATTTTCGCTTAATATATCAAAAGGATTTTGCCGAGTAGGATCTCTACGCATGCGTTGCATCATCCCTTCTGCTATTTCAATATTTTCTATAGCTCTAATATTCATAAAACCTTCCATTATAACATTTAGTATTAGCAACAAAAACTATAATTAATCAATCTACCACAACCGTAGAAACAACTTTTTTGTTAGGTTAGGAATGTGCTTTCCACTATGGGAATAACTATTCCCACACCAAAGTACCAGTGGTAAAGTTTCCAACAAGTTTCATTAGAATTTATTCCCATGAGAAATTCAAAAATAGGATTAAACGTTTTTCATTGGAAAATATGGCCACTTTCCCATTGGAATAGAATCCTCATGTTTCAAAAATTGGACCCCAGGAGGGTCGTTAATTAAATACGGATGGGTAGGGCGCCACTGTACTTAGATAGTTTGTAAAAAAAAGAAATATCGCTAAGAAAAATACAGGAACCTCAACGAGTATATTCTGTTATAAAAATACAAGATTTTGCATTTTTAGATGGAACTACGTTTATCCTGAAATAAAATAAAATACATAAAATAATATTAGAGACAGCTATTTGCGCTTCAAAATAAAATCAATAAATCAGACAAGTTTTGTACGTCTATGATTTCTTTCTTTTGTGTAATAGTGCATGGACACTCTACTTATTGAATTTATGCACATTTGGTTTATATGTAGTTCATAGAATCCAGTAATAAGCATGCACAAAACAAGCACTATTGCTTAAGTGCTTCCATGAGTATAATTATCCTGTTTAAATTTATAAAGTAATTAAGACTGTTAAGTATGTACACATATATTAACTGAAAATTGTTTCTGATTTATTTTGACAGATAATTATTATAAGTTTCTGAATATTTAATTAATTTTTATATTTGTTATTAATCTTGGACAATTTAAATAAAAAGAAAAAGCCGCTAAAGCAAATAGGCACTATAAATGTCATTAACATTATCATGAGATTTTTTTATGTCATCTTTTTAGTACTGACAAAACGACTCACACGCATACAAAATCAGTTGGTAATAAGATCTTTCAAATTAGTAAAGTTAAACTTCGTTAAATAGTGATCGTGTATAAACAAGTACTTGACTGTAATTTTCATAATGCAAATTGATAAAGCTTTTGTTACATACATAATTTTATAAAGCATAAATTTTTTTATGCGGCAACGTTTGAAAATTTAAATTCATAATTAAATATTATCACAAAGATGTTAGTTTCCATAGGTTCAAACTACTAAGGTTAGATTTATACATGACGTTAAACGTCAAACAGATGATTGGCTCACAAATGGAAATCACTTACCACCTTGACCTCAGGCTTGGCTGCTTGCACCATTTAACAAACAAGTTCAACCCACATGTGGACTTCCAACATTGGACAAACACATAAAAAAGTAGTTGTCTACATCGTTATAACAACGCCCCGTAAACTAGATCCACATTGTAAGTTTAAAATGCGTAATCGCTTTATACGCAATTACATAGACTTTCTACAACCATTTGCCAGCTCTAAGTTTTGCTTCCGAATTAAAACAAAATTTCCATGTTGAAATATAAGGAACGCATATATCTTTTACGCAGTAAAAATTTAACAGTCTAGTTCGACCATTTTTGCATCAGTTATTAAATGTTATTTCTTCCGTTCTTTAGTGTCGCTTTATTATTATTTTTTAGTCCATCAGTTCTTTTTTACTTTAGTGTTGCTTTATTTTTTTGTAGTCCATCAGTTTTTTTGCACTTTAGTGTTGCGCATGATGAGTTTCTAAGCAATCGGATCGATGTATTTATCGAAACTAAATTGCGACCCGAAAGTCAGTTTTAGATATGAATTTAAACATATTGACGTTGCAATGATCAAAAACCGACTGATTCGACTCGTCGACAACAGCCTTAGCAAGCAAGTGCGTGTAAACACGCTATACGCTATCACCTTGAAGATACGTTGTGGAAATTTTACAATACCAACTGGACATTTATAACTATGCGCTTTATTTACTATATGATTAAAAATAAAGAAGGACAATAATTGGGGTGTTTCAAAATTATGATACTTTGTTTTTAATTTTGTATTAATTGTAGAAATACGATTTATATTGAATTATAAAAGTAAGTTTAAAAATTTTATAACACAACACATAATTTTTATGCGTTAATTTAGCAGAGGGAAAACAAACTGTTACACAACAACAAAGTCAGTCCTTTCCGTTAAAGTGAAGTAAGCAATTGTTCAAAGAATCTACAAACCTGGGTTATAATCTTGAGAGTATGGGTTACAATCCGATCTAGAAATACAAAAAGGTGTTTTAAAGAAACATCGTCCTTCAATTATCTCACAGTTTCATAAAAGGGAAGCAAGCTTTTATAATAAAGATTTTGAAACGTGAACGAAAAATTTAAAGAAATCTACACGCGCAACTCTAAAAAAGAAGTTTGGGAGACGGCGTATCGCGTAGTAAGGGGTAAACAACAGAAGACTGTGCTCGGCAACGTCAGAGAAAATAATAGGGAATATACGGAGGGTTTAAAACAACGACAGAACATATGCTGGAGAAATTTGTACTATCGGACGATCCAGAGGAGGATGAGGGGTTGTACGACGTGATATGTCGGCGAGCTACAGAAGCGCAAGGGACAGGTCTCTATGAGGCAATTCTCGATCATGAGGTCATAAAATCTCTTAGGAGAATGATCCTAAGAAGTCACCGGGGCATGATAAAGTTACCTTAGACGCCACCATGGAGGCGTGCTTATGACCTCGAATGTCTTTGTCGGTTGTTTAAAGAACGGCGTATTTCCACGTTGCTAGAAAGTCCAGGACATGATGTTTATCTCTAAATCTAAAAAGGCTTATGCGTCAGACCCGAGCAGCTATTGTTCGATTATCTTGCTACCGGTGCTGGGGAAAGCTTTGGATCGAGCTACGACCACACGAATTTAGCACACATTCTTGAATTAAAAATCGGTGTAATGTTAGACCCTTTGTATAACCACGCTTTGAACTAAAGCACGTTTACCTGTACCTGTCATTTAGCTATAATAATATGAGAATTTGTAAGTTTGCACTAGCTCTTTTAAGCAGTTTATTTTCTTTGGTACGTTGTTAGTATTAGGGATGGACTCGGGCCGGGCCGGGCCGGGCTTTTAATAAGCCCGGCCCGGCCCGACGAAGAAAAGTGACCGGCCCGGCCCGAGGCCCGACTCGAAATGAAAACTGACGGCCCGGCCCGCCGGGCCCGCTCGACTTTCATTCAGTGAATTAAAAGATATTTTTTTCGGTTGTGTTCAATAAGTAGCTATTTCACAATGAATTTTAGTGGCAGCCAACATAAAAACTGTAACTCTAATGATGTTTATTTAATTATATAGAAGATATATTTATAGCATTGTTGGTATCGGGGATTAATCTCTACAAATTCTAATTTTGATTCAGTTTTAAGTGGGAGTTTTTTTAGCTTTTATTTTTAATGGTATTCAAATGCATCTTAATCATCTTGTATAAGTCTGCAAAAAATTCCGAAGAATTCTAAGATATAATTTTGAGAGGTCTGAAATTTTATTTGAGGGAAAACCGTAATAAAACTTAATCAAAATTAATTAAAAGTTTTTAGTTTTTTTAATAAGAGTTCTCTAAAACAAACTGGAAACTGCTCAAGCAAGTAAATTAGAATAAGTAGTAAATCACCTTCTGTCGGTTGAATAGCGTGAGCAATAGGAACAAATGTGCGGGTACAAATTGGTGTAAGTAAGGTACCTATTTGGCATTTTAGTAAACTAAACTTTCACTTTCGTTTAAATACAACTGAGGAAGTTCAATGAACAAACATGGTACGATCACCTGAATCATAATCCCTGTGACGTTATATGGAAGAAATACTATTATCTACCTGAGACCTGAAGTGTTTGACATCCCGGAGAAGCTATAACAGATGTTGTTTTTATTCTAAATTTGTGTCATTGAATAGGTGTGACCACACATATTATTTTTGGCACATATGCCAACAAAAATTACATTCTTAAATTTTTCAAGCAATAAAAAGTATATACCTACGGTTAATTTGCAAAGAATAAAATATGTAATTAACCCCAATAAACTAATTATGATAATGCAATTTTTTCCTCTTCATTGATGTCGATGTAAAGTTTACTTTAGATGCCATTTGAAGACATCTTAACTTTTGTAGGTAATTTATATCTATAGTTCGTCTATACACAAACACCTAATTTTGAAATTTTAAATTCCTAATTATAAGAATCAGTAAATATTATGCTTATCTTTGACTGGTACATATCCTTTAGAGTCTTCTGCTTATAAAATAGGTACTTTCTGGGTTCGGTCTATTCAGCATTTACAAATAAAACTTTATATTCATTTTCATAAACTGATTTTAAATGACGTTTTAAATTGGTGGTGCGTGAATATTTAATTTTGAATTCCACCCTGCGTTTTTTCTATTTACACAACAAACAAGACGCACTTTTTGTATCATTTGAAATAACACCAAACTCAAAAAATTGTTTAAATTTACTGCAGGATGTCGACCCGGTCATAGGTTTATTTGACTATCAGCAGCACTATTACCACTGACATGATAGTTATATCAAACAACACTATCATATATGAAGTAGATAAATATTATTTTATTTGTTATATATTTGTTATACTCGGTAGTCTATATACTATACTAGGAATAAGTGTTATTATTAAATTCAGATAAAGGCAGTCTTGAGTATAAAGTTGTCATCGACGAACTGAGATTGGGAGACCTGAGCAAAATTTTTGAAAATCTAAGGGAAACTACCAATTTAGTGAAAATATGCGATGTTTTTAAACAACCTTACCAAATTTTTAACTTGTAGCTATAAAACTATAAATTTAAGCTATTAAAGACATGTGGCTGCAAAATTTGCGCATATAAAAATATATAACAGGTGTATGATTTTATGGGGTGAGTAAATCAACAGGCAATTTTTGAAAAAAAGGTCGACAGTAAATCCTACAATAAATAGAAAATAAAAGGTTTGTTGCAAGAACGCATTGACATCAATTGGGCTTTTATGTAATTGAGTGTACGCTTAACGTACCTTATAACCTTATCATAAATTTGCGTCCGCTTTATCTTCTCGTTCCTACTTCAGAGGATTTTACTAAAATTACCTACTGAATATTAGAGAGTTATTGCAAACTCATTCCAAGTAGACTTTATTAAAAGAATCTTCAAATAAAGTATCCTTTATTAAAAGTTTGCATCCAATTTAAAGAAGTGTTACTGCTAGTGTTTTTTCCTTTACTCTTTATTTTGACATATGTTTAGTATTCTATATCTGTAGGTTATGTTTTAAAAATGAATAAAGAATTAATCTATTTTGTGATAAGGTGACCTATAATACATGTTTAACTATATTGGAAAAGATCAAAAAAATTGTATTCACACATAGATGAACCTTTTTTTATTATTTGAGTCTTTCATTTTCCACTGATTCGATAACATTTGTATGTGTTGTCAAAATTTTATCACGGAATACTCTTCGAGTTTACTTCAAGAAACTGTTTTTTTACTTCTTCCCAAGCATGTAGCATAACTGTTTTCAAAAGAATGTTTTTACCTTACGTCTAGGAAAAGCATTACGGAACAGCATCCTCGTATTTGGAGCGTTGACGTTTTATATCTTTTTTGGGTTATAAACTTGGACATTATATCCCTCAATTTAATTACAGAAACAACATTGCAAGAAACCATTTAATTTTACAATATTTATTCAGAAAGCAGACAATTAAACGTAAGTTTGTACGTTAGGCATTTGGTATATGTCAAAATAAAGGCGCCTTAAATAAAAGCATTCTTTGCTTGTATTTAAATTAAATAAAGGTGTTCTGTATTTTAAAAAGTACAAACATTAAAGGTGTGTTAATTGCGTTAGTGTAAATGTCAAATAAGGGAAAATTTTATTAAAAAATTGGTAAAATGAACGTTGCAATAACTCTCTTAGACATAAACTATACACGCGATTGATAATATCGACGTTTCCCTCATGATTGAAATTTGAAGTATATACATGTACATAATATAAATCATGCAAGCTTTTGAATTATGAATAAATCAGCTAGTTTGATATTCCTGGGCATTTTTAACTTGCCTAAAATACAACATGAGGAACATTAAATAAGACTAGAAAAATTATTCGGGATAAGAAGTGTGTTATAATATCACGTCTCCTTTACACTAAACAAGTCAAAAAACTAATTATTAATGGGTTCATGAAGACACTGCGTGAAAATATAATTAAGAATGTTTACTTACTCAATGTGAGATAGAAGTGAGACGACGGTGAAGTATCCAGTTGTGCGTTTTTCGGCCCGAAAATTTCGGGCCGGCCCAAATTGTTTGGCCGGCCCGGCCCGAAAAACGATCAGCCCGGGCCGGCCCCGGCCCGAATAAAGTAGTCAACGGCCCGGCCCGAGATCATCCCTAGTTAGTATAAATCTTGACGTACCGTAGACATTTTGTTATTTCTAAGCGTACCCATCGTCTCTTTTAAATAGGGGCCGTTTAACAGTTACTCAATTTTTCCTTATAGTCACTCTAGCACAAATTTAGAAATAACGGCCAAGGTTTATACGTTTGCTGGTTTCAAACTTTTTCTGTTTAGACTTACTCTGAAGATCATATTATTTGAAGTCAGTAATTAACAGTTTCTTTAAAATGCGATACTTTAAAACTTATACCTGAAACGTTTGCAAGACGTATGACCTTTTTTTAAACAAATACATAAGGTATCAATTACTCTGAAATAGTATCAAATGTTGGGTATAAGCTTTGTTCTGAAAATTATGTTTATGTAATGATAATATATTCATACGGCAGATCGTAGGAGGCTACGATGTGTGTATTTAGTTGTATTGTGTCCTATTGTCACCACCGACTTTATTGTGGCTTACGCGGTTGACTCTGTGTTTTTATTTTTTGCCATGGTTGTGTTAACTATGTATTTAGTTATTATGCCATTTGTATGCAAATAGCGACCATTTTTATTATAATTTCTATTGAACATTTCAGAATTTATAGCTGTCACAGCGTAATAAACTTCAAATCTCAATAAAACGACGTGTGAATATAAATAATTTCCATTTTATGTCTAAAACAAACAAAAAAAGAAGGAAAACTAAACCTTGTTTATGAATACGTTTAAGGAATTCATTCACTTTATACTAACTGATGTAATCGCTTCATTCAAGTTCTAAGTTGCGGCAATATTTTAAATCACTTCGAAAATGTCCTTAATTTACACTTGTACTGCTTTAAGCAAGCCATCATTCTGATAGAAGGGACGAACCCTAAATATTTTAGAAATGGAAAAAATAATTCGTTCCCAACCCTTTTTCTTCCAATTAGATACTAAAAGAATAATTACCGGCGACTTCATTCCTGTATTTCCAACTTTGTTTAATGAAGTTAAATGAACGAACGAGTTTCGTCGACTGGAAAATAAAAATATAGCTGAGTTAATTAGATTGCAGTTTTATTATGGTTATATTTATTTTAATTTAAATGCTTTAAGAAATTGTTTGCAGAAGCATTTAAGGGGGTTGATCGTTATCTATAAACTTGTGAATAAAGGTTTAATTGTACTATAGAAGATTTTTCAATTGGCTGTACGAAGTATTTGAATTTCAGATAGAAAGCCGTCAAGATCCATTCGTACTCGAAAACAATAAATTAGAAGTAATGTGGATTACCTTTATTTTGTTGTTATAGTTATGCCTAGTGGTAATTATTGTATAGCATCTGGCCTACGTTTTACATATAAGCAATGTAATGTTAGATTAGTAGAGGAAAATCAAGAATTCCACTGCCTCATTTCCACCAGCATCTTCATTTCCACACACATCTGCACCAAATTTACATGTAAATTCCCATAAGGTGGAAATGAGGAGATGAATTTCTTACTTGCTCCCTCCTCGTGGACCTCCTTGTGGGATTTTTACCCCAACCATCCCTACCCTAAAAAATCTGTAACCTAACCCATAAAATTTTCGAGATACTTCTCGGTGTCTATTGGCACCGCACCCAAGAGATAAACCTATCTTGTTTGGTGTCAATTAATATTAGATTTTTCTCAGCTACCTGAATTTCTAAGAACTTTTTAGATAGCATCATTCCCCAGGGACCTACCCCAATTTTAAGATTTTTTACCGTTTACATTCTGGACTAAATAGTTTTCTTCGACAAGCCATTTCCACCCACGAGATAAATCTATCTTGTTTAATATCAGTTAATATTAGATTTTTCTCAGCTACCCGAATCTCTAGGAATTTTTTAGATTGCATCATCCCCAGGGAGCTACCCTCATTTTAAGATTTTTTACCAGTAGCGATTTCTAACCGTCCTTATAAATTTTTTTAGTCATGCGATACATCAAATTAGTCTATAATTTTACGCAGAATCGAAATATGCAAACAGATTTAAAATAGGACCATCCTTTACCGTTTTACACATATACTCTCTGCGAGATAAATCTTTCTCCACATTTTTATCCACGGGATAAATGTACCTTGTTTGGTATCAACTAATATTAGATTTTTTTCAGCTACCTGAATTTCTAGGAATTTTTCAGATTGCATCACCCCTTAAAGAGCTACTCTGATTTTAAGATTTTTCACCAGCAACGATTTCTGACCGTCCTTATAAATTTTTTAGTCATGCAATACATCTTATTAGTCTAGAATTTTATGCAAAAATCGAATCTGTAAACAGATTTAAAATCGGACCACCCCTTACTATTTTACACACATACCCTTTAAACTATAACTTTCCTGCAGCTCCTACCTAAAAGAAAATCAAAAACCATTCTTAAAACTTATTATTACAGACAATTTTTACTAATACAGTTTAAATTTTGTAAAACACATTTCTAAATACATATTCAAATTTTTATTCTTAATCTAGTT
The DNA here is from genome assembly GCA_036346225.1 of Platerodrilus igneus. Classification (NCBI taxonomy): domain Eukaryota; kingdom Metazoa; phylum Arthropoda; class Insecta; order Coleoptera; family Lycidae; genus Platerodrilus; species Platerodrilus igneus. The sequence goes on from JARFIW010001617.1 coordinate 3,333,277, forward strand.
GTCCATCGGCTTATACTTATTAATATTTATTTCTAAATAGAGCACCTTTTTCAAAGATCAACCGGACCCACGTGTTTCAAATTTCTCTGATTTTGTTCTCATGGTTTCCCTTAATGCCTCGTACATATTTTCCAGATTACTAAAAGATGTTATAACCATATTTTTTGTGTTAAAGGATTTCACATCGGTAGTCTCTTCCCCCATTTTTGTGTAGACGCCGTAGAGTTCGCAATTAACTTTTATTGCTGTATGTTGTGTTTTTTTTTCCATTATTTAATTGAATAAACCGCTCTTTCTGTTTCCAAAGAAACTCGGACACTACATCATCGACACTGGCTGTCTTTATGCGATAGCTATCCATACGGTTGTTAAACGCTGTGCTAACCATTTGTACGCCATCTTCGGCAGTAGCGGTAACTGTTGCTTTTTTATGTCTGTTGCTCCTCAAGTGTGCTGCATACGTAGTCTTTTCCATTACGAGATCGCATACTTTACACAGAATTTGTGGTTGTTTCGTACAAGACCCTTTAACAGCTGGCGGAGCTGAACTTTTACGGCTTAATGACATACCGTGCTGTTTTTCCTTGTGTCGCTGTAAGTTGTCCATTCTCGTAAAAGCGATACCGCAAAACCTACAGTTTAAGTACTTTGCCGCTGGCGGATGTATAAGCTTAACCGTGAAAAATTTTACACCACGACATTTGTTCTGGTGTCGTTTGAAGACATCCCTCCTGGTAAAATAGACGCGACAGGGCTCGCATTTAAAAACGTTTGCAGGTACCATTTTAGTACAAAACAAAATCCGCACTATAGGACTTTGGTGAAACTTGTAAGCGAACTAACTTATAACTAAAAAGTTTACTCTTGCGTGTCTGCTTTATGTTCCCTATAGAATGCAAACCGATAGTTTTCGAAGACAGCCGAACAAAAATGAGGATTCAGCGGGGAACTAACTGACATCATCTTTTGCCAATCCTTGCTGCTCGTTCAGTACATTTAGCACCAATGCATGCGCCCGGTTTGCATCGTCCATGCTGCGAATGCAGTTAGTAGAAACACCGAAAACGTCTTCCATGTTATACGAATCAGCAATCGCATCGCATGCATATTAAAAATCCAAAACGGTGGTAGCTCACGCACTCAAATTAGCTGCTAGTCTTGCGGTGGAAGATGCAGTGCTACTATAAACAAAAACTTAATAAAACACTTTAAACCTTTACTAAGGGAATACTAAACAAAGAGCTATTAAAAATGGTAGAGGAAGAAAGAGGTACACCTAGATAAGACTATTGTACACAGATAGTGTAGGCCATGAGAATTTTAGAGAAATCTATTGGATAGCTCAGAATAGGAAGCAATTGCGGCACGCGTTCAACCAGTTCTAAGACTGAAAACATAATGATGATGATGATTTAATGCCAAAGTTAATTTTGAAATAACATCAAGGTACTTGCTCATAAATAGCTATTTTTCCTGACACTGTAACATGTAAAAATTCCAAGCAAAATTATTTGTCGACATTACTGCTACAAACCCGTTAATTTAGTATTTATTCAAGAACGTTTTACCCAGTATGAATTCTAGTACTCTTGTATATTTCTTAAACCAATAAACTTTAAAGCATTTTACTACTACAGCTGATCACACTATTACAAACCTTGCGCGTGTTCCCTACTCGTATGTTAAAATATCTAAGATTTTTAAGTTGTTCGTCGACTAGTGACAGGTGGTCACTTTTTGTCTTCTCGTCAAGCCGAAAGGTCACTTGCTCTGTTAATCAAACAGGCGAGATGATACAGGAAATTAAGTTTTCTTGGCGTAAACACCGAATTAAATTAAACAGTTTTAGTTTAGTTGGCTAATTCAACATTAGGGAATGATAGGGAACGTTAGGAACAAATTTAGATAAAATACTTTGATTAGGGAGGACGAATTTGTAAATTTATAGAGCAGGCAAAATAGCTGGATTCACTCTTATACTTTTGGCAATTGCTTAGAAAATTTGAATCCATTTTAAATTAGCTAGTTAGATTAGGATAGTTTTAAGTCGACCCTTTAGGTCGCACTAGTAAGCAGAGCCGGCGTCTGCTATCCGGTATTACGGATCCCTCCCCCTATCATTTTTGCTTGTGTCTTGTTGATCGGGCACAGTCCAAAGTCAACGCTAAGGATACCATTATTTGAATTCTGTTTTTAGTTTTTGCTTCAGTTAGTTAGACTTTTATTTAGGGTAGATTAATTATGAAGTTAGAATTAATAAGAATCACGTTTATTTTCGCGTTTAAATCCAATGTAGTACCTCCGGGTGGAGCATTGGCCCTAATTCAAATTATAATGTCTAAGACAACAGGCGTCGCCGTGGATCAATGTAGTAAGCGGAAGACTACGGATCCCAAGGTACTGGGTTTGAATCCCGACACGGCCGACTGCTTGAAAAATGGCAGGTGAGCATTTTTCACAAAAATTACGCCCTCGTTCGGATGAGAGGTTAAATGGAGGTCCCGTGTGTGAGTGTTGTCACGCACGTTAAAGATCCCTACCTTGCCTGGAACGGCAAGGGTTCGGCAAAATTCTAAAATTTCTAGGCAACAACTTGCCTCCTGGCCAATGTAATACCTTCGGGTGGAGCATTGGAAATGTAAAATGCACTGTCTCAGACAACAAACTCGTAAAGTAATTTGATCTTTGCAACGGTTTGTTTAATAGGTAATTAATTACAATTTATAATAAAGTATATTGCAGTGCAACTTTCATTATCTACAAAAATTTTAATGAAAAATTATGGTTGTTCTACTTGGTTGATGTTTAAATAAAATTTATCAACATGGAAATTCATTTTGTACTTAAATTGTAAGCAGATTTGTTGAAACGTGCCGACACATGGCAGAATGGTGACATCGCATCATGTGCTTAGAGGTTAATAGGTCGTTGACGCCGATGGGTAAGCCCATTTAATTTCCTGAAATTTTTGCTGCATGTGCCGTATTTTATTCCGTATACAGATACATGAATTTACGTAATATTTAATTGTTCAGTTGTAATTTACCTTATGCTCTGTTATATGCAAACACTTCGCCGTACAAATAATTTAGTAGCATATTTGTTAAAAGAAAGAGGCTTAATCTTTTGAAGGGCATAATATTTGAAATATATAGAATGATTTTATTTCATTAATCACGTGTTGAAGTTTAGAAATTATTCATTGTCAAACTATATATAAAAAAATAATAAGTTACATAAATCATGGTAACATGTTGCTTGCAGCATTTGTTTAACTAAATGTTATTTCTTATCTTGTTTACCGAGACCTTATTTCAAGATGTTCAGTTTGTGTGCCTTCATTCCAGCAAATGAAATTTTAATTTGTGATTAACTAACAAATACATTATTGCATGTACAAAAGTTTAAATCTCTTGTACAGTCTTTCGTAGCGCTACTTCGGACTATTAAGTATAAATAAATATTGTTAATAAAATGCAGACTTCAATTAAAATTCAGTAGAATTAAAATTTAAAAAAATTAGCTTTACATCTCCTGAGTAACGTAGTAATTATATTCATAAGAATATAACTTTTGTTCATTTGCATTTATCATGTACATAATTGTTTAATATGAGAATATAGGATCAATTTTTTCTTCAGATCATTTTTTTTTAATATTTAATTTCTTACAAAGATTTTATGACCGTTGAAGGAATTCATTCAGTAGAATTACATACAACAATTCAGTGATAACCATTTGAAACGAAAATAAGAACTTCGTATAGTCACAGAATTATTAGATAGATGATATCTTTGTTAGTTGTAATTATGTTTCAGCGCCATCCTAGAACTTCGTCACAGCAGTAAGAAAGTAAGTAACGTATAGGTGGTATTAAACTTAATTCCTAAAGAGGTTAGATATCTTTTAGGTTTCCAAATTTTCCCTTTAAGCAAATTGATTTAGTCAGTTGCTTTATAAAAAATTTAGATGGCGTCCATTATCTTATTTTTTTAACTTTAATAAACCCACTAACCCAATCTCATGCGACCGTGGGTCAAAAACTCAGTTAGCTAAAAGTCTTAAGAGTTATATTCTTCTAAAAGCCGCTTGTCATCCAACCTTGCCCTGGGCTTGTTACAATTTATAAGAATTCTCGATAGGTTTAGTAAAACTCTATAAAAAATCTACCACGATTTTTTTTTTCACTTACAACACTTCAAAAATCGAAAATTTTGTTTTTCAAAAATTTCATAATTTTATTCTAATCTCAACACACTATATCATTCAAGTACACCTAATTCAGTAAAGATATTAAACTAGAAACAGAAATTAATTAAAAGCATGGAATCTACTTCCTGTGTTTATAAATATCAGCTAATTATTTCCATTCGAACCCTAAAAATTTGATATGTGTACACGTAAACGTGCTTAACTGTCTGTATATGATGACGGAAATAGATAATGCCACTTTTACTTAAACCGCCTCATTTTCTAAGATTTATACGTCTCGAGCTTATTTCCCCTTATAATTTCAGATGAAGTTAAAAACCTTGTATTTTCTAAAATGCAGAGATGCTGTAACATCGTATTTCAAAACCTAACCTGAGCATATGTTGCGGGATACAATTTTATCGTCAGAATACAGTTTCTTACACTGAGAAGATTGCAACTACTAATTACAAATCTATCTTGATTTTCTCGTAAATATCCTCTGGATAACCCTCTATTAAATGTCGATCTCCATCAGAACACAAATGGCAGCGCAATTAGTCGAGCATATAAAGGAAAATGTAGCTTGTGATATTTTTCTAGATTATTTTTAATTACGCCGTTAGTTCACTACGAAAATTCTACAATTTGAAAGCCTTTCTCACAGATTTATTGTAGAAATTAGAAATGTTACACCGCAAAACCATTATAGACAATTTGTAGTTGCAGAATTTATGTTGTTCCGTACGACTGGGTTCATCACTAATTGGCTTTCCTTCACATGTTATAATCTGACACGAAACATAATTGTGCACTGATAAAGGCTTTGTTCTGGTGTGCGTGTTCATGTATGGTTCGATACTTCCTCTGCTTAAGTTGTTTAGCTTCCACAATGGTAGATTTAGAGACAATAATAAAAGATTATATACCAGAATTCAGTACAATCATAAGGTTTGTACGGTTAATTAACATTTTTAACAACACATTATTTAATAAAATCTAGTATGTGTAAAATAATCGCCATAACATAGAGGACAACACTCTGTGGGTCGTTTACTAGGAGGTTAAATGGGGTGGGTTTTTTTAATTTAAAACTGTTACTATTGACATTAGGCGAATGGTGGTATCTAGCAAAACACTATAACTAATTATTTACGAGATTAACACGTGTGCGTGTTAATAAGCACAAACAGGAATAAATACATGTATATAAAAGTACATTATGTTGATTAATAAAAAATCATATGGAAAATCTTTACGAGATTAATATGAGTGCGTATTAATGGCACAAACAAAAACAACGTTCATATTTAATTGCCGTGGATTTGTCTGGATATCTCGCCAGAGTAAAAAAAACATTCGAGAATTTTATTTTTTTTTCAAAATCGCAAATTGCTTTCATACAATAGAAAATTAAAAAAAATTAATCGCTTACCCAGATTCCTCTCTTCATTACCTTAATTCTTCTTCAGTTCCCAGGCTAGCTCAGTTTGGGTCTCCTCTTGGATTCCTTGATTCACTATTATACTCTGTATCATTCACGCACACTCTCAATAAAACCACAAAATAATACAACCATCATACAATATTTATTAAACACTATTTACAGATAAAATTCACGATTATCCACATTTCAGAGATCAAGTTACACCTCAATAAATCCTATTTTTGTACTGTCCTGGATTTTAATTTAAAATATCAAACACATTGAATATACCCGGAGTAAATGGGCCCTGAATAATACCTTATTTTCTTTCTTTATTTATAATTTATTTTGAATTTGCTTACTCTGGAGTATGATGAGATCATGATAACCCAGTTAATTATGAATAATGTATGCTTTGTATTTCACATACTCTTACAACAAACAAAAAAACAAACCCATGTACTCTTCACAATAAAAATTTTAAATTCCTGATGGAACGTTAATAAGCTTTATATACACCTGTAGATTTTTATTTAAATACCTTAACAAAGTTAGTCATACGTATTATTTTCAATACGCACAATAATGCACAATCTCTTCAAAATTTACTCTCACACGTCACGCAATTTTCATAGTTTCATAGTTTATAACAACAACAATTTTAAAGCGTTACCTAGAATTTCCTGGAGACCTCCACTACGTTGACGATGCGGTAAAGTAATTTCGCTCTGCTCTGTTGTTCGCCTCTAGCTATTTGTAGAAGAACCCCATTTAAGTTGTACTGCTTGCGCTGCCTTTACGGTGTATCCAATTTCCAAATCCAAATTAATTAGACTTCTTTCATACTTGCATACTTTCGTTTAATTTAATTTAAATTTACGTTACTTCACGTCACTTCCCGAGTGTGTTTAAAATAAATGTTGTACCTCAAATTAAACTTTATACTCGCCACTTATTCGCGTATTAAATCATGAGGCCAACACTGTACTATTTAAAATAAAATAATTTTATATATTTACAAGCTCGTTCGTAGTCTGAAGCGATCAAAGTACTAAGAGAACGATGATTAAAAGAGAGCCGTGCTAATGCGCCTCGAGTATTTAAACGCTTTGACTGTAACCTCTCCAGACCCTCTTACCGTGAAAAATCTAACTTAAAATAACACTTCCTCAAATTTTGTTTCAACCGTTTTCGAAATCCCCGAAATTTAGCGCGTCGTTACGATATTTTCCAATAAACCCGACTTCAAATATCCCCGTGTTTGTCTGTTTTAAAACTAACAATATCGACCAATAGTATATGCATTGACGTCTTAAAAATCCCGCCTATCTTAACGCTGCCCCTTTCTTATGCATATTATATGTTTCCTTCTAACCGTGTTTGAGTGATAGAAATCGATATTCCTGTTCATCTGTTATCTAACCCCACGTGGACTAGCATACGTGCTTTAAACAACCCCTTATCAGCGTTTAATGCGAAAACATCCGACCGTTTACCCGATATTCTTTGAAACTTGTTTCTTATCTATAAAAATAAGCGGAACCTGACATTTAGAAACATGCAGGTGTTTAATTAACCGACGTTTTAACACCACATTTCTAGGAGCTTCTTTTCATGGTATTTCAACCCAACCGATTTATTTGTTTGTTATAACGAATGCTATTCACCTTGGATTTATTGATTTTTCATGCTTTTATGCGTATTAGACGTAATTAAACTCTATTAAATTAATAAATAAATTGCATTGGCTTCTAAAATTTATTTTCTTTACGAACCTAATTAAATTTTATTCTTTAATTGTAAATTTTTGTTAATACTTGTTACATTAAACTGAACTAAATAAAATAAATTTCGCACGTAAATTCTGGTTGTTTCCTCTATACAGGGTGTTTCAAATTGCTTTGTTTATAGTTAATTTAACTTTTTAAAACCACTACAATATATATATATATATATATATATATATATATATATCATGTGATATTATGTGAAATTATGTGATATATATGAGATTTGGACCTTGACGCACTGAAGTACCACTCAGATATAGACTTCTAGTTCGTAAAATGATTGATGAAGGAGATGGTGAGGACAGTTACTTGTTAAAGATATATAAAATGATAATTAGTAGAAAATGAAGTTTCAAGATTTCAAATTGGGTGTTGGTGATTTCGTAAAGTAGTTTTGAAAAGTATGTGCCAATGAAGTAAACTGCTGTTGCTTGTATATTATAAAATTTTGTTTAAATATTTAAAAGAAAACTTCACTGCCATGTGAATATGTATGTATAGCTAAGAATTGAAGTCACTTAGTACGTTTTCAATTGATTTGAGTTAGGTATAAGATGTTAAACTTTCACTTTCATTTGAATATGTACGTAATGCCTAAAAAAAGTCAATTAGTATGTTTTTATTAGATTTAAGATAGTTATAAGATGTAGAAATTTTATTTACTTTTCAGTGTATAGTTGTAAGTCTATTATTAGTTGTAAGTCTTTTATATCATTTGAATTTCACTTGTTAGGATTAAAATATCAATTTATAAATTTTCGGCCAATGACATTTGTGTATTGGTTTACTCCAAAATAGAATTTGACAAGAGCAATAAGATCTATTAATAAAAAGTTGGATCATAGAATGTTAGTTGGAAAAGAATTGTAAAAGAGTAGGCTGGTTTAATGTTTTAAGGGGCATCTCCATAGAGATAAGAGACAGTTGTGAAAATTAAAAAATTAAGAGAAAAAACTGATTTGAAAGGAACTGAAAAAAAGATCTTTACAAACTATAGAACAAAAAGTATAATCTTTTTTGTAACAGTTTACGAATTGTATACCTTTTATTATTGTAATCTCCAACATAAAATTCAACGTATGAAAAATGTATTTGTGATATTCAAAGTATAAAGGAACTGTTGATATTAAAAAGTGATAAATGCAAGAGTCCTTGTCATTGTCTTATTATTGACCATTGGATTTCTGGGAGGCTTTTTTGTGTAGACAGAGGAGTTCCAAAGTGGTGCTATCAGAACGCTGGAATTGCTGAACTTTTGGTGTCGAGCACGGTGTTGATTTCACGGAGCTGAGTTTCCTGATAAGACCAACGACGATAAGTATAAGTGTGTCTAAAAAATTTTTGCCGTACCTTAAACCCTACAATAAAAGGCGTAAATTCAGTAATACAAATTTTTAAAACGTACTTATCCACAGGTATTAAGAACCCATATCAGGTTTGAAACGTCGCTGTAGGCAGTGGAGCTTCATTGTTCAGCAGCAAGACGTTTCGTTGGAAGTTCAGGTAGTATTATTATTATCTGCGTCATAGTTTAAACACTTAATCTGTTATACTCGATTGAAATCTTAAACTATTAACTAATATAAACTGTTTTACTGTGCGTATTTTTCAAGTAATTGTTTACACTGTCACATTTAGAAATTGCTTTAGTAGAATTAACTAGAGGTCATTTGACTGGCAGTGTCACATACATCTGTATATGGTTCAGAACTCACGCTGTATGCAGATATAGATTTATTCACAAAATTAAGCTGAGATAAGAGTTTCATTGGTCGAGGCGCAGATTTAAAGACCCAATAAAGAAGTTAGTAAATTATTAATTAAAGAAAGGAAATTATAGAGCAATTTGGTGCATTGCTAATTTGCTCATATATTATAATTATCAATCATAAAAAGGAGGTTATATTATAATATATATATATATATATATATATATATATATATATATATATATATATAAAAGGTTCTTGATAATTCTTGAGCGTAGTTAAATTAGAAGATTTTGTTTTTGGTTCTTGGGATAAGTCGCTCATAAATTAAACACAAAACATTATGTATCATTTGTATTAAATCGTACGTTTCGGTGATAATTTACACCTTAATCATCGATCTACATGAAAAGTATATAAATAGGTAATTCATATAACAGGTAATATATGTTTAACACTTATTACTTGATAAAATTATTTTATGTATTCACCCATAATAATAATATTTATCAAGTAATAGTAAGTTAAACATATATTACCTGTTATATGAATTACCTATTTATATACTTTTCATGTAGATCGATGATTAAGGTGTAAATTATCACCGAAACGTACGATTTAATACAAATGATACACATTTAATGTTTTGTGTTTAATTTATGAGCGACTTATCCAAGAACCAAAATCTTTATATATATATATATATATATATATATATATATATATATATTCTTATGCTGCCCCACACTCTTTCTTTGTTGCGCGCCTTTTCTAATTAATTTAATGATTTTAATACGATGTGCAAATACTTATTTCACGCCACGTATTTTAGCAACGTTTGGTTGGTTAATTAAATCAAAATTGTTTTTAATATGCCTCGACTATATGAACTCTTTCTTCTCAGGGTATCCACCTACTTACCGTGGGTTCAGTGGTAAGTAGATGTGCAATGCCCAACCAAACTGCACTATCTTTTGTTTTAGTACCTTTTTTAGAATCTACTTTTGTATATGCCAAATTTTATATGATCCACGTAGCCTTGTGCCAAATTAATTAATACCACAAAATTTATGACTTTGACGTTATAATACACCGTACTCACCTGGATTATACGTCGTTACTGGCCTCTCTTAATGCTGGCTCAAAATCCTGTTCGCCGTATGCGCCTTCACAAGGTTTCACTATCACTTTGAACTGCCGTCTAGCCTCCAGGTATCTTTTCTTTAATTTTGTTACGCCCAAATCTAAAATAAATATAATCCGAATTTAGAATTTAGAATACTATTTTTTGTTTACTTCCCCTGCGCTAATTCTTCCGTAGTAATTTCTTCTTTGACTTTTACACTTCCACTCGCTACTCTTACGCTGCCTTCTAATTTTGCTCCTCTCGTTCTGAATAAATCCCAATCTATCCTCGTTCCTGTTGACCATTCAATCCAAATCTATCCTCGTTCCTATTAACCATTCAATCCAAATCTATCCTCGTTCCTATTAACCACTCAATGCCCCGCTACACATAAATCCATATCCAAATCAATCCTTATATTCTTCACTCTTATGTTTCTCACTCGATGCCTTCTATCTATATAATCTCGTTCCAGTTCAAACTTATCTTCCGCCGGTTCGCTGTCGCACTAATTCCAATATTCACTTTTATTCGTCGCCGCTATTAATTCTTTATACACTGATGCTTCTCTCTACTTCTTCTTTATAAATCAAACTCTTGCAATTCAAACACATTTATTTAATCTTCCAAAAATATTTATACAATTTAGCGCAGTTTCATAAAACACGTCTTTACACAAAATAATTCGAAATCGATTCCCCTTTGTTTACTATCCTAGGTGATAATTACACTATTTTCTGCATACTCTATTACATATTATATAAAATAAAATTATCCAATAACATTTTATCACTGAGTTTGTGTCACAAATACCTTAAATTTTGTCTTTAGCACTTTCCTATTTTATACATAATATTCTATCATTGGTCTTAAATATTTCACAACCCTTCAATCATATTTGAGACTGCTATTACTTATAATTTTGAGATTACATGTTTGTCCAAAAGTTGATTCTAGTAAATAAAAGCCAAAATAATTCACATATGAACTTGGATCTACGTGGTTAATAGTGGACATCCATAGACGCATCCGGTTTTCGGTTGGCAAATGTACGTTCAACGGCCTATTACATTATAACTCAGTATAAAACCTTGAGCACTGTGTATTTTATCACGTCATCAAGTCATTATAATTTACGTCTTGGCACTTACATTTCAACTAACATTTTAAATACTTTAACGTATGTAAAGTACGGCAAACATACATTTTAAAATTACGGGATCTGATATAGGGATTATTTTATTTAGCATACACTACCTTCTACACAAAACCACCCTTAGAACCCTTGTAGCTCCTACTGACATTACACTATATATATATATATATATATATATATATATATATATATATATATATATATTGCTGTGAAATGTTCAAAAAGCCTCGCCAGTTTCCTGTAATAAAATCACAAAAATTTTATTTTGAACTCGAGCCTCACTTTTGGGCGCTACGATTTGCTGTGATTCTCTTCTGATAATCGCCTCTTTACTCTTTCCGCCTCGGCTGCTCACCTAGTTAAAACTTTCAACCTCATTGATAAAAAAAAACAAACACATTCCTACGACAAATATCAACGTTAACTCTATTTACATCAATATTCATAATACATTAAAATTTCAAAATTAGAATTCAGCATAACTTTCAGTATCAGAGAATTTCAAGATTAAATTTGTTATCATTTTAATTTGCATCCAGAATTAAAGTCCTTGTAGGATGCCTACTAATTAATTTAACAATATTTGCAGACCTGAGTCTGAGTACAAAGGGAGCATCTCCCACCCCTTTACGTTAATTAACCAGGTTCGTCTAATTGAGCTCAAAGACATACTCAAATTTTCATCATAATCCAGAACATAAATACTAAATACTCCTTTCTACTTAAACAAGAAAATTTCACCTTAAAATTAAAAATTTGTTGTTAGTACAAATTCACTACTGTCCATTTTAAGTCAACAAATTATAAAGTTATTCAACACACATCAAAACATCAAAAATTGAACAACAAAGCATAAGTTACCTGAAGGTTAATGCACTCGTGGCTCCAATGTACATCGTCCTTTGTTAATCACACCATTCCAACTGGGTTATGTTTAGGTCCTCGGATTACTGGTCGCCTTTAAAAATTTTCTACACCACCATTCATCTAAAGTTGTTTCAGGGCTTTTCCGGAACTCATCTGTGTATATCTGAATCTTGTTTTGTGGATCCAATCACGTTTACAAATCATTTAATTATTAACACCCCCGAAAATAGCAAAGAAATTCATACTTCTTTCACGCTATACGCCAAAACTGCCTACTTTTGTTTATTCATTTATCGTTACAATTTCGATAGTTGGTACAGTAATACTCGCCAATATAACTAGACTTTATTACCTTGTATCTTCTTTTCTAAATGCACTAACTAACTTTCATCGTAGCACGTAAAGAGCAAACTGTTTTAAAGTGTTCAATAATCACCAAAATATAAGAGCAAACTGTATTAAATCAAAATCGTAAATCTAAAAGCACTTTTTAAAGCATCGAATTATCAAAATCTAAGAGTGCGAAACTGTTTAACGTCCGGGTTTATATATCGGCTAGCCTGTTCGTCGCTTTTGTCCCCAAAACGGACAATTCTTAGAATTTCGCATTCTACGTTCCCTTTTCGATAGTCGGGCACGCGATTCTATTAACTTTGCACACGCGCCAGTAGAAAATCTCAGAAATTTTCACACGGCTCGCAACGCGTCCGAGAATAACTAATTAGTTTTGTATCGAAATCGTTACGTTTACACCTCATATCTGCATCTGATTTTCAACCAATCGCCGCTCTCGTGACGTTGCTCAAATCACGCCTTTTACCATCTGTGTCTCTGTCCCGCGCATATTATCCGTCTCTATCTACCCTGTTCTGAGTGGTACAAATCGATACTCTTTACTATCAGCTATTTCAGTCCACGTGGACTGTTAAATAACCCACTTTATTAGCATTTCCCGTGAATATTAAGCGACGGTTTCTCCAACATTCTCTGTAACGATTTGTTATCTACAAGATTTAAGCAGAACGTGACTTTTAAAAATACGCAGGTGTTCAAACATAATACTTCTAAATAACACTTCTACGATTTGAATACTATTGGGTTTTTACACGCTTTTATGCATATTATATGTTACTAACGGTTCAATTAACTCCAATTAAAATAATAATGAATGGCGTTGACTTTTACCCTTTAATTTTTAGTGAATCCTAATTAAATATTAATTATTATTTGTACATTTTGTTAAATACCGGTTACTTAAAAATTGAGTTAATTAATATAAATTTTGCACGTAATTTCTATTTGTTTCTTTACTTGGAATAATTAAACTACATTAAAATTGAGCATGTTAATTCTGCTTCTTTTTATACAAAGCGTCTAGTGAATAATTTAAATCCCTTATTTTTAATGAACGAATAAATTTTTATGCTTCATGGTTTTAATAACGCGTACCTTTTCCCAAAGCTTCCTTCTACACGGTGATTAAAATTATTTGATGTGATTAATTAATTTTCTACCCTGATCTAAATTTGAGTAATATATATATATATATATATATATATATATATATATATATATTGCTGTGATCCACCTTTTTAATTAGAATCGAGCCTCGCGAATTGGGCGTCAAGAATGCTGAGAATCCTACAAAAGCTATTCATTAACTTAACTGGTCCGTTGACTTTCTTCTGTTAATCGCCTCGGCTGCTCCCTAGATAACTTTCATCCTCATTCATAAAAAACAAACACATTCCTACCACAAACACGAACGTTAACTCTATTTACATCAATATTCACAATACATTAAAATTTCAAAATTAAATTTTGGCATAAATTTCAGTATCAGAAATTTTCAAGATTACATTTATTATCATTTAAATGTGCATCCTGAATTAAAGTCCTTGTTGGATGCCTACTAATTAATATAACAATATATGCAGACCGGAGTCTGAGTACAAAGGAGCATCTACCACCCTTTACGTTAATTAACCAGGTTCGTCTAATTGAGCTCAAAGACATACCCATATTTTTATCATAATCCAGAACATCAATACTAAATACCCCTTTCTACTTAAACAAGCAAATTTCACCTTAAAATTAAAATATTATTGTTAGTACAATTTCACTACTGTCCATTTTAAATAAACAAATTAGAAAGTTATTCAACACACACCAACATCTCAAAGTTCAAACAAAATAGTATAATTTACCTGAAGGTTACTTGCACTCGTAGCTTCAATGTACATCGTCCCTTTTGTTAATCACACCATTCCAACTGGGTTATATTTACGGCTTCTGATTCTCAACGCTTTAAAAATTTTCTCCATCACCATTTATTTAAAGTTGTTTCAGGGCTTTTCCGGAACTCATCTGTGTATATCTGACCCTTGTTTCATGGATCCAGACACGTTTTGAACCATTTAATTATTAACACCCCCGAAAAATAACAAAGAAATTCATACTTCTTTCACCAATATACGCCAAAACTGCCTACTTTTGTGTATACATTTGTCGTTGTAAATTTTGCTAATTGGTACAGTGATACTAAATTTTATTACCTTGTATCTAAGTGCACTGAAGTACATTCATGTTAGCACGTAAATAACAAACTATTTTGAATCACTAAAATATACGAGCAAACTTTAAATTATTTTACAAACTAAAATGCACTGTTTAACATCTTGAATTAAGTCGCGGATGTAAGAGAGCTTGTTTATATTCACCTCCGTATATATAGCTGCTAGCCTGTCTGTCGGTCTGTTCCCCAAAACGGGTAATTCTAAATAATTTCGCATGCTAGGTTCCCAGTCCGTAGCCTGTGCGTCGGTTTTTACAAATTTTGTACTCGCCAGTTGAAAATCCAGAAATTCTCACACGGCACGCAAACATGTCCGAGAAAAACTAATTAATTTTGTACAGAAATTGTTGTTTCTACCTCTGATATTTGCATCCTATTTTCAACCAATTGTGACCCTCGTGACGTTGCTTAAATCACGCCTTTTACTATATGTGTCTTTGCTTGACGCATTTTCTCTTTCCTTTTCTAACCTGTTCGTATTGGTGCAAATTGATATTCTTTATTATCGATTATTTTCAGTCCATGTGGACTATCTGGGTTAAATAACCCCGTATCGCACCTTCCCGTGAATATTAAGCCCCGGTTTCTCCAAGATTCTCTGAAACCATTTGTTATCTACACAATTTTCGCCGTACGTGATATTTAAACTACGCAGGTGTTCAAAATAATATTAATTCTCAGAGCTTTATTTTCTGGTATTATAATCTTGGATTTTCACAGACTTTTATGCTTATTATTAATAATGGTTTAATTAACTCCAATTAAAATTGACTTCTATCCTTTCATTTTTAGCGAATACAAGTTAAATATTAATTATTATGTGTACACTTTGTTTTACTACCGGTTACTTAAAATAGGGTTAATTAATATAAATTTTGCACGTAATTTCCATTTGTTTCTTTCCTCGGAATAATTAAATTACACGCAGAGCTTTTTAATACTGTTTCTTTTGATATAAAGCGTCTTATAAATAATTTAAATTTCTTAATTTTAATAAAACGAATGAATTTTTATGCTTCACGCTGTTATTTAATAACGCGTACCTTTTCCAAAAGCTTCTACACAGTGATTAAAATTATTTGATGTGATTATATAATTTTCTACCCTGGTCTAAATATGAGTATTTTCCCCCTATTTGAATACAAATAATCCCACTTATTTGAATGCAAATATAAAGCATTTAAACAAAAAAATTACAAAAAAAAATTGCCTATCTCTCTCTACCCTTATCTATCTAACTTACCTACTTTATCTCCAATCCAAAAAAATATTTACACCTACCCTATATCCCTATCCTATTCCTAACTCTCACCTAATTCTATAAACTGAAATTGTCCCTAACTTCATCCTACTTATCCATCTAATCCTATATACATCCTATATACCTATCCTATTCCTAACTTTTAACTAATCTTCACTATACTTTACTTCCCCCTACCTAATCCTATATACCTATCCTACTCTTACTGTATTCCTAACTTTCCACTAATCTTATATGAAATATCTATACTTAACCTATCTTATTTTCCTCCTACATTTACTCTTTATTCTCATCCTAAACCTATTTCTAATTATCTCCCATATTTATCCTATACCTAGCTTTATTTTCTATAAACACCTACTTCTATCCCTATTCTATTTCTATTCCTATCCTACTTAAATCTAACTCTCTTCTTGACCCTCCAAGTCTTTCTTCTCACCATCCTAATACTCTTCATCCCTATCTCTCCCCCTTCTATATCTATACTTATCATCCCTATTATCTCACATACAATAAACTCATCCCTATTATCCTGACTCTTAAATACTGCTTCTTCTTCAGTCCCTACACATGTCTGTTTCTCATTTACTATTTTTTTCCTTTCTGCCGACAAACCAAACGATACTACTTTAAAATTATCGATTTTTCCCTCTATGGAAAATCTTATGCACCTTCTAGAATTCTTATGTAATGGAATCCGCCAGAATGAATTCCTTAAATCTACTTTATTAAAAACAAACTTGTCACTTAGCCTCGTCAAAAGTGTGTCCATGGATGGTGGACACTGGAATTGCGGTTTGGTCCGTTGATTAATTTTTCGTGCATCTTTAATTAATTCTGCCTTCACCTGCTCCCGATCTGCTGCTGTTGCTTCTACCCCCACTAATTCTGCATGTTTTTGTACTAAAGCTTGAACCTCTACTATCCTATCCTCTGGACATCTTATCGTGTTGATCTGTTTAACTTCATCATCCTCTACCTCTACTACATTAATACTCAACCCTGTGTCATCCTCTGTGACTTCATAACTGCCCTTCCATGGCACTACCCTATCCTTAATCCTTATTACCTTCCGTTCCATATCTATCAAAACCCTAACTTCATCATACAGTCAACACCTAAAATGCTCTGAAACTTCAGTCCAGGTACAATTACAAACTCCTGTTCACAGCTTACACCTCCTATATCTATCCTAAGCACCACAACACTATTTACTACAGCAAACTTCTTTTTATTTGGAGCTACTAAATGGCTACGCTTTATAGGCATAATTCTATCACAAACCTTATCCCTAATTTTGCTGACGAATTCCTCCGATATTAAACTCGCCTCTGCCCCTGTATCAAGTAATACTTCTACATTATTCTCAAAAATTTCTATATTAATAATTGGCAAACATAATTTTTCCTCAGTTTCTGGCTCTACTTCCTCCTCAATTTTGAAAAATTCACGTGGATGTTCATATACATTTACACTGAAATCTAGTGGTCTATCGCGTTCTAAAAATCCTGTCCAGGTCTGTTTTCCCTACTCGGTCCTGGTCTAGCCGTCACCTCAGCGTATGTCCTAGGCGTTTCCACTCGTTCCGTGTCTGTATTAGCAGTCCCCCTCATGTCCGGTGAACTATTCCTTCTGGTAGGTTCCGGTCTCGGTGCAGGTTCCCTTCCTAAACTATTACTCCTAACGTATGGTCGTCTCTGTTCCCAATTCGGTCGCTGGTATCCGTAACTATTCCCCCTTCTAGCATAGTTGTCCCGTCTATTGTCAAATCTAACTGTGTTGATCTGTCTTTCCCTATTATCCCGAGGTCGTCCACTACTTACGTCGTCGTACCCTTGCAGGTATTCCAAAAATATTTCTCTGTCCACTATGTTCTGTAGTACTACGTGTTGTCTTATTTCTACTTCGAAGTGTCTTGATAAATACTTAATAATTTGTCGGTCCGTCAGTGGTGGGTTCAGTTGCTTTGCTATGTTATACTTGCGTATAGCATATTGCTCCCTACTTCCTGAAAATTCTCCCTTAAACTTCCCTGTGATTAAGTCGTCTCGTACCTGGTCTTGTCTGTGGTCACTCCAGTAGTGCTTTAAAAATCTGTCCTCAAAGTCCATGTAGGTGTCTATGTCCTGTCCTACTAAATTGTACCACGCTTCCGCATTGTCCTTTAATAAAGCCTTTATCGTATTCAGTTTAGTCTGTTCGTCAAATAAATTTCCCACTAGATTTCTTACGCTATTAATAAAAATTTGTGGATTTACCCTGTTATCGCCATAAAACTTCATGTGTTGGTCTAATGATACTCCACCTGTATAAAATCTGGGAACATCCCCCGTTAAACTTGACATGTTGTATTTGATACTACTAACTTCGCGTTCTACCCTGCCTAACTGATCCCTACATGAGTCCGTTACTTCAGTCATTTTTGTATTAATCTCTTCTTCACAAAAAATGCGTACTTCGGACCTTAAATGTCCCATTTCCTGTCGAAGACCTGTAATATCACGCTCATTTTTTTCAACCCTATTTTCAACTTCCCCCATCTTTACGGTAAGACTATTTTTAAATTCTGTAAATTTTTTAGTATTTTGTTCAATTTTCCCGCTTATCTGCTCTAATTTTTGGTTGGACTCCTCCCTCGCTCTATTAGATTCTTCCCTAGCTAATCGCATTTCCTCAAACATTCTCATCATTAACTCATTTCCTTGATCCCCTGATTCCGTCCTCGACTGATCTCTACTGCCTCCAGCTTCTTCCATTTTCGAATTTTTCCCACACAATGCACTATCGTCACTTCCAATTTCCACTCCTTGACTCCTTAACCACTCTTTTCTCTGCATACATTCTAATCACTCACACACACTCTAAAATACTCTTAAATTTATACTCCCACAAAAACTCTCTCTCTCAGATCGCCAGTTTCCTGGAATAAAATCACAAAAATTTTATTTGGAACTCGATCTCCACGTTGGGCGCCAAGAATGCTGTGATCCACCTTTTTAATTAGAATCGAGCCTCGCGAATTGGGCGTCAAGAATGCTGAGAATCCTACAAAAAGCTATTCATTAACTTAACTGGTCCGTTGACTTTCTTCTGTTAATCGCCTCGGCTGCTCCCCTAGACAACTTTCATCCTCATTCATAAAAAAAAAAAAACACATTCCTACCACAAACACGAACGTTAACTCTATTTACATCAATATTCACAATACATTAAAATTTCAAAATTAAATTTTGGCATAAATTTCAGTATCAGAAATTTTCAAGATTACATTTATTATCATTTAAATGTGCATCCTGAATTAAAGTCCTTGTTGGATGCCTACTAATTAATATAACAATATATGCAGACCGGAGTCTGAGTACAAAGGAGCATCTACCACCCTTTACGTTAATTAACCAGGTTCGTCTAATTGAGCTCAAAGACATACCCAAATTTTCATCATAATCCAGAACATCAATACTAAATACCCCTTTCTACTTAAACAAGCAAATTTCACCTTAAAATTAAAATATTATTGTTAGTACAATTTCACTACTGTCCATTTTAAATAAACAAATTAGAAAGTTATTCAACACACACCAACATCTCAAAGTTCAAACAAAATAGTATAATTTACCTGAAGGTTACTTGCACTCGTAGCTTCAATGTACATCGTCCCTTTTGTTAATCACACCATTCCAACTGGGTTATATTTACGGCTTCTGATTCTCAACGCTTTAAAAAATTTTCTCCATCACCATTTATTTAAAGTTGTTTCAGGGCTTTTCCGGAACTCATCTGTGTATATCTGACCCTTGTTTCATGGATCCAGACACGTTTTTGAACCATTTAATTATTAACACCCCCGAAAAATAACAAAGAAATTCATACTTCTTTCACCAATATACGCCAAAACTGCCTACTTTTGTGTATACATTTGTCGTTGTAAATTTTGCTAATTGGTACAGTGATACTAAATTTTATTACCTTGTATCTAAGTGCACTGAAGTACATTCATGTTAGCACGTAAATAACAAACTATTTTGAATCACTAAAATATACGAGCAAACTTTAAATTATTTTACAAACTAAAATGCACTGTTTAACATCTTGAATCAAGTCGCGGATGTAAGAGAGCTTGTTTATATTCACCTCCGTATATATAGCTGCTAGCCTGTCTGTCGGTCTGTTCCCCAAAACGGGTAATTCTAAAGAATTTCGCATGTTAGGTTCCCAGTCCGTAGCCTGTGCGTCGGTTTTTACGAATTTTGTACTCGCCAGTTGAAAATCCAGAAATTCTCACACGGCACGCAAACATGTCCGAGAAAAACTAATTAATTTTGTACAGAAATCGTTGTTTCTACCTCTGATATTTGCATCCTATTTTCAACCAATTGTGACCCTCGTGACGTTGCTTAAATCACGCCTTTTACTATATGTGTCTTTGCTTGACGCATTTTCTCTTTCCTTTTCTAACCTGTTCGTATTGGTGCAAATTGATATTCTTTATTATCGATTATTTTCAGTCCATGTGGACTATCTGGGTTAAATAACCCCGTATCGCACCTTCCGTGAATATTAAGCCCCGGTTTCTCCAAGATTCTCTGAAACCATTTGTTATCTACACAATTTTCGCCGTACGTGATATTTAAACTACGCAGGTGTTCAAAATAATATTAATTCTCAGAGCTTTATTTTCTGGTATTATAATCTTGGATTTTCACAGACTTTTATGCTTATTATTAATAATGGTTTAATTAACTCCAATTAAAATTGACTTCTATCCTTTCATTTTTAGCGAATACAAGTTAAATATTAATTATTATGTGTACACTTTGTTTTACTACCGGTTACTTAAAATAGGGTTAATTAATATAAATTTTGCACGTAATTTCCATTTGTTTCTTTCCTCGGAATAATTAAATTACACGCAGAGCTTTTTAATACTGTTTCTTTTGATATAAAGCGTCTTATAAATAATTTAAATTTCTTAATTTTAATAAAACGAATGAATTTTTATGCTTCACGCTGTTATTTAATAACGCGTACCTTTTCCAAAAGCTTCTACACAGTGATTAAAATTATTTGATGTAATTATATAATTTTCTACCCTGGTCTAAATATGAGTAATATATATATATATATATATATATATATATAAAATAGCTTAAGAAGGATAAATAGGTCTAAAAAATAAATTTTTAACGACTGTGTATATAGGAAATAGAAACAATTTATTTACGCGCCAGATGAATTAGTTGTAACAGTGAAAACGGACGGATAATAAGATATATTTGTATGCCTAAATCAGAATGTTAAAGTCTAAAGTACGCGGTAGGTTTGGAGGTCAACCACAATATCGATTTTCTGTTGCTTGAGTGGGATTCTAAAAGAGACAGTAAATATGGGTTAAACGAGGAAAGGTAGCTAGGGGTTAAACGTTAAAAACGGGGGAAAGGAATATGGTTGGTCAAATGCTAGAAATTTTGAGAAGCTTGCAGCGGTTACATGTTGTTGTGCAGTGTTCAATGTAAAAGCACGGTGGATTAAAAATTTTCGGATGTAGAAGTTCGTTACGGACACAATTTGTAAAATCAATTATGAAAAATGAACTTTTCGACAGAAATAGGGTCCGCGAGGGGTGTACAAAAGCATATAAATACATTAGGAGAGGTATTAAAGCTCTCTTACTTACTTTTACTTTTTACTGATTTTCATACGTCGCTTATTCGTTGACTTATAATATAACATCCCAATTTAAAAGTGTGTAAAACTCTGTTAGTAACGTACATCGCTAATTTATTAAAAGTGTGCTGACTTATAGACAGTGCTGTTTATACACGCAACGATCTAATGAAAGGATGGTACTAAAATAAGCGAGTTGAGCAGTTTGAAACAAAAATGCGTGAAGTGTAGCAATTACGGAGGTTAAGCTTGGTCGAGACAATCATCGGAGTAGAAACACTGAAGGCGGTTGCAGAGATTTGGATAGCGAGTGAAAATGGGTTGGATCTAGTATAACAACGAAGTGTATGGACACAACGACGAGGGGTTTGTAACACATCTTCAGAGGTAACAAAATTAATTTTTCTTGCTTTTGCTTGAACATTTGTGCTGTTATTTTGTGTTTGAGTTATTTGACTTATTGGGGTGTAATTTATTACTATAAAAACTCATTTGAAGGGGTGTATGTAAAGGATAATTGATATTTATTATTTATAAATGTTAAGAAATGACATACAAATTTTTGTTGTAAGGAGTAAACGGGTCTTTAAGTTGATTTTAAACGAAGATGCAGCATATTTAAGTATTTAGAACTGGGTTTATACTGAGCTCTCCATAGACCAGAATAAAGGCCAATTTAGGACTTGGACAACAATGTGGTGGTTTCTTTTTGCCTTCCACATCGCAGTAGTGTGTCTTAGAATGCCATACCAACTCCTATGGTCTTTGCCACTCTAAGCACCGACAGAGCTGTTGCCCTTTTTCGGAGACCTGTCTTAGTCTGGTTCTTCGTTAGAGACTCCACTGGTTTGGTTAAACTTATAGTTTGGCTCTTGAGTTCACTGAAACACGCAAGCGATTCTACCCGTTTGAGTATTCTACAAGGTTCAGTTCCGTTCAAAACGGAACTTAGTTTACTAAATTTTAAATATTTCCGAATTTGCAGACATTCATCAAACCACAGCGTTTGTGTAATTTTCCGAAAGGATACAAATAATTATTTTCTTTGTTTATTAACACAGCAAAACCTATTCGTATTAAATTCTTTATAGTGTTGTCTCCAAATTAATTATACCCTTGTTTGTAGGTTTTGAAAATGTTTTACAATTTATATTGTATCTGCTAGGACAAAAGATCCCAAGGTCCTTATACTTATATCTTTAACATAAATTAAAAAGTAAAAATCCAAATGAATGCCAATTTCATTAAACAATCAACAATCCTCACAGTAGGATGAGTCGAGTACAATAGCATTAAACGTAGGATGGTTTTGTACCTTCGAACAAATAAAACATTCAAATGAAACTATTAGATTCTATAGAAAATCGAGAGCCGTACCTATTATTAAACAAATTATCATATCAGAATATAAAAGCGTAATAAACCTGCACCCATAATTACAATATTACACCTATCACATCAACCTTGTTCATATTACATGAATGGAGTTTTGGACGCATCAATATGGAACAAACAGTTACAAAAGTTCCGGTTTTAAAATATAGGGATATCCGGTACAAGATAAAAGAATACTTTAATTTTAAATTAATTTCATATAATACAAAAGCGTGTTGATTTTGCTGATATGGGATCGTTAAATAATTTGTAGTTGTACAAATTGCGTGCGTTTGACACACCTCGAAATAATTATGGGAAAAGTTAAGCTTTCTTGATTGTACTGCTTTAGTTGGGCAATTAGCATCGCTATTCGAATTTTTATCATCTCAACAGTGGAGCAATTTGTGTAAGGAAACAACAGAACAACACTATGATCAAATGTCTAAGAAGATGATGACAAAAATTTGAAGTAAAGAACTTTACAAAAATAAGAATTTTTGCAGTCCTATCGTTTATAAATTGGTACGTGCAAAATTATTAAAGTAACCTTTTCAAAATTTTCGAGTTTATTACAGATAAAACGGCTATTACCTAGAAATTGAAAACAAATTGAGCAGCGGAGGTCTTTGAACAAGAAAATTAACTGGTTAGCCTCGGAGCTAACTGGCGTATACCATAGGTCTTATACTTATCGCAATATTATAATTATATTATTGAAAAATTTACAAGCAAATGTTTTGGAGACATTCACACTCTAGATCAATCATTACCACCTGTGTGAATTTCCATAAGTTAGTAGTTGACCCCTCAAGGAGGATATTCCTTGCACTGAAAAGCGAGAGATCCAACTCTGTTATTGGTTATAACTCAAAACCAACCTCTTGTTTTACCCCAAACTTAGAAACTTCAACATGTTTTGGACCAGCAACGTACCATTCCTCAAAAGTTGAGGGTCTAGATTATATTATATCTCGTATTAATTTTAGCCTAACCACTCTTGTAAGATATCTCAAAGATTTATGTACCAGACGTCCAATTCATTTAACTTTTTGCAAAAATTTTAAAACTCTTTAATGGCAATAGTCCATCTCATATTTCTATCCATTCTATGCAATTGATCAATTAATCACTAATCTGCCGTACTAAGCTCCGAAGCGGTAACTGGCTTGAGAATTGTTTTAAGATAATTGATGTTTTAAGTTTTTAGACCTGCCAACTGTATTTATTGACATAATTATATAAAAATTGCTATAGTTGCTGTATGTGTATGTAGTATTTTAATGCCTTTCTGATACATTTAAATAATTACTTATTTCCTAACTAGAATGTAGATATTGCTATTTCAACTAACGTTTTTAGTTATAATACTAAGGCAATTTGGCGTATCTTCTTAAAAGTAATGAGGTATCAATTATTATTCATTATTATTATTATAAACAAAATTTTAAGACGACTGTGGAAACCTGATTTATTTTTCAAAAATAAAATGCTTTTTAATAAAAGTTCAGGAAACATAAAATAGAGTATACTAAATTTAATAAAATACGACACATTTCAATGTGCACTGTTTGGAATATTCTATAAATCATTTTCTTCGTCGGAATCTACTGCAGCAGCTTCTGTAACGGGGATGTTCTCCCAAAATAGAAGTCAATTGGTTGAGATTCTGTTGTTGTGTCCTTTAATTAAATTAATAATACCATCTCGTCGCTCACGAGAAATACTTTTGCATTGAACGTGCCAATTAGACATTGAAATTGTACTTTTCACAACTTTAGCATTAAGATTAGTGGTAACAATGCTCCCTCATAGTCGTTTTTGTATAATAGACTCATTTTACCTCGTTGTGCAGTAATCTGAACCATATCGTGCAAATAAACTTTATTATTTCGTAGTTTAAATTTTGAACTGACATCTTTCCAGTCAAAAAAGTCGTCCAACTCCATGTCTAGCACAGTTACTCTGGAAAAATTGGCATTTGAAATCGCTTTTTCAAAATCGTTCAAATCGTAGATTTTGTTCAACTTCTTCATGGATTGCTCCACTTAGTGATGGAATGAATCCGCGGACATAAATGTGTGCCTGGCTCAAAAAAGTTAATAATTCTTCAGCACTAATATTTGATGAATTTATAATATAAACAAGAAAACACAGAAACGCCCGGTTCTTGTTTTGAGCGGCACAATTATCTACTCACAGCAATATTTTGTTTCGGTCTCTCTGCTCTACGAAAAGTTTGTAAAAGGCGCTAATTATTTCTTGCTTTCTACGACCTCTGATTGCTTCGTGCCAAATTGCTGCAAATAGGGTGTCTGAAACGTAAATACACAATGCTTAGGTATTTATGCAGTAAGTACATTTTGCTAATGTATGTTAGCAGTAACTGCTGTAGATACCTCTCTATCGCCTTAGTGTATGCTAGTTACTGCTAGACGCTTTAGGATGTTGAGGAATATTTATCTAAAGTTGTGGTTACCGCTAAAAATAATTGAAGTTTTAAGTAGTTAAACGTATAGTCACCGCTGCAAAATCGTAGTAATAGACGCATTCTATGCCACAGATTCACAAAATGGCTATATGTTAAAATCCGATAAAAATGCAGTTACCGCTTCTTGGCTTAGGAGGGCAGTAATGTCGCTCTTAATACTGATTATTTTGATAAAAAGATGTTAACACAAAATGGGTGTTTAGTCACTTTAAATTACAAGGCAGGGATTTGGTTGCAGATTTGGCAACCATTCCTCTCAATGCGCTTGCGAAGTCCGTCCATTGTTGTTTGTAAGGCCCTCTGGGCTATTTGGGCAGGAATTCCGCGTTGACGCGAAAGATGTGGTGTTTTAGTTCGTCAAAGTTGCGAGGTTTGCTGGCGTTGATTTGATTTCTGACCATGTTTTGTTATAATTACGCGGCATATTTACCCGCCATTCTATATTTCTACAGATCACGTTTTACCGGGTGCTGCAATTGCTGTCTAAGTCAAATTTACATGCTCTAATTTAGGTAAAATCAAATTACTTACGTGAGGAATAGCTCGGAACTTCATCAGGGTCCAGCACGTGGTTGTTGGTTCCACCATGTTGACCAAATTTGCTATCCGTCAGTCACGTAACTTTTGCTACACTCGTAGGGGTTCGGAAGGAATAGGTACCATGTACAACAAGGGTAAGGTACAGGGAATCTACAGACCTATTTCTAAAGAAAAAACACACACCACTCCGATAGTTGTTGCTTGGTTCAGGTCTCGTGGCTTAATCCCCGCTCTCAACACTCGCACACATCCCTCATTCCTTCTGCGCAGATGCGACTGTTAGCGACGACGGAAGTTAGCGTTATTAATTTAAAAAATATGCGGCAATTAACTTGTAAATTATATCTAAATCTAAAAGTGGTACATAGCCAGTTTGACATGTAACAGTTTCATAGCCAAAATTCACATTGCGTCAAGTCGGGCGAACGCGCTTGCCATGGGAGAGGATTATCTCGATAAATTCAGCGTTTACCAAATGCGTCGTTCAGGTAATCCGAACCATCAGACTGTAATGGGCAGGGGCACCGTCTTCCGAAAGTACTCTCGCTGGAGAATAGTAAATGGTGTGTTCTCTTCTATAAACGTGCTGAGCAAGGCTTGCTAATTCCCTTCCTTGACGGTTTGTTTTTTAAAAAAGAAGGGTCTAGTCACTGCAAATTTGCTCACGGCACACCAATGTTCACCTTGCGGAAATCTTGCATTTACTTTTGAACTTCTTTCGGGTGCTCGGTCGCCCAGATCACACAGTTGTGCTAGTTTACACGACCACTGATCTGGAATGTTACTTCATCAGAAAACATGTGCACGTTGCCAAACTGCATGTGCATCATTTTTAAAAGAATTTCTGTAGCACTCACACGTGCTTGCTTGTCCGAGTTTGTGAGCTGCTGCACAATCTACAGGCTTCTTTCCTAACTTATCTTGCAGAATTCTTACTAATGATCTTTGAGAAATGTTAGAAAAGTCTGTTTGTGGACTTTGTTGGGCTGGCTACCGTTGCTCGTTGGACGAGGATGGGATTCTTTTTAGTTCAGGTAGATCCCTTTCTACCGCTGTTCTCCTTGCAATCGTATTGGACGTTCGGTCTAAGCCTTGCATTTTTCTTATACCTTTATCCAGGCAGCAATCTTCCGTCGTTTCTCAATAGGATATCGGACGCCATACTAGAATCTGCAAAAAAATATTCAGTCTCCCACACAGTGTTAACATATTTTTGCCTCGCCTTGTATAACAGTCAGTTTGACATAATATTTATACTTCAAGATACCTGTCACGAATACTATCACCAGACAATAACAATTTCTACCACAGAATGATATTCTAAACACCTAATTACCTTGGCGTGACGTCCACGATTTTATCTGTGGTGGATAGCTTTATATACGAACTTCTAGTACACGCATGTGCTCACTCATTCCCTGTTGTGTCCAACATTTTTATAAAGTTATTTTGTTCAACGTATCTAGACTCTAGAATCTTCAGACCCAAAAGTGTAATTTTAGATATACAGTAAGACTTTTGCAGTCTGCCGTCATAGTGAATAAGCACCACAGTACTTTTAAGATCAATTAAACAATCACCACAAGGAAACAAAATGTATCACGGGAATAAAAAAAGAGCTATAACATTTTTTGATTACTTGTTGTTTCCCAATTTGCATAGAAAATAACCATGCACTGGAGTTGATACCTTCATGCTCTTTCCCATCATCATTCTTGACGATGATATTGTCATTATCTTGTTACAATTTTTTTTAACAATTATAAAAGTTATACATTTATTTATAAAATATACTGCACTATTTATTTAAATAAACAATTAATTTTTGTAATATTAATAAATGTACAAATCAGTACAATATAGCCCAAACACGAGGCATATATTAATTAAGCTAAGGCTCTATTCGTAAACGTTGGTTGTCTGAATAACATTCCAAATGTAAGACGATTCCTGTGCCTTGTGCGCATCCCGTCCACTAAAGTCAGTCAAGCTCGAGCTTTCACTCTGGTGACACGCACCATGGCTCAGAATTTAGTTCGATCGAGTGACTTGCGAATCACCATAGGCATGGTCACATGATCAGGTGCTGAAAGCACATGACTTTAGTTCTGTGTCTGATAATGCGCTCACGGACTTATCAATAATAATCTCACTGATTCATTAATAATAGTCTCGCTGATTGATCAATAATAATCTCACTGGTTTGTAGATTTTAATATCAATAGTTTACCAATTTTTAGTCTCAATAAATAATCAAGTTTTAATTTCATTAACAAAAATGTAATAAATATTAATTCTGCACATTCACCGTTGATAAGCTTGCGAATTTATAAGTCCAAATATCATGTTTAATTTCTCAATTTACCGTTAAATATTCTCGCTTTAACATAAGTTAAAGAAACGTCGAAAATGATGTACTTTAGATAGCCCGTTTTATGGATTAGTTTTGTTTCGATTTGCTTCAATGAATTTCACAAGTTGGTGTAAATGGTTCCCAGTAAGGATTCAGTATAATACACAATAATAAGTGAAAAATTCGCTAACGTCATTTGTTTGTCGAAGGATTGTAGGCCAACACATGTGGTTTCGACAAGGTATTTGTTTCAATGAAGTTCGAAGTACAGTTTGCAAGGTAAGCGTTTTTCTAAAAACTTGGCCGGACAACAGCTGTTCGTATAACTTGACAGCGAGGCGGATAAGTCAAAATAACATTGTAGCATTTTACGACTTTTGTTTTACAAACTAATTATGAAAACTTTTGTTGTTTGGAATTTACTATAGTATGAAGTATGGGTTATATTTGATATTACTGCAAATAATTTAAATAACGAATATTTTTATTTAATTCTGAAAGTATTCCATTTAAATTCAGTGATACATCAAGTAATTATAAGTACTAATTTTAATTGTCTTTGAATATTTAACATATATTTGTAAACCAAGATATCAGATCTGTGTATTTTGGGTAATTAATTTAAAAACCTCACAGACATGTTTAATACATTATTAATATTTTGATTCATAGTAAAGGCAATCATAATTTTCATATTTAAATATCTGCGTCTAAAAGATTAGAACACATTATTCATGTATATTTTGTATATATAATTTTATCACAAAGAGAGCTAAATTTAATAAAATACTTATCATATAATTTAATTGAACAACTGTTTTATTTTGGACAAGTGAGTCCAAAGGTAGGGTTAATTGAGTTAAAAGGTAAAAACACATATATACCCTTTTATAAAAGTAAAGTTTTTAGCTGTGGCTTGATAAAGAAGCACTAAACAGCACTTTCAAGAGGTTTAATATCTAAATTTCCCTTTATAATAATGTTTAAATTATTGGTATTAATACCTACATCTTTTTTATGGTATAAGGTAGCAAGAGTGAATCTCTTGCGTCCTTTGTTATTATGTTAACACGATTTTTTTACAGTTCCTGTTTTAGCAGTAAAGACTATTTTTCCCTCTAAGGACTTCCAAGTTCTTCCTTAGGACAAACCTGTGTTTAAAAATTCTAGGACTTGGTGGCGCCCCTTTGCACCCCTATTTAGTATTTTAGAGTCAGTCAAATGATTAATGTTTCTGTTGTAAAACCCACGACCACTCTTCATAAACTCTACCCGAGGAATGGACCCCTAGCTTAGCCGGAAGACTGTCGATTATCCTCCATCATAAGGGAATCGAATAAATTTAGCTATATAATAATTAAATATAGATAAATGCATTATAATCTGTTTTACTGTGCGATTACGATTTCACGACCCCGAGCACATTGCCAGTCTAAAATCTAGTCATGTGACAACAGACGTCCATAGTGCAAGGCACTGACATTTTTACCTAACTCCAATCAAAACCTCTTATTAGTGCAAGTGTTCATCTGTTAATGAGCATCAACGCAAAACAGGTAATTCTATCAATTTTGATCGAGAAAATGCTTTGTTTCGACAGCTGAAAAATCGCTTAAATTGTAGAAGTCTGTATGACTCCCAGTAACATTGATAGTGTTGAGGGTTACCGACTTTCTTCAATATGAAAGTGACTCCGAGACGATTATAACAAACATCATTTGTATTATTCACCCACGTTGCAAGTGATTGTGTCTATATAAACCGTGACTTATACACTGTTTTGCAGTTGCCCGGCCAAACATACGTCTCTTAACTGCAAAGATGCGTCCCTTCGTCCCGGAATGAGGCAGACAAGATATTGTTTCGCACAGAAGAAGATACTTTTAAAAAATAATAAATAGACAATATTTTGGCTGTCAAGGCATACTCATTTATACGCGCACATAAACACGATACCAAAAGAAGTAAAACAATAAACAATACCCAAAAAGGTACAGCGCCCGTACAGAAGAAAATATTCATCAAAAACTTGTCCAATATGAAAAATTCACACAGACAAAGTAAAACATTCCCGAGTGTATGTGGATCAAAATGTAGAGTACAGTGAATGTTATTAAAAGTGGTTGTTGAGCGCCCAGGGCAAACGTTGTCCCTTATTTATCTCAGGGTTGTAGGGTCTGGTGCCGACTCAAAGATTAATAATTACACAAGTTCTACTTTAATTAGAAATATTATCAAACAGTGTTACACGTTGCTGTATCAAATATTAACAACACGACAATGTTCTAAGCTAGGTAACGACATGGTCATGTATCATACGCGTGACGGTCCGAGTCTTACTGGTAATAGTTTATTGTTTCAACACTGCGCCCACACTACACATTAAAAGAGGCGCGTTACTCTCTCCCCCTTTAGCTTCGAAAAACCATTTTCAAGGTCAACACATTCTGAATGAGACGCTTTTTGGGTCGGCTACATCGCTTCTTTTCAATAATCGGTGCAGTGTCCTTATTACCATAAAGAGGAGTAATGGCTGAACTATGACAAACACCAAGTGGAGTGGTAGGGGAACTGGGACGTGCAATTGCAGAAGAAGAGGGACCATGCTTACGAATAATCACATAATGTCCACCCCGACGGGGATTAAATTTTGAAGTAACAACTTTTGATGCGTTACTTAAATTATGCGACAAGATCAAAACTTGATCACCGACTTTAAAAGTAAGAGCCAGCTGACACTTTTTATCAGAATATGTTTTATTTTTATCTTGCTGTACATCATGTACGTCTCTCGCTTCAAGCCAAGTTGGGACATCTCTAAAAGGTAAGATGTAATCTGCGAAACAAAATTTTTATTTTGGACAATGGTTCTAACATCATATTGAACATCATTAATGGTGCGCAATTCGCGCCCAAAAGTTAAATATGCAGGAGATTTACCTATTGACTGACATTTAACAGAATTGAGGGCGAATAGTGTAACAATCAAATTTACAGACCAGTTAGCCTAGTTATTTCTAATTAAAATAGCTAACCTCGGTTTTAAATCACGATTCTTTCTTTCAACCATATTAGATTTGGGGTGATATAAAAGCACTAGTTGTTGTTTTATATTAAACAAAATACAACTTTTTGCATGACTGCGAAAATAAGTTGGGTTTCGTTGTCCCTGATTATTCTGCGCGGTAAGCCGAAACGCATAAAAATTTCAATAATCAAAACTTTTGCGCATTCTTCGGCACTGGCACGTTTTAAGGGGAATAATTTTACCCACTTTGTGCTGGTGTCTTGGACAATAAAAATCCACTTTTCACCAAGAGCAGTTTCAGGGAATGTCCCAAAAAGGTCAATTGATATGACTTCAAAAGGGGTCTGAACAAGACTAGAAGGCTTTTGATTAGTTGCTTTGTACCTTTGACAGTCAGGAAAATTTTCGACATATTCAGTTACAAATTTTTTCATCCCGATAAAAAATTTTTGCGCGA
This sequence comes from Platerodrilus igneus, assembly GCA_036346225.1. Lineage (NCBI taxonomy): Eukaryota > Metazoa > Arthropoda > Insecta > Coleoptera > Lycidae > Platerodrilus > Platerodrilus igneus. Next base: position 3,365,285 of record JARFIW010001617.1, read on the forward strand.
TATGCGCTGTAGCGTACGCTTCACTCCATAGTGAGCAGCTGTAAGCGCATTTTGCAATTATTTAATAATAAGCTACCGTTTGTGAGAAGAAACTACTAGAGCGGCAACTTTGCTATAATCCTCTTCGGTATAGCGATAAAGACATCCGTTTAGAACGATGTAACTTTGCTAGGTCCATTTGAAAAATTCGTCCGTATATGCGGCTTCAAAAGCTCTCATAATTTTTGCTAATTCAGGGTCTGTCAGCTGCTGTTCCCTAATGTCAGCAGAACATTTAGCAGGTATATCGATATAGATACTAAACACAAGTCACGCGAAATGGTTGATGCATGTTGGCAGGGGAGGCGGGACAAGGTATTCGCTAGGACATTTCTTTTGTCGGGACAGTATTCGATTCGAAGATTATAACCTTGAATAAGCATCGCCCATCTGGCTAATCCACTAGTAAGCGTTTTCAGACCTATCAGCCCTTTTAAGGGGCAATGGTCGGTAATAACTACTACGAAAGCGCGATCGAAGTAACGTCTAAATTTTTGAGACTCCATACGATAGCTAAAACTTTGCGTTGGGCGCAAAAGTAATTTTTTTCTGCCGGGTTAGCAATCGACTCGCAAATTAAATTGGCCGTTCGTCAGGGCCTTCGCCTTGCAGTAAAACATCACCAAGTGCATAAGCCGAAGCATCCGTTCGCAGCACATACGGCTTAGTACCGTCATTTTGTATAAAAATTGGGGCACTGGTTAAAGCAATTTTTAATTGGTCAAATGCCAATTGTTGTTCAGTTTCCCAATGAAACACGGAATTCTTTCTTGTTAGTTCACTCAATGGTTTAGAAATATCAGCAAAATTCCCAATAAATCTTCTGTACCAGGAGTAAGTTTGCAGAAAACTTAAAACGTGTTCAGCATTTCTTGGAGGTGCCATATTAGCAATCGCTGACGTTTTGTTCGGATCAATTTGAATTTCCTGCAGGGTAATTAAATGGCATAAATATTTTACTTGTGAACAAGCAAAGTTACACTTGTCACGATTTAGCCGAAGATTAAACTGGGTCAGTGGATAAAAACCATTTGTAAATGTTCGATACGATCTTCAAGCGTTTTGGATAATATATTTAAATCGTCTAAATAGGCTAGGATTAATATTTCACCAAGATCGAAACTAAATTTATCAATTAATCGCTGAAACGTTGCATGAACGTTGCGTAACCCGAAACTCATCACTTTGTAGCGAAAAGTGCCGAAAGTGGTAACAAACGCAGTTTTATTTTGATCAAAGTTCCTAACTTTGATTTGGTGGTAACCACTACGGAGATATAGTGTACTCATAAAAAAGGAACGTTTAGTGGAATGCAGTAAGTCATCCACACGTGGTAGGGGATATGAATTCGGAACAGTTATTGCATTAAGTTTGCGGTAATCAGTACAAACGCGAATTTTGCCATTCTTTTTAGAAAGCAACACAACTGGCGCGGTCCAATGTGATTCGCATTCTTCAATAAGTTTTCGGGTTGCATACGGTCAATTTCTTGACGTAAAAATTCTCGCTTAGTCGGAGTAAACAGGTCTATTAAGCTGTCTGAGCCAAATTATCAGAACGCATCAAAATATATATAGGAATTATTTGCTAATTATTTGTTTTTTTTTTGCTGATAAAACCAATTTTTTTTGCTATATCTGTAAAATGTTACAAGTGGTTAGATAGCTTAATATTAAGCCATCTAGCCAACTAAAAAAAATACCTACACAAAATAAAATAAAAAAATTAACAATATATAAATTATTTGCTATTTTTTATTATAGCCCCGCCGCGCCGGTACGCGAGCCACTACGTCAGTTGGTAGCAATGTTAAATAATGTAAAAAAGACGCGCAAATAATAGATGACGTCACACAATTATATATAATTACTCCATCACATAAAAAAAGAAACGGAAAGGCTACTCACATAATTTGCAGGGCTTTTTGCAGAATTACTCCATGATGTCGGCGGCGGCTTCGCTAGTCTTTCTCGGGCGTGGGTAATTTGCTGGGCCCGGTTGAAACCAAATTCGAATTGTCTTCTTTCTATATGTAGGGAACGACGGGAAACTGGTATATAAGGAACGATAATCAAGAGAAGGCAAAAGGAATTTACATAACACAAAAAGATACGATAAGACTCAAAAGACAACAACACTTGTTCACATCTCGGTGGCTAGTTCCACACGTATATTGGAAATCCACTACTTCCTTCTTGGCCCACCGCGTCGGCGCAAATCTCGCGCAACGCACTCTCTGAAGTGACAGAAATACGCACACATCCTTTTAAATTTATGGCGCGAAATTCTTACAAATTAAAACTTAATTGGAATGTTTAGTGCCGAATTTTTCGGCACGTAACAATCGCGACAAAGCCATAAAAAAAACTTAAAAAAAGAAAATGACTGTTAGCACAGTAACATCTTAAAACTTAAATCCTTTAAAATGTTTATTTAAGGCGCCACCTGGTTTTTTCCGACCGATAACACGTCCTCCGGATTACCAGGAAACGGAAAAGTGCACACACGAATCTTTGGTGTGGCGCAGTTATAATCGACAACACAAATTTGTCGGGGAGCATGAAACACTACTTAAACTACAACAAATGCGACAAGTCGCCTAACCTGGATACTAACCTAAAGCTAACATTACAGTTTCCTAAGTGCAGACGCACATGAGCGTTGCATTTAGACTGTTTTTTTGTTGGCAAAATAAATGCCCAAATTTAAATATGTTCAAAAGAGTGAGTTACTCTACACTCTAGCAAATTTTTAATTACTGGTACTCTGGTTTAATAAACAATACACATCAAAACTTGCACATGACATGCTTGTGAATCAGCAAAGTTACCAAACGTACCACCTTACTAAATCCTTACATTGCTAACCTAACAAATTACATTTCTACCATCAGGTTAGCTTTTTCACTTAATATTCAAGAAAAATAACTCCCACGTCTGGTCATAAATACCAAACGTTAGGAAGATAAAAAGATAAAACAATATTTCAAGTTATTATCGAAGAGAATAGATAAGATAACGATATTAAGCTTTAGTTATTATTAAAGATAATAGGTAAGATAACGCGATATTAAACTAAAGTTATTATTAACGGTTATAGGTAAGATAAAGATATTAAACTAAGGTTATTATCCAAGATAATAAATAAGATAAAAATATTAACTCAAGTTATTATCAAAGATAATAGATAAGATAACGATAGAGTGGCTCCTTGGAGCCGTTAAATGGGATTTTCTCGTGCCCCTTAAAAAAAGGGCGACCTGTGAAGCAGGCCCGTTTGCAATAAACTGCACGAGGAACCGGCAAAGGCAATTGGGTGCATCCCTGCACCCGGCGTTAATTGATATCGGTGATATAATCACCCGATATCCACACGATATTTCTACATACACTCACACATTCACACACTCATACATACACTCACTGTTAGCGACCATGTGCGCTGACAGCGGCACCGCATGACCTCACGAAAGATTCCCAGAGACGTGGTCCGTTCATTTACATTTCCAATGCTCCACCCGAAGGTACTACATTGGCCAGGAGGCGAGTTTTTTGTTGCCTGGAAATTTAGAATTTTGCCGAACCCTTGCCGTTCCAGGCAAGGTAGGGATCTTTAACGTGCGTGACAACACTCACACACGGGACCTCCATTTAACCTCTCATCCGAACGAGAGCGTAATTTTTGTGAAAAATGCTCACCTGCCATTTTTCAAGCAGTCGGCCGTGTCGGGATTTGAACCCATGACCTTGGGATCCGTAGTCTTACGTTTACTACATTGATCCACGGCGACGCCACATAGAGACGTGGTCCGGGTGTCTGTGAAAACCCCCCGCGCAACCACACAGTGACTAACGGATATGAAAAGGCAGTAGAAATAAGACCGTAGAAAGAGGGAGATGGGTATTTGGAATGCATAAGAGGCACTTCCAGGTAGAAAAAAATAGAGGAAGGGCTTGCATTGAGCTAAAGCGACAGAAAAGGTGGATAGCAAAGCACTACTCAGCCAATGTAGTCAGTAGCCCGGAGTGAGGGAAAAATCACTATTACGTGGTAGACGGGTGTTCCGGGACGAGAACATGTCTACCGAAAGAAAGATAAGGCAGAAACGGAGACAGCGGGATATGAAAAAGTAGAGTTTTTGGACAAGCGTCCGAGAGAAGGTAGAGAATTGTCCCTACAAAACACGGGTCGGTCTGAAGGATCAGCTGCGATATTAATCCGACAGGTTAAGGTATATCCTAAGTTAAAAAATTCACTAGACTCTTAAGAGAACTAGTACGATCATTTCCTAACGAGTGCATCCACTATGATAAGAAAATCAGACAAAAGTTAACACAACAACTTAAAAGTATCACAACAGATACATTCACACAAAAACCCACTATTGCAAGGTAATTTTTTTAAATGGTAACTCCCCAAACACACAAAAATGCCTAATTATAAGCCGTTAAATACAGTCACACTGTTTCAATATGCTAAAACAACCGAGAATTTAATAAGATATCAATAAAAAGCGATAGCACCTCACCACGAAGTTCAATAAAAAACAACGAAAAAAATGTTTATATGTTATGATGATTTAGTAGAAAAAGAAACAAAAAATAGTGTAGGATAATGTGAGCGACTGTAATAATTCAGAGGAAAAACACATGGAGTAGAAAGCCCTAGTTTTTTGCAACTGCGAATATGACCTATTTCTTACAATGGCATAGGCCGCGTCTCTTATGTGAGCCCAAAGAAGAAAGCATCCACTCTAACATCAGCTCAAACCAATCATAAAAATTCAATGAGTCATTACAACCGAGGTTACGACAATTACCACAAAATAAAACGATGTAAGAAAAATACTAAAAGCAAAATAATATGTTGTAGGAAAGGTAGAAGGATTAATTAAATGAAGCCACAAAGTTATACTGGGGGATCTAGAGAATACATTATAATTTGAATAAGGGCCGCTATACTTGCGGCCACGTCCCCAATGCTCCACCCGGAGGTACTACATTGGATTTAAACGCGAAAATAACCGTGCTTCTTATTAATCCTAACTTCATAATTAATCCACCCTAAATAAAAATCTAAATAAAATATAACAAACCTAAAATCTAACAAACCTAACAAACTCTAACAATCTAACAAACCTAAAAATCTGACAAACTGAAACAAAAACTAAAAACAGGGTTTAAATAATGGTATCCCTACCGCTGAACTTGGAGTGTACCCGATCAACAAGACACAAGCAAAAATGAGAGGTGGAGGGATCCGTAATACCGGATAGCTGACGCCGGCGCTGCTTACCAGTACGACCTGAAGGGTCCTCTTAAAATTATCCAAATCTAGCTAACTAATTTAAATCCATCCCTAGCTTTTCCTATCATTCCCTAACTGATTTATATAATGATTACAATCTTCACAATTCTATACTCTTTCTTCCCAAATATATACTGCAACCAAAATGGCGACAGAACGTCAAACAAAACAAATATGCCACAAAATGCTACAATACATGCTAATAAATAAATAAATAAATATAAAGTGTAAATATATAATATAAATAAATATAATTATATAAATATATAAATAAATGTCTAATAAGCGTTAAGCATATAGCAGTGCACAAAAAAGCAAAAGCATCACCCTATTTATCAGGTGCACTCGCCCAAGCATTATGTCGGCTACCGCCATTACACACAAAACGTGCTTGTTAAATTTTTCAAAAACTACTAATTAATGTAAATCAATGCTTGTGCGAGTACAGCCGCCACAATTTAAATCTTACCTCGATAATAAAATTCTTGTTGATCACAAGACACAAGCAAAAATGAGAGGGGGAGGGATCCGTAATACCGAATAGCAGACGCCGGTTCTGCTTACCAGTGCGACCTGAAGGGTCGTCTTAAAACTATCCAAATCTAGCTAACTAATTTAAATCCATCCCTAGCTTTCCCTATCGTTCCCTAACTGATTTATATTATGATTACAATCTTCACGATTTTACTCTTCCTTTCCAAATATATACTGCAACCAAAATGGCGACAGAACGTCAAACAAAACAAATATGCCACAAAATACTACAATACATGCTAATAAATATAAAGTGTAAATATAAAATATAAATAAATATAATTATATAAATATATAAATAAATGTCTAATAAGCGTTAAGCATGTATAGCAGTGCACAAAATAGCAAAAGCATCACCCTATTTATCAGGTGCACTCGCACAAGCATTATGCGGCTAGCGCCAATCAATGCTTGTGCGAGTACAGCCGTCACAAGTTAAGTCTTATCTCGATAATAAAATTCTCTAGCATCCAAAGATCTGGTCGTCTGCCTACATCTAACTGTAACTTACTTCTAAAGGTGGGACGGGGTGCACTGCTAAAGTCCTGGTGGGTATGCACTAAATGTCCTGGGGGGATCACAATCACTATCACTTCACTTTCAAGTCCTGGGGGGATGCGCGGTTTCACTCTTTTTCATTATCTTTGTTTATTTTATTGAGAGAATACAGCGATACATAACTAACGGTAAATTTAAGGAAAAGTCACAAAAAGCAGAAAGATAGCTACTTTAAGGTAAATAAGTTAAACGTGTTGACGGTATATACTGTATAAGAGGAGGGATAAGTAATTAAAGTTAATTAATTGATAGTAAGAACAAAAACCATTCGGTAAATCGTTAAGGAAATGAAACGTGAAAAAATTTTTAATGTAAGTAGGGTTGAACAATTTTAAAGATAATTTTATGCCATCTAGTGTGGTTTAAATCGATATGTAAAGAGATAACAGGAATCAAAACTTGATTTACTGATAAAATTGTTGAAGAACGGGAAGATATCTTGTAACACATGTATTTACTAGGATGAGAAGCTCTCGTTTGAGTTCCACCCAAAATAATAAAGAAAAATTCCAACATCATTTTTAAAAAAATTAATCACAAATTGCTAAAACGACAAACTTACCAACCAAATTCTCGTCTAGGGTTACGTAATGCTGAGCGACCGGTCCTTCTTGGGTCTCGTCTAGACTTACTTACAGCTGGGCGACCAAATTCGACAGTAAATCTCGCTTAATAGATCTTAAAATGTTGCGTTGAAATATCGATATATCTAAAAAATATGCTATCAAGACAAAATCATACTTGCTATACAAAAGAAATATTCTATGATACATGTATAAAAAACAGTATTCCAAATTATTAAAATATTTTTTTGATATCGCGGAAATTATCAACAACTATCGTAAATGAGCTTAAATATAAAACGTTAACAACAACTTCATTATTGTAGTGTTTAAAGGAGCAGATATAAAGAGATCCAGTTTATTACAGCATTTTGAAAGGTAAAAGATATAGTTAGATAATTGCGTTAACTGTATTTGAAGCTAAATTCTTTAAAAAGGAATTTATAGGTTACAGCTGTTTAAATTACTAAAAAAGCACTTTTAGCACGATATGAGAGCAAGATAATGTTTAAGGGAACAAGTATAACAAGATTACGTTACTATAACGTTTTAAAAGTTAAAAGTTAATTACAAAATCCGCATTTTGGAAGGAATTTTCTTTATAAACGTAATTGTAATTTACAATTGATTATTTAGGTTATAAAGAGACACTCAAAATTATAGAAAAAACATTATATGTGTTATTTAAACGGTAACTTTAAAAATTGATTTCCAAATCAAGTTAAGATAGGCCAAGAAAATTTCAAAAGTAAAGTGACTATTTTAACTAACCTTAAGTCAGTTTAAGAGTTTTTTTCTTCTTCTTGTTCATAATGGATTGAAAATAGAGCTATTTACTTATAGTTAAAAATACTTACAGGTAAAATTATATAATCCAAACATGTGTTTAATTAAGGTTATGTTATGTTATGTAATAGACAGACCTGAAAGATATGCACTTTTAATTTTATTCGGAACCGAATTAGTTACTTATTTAAGAGAATTTAAGTTAGAAACACACTATTTTTTATAATGTTACGGGAATTACTGGGATTTGCAATACATTGTTAAAGTATACAAGAAAAATCAATAAGCAATATGGACACTCATATTAAATTAGAATAACAGCTGTCATTTCACTTCAGGTGATTATATAGTAACTTTCAGTGCTACCACTCTAAATTTTATGAGTTAATAGATATTAAAAATGTTCATAATTATTTATTTTTTAAATGAAAAAGCTACAAATATAGTTAATTAATACATTATAAGATAGAAAACAAATCATTCAGCCTGAAAAACGTTGGAATGCGCTAATCTTATACCCCGTCGGCGAGGTACGCGAGCCACTACGTCAGTTGGTAGCAATGTTAGATAATGTAAAAAAGACGCGCAAATAATAGATGACGTCACACAATTAAATATAATTACTCCATCACATAAAAAAGAAACGGAAAGTCTACTCACATAATTTGCAGGGCTTCTTGCAGAATTACTCCATGATGTCGGCGGCAGCTTCGCTAGTTTTTTCGGGCGTGGGTGATTTGCTGGGGCCGGTTGAAACCAAATTCGAATTGTCTTCTTTCTATATGTAGGGAACGACGGGAAACTGGTATAGAAGAAACGATAATCAAGAGAAGGCAAAAGGAATTTACATAACACAAAAAGATACGATAAGACACAAAAGACAACAACACTTGTTCACATCTCGGTGGCTAGTTTCACACGTATATCGGAAATCCACCACTTCCTTTTTGGCCCACCGCGTCGGCGCAAATCCCGCGCAACGCACTATCTGAAGTGACAGAAATACGTACACGTCCTTTTAAATTTATGGCGCGAAATTCTTACAAATTAAAACTTAATTGGAATGTTTAGTGCCGAGTTTTTCGGCACGTAACATTTTTGCTACCATTTGCAAAAGAAAAAAATCAAATTTTCAAATAATAAAATAAATTTCAATATCTACAAGAGTAAAGTACATTAAAGAAATTAATTGCTGGCATGACTAAAGAATACCTACGTTTCTTTGCTTGTCAAATTAGATGTTCAAATGATAGTAATAATATAAGTTGGCCTGAGACTACAAGAGTAAAGTGCTTTTAAAAAATTAATTGCTTTTATCATAATTTCATAATCATGTAGTTTGATTTATTTGCTCTTAAATTATGTAAATCCTGAATTTTTGGCTCACGAAATTAATATAAAAAACGACAAAAGGCCATTGGACATTTAATTTCGCAAGCAAAAAATTCGGGACTTGCATATCTAAAGCGCAAGTAATTCATAAAACATATGAATGATATAGTTATGCCAACAAATAATTTCTTTAATGTACTTTATTCTTGTAAATTCGAAGTGGTTATATGATATTTTGTCGTTTTTTATATTAATTTCGCGAGCAAAAAATTCGGAAGTTGCATATTTTAAGAGTAAATAATCCATAAAACGTAGGTATTGTTTAGTCATGCCAGCAATTAATTTCTTTAATGTACTTTACTCTTGATATTGAAATTTATTTTATTATTTGAAAATTTGATTTTTTTTCTTTTGCAAATGGTAGCAAAAAATAGCCCATAATTTATATATTGTTAATTTTTTTATTTTATTTTGTGTCGGTATTTTTTTTAGTTGGCTAGATGGCTTAATATTAAGCTATCTAGCCACTTGTAACTTTTTACAGATATAAAAAAAAATTGGTTTTATCAGCAAAAAATAATTAGCAAATAATTCCTGTATATATTTCGATGTGTTCTGATAATTTGGCTCAAAGAGCTTAATAGACCTGGAGTAAACCAGTAGGAGGAGTGGAAATGGAGCATGATTTCCCGTATCAATACAATGTTCAGCAAACGGGGTATTGCCTCCCCCTGTTCTATAAATACTTTCATTTTTTTAAAGTAATAGGTCCAATTGGGCACGATTGTCAAGCGATAATGAACTGCCTTTTTTCGAACGTAAACTATATATTACTTTCGGTACGGCAATAGATTGAATTTTTAGTGAAGAGACTTCGGTGAATAGATCAAATTTAATTTGATCCTCTCCAGAAAAATACCATTTGCTTGCAAATCGATCGATAACAATTTTTAAATTTCTAGACTGTCTCAAATTTTTGAATTCTTTGTTTCTCACAAATTTTAACCCCTCACGGCAGATAATAAACCTCAAATAATATTCTCATAAGAATTTCTCTTTACAAATCAAATTTTTTTTGTAAGACTTTTAAATTTTTAAATTGTCTTAAATAAATATAAAAGTGCGAATTGCTTTTTTTCGCTAACTACATACCGTGGCGTATTATAAAATGAAAATTTGATAAGCCATAAGCGTTCGGCGCGGGCCTGAAAAATAGCGTTGTACATATGCAAAGCGAAAAAACAGTGTGAAATAATTTTGTACATGTAAATGTTTTCAATCAACGCATGTTTAAAATTATAAAATACTTAGTAAACGCAATTATAATTAACCTTCTTCGTTGTGTACGCAATACTTTCAACAACCGTTGACGAGAAGATGATATCTGAATTATGGTAATTTAAGCGACGGTTTTGCTATGGTATATGTTCAACAACCTACTTATGCATGCAAAAGGAATCTGTGCAGTCACAACACATCATTCATATTGGCATTATGTATATTTTATTGTAATATAGTTCTGAATGGCCTTCGACTACTGAATTGAAATTATGATTTTATTATGGAAGTCGTGTGACCAAGCGGATTTTATACAAAGTATGCGGTACCGTTCGCTTCTTGGGAATTAAAAGACATACTTCTGGTGCATCAATAAAGCTAATAAACATCTTGGTATTGCTAGCAAGTTTGACTTGATAAAATATGTCAAGTCCGGCAAGAATCTCTAAGTATTATATGTGCCCTCACGTATGTTAAAACAAAACTATATCGCGGGTTTAATATATTAGCTAGAGGAGTAAAAATTATAGTTTTGCAATAGTTTACATTAACTTATCATGATCTCTGGCCGCTACTCTGAAGCATCCAAAATTAGGGAACATGTCTGAGGTTAATGGCGTATAGGAATAATGAGAACGCTTATCATTGTGGAAGACTTTTAAAAGAATTACATTTTATTAACAGGTTTTTCTTGTAAAATAACCAGTAAAAGACTGCATTTCCGGGTAAACATGGAACGCATTCGCGCCAATCCCTTCCTCCCATCTCACAACTCAATGATAATATTTGTTAGTTAGAAATGTGTTCCACAAGGAGGATTTTTCCTGTGAAAAAGTCGCGAAATCACAACATACAATTAATTTTCATCTACAACTGACTCTCCGCTCTTCAAAATTCCCCGCACTCCAAGAGGTTTCGAACCAGTCACGTATGAATTCTCAAAATTTGGAGGTATAGATTTTGATTTATTTATAAACATTTTATAACGTATCGATGCTAACCTAACCGATCACACTATCTCACAATAGGTCAATAGCGTCTATAGTTGACCCTTTCAAAAGTTAATAAACTTACTCCACTCGATAATTTTCACCATATGCCAGAAAGGCGCTTCATTTCTTTTATTGTTAGATATTAATGTATTTCATTTTATAAAATATTTCATGTTCTATATTTTTCTCGTTGCCCGTAACGCGTAACACTTCAAAAAATTATTTTAGTAAATAATTATTTTAGGGAATTTGGCTAGAATTAATTTAGGCATATTGTACATAGTTGTGTAATACAGTTTTTAGGAATTATGGTATTATGGATAATAAACATGGTCTAGAGTTCCCTGGCAATGTTTAGGGGGAACGGCCTTCTTTTATCAGGTATTTTCGTGGTAAAAACGGTTCGCACGGATCACGGAACGGACGTGTTGCTTTTCCAAACAACGAGAACGTGCAACGAAGGAGTGATGGTTGACGGTGGTTGTGGGAAAAATAGCCATCATGGTAAACTCTCAAATGAACTGGCGACTTTGATCGGCGTATGTGGAGAGTGCATTATAGCTGCGTAATGAAGTGTTTATCTTCCTATTCCTCTATCATATCTGTTATTTGTGTTTCCGTTTCTATTGTACGAATAACAACCAACTCCTCTATAAAATATAAACTAGAAAAGACGTCGAACAAAGCCACGCCGTTAATTTGAAATAAACAATAATTATCTCTTATCTGGTGTGCTAATATGCAGTAATTCATAAAGATAATCGAGTATTAATTTGAAAGTAAAATACCTTATTTCGTTTGTAATTTCGACAGACCTAGTACGCCCCCAACACGGGCACGCGATTAACTACCGTACCTTTACCCTTCTTTACCGCTATAATAAATGACGCCAATTTTCGTGGTTTTAGAAATTTATGATGCACTAATTATGTAACTAATTAAGTTTTATGGCTTATTTTTCGAATTTTATTTAAAAAAAAACTTAAATTTTTTTACATTCATTTAATTTGAAACTTATATTTGAAAATTACACCAAATATGATTCATAAAAATGCTGTCAAACCTAGCTTCTAATGAACACATGGTTCACGTTTTCTTAAATAAAGTACATCATTAGATCTTCAGTCCTAGAACTAGTTGGACGCGTACCTCCATTGTTAACTTACACATTTCCCTAAAATACCCACAGCCTACATCTTTCACTATTTGTGTGCAATAGTCTAATCTAACTCTATCACTACCTCTCGTTTTTCCTTTCTCAACTTCTAACATATTACGCACTATTCCCTCATGCTGAACTATGTGTTCTATTATCCTATCTCGCTTATTTTTTACTGTTTTCCACATATTTCTTTCTTCCCCAAACATTGCAAAAACCTCTTTGTTCTTAACTTTGTCTGTCCTTGATATTTTCATCATACGTCTGTAGCACCACATTTCAATGCTTCTTACATTTCTCCTGTCTGCTTTGTCAACTTTCCACGTTTCACAGCCCTTCAGTGATGTGCTCCGAACATTTGGTTTCAGAAATCTTTTCCTGTTTTTATGTTTGTTGTCTTTGAACATAGACGTCGCTTTTTCTTGTTAAATTCAACACTGCCTTTTGCTAATCATTGTTTTATATCTTTTGTGTTCTCCCCATCTTGTGTTATTTTTAATTTCCAGGGTAGCAGAACTTTTTAACCTCTTGTAAGTTCTCGTTTCTTATTTGTATTCTGGTTTTGACCTATTCACCCTTTCTTTACTAATACTTTAGTTTTATTTTTGTTAATTTTTATACCGTATTTTTCTATTACAATAGTTTTCATTTCATTAAGAACAGCTTCTAACTTTTCCTTCCTGAATGCTAATACCGCTATATCATCTGCAAATTGAAGCATATCAAACGTTTGTCCTTGCGTAACTATTACAAGTGTCTTTTTGTATTTGACTGTATTCATTGTCTCTTCGATATACAAAATAAAATTTAACGGGGATAGGGTAGATCCCTATCTCGTCCCTTTCCTAATATCTACTTATCTACATTTCTGCTCTAATTCTATTACCGCTGCTTGCTCTTTATATAACCTATGAACTATTCGTTTATCTCTATAACTCATTCCAATCTTTTTGAGTATTTCAAACAACCAAATTTATAATTTTCTACTTATCAAAGCTACATCTATCTTATGTTTAATAAAAACAAAATTTAGTGTATCAAATCTTTGATGGTTTAATTTTCTTTGTAAAATTATCTAATGTGTATTGTTCAGAAACAAGTTTTTAAATGCTATTTTCTTCTAAACCAATTGATAAGTCACTTGCAACTTTTAGGTTATATGTATGAGACAGGCGAGATACCCAAAGATTTTAAACGTAACATCATAGTAACTATACCAAAAAAAGAGAGGCGCAGATAGATGTGAAAATTTTCGAACAATAAGTTTGACAGCACACGTTTCAACAATATTAATTAGAATTGTACAAAGTCGGATGGAAAACGGACTGAAAAATACCGGGAAAGATTAATTAAGTTTAGACGAAACAGAAGGACTAGGAAGACTATTCTATCACAATGGAGAAGACAAGAGAAAATGAAAAAGCGTGTATATAGCGTCTGTAGACCTGGAAAAAGTATTTGACAATGTAAAATGTAAAAAAATGTTCAAAATACTCGAAAAGACGGCAATGAGCTTTAGGGATAGACGGATACTACATAACTTATTCAAAGAGCAAATAGGGGTAATAAAATTAAAACAGCAACGTAGAGAGGTAAATATTAGGAAAAGGGTGAGAGAGAGAGAGAGAGAGAGAGAGAGAGAGAGAGAGATGTGCCCTATCCCCTTTAATTTTCAACTTGTACATCGAAGAAGAAATGAATACTGTCCAATGCAGAGTCACGTTTGTAAATATTATGCAGGGACAAAAAATTGATGCGCTTCGATTTGCAGATGATATAACAGTATTAGCATCTAGCAAAAAAGAGTTAGAAGAAGCTCTTAGTGAAATGGAAACAGTTCTAACAGAGAGATACGATTTGAAAATTAACAAAAATAAAACAAAGGTAATAGTATGTAAAGGATAGGAAAATAAACCAAAAACTAGAATACAAATAGAAAACGAGAACTTACAGGTTAAGGATTTCTGCTACATAGAAAACCAAAATAATGCACAATGGGAAAAGTGCAAAAGATATAAAACAAAGATTAGCACAAGCCCGTGTTGCATAATAAATAAAAAGCAAATACTACGTTCAAAGACAACAAACATAGAAACAAGGAATAGGTTGCTGAAAGTATATATGTGAAGCACATCACTGTACACCTGTGGAACTTGGACAGTAGGAGAAGCGGAGAGGAAAAAGGTGGAAGCCTTTAAAATGTTGTTCTACAGATGTATATGTAAATATCATGAGCAAACAAAGTTAAGAACAAAGATGTTCTAGTATGGGAAGAAAGAAATATGTGAAAAACATTATGATAGGATAAGTCACCTACTAGAGCACCAGGGAATAGTGCCGAATATATTAGAAGCAGAGATAGGAAAAAAGCGAGGTAGATGTAGACCTAGATTAGACTATTGCACACAGATTGTCAACGATGTAGGCTGTCGGAATATCAGTGAAGTGTGTAAGCTAGCTCAGAATAGAAATCAATGAAGGTACACGTTCAACCAAATCCAAGACAAAAAACCTAATGGGAAAAAATAACTATAGCTAAATCTGATAATTATTATAAACACTATAGATGTTAGTTTTGCAAATTTCTAAACTGATGTTGATTGTGTGAAAGGATTCATTGGAAAACTATTAATTCGGCAAATGTCTAAGTGTTGGGGGATCGTTCTAGCCACAAGTTGCTTAGCCCCTTCAAATACCACTATATATTGGTGAAATGTGGTATATATCTAAGAAAACAATGGAAGGAAATCCGAGCTGTATGTACATTGTGGGAATTTCAGGAAAATGCGTAGGTTAACTCACAATAGAAATCAATTAAGGTATGCGTCCAACCAGGGTCAAGACGGAAAACCTAATGGCAAAAAAATTAATTGCACTTAAACCTGATGATTATGATAAACAACTACAAGTGTATGTTTTGCAATATTCTCAACTAATGTTAATTATTCAAAAGGGCTTATTGGAAAACTCTTAATTTGGCAAATGTCTAAGTGTTGGGGATCTTAATAGCCGCGATACTTAACCCCCTCTACATAACACTAAATATCGGTGAAATAGGGTATATATTTAGAAAACAATAGAAGACAAACTGAGCTGTATCTAACAAGAAAGAACAGCTACTATGTTCGAAAACAACAAACAAAGAACCTAGAAAAAAAAATTGTTGAAGGCATATCTGTGGAGCACAACTATGTACGGTTATAAAATGGGGACAGTAGGAGAAGCAGATGGGAAACAGTTAGAAGCTTTTTGAAATGTGGTGCTTCAGATCTATGATTATGATTGCATGTACAGGTAAAGTTAATATCGAAGAGATTTTAGAAATAGTAAGGTAAGAAAGATAACTGTGGTTAACAAAAAAAATTGGGAAAGTAGAAGAACAGGACACATTCTGAGGCATTTGGAAAATGGTGCCAGATATATTACAGACAGAAATAGGAAAAAAAAGAGGTAAAAATAGAACTATTGCACGCAGATAGTGAAAGTGATAGTGCGAATTTTAAGGAAATGTGTAGTTTAACTTAGTATAGAAAATGATGGAGGTACCGTCTAACTACTTTCAGGACTGAAAACCCAATAATGATGTAACAAAATTAATATTCTGTTTATATTTTAATTGTAAAAATTAAATGTTGTTTTTAATTATTAAGTACCATACTCACAGCCCAATTTTGTGCGGACGGGAGGTGGTAAATAAGTCTATTGCGCGCATAGATGAAGTATCCTGATGATCGGATGGTAACTTATTCCGTTTCCTGGTATCACAAGGATTGATACCATTTAGAAAACCATATGGCGTCTAAAGATATTATTAGAAGATTAGTTTCTATAAACTTGAACTAAAATACTTTTTATGTAGTTTTTGAAGAGCTATTGCGATTATTACCCGCAAAACCGTCTTACCAAACTATTTTAGTAAATAATTATTATAGGGTTTTTTTTGTAGAATTAATTTAAATATGTTACATAGCGTTGTGTAACATAGATTTTATAAATTAGGGTATTACGCTTAATATATGCAGTTTATTCGCCAGCAGTGTTTAAGGGCAATAGCTCTGTATTATCATGTATTCTTGTGGTGAAGACGGTTTGCACGGTTCGTGGAACGGTCATGTTTTTTCCAAACAATGAGAACGTCCAACAAAGGGGTGGTATTTGACAAAGTTGTGTAGCCACTATTATGGATTCACAAATTTTGCTCGATGTGGAGGGTGCAATATAGCTATGTAGTGGAGTGCTTACCCGTCGATTCCCTTTCTATCTTTTTATCGAATCTGTTATTTGTGCTTCCGTTTCTGTTGTAGGAATTACAACGAACGAAACATGGACTATAAAAGGCGTCAAACAGACTAACACTGTAAAACTGAGATAAATAATAATTATTTATTACTTAGTTTGCCAGTATACAATAATTAAGGAAGGAAAGCGAATATTAATTAATTTACATAGTAAATTTGTAAGTTAATTATTTTATTTCGTTTGTAATTTTTAGAAAACCTAGTACGCTTTCTATGTAAGCACGCGATTAACTTCCGCGCCCTTATCCTTGTTTACCACTGTAATAACATAAAATATAAGGAAGTGGCCATTGACACTAATCTCACGTGCACTATGAAATTTAACTGTAAATAAATGAAAACGTTTCAAATAAAATCGAAGGAAATATTTTATAAAACAACTCCCTTAGATTCTATGCTAGTTGCTGTTAGTAACCTCTCCCACATACGAGCATTAAAACGTAAGTGAAACGGATACTCAGAGCGACATAATCCAGTTATTCCAGAATTTTTAATGCACCGCCCTAGGCATATTAAGACTTCACAACCAGTAAAGAAAATTGCCATCAGAAATTGCTAGATTCTGAGTGAACGTGAGCTGTAATCTGAAACACAAACCGCAGCGAATTGGAATTTGCCACAACCGAAAAATGATAAAAATCTGGATTAAGTAAATGCTAAAGACAGACGTATTATTTCGCGAAGTTAAGGAAAGGAGGGAATGATAATAAACATTCTACGTCTTATAATACAAAAAAGTCATAAAGCAAATGTCTATTTGGCATGAAGAACCTATTAAATAAATTCATGAAAATTCAGGGAAGCTAAAAACAATGGATGTTTTAAAAGGCACTATAAAAAATGCAAGATTTAATTTTAACATATAACGCAGAATGCGAGTAGTCTCGCAAAAAATTTGACGACGGGAGGATGCGCAAGGTGGAGCAGACTATATAGAAGTAGAGACGCCAAATGAGAGAGATCATTGCAAATGCGAGACAATACGAAACTTTTTCACATCTAGCCTCATTTTGACTAGCCGACAAGGCGACTCAGCTAAAACTCATATTACTTGCTTTACTAACGTAAAACATGTCGCAATTTATATTTGGATGGGTTCACACAACTCTAGAAATGGATAATGAGATGATTGAATTTATAATGGGTAAGGGTGTAAGACACGAATGTGTTTTATTGCAAATTTTATTTCAATTGTATATTGAGTTGCAATAAATTAAATCAAAGAGATAAAACAGTAGGTGTCGCAATTTGGCAATATAAAATTTAAATGCTGAAATATACGAATGATATACGTAGGTTAGCAGAAACGGATAAGTAGTTAGAAATACAAATAAATTAAATAAAAAGAAATAGACACAGTTTTAAAGAAAACTAAAACAAAGGGAATGAGATATAGTGAACATAATAGTGGTAGAAAGGTGATAGTAAAGCTAAGGTCAGAAAGATTAGAAGTATAAATGTTTTGCAATTGACGTGGTTAGATCACAAATTACAATAGATGAAGAAATGCCTAGAAGGTAAAATGGCCTAAGGAAGGAATGTCTTTGAAGCGTACTTGGGCCGTGCTAAAATCTAGGATAACTCTAGCTATTAAAAACCTGTGTGTGGAACGTAATACAGCACGACTGCGCAGCCTTGGCATTGGGACAAAAGAAAGATAGAATGTTAACAACTTACTGGATGTGCTGCTTTAGCAAGATGCTTATTATTAGCTGGAAAGATAAAGTTAGTGACTATAGTATCCTAGAAATGGTTCAATACATATAAGTACTCTAAGTGTAATTAAAAGAAAGCTTAACAGGACAAATCATTTGAGGTATACATAGGATAGTGTTTAAGGGCAGAACAGAAGGTGAAGCATGTAAAGTTTAGCAACGCTCAAGTATATGGACGTACCTAGAAGTAATTGCATGGCACTTAAGATAGTAAGCAGTGGAGAGTTGCTTCAAGTCAACCCTGAGATGGTAACTAAGAGAAAAAAAGACAACTATCACACGTGATAAATTATGAAACCATCAACAACTTGTACAGCACATCCGCTTCTACAAGATTTTGTTTGATATCTAAATTACAATTCAATAGTAAAAGCTCGTGCATTCCAAGAAATAACAACGTTTCTCCTAGAAATTAAAAAGTTCTAATTCCGAAAGCATAACTGGTTATACAAGTATTGCATTATACACAGACTTTTACATTTTCTTAAATACAGAATTATTAAGTGCATCATTATTTATTATATGCACGCCTTCGCTTTTTATGTTTTACCAGATACCAAAATTTCACGCAATGGTTTGAATATTAACTAAAATATCTTCACGTTAAACTTGCTACTCTACTTGCTGCAATTGCACGACTAAATTTATGTTATTGCTTCGAAGAAATGTCAGGTGTTCTTGCCTTTCCCGCAAGTACCTAAATATACAGTTTAAATTTAGTGAAACTATGTTAATTTGATATAAAGGTGTGTGTGCAATAGAATAGACCTGCATACATCTTAATTTATTGTCTAGTGCAGTCTTGAATTATCTTATTATAATCGAGTATAGAATTTAAAGTTAAATTGGTATTACAAAATCAACACATTTTCCTTGTGATTTTTATTGTTTTTCTTTTTACAGATCTAACCCTTTCTCGTTTATTTTATGAGCGCCTTATCTAGGCCACTTCTTTTGTTTTTTTTTGCTTTTATACCAAGCTCTACCCTAGTGATCAGTCTATTTTTAGCTTCTCATTTTTATTTTCCTTAAGCCCTCAATACGTTCTAAATTTTTTACGTTTTCCCCATCACTAATCTGAACGTAATTGCACGATGTTGTTCATTTTCTTGGTAACTTACCGTCATCGCTTCACCCTTAAATATCTTGTCTGCATATTACTACGTCCTAACAAATAAAATAACTAAAAATTGGTCATGCTACTTAACTATAAAACTTACTTACTAAAAATTGTCCATTGTTTGAGGGTTTGTCTTTCAACGTAGAACAGTTTTTAAATTGGGGAAGAGAATCTCGCTTGTTGCCTCTGTTTGTAATTTTTAAAGAATTGACTGGCACACGAACCCGGCAGGATCTTGACAATATCACTTACTTGTGCGTCACACGCCTACAAGCTTTTAAATAGTTACCTTGTATCACTATAAATCCGCGAACATATGGGCATAACCCTCGTGACCTGGAAGAGTATTACTCCTTTTCAATTTTTACTATCGTGATACGAAGTGAAATATTCTATCTGTGATGCCGGAGAACGCTACCCGCGAACTACGTTTCTTTCTACTTCTTGACCACGGACAGTCCCATTGGAAAAAAACTCTCCATCTTTTGGCTAAAGCCTTCAGTTATATAGACTAATTCCTACCTTAATCATTATGTACGCCATTTTCTGTTATCTAATGACTGAACAGAACCTCCCACAAAACAAGATTTCAGAAACCAAATCCAACCCCTTTTTAGATGAGAGTCACGGAAGCAATTATTTTCCCAAGGGTTTAAATTATATTGTACCTTCTACGAATTTCTTAATTATTGAAATGTGGAACCTACCTATGGCGACAGTAGTCTGCCATTAACAAAGACCGGCTAACCTACTTGAGCCGAAATGGATTTTAAATACAATGGATATCTCCAGACTACTTAAAATTACTTGTAATATTTGAACAAATCAAATTGGAAATAGTTTTCGCTATTTATAATGTTTCGTTTTCTATAACCCGCTGTCAATCAACGAAAGTATTAAGAAGGTTAAGCTTTTCAAACTGAAAATTGCTTTCCTTTATTTACGCTAAAAGGTACTTTAACATTTTAATTTTATCATTTTCGTCAATCTGTAACCGACCTAAACTTTAAGAGGTTTATTGTATTTGATTTACGAAGGTAGACCTTTAAATAATGAAAGCCGCTGGAATTTACAATAGTTTAGCCTGAAGCTATTTGTAAAGCTGGTTTTTATTATAAGGGAGCCTAACTAAATATGAAGTAATTTATTGTGGAATTTTTGTCTATACTTTATGCAAGTTACTGAATTTTAATTAATTGATCTGTTTATTCGTTAACATTACAAAATAATGTTACACTGTAATAAAACGTTAAATGAAGTGCAACAAAGTAAATACAAAGACAATTTATAAAGTTTAATGAACAGTTCATGAGAACCGATGCGCTACTTTGTATCGCAGACGATAGTGACACTGCAGATATTAGGTCACAGACGGTCATATACCGTGATTACTTAGAAATTAAGATTACAACAATGTAATTATGAATAGTATTAAGAATAAGCAGACATCAGATCTGCAAGTTCCCATGGCCATGTGAGGGGGTATTAACATTATAAAAAGCCCGGGAGCTCAAGGACCTGGCAGTCAATCAAGTATTCTGCTTTTGCATTGCAGTCTGCTTAGACTACTGAAAATAGTACATTTATTAATTAATTTTATGCTTTGAATAATTTGAACCAATTTGTCAAAGTTCCACAATTAATTTCTGTATAAATAAAACAAATTTGTTAAGAAGTTTTGGACAGGTTTTTAAAAGGCAGCTCCCAAGGCCCAAACCTTAACTGGCGCAGTCGGTTGGATGTCAAAAGGTCACTAGGGAACTCAAATTCGAAGAACTGGTGGTCTGGTATTTCAATTCCGTATTTGACAGAACCAAACAGAAAGTGTTAAAATTCAACAAAAGAAAACGTGGAGGAGATACAAGCATAGATCGAATCCAAAAACCGACGTGGAGGACGTACAAAATCGACGGAATCCATGAAATCAACAAAACAATTAGTGTAAGTTCATTTCCTTAAATCAATTGAATTTATTTTACAAACATTTGATATTTGCTAGTATAAGAGAATTTTATGATTTATATATGTATATTGATTATTATTACCTTACATGTGATTTTCCAATGCTCCACTCGAAGGTACTACATTGACCAGGGAGCGAGTTTTTTTTTCACCTGGAAAATTTGGAATTTTGCCGAACCCTTGCTGTTCCAAACAAGATAGGGATCTTTAACGTGCGCGACACCACACACACACACACACGGGACCTCGTTTTTATCCCTCATCCGAACGAGCGTGTATTTTTGAGAAAAATGCTCGCCTAACATTTTTCATGCGGACCGTGTCGGGATTCGAACCCGAGACCTTGGGCGTGATGGCCACACGCAGACCAACAACGCTACGGAGCCGCTCCCCTTCACAACCACTGAATGTCGGATATATAGGGTATATAATTGTAAAACAATAGAAGGGGACTGAACGGCATCTAAGAAGAAAGAACAGCGCCTATGATCAAAGACAAAAAACGTAGAAACAATAAGAAACTTGTTGAAAACATATGTGTGGAGCACAGCACAGTATGTCTATGAAATATAGGAAGTAGGAAAAGCAGACAGAAAAACGGTAGCAGCCTTTTCGAATGTTGTGCTTCAGATGTATGAGGATCACAGCATGGACAGACAAAGTTAATAACAAATAGGTTATAGAAATAGTAGGGGAATAAAGAAAAGATATTTGTGGAAAAAAATACGAGAAATAGAGCAGAGATAGGAAAAAGGAGGTGGATGTAGACCCAGATCAAATAGTGTGGATGCAGACTTTGCAAATTTCAGGAAAATGTAGAAGTTAGTTCAAAATAGGAAACAATGAGTGTATGCGTCTAACCAGTTCCAGGACTGAAGACCTAATGATGATGAGCTTATCAAGTGCATAACAATCTTTTCTGCGTGTCCTTTGCCGCCCAAATCATCAGTCTGACCAGCGTACAATGTTATATTTAGAACCAAACGATCAGATTCTGAAAGCATATAAATCTGTTGTCATACTTATGGCGCTTGTTTTTTATAAACTGCTTGAACACCAACCGTCCTCTCCACAACAGCATCAACTCATCAAGCGACAAGTTCTTACCAGGATAGTATATAGACATAATCTTTTCTTGAAAGTAATCGAGTAAATATTGAATTTTATATAGACGGTCATTTGGCGGATCTTCACCATCTTCAGAATTTTTTGTGAAATGTAAACAGCGCAAAATTAGATGAAAGCGATCACGGCTCATATAGTTTGAAAGCAATTCAACCCAAACAACCAGTGCGTCTTCCAGTAGTCCTGAATTCTGTTACACTTTATAGTTTCAGCTTGAAAAATCAGTGCGATAAAGCGTAAGAGTTAATCAACTGTGATTTCAATTCAGTTTATAATTCGACACTTATATTTCGTTTTATCGGAGAGAAATACTCTTTCAACACAACAGTTTGTTTCTTGTGTTACTACATTTAGTAGCTCATCGTCTACCAATAAACGAAAGTAATCATAAGGGGTAGCTGCAACCTCCATCTTTACTAACGTACCAGTCATTTTCACAAATGGTATTTTTAACATTGGTTCACAATATTCTTTCCATCCTTGATCAGCAAGTGGATTTTGTTCGCTGTTATCAGTTTGAGAAAGATGTATCATATCTTCTGCTTGATTGCTATCTTCAGATTGCAAATAAACTAAGTATCGCTTGTCTTCTATTTCCGATTCCGATACTAACAATGCGTACTCTAATTCCTTATCTGTTAATTTCAGTGGATTACAAAACACCACTTTCCGGTTTTTCGGTGCACATAAAAATCAACAAACTTTTAAAACGAATAGAATCACATAAAAACGAACACCTCTGGTGTATGCTAAGAAGATACAACCACCATCAACGGGTGTTCAACGAGTACTGGCAATTAGATGTTACCCATTCCAGAAGACGCACAAGCGCGTCTACGGCACATGACTGTCAACGTGTATAGACACACATGTGCGTCCTCTGCAGTAAACGTGTTAATCAACTTTCTTCGGTTGTATACGGTTCACGCTGTGCTTTGTTAAAAATAAAAATAATAAATCGTGAACTGTGTTTGAAACTAATTAACGGTTAATAATTCGTAACTACAATAAATATCCTTCGAAATGTATCGCCACAAATTTGGTGCGCAAAAACTAAACGAACGCGAAGATAGCTGGCGAAAGATTTAATTTCGCAATTTCGATGCTTACTAATTTTAATTTTCGTCCAATTGAAATCTCGGGTACTACTGATTGCAGTACAAGTCAAAATCATGATACGATTGATAGTATATACGAGATAGTTAACCGTTTTCCACAGCTTCTTCTGAACCAGACTGTAACCAGGCTAAAAACAGTGAGAACACTATTGTTTCGTTTGTAGATGTTATTGGAGCGATTGAAAGCTTTGAAAGTGAAATTAACGATGTAATTGACAGTGGTAGTGGTGGTGTATCAACGGATTGCGAATCAAAGTGCAATCGACATTACATATTCACCTGTGTAGGCATCTTGATCTTGACGATTGCAATATTGGTACTGCGGAAACTGAATTTTTGCTTCCGAACTAGTTGATGAAGTAGTATTGGCGATATTAAAAGAACGAGAAAAAATGAAATACTATTCCTTAACCCTTTCACTGCTAGAGACACATAATTACGATTCATGCCTGCGTCCTGCGTCCTAAATCCATCACCTTCTTTGGAGCCGCTCAAAAGTGCTACATAATCTTCAGCAGCAGTTCACGGCGTTGGAAAGTTTTAAAAAATAAAATTGCGTGTTCACTTAATAGTTTATCTGTTATGCGATGGTCTACCTGAATTGACGCTGTCAAACATTTTGCTAATATCTTCCACGACTGCATGGTGCGCTAGAAGACTTGAAGTCACTCAATTCGACCGCGGCAACTTTATACATTTGAATGTATTTCGATGGCATCTATACGGTTGAAAATTCCAAATACAATTATGAAAGAATCATCGTGCTTCAAGCCAGAAATGCTACTCTCGATGTCAAAGTTGTAGATTTCAAGAGTTTGCTTTCAAACCTGCAGTTAATACGATAGCAATGGGATGCTATTTTACAGGAGACTGAAAATTTTACTCTAGTTCTACTCAAAGGCTTAAGGCAATCTTCGCCTAGAATCGCCATTGACGAGGCAGTTCGAGTTTGAGTTACTGATTAGCGCTTTTGTCTCGTCCAAAGTACAGAAAGCAGATTTACAGTAAATACCTAGTAATAAGTATGTCTATATGTTATTTTATGAAATATATTATTTTTGTAATACATTATTTTTTATTTGAATATTTTTTTAAATGGTCAAATGGACACCTTCCGCTGGGAGATATTCCCAGCTCCCCCCCGTTAAACTTTAAAAATTGATGGCACTGTCTAATAACATATTCAGAACACCATAACTCTACCTTAAGAGGTCCGTTCTCTGTTCCACCCTGAGAACATCTTCATCTACTAGGTAAAATGCAAAAGCTTAAAGGTATTGTTCACTGTCTGAAGTGACGAAACAATAAACTCACACAAAGAACTAACACCATCGTGTGCTAAAGCCAACTCTAGTTCGACTTTCAAAGGCGCAATCTAAAAGCCACACTAGGGGAAAAATTAACTCATAGTTAAGAAATATTTTGTGCAAATCGCATGATCGGAAAAATACTTTAAACTAATAGATATAGCAATGTTTTAAGAGTGTCGTTACACCTCAAAAAATTAGCTTGTGTGAATTTAGAACAGGCCCAATACGCCTTAGTCGATGACTAAACAACTAATTTCCTTACACGTTTGAAAAAGTAAATTTGCCCTTAAACTGAATGTCCGTGTCAGTGTGGATGTATATGTGAATGCGTTTGTAAACTTTCGTGTGTGTACATGACTATTATTACCACTATTTTATGCTATTTAATGAAAATAATTTACTTAGCTATTGCAAGAAATTATTTTCGAGTATATTTTTGAAAAATTGAATTTTGGGAATCCTTTTTTGAAACTAGAGAACCAATAAGACGCATTACATGCGCACTTGAGACAATTATTACGAAAGATAACTGACGCAATAATTATGGAAACAAAACAAAAAACGAATTCTTAATTAACAATACGAAATTAACTGGTGCACAAAATAATCTTAAAATACCAAAAATAGAGCGAAATTAAATTACAATTTAATACCAAGATCTTTGTAAATATCGCAAAAAGAATATCAAAACAAATTACTAAGACGCAAACTCATCGCATTCTATAAATTATAGAAACACCTTACAATTATTAATAGAAATAACAACGCGCAAATCCAAACGCAAAATCCCATCATCGAATAATTTAAAACTCAACCTTGAACGCAACGAATACAAAGCTACCTTAATACAAATATATCTAATTATAACTACTGAACAATACCATCCGAGAAAACGTTCATCCTAAACTTACAAGGTATTTAAAAATACATCGCGATATCTAAAATCAACTAAAAAAACCTATAAATAATCACGCTATTGAAAAACGCGCATTGCAACTGTATAAAAGATATAAATTACATTCATTCCCAAACGCGACATTTAATTATTAACATACTTCAGTAATTAACAACGCAAAAATTCATTCGCATACCAACTGAAAACAACACCTTTTAGAAAAGTATAATTGCATGCGTATAACAAAAGCATTTGCACATTAAAATTATCAAGCGACAGAAAATTACACCTACAGTAGATTCAAAAAGAACCTTGTAATTAAAGTACAACGGAGACACTGATACAAACAATTAACTGAAAAGCAACAATCTTACAGTAGTTTAAAACATTGTAATTAAAACAAGATCAATGTATTAATTATAAACAGAGAAATTTTATGCAACTTTGAATAACGTAATAGACGGAACCGTGCAAACTTTATATTTAACACCTAAGGCGACGAGACAAAGTAGCATTGTATTTATGGAACATTGAACAAAGTAATTGACGATAAATTGCAATTCTATATTTAACACTTAAGTTGGCGAGACAAGAGGCATCGTAGACACAGTTATCAATTACCATACCCACGGATAAGAGATAATTACAACAGACAGAATAAAATAAACCTAATTAAAAAAAAAAGTTTTAACTGACGCAAAGCAAGCGAATTAAAATAAACTACCACAAAAATTACTCAGTCACATCGAAATTTTCAGAGATTAAACCAACAATAAAATTAACATCAGTGAATTAAAAATAAACGTATTCAAAGCCACATAAAGCGTTAAACCTATGAAGTAATTACAGCACCGTACAACTAAATTCAATACATGCAATTCAATTTTTTAAATAATCTAAAACGACTCAAACTAAAAATAGCAAGTAGCCCGACGCAATCTAAACGGAAAATAATAAACCCAAGCAACGAATAACAATACAAACCGCGAAATAAATCTTAAGTTTATGGAAATTTGAAATTTATTAAATTCAAAACTAAATATTAATTATTAAAACACCCCCCTTCCCCCCATCCCATAATGAGTGTAGAAATGAAGATTTATTTGAAAACGATACCCACCTTTAATGGAGACCAATGTTTTTTTGGTAATTTTATAGCAGTGTGTGAAATATTTTTGAAAAACTCTTATAAACCCAAAGACAACGAAAGCAACGTATTACTCCTACGCCTTATTATCAGTAAACTAACCGAACTGGACTTACATTAATTGCCAGTCGAGATAACTTAGAACAATGGGAGGACCTTAAAAGAATATCGGTTGCATATTTTGGCGACCAACGTAACCTAAAATGCCTAGTACGCGACTTAATAAACCTTAAAATGGAAAATAACCAATTCCCGTACCAATTTGGAATGAAATGCCAACATGTAAGAAGCTTAATCTTGACGAAATTAAAAATTGAAGAACCCGACCCAAATATCAGACTTTTAAAAACAAAGATGTATGACGAAATGGCACTAGACACATATTCAAATGCGCTGCCAGAACGATAATCAGACAAAATCAGATTCCAACGTCCCCAAAACTTAGAAGAAGCCATGAACATGATAATGGAAGAAGAAAACGTAATATATTACAGAAACAGATTATACAATACCAACGCGAATAAAAGTTATTCACCAATAAAAACTATCCAAGCCGTGAGACATACAATTCCACAACAAAGATTCACATCATTCAATGCACAAACAAATCAACAGCGAACCAATAATCCACATTTTAATAACGCAAACTTTAATAATCAATATAAACATTATTCAAAACCAACGTTCAACCCAAATTTTACGAAACCCGCATTTCAACCAAGATTCAACCAAAACGTAAATTAACAAAAACCAGCATTCAACGCGAACCCTATCAGAAACTCACCAATGACAAACAACAATAACAATCCTAATAACTATTATAAACCCACACCAATGGATACCTCATCTGGTAACACAAGACAAATACAAAAATAACACACATTCGACCGAACCCTAACCAAACACGCACTTTTACATTAGAAGAACTATTTCATCAAGAAGTAGGGGAATTTGATAATGACCAGAATAATTACATTCAAACAATTCGTAGCTAACATACTCTTACCCAAAACATTCAACGTAAAAATGAAGCATACATTTTGCATCTTCGAATTCAATGACAAATATGACGGACTATTAGGAATGGACCTTCTAAGAAAATTACAAGCCAACATGGACATAAGGAACCGTTTACTAACAACGAAATATGGACGAATCCCCATTAAATTTCAAAATACCAAGTTGAACAAAAATACACAATAGAACCCCGAACGGACAACAAGATAAAAATCCCAGTAAATTCAAATAAGAAATTAGGAATAATAAATCATATAACATTTCAACAAGGAGTAGAGACCCCAACCGCATTAGTACAAATAAAAGATAATTATGCCACAACGACGATTATAAATTCAAATGACTACCCCGTAGAACTATCTTTAACAAACCCTATTAATGTAGAAGAGTTAAATTGTAACGAGATGGAAATAGACGAAAACTTAAACAACAACTACAACCCCGCAGAAAATGACGAAATGTTAAGAGAAAATTTAAGTAACAACCGCTTTAATACCGACATCAATCAAGAAGAACAAAGAGCAATTAAAAATTTATGTTTTGAATACCGCGACATATTCTATTACGAAGGAATACCCCTAACATTTACCAATACGGTCAAACACAATATCGAACTAACGGATAACAAATCCATATCCACAAAAACATACCGACTACCTCAGGCAAGTCAGGAAGAAGCTGACAGACAAGTAGCCGACCTATTAGACCAAGATATCATACAGCATTCCAACTCACCATGGATCAGCCCCGTATTAATAGTACCCAAGAATTTGGACGCATTAGGAAGAAGAAAATATAGAATGCTAATAAACTATAGAAAACTAAATGAAAAAACGGTAGACGACAAATACCCGCTACCAAATATAACCGAAATTTTAGATAAATTAGGCAAGTGCCAATGTTTTTCAACATTAGACCTAGCCTCAGGATACCATCAAATAGAAATGGATGAAAAGGATACACCAAAAACAGCCTTCAGCACACCTAGAGGACCTTACGAGTATAAAAGGATGCCATTTGGATTAAAGAACGCACCCGCAACTTTTCAACGAGTTATGGATAATATACTACGCGGGATACACAACGAAAAATGTCTTGTATAACTAGACGATATCATAGTTTATTCAACATCATTAGTGGAACATGTAGAAAGATTAAGAGAAGTATTCGAAAGATTAAGAAAAGCACAATTTAAAGTACAATTAGACAAGAGCGAATTTTTACAGAAAGAAGTAGTATTTTTAGAACATAATAACACCCCAAGGGGTTATGCCGAACCCTGATAAAACAAATGCTGTACGAAATTACCCCATACTAAAAACGAACAAAGAAATAAAAGGATTTTTAAGACTTAGTGGTTACTACCGCAAATTTATTAAAGGTTATGCTCAAATAACCAAGCTCCTGACAAATTGTTTAAAGAAAATTGAACATACCCCAGAATTTATTAAAGCCGTAGAGAAAATTAAAAGTATATTAACAAATTACCCCGTATTAGAATACCCTGACTTTTCAAAACCATTCATATTAACGACAGACGCATCAAATGTAGCATTAGGCGTAGTATTAAGCCAAGGAACAGTAGACAACGACAAACTCATCAGCTACGCATCCAGAACCCTTAATGAAACCGAACAGAAATACAGCACGATAGAAAAAGAATTGTTAGCCATAATTTGGGCAACAAAGTATTTTAGACCATACCTATACAGACGAAAATTATATATATATATATATATATATATATATATATATATATATTGCTGTGATAAGGGGTTGTTTAAGGGTGTACTTTATAGTAAAGGTCGTTTATAAATGAGAAATTAGCATAGGCAGCAGAAAACTGCACTTATTTAGTGAAGAATTGAGAAATGGAGATAGTTTGTAAATAGTAAGCAGTCAACACCCTGTATATAAAGTATAAATAGTTTTAGGCGACGCAAATAAACATAGGAAGACGCATAGTTAGCGTAAAAAACAGGAACACATTCATTAGGTAAATAGTAAATATTTAATACCCTGTAGATAAAGTTTTAGGTAATTTAGGCAATGTAAATAATGATATTTTTCAGTGGAAGCACGCGTATATTTATATGTAAATATAATAAAGTGTAAGCAGACACGCATTCAAAAGAGTACCAAACAATTAGATTAATACGGAGATAGAAATAGAGCTTCAGGTAGCATAGGTAAAGCGTGCAAATAGCTAACCATTTTTGATAAGAAAGCAGATTAAAAATTGCGTGAATAACATGTAAATATGAAAATTAAAAGTTGAATTGCATCAGTTGTTTATGGAAAAGCAATTATATCCATCAAAACACAGCATGTTGATAACGAAGACAGCTGGAAGTAGGTTACAATTATTGGGAATCGTGGAGAATTACATCAGAAACTACTTTGAATGTAATTATTTGATTGGTCACAAATAAGCGACGAGTTCTAGACCATACCCACTGACGGAATGGGAACGGAATAATATATTAGCAGGCACAGTGATAACGAAGACAGTTTGTAACTCAACAAAGGCCGAAGTGCGCCGCTATGGAATAAGGTAATACGTAATAATTTTAAAAGTGAAAGATAAAATAAGTGCCAAGATGAAAACTATAATTGCCGATTAAACGTAAGTACATTTTAATGAATTTATTTTAAACTAAAACATAAAAATAATAAGGCTTCTATGTCGGGGGACCGACGATTTCGAAGTCTGGGGAAAATAAACTACAATTTTGAAGTACGGGGGTGAAACAAACTACAATTTAAGTCAAGGGGGAAAATAAACTACGATTTCCAGTCAGAGGACAATGATAATAAGAATTCTATTCTAAGTTTGAAGAAATTGATTGATAAGAAGTAATAAGTCTGAAATGAAACGACAATAAATTGGGGTGCATAAATCAATAATGGTAGTCCATAGGGTAATGGCAATAATTTAAATGTAATCTTGAATTGGGGAAAGATAATTTTTATGCAAATGGAAGCGTCGATGTGAAGCAATAGACCAGGTCAGATTTTTAGTTATAAGACATTTTGTTTTTCTATATATTTTTTTATTTTGAATATTGAATTTGCTTAATATAATATGAATGTGAAAAAGTCAACAAAAGAAGTTGCATAAGTATAAAGTGAGTAATATGATAACAGGTTTAGAACGTTCTACGCTTCGGTGATAAGGATAATAGGTTTTTTTTGGTGACTTTGGGTTTTGAGTAAATAGGATATGATGTTTAATAAATGAAATTTACAACATTAACTAATTGAAAAGTGTATTTCAAATAATTTACAAAAGCTGTACATAATATATTGGTTTCATTATATAAAATCGAAATTAACTGAATTTTATAATTCCAAATAAATGCTAGCCGAGGTCATAAGATTTAAATAGTTCAAGGAGGAGTTACGAGTTGAATAGGAAATTGATAACAAGTAAGGCGGTAACATATCGAATTTTGTTATTGGCAGACAAGGTTGCTTCAAGATAAAATCCAGTTAAGTCTCTGGAGGGAATTGATAGCAATATTAATAAGACAGCCCAACGTCGGAGGAGATAATTACAATCTTGTTTATTCATAGTAAATATTAAAATGGTCGTCCAAATGATGGAGCGCGAATAATTTAGAGTACATAGCAAATAATATAACAGCCCAACATAGGGGTTCGATAATTCCGGCAGTTCATAGCAAAATTAATAAGGCGTACAACGTAGGGGCATGATAATTTAGAGAGTATCATAGCAATATATATATATATATATATATATATATATATACACGTCTGGCCTTTGAGATTTGCGGAATGTTATAGCAAAATTTATTTGCAAACGTAACAAACCTTCTTGTGGCGACATCCGGGTTCATGTCCAAAAGGCAATTGAAATAAAAAAAGATACATCTTACTTTATATACTATTTCTTATTGTGGACTGCAAATAACTTGTCTTTTTATATATATACCGATCATAGACCATTATCATGGCTGTGCAAATTTAAAGAACCGAATTCAAAATTACAATGATTGAGAATCCGATTAGAAGAATATGACTACGAGATAATATACAAGAAAGGAATTTATAATAATAACGCAGACGCCTTAAGTAGACTACAGCTAATGCACTGGAAACTGCATCAAATATAGGAAACGTAGACGAAACGGAATTCAGAGAAGATTCAGACGGGATGGATACCATACACTCAACACAAAATGAAGAGCCTAAAACCGCGATTAAAATTTTTAATGAGGCCATCGATATGAAACCCAATCGGTTCATAATTACCGAAGTTTTAACCAACCCCAACCCTGTAAAATACACAAAAGTAGATAACAAAAAGATATACCAAATTCAGATAACAAGTTGAAAATAAAAATGAATAAAAACCCTTAACCAAAAAAAATATTTAAAATACTAGATACGTATTTCGGCCATCTTCAGTAGGAATTTGCAATTAAATAATAATCAGCTGTTGTTTCGGAACACTTCAGAGGATATTCTTATCACCACTTAGGCTGCAGTGAACCTGCCCAACATACAATTTACTATAATGTTGCTTTAAACACTATCAAGGATATTTTCCTCACCCGCAGGCTGGTGTTCTTCACAACAAACAAGTTAATTGTGACGTTATAGCTAAAAACCACCTAATTTATACTAATTCTAAATCTGCTGAAGCGGAACCAAATTAATCTTGCTTTCTCATCGGTTGTTGACCAATAGGGTAGCATGGCAAATGGCTCTATGGGCCCTTTATCAGTGTTTAAAGGGGTTCCTTTATGTTTAACAATTTTAATTGATTCATAGGCATTTAAGAAGGAAAACTTTGGTACCGCTTTTAACAATTTAACATTTTCTAGTTTAATGGGGTGGTTGGTTTCAAAAATATGTTTGGCGACCTGAGACCTTTTGTATTTACTATAGTTGAAGTGAGCAATGTTGTTGTATTCCTTGTGACGTGTACGCCCTGATAAGATTCCGTATAATTTGAATTAGATTAAAGGAGCGCGAATGTGAAAAGTGTGCGCGGACATAAAACAGTCTCGATCGGGAAGTCGTAGAGCGTGGCGGTACTTGTTGTGATCGACCGCGCATCATTAATGTTGTGGAGGATAGAAATTAATTAGTCCGATTGTGTTAATTTGGTTAAGTTTGAGATTCGCGGGCTCGCCTGTTGAGCATTTTACATAGCATTATTATTGCGTTGTTGATTTTCTACCTGTATTCATTTTCCGTTATCTTGAAAACTACAGTAAATGCTATATAATTACATTGTGTTTTATTTTATTGGTGCCGAACCCTGATTGTTGTATGTTAACGCCGGGCCTAACACCTGTTGACATACGACGACAACAAAAACATTACGTTACATCCTCTTGGTTTGACCAATACATTTTGCAAAACATCCTGGCCCCGAACAACTAATTTCATAAATCCCCGACTTTTGCAATTTTTCCAACTTATCTTTTGGATTGCCTAGCAAATCTATAATTTTATTAGTATTACTGAAAGCAAATTTGAAATTAATCAGTTTGAATATTTTATTAAGACACTTTGTGGTTTTGTGAAACGGAAGTTTTACATATTTAACATTATCGTTAGAGGTGGTTCATTGCGAAGTCGTTGATTTACGAATGTTAATTCTGTTTTTACACTTTCTAAAAATATTATCTATAATATCAGAAGAGAAACTATGGTAATTCGCTATTTGTTTAATAAGAGCAAATTCCTTATTAAATCTGTTTTTATTTAAAGGGAAATTCAATAATCTATTAATTAAAAAGTTAAATGAAGCCAACTTATGTTGTATGCTATAATTAGAGGAAGACAAAATAAAGCGATTTACATTGGTTTCTTTTCTATAAATGTCAAATTCTAATTTATTACCATTTCTAATTACTAATGTATCTAAAAAGGGTAATTGTCCATTATTCTCTAGTTCATACGTAAATTTTATGCTTTGAAATTTTGAGTTCAATTCTTTAATAAAATCATAAACATTGATTTAGAAGTGTCAAAAACTGCAAAAATATCATTCATGTACCTACACCATATTTTTGGGAAGTATTTGAAGTTTTTTTAAAACTCGGTCTCAAAGCGAGACATAAATAAATTTGCTATGAAAGGTGATAGGTTATTTTCCACTGCAGTGCCTTCATGTTGTTCGTACAACTTGCTGTTGAATTGAAAACAGTTCTGAGACATGCATAGTGGTCGAAATACGTATCTAATATTTTATATATTTTTTGTGGTTAAGGGTTTTTATTCATTTTTATTCAAATCGTGCCACAGTGTTCCTATGGATTATTATCAAGTTGAAAGGTTAGGTTTTGAAGGGTCTAGAACCATTTAAAACTAGTAGTAGGAAAATGTTTAATGGCGAATTTCTTGCGTTGAATCGTTCTTTTACATCGTTTGATTATGACTGCCGAGCAGAGGAATACGAAACTACATTCAAGTTAATGCTCTAATTAGTATAGCTATGTACAAATAGCTCCTTAAATGATTTTGCAAAGAGAGCAATCTTGAATCCCAGATGGAGGTGAACCGTATATTACCTTTTAATTGCAATACAATATTTCTTGGTAAACGTGTCAAATGTGACTTTTATACACTAGTAGCTTCCATCCAATACTGTTAGAATTACTTTATTTATTCTATTCCACGCTATTAGATTTAAGATAAAAGGATTTATTCTCGTCAGAAGCAATTTCTCTCCAGAGGTTAGCAGGACATCCAATATTGTCAAGCAACTTCCGTTGAACCTTCACAGGTATTTAGTTAATATCAATACCTACAAATGTGTATAATTTTAACGAAGCCATTCAAAAGAGGATACGTAACAAAATGATATCGTGTGATTAAGGAAATAAAAGTCAAATGCATGAAAGGGCGGAAGAAGAGATCATATTTAATACTCAGACAAACACATCATGTAGCGGATTCACAAAAGAACACCTGATGTGGGAAACAACCAAAGGAAGAATGAAACCAAATATTTTACGTTAAAAGTATTTTAATTTTCTCTGACTAGACTGACCACAAAATGTATAATTTACGAGCAGGATGACGATTTTTTAATTCTTATAGCTATTGGTATGCTGTAAAAAGTTTGGAAAATGGCAACTTGTATCGTTAGCTGATTAGTGGTGTGATATATATTCGCTTAATAACTTTAACTGATGGAAGCCTCTAAATAAAAAAATTACAGGTCGCGTTAATTAAAAGTTTTATCGGCCATCAATTTACACCACTGCATAGTTTAAAGCTTTGGGCTTGTTTATGTATGTTCGTGTTGTGTCGATTACCTGTAGGTGGATTGGTTTGTTGGTTATTTAACAGATTTATCTACGTTAAAAATATATTTGGGAAAGAAATTCCATAATATATTTACTCAATAATAAATTGGAGTGCAATCCTGAATATGTTTTACTAATCTTTATTATTTCTCGGGGAAAAAACCACACCTAACAAAGAAAACATCTAATTCTTAGGTAGAGGAAGTATTTCACTTTAAGATGAACTCAGAATCATTTGACAGATTGTGCAGAAATGTAATATCAGTGGCGTGTGGAGTTATTAGCAGTGGTTAGGAGGGTACGCTTGATAAATACTCTCACATACAAAGGTGCGTTTTTTTATTGGTTCCAGATCAGAGAAGAGATAAATAGAATTTAGTGACACGATATCGAGGTATCGTATGCTGATAGTATAAAAGTAGTAAGAAACTGGGGCGACGGCACCTCATTTCCCCCAGAATTCCTCATTTCCCCACACATCTGGACCAAATAGTTTTCTTCGACTAACCATTTTCATCTTTCGAGATAAATATATGTTGTTTAGTATCAATTAATATTAGATTTTTCTCAGCTATCTGAATTTTTAGGAATTTTTCAGATAGCATAATCCCCCAGGGAGCTACCCTCACTTTAAGATTTTTTTACCGGAAGCGATTTCTGACCGCCCGCATAAATTTTTTTATACATGCGATACGTCAAATTAGTCTAAAATTTTACGCAGGATCCGAATCTGTAAACAGATTTAATATCCGACCACGCTCTGCAAAGTTATACCCCTTTAAAGCTCTCAAACCTCTAAATTTTGCTCTTTGCTCTATAAGCAAACCTAACAAATAGTTTTCTTTGCCTAGCCATTGCATCTTTTGAGATAAACCTATCTTGTTTGGTATCAATTAGTATTAGATTTTTCTCAGCTATCTGAATTTTTAGGAATTTTTCAGATAGCATCATCCCTCAGGGAGCTACCCTCACTTTAAGAGTTTTTACGGGAAGCGATTTTTGACCGTCCGCATTAATTTTTTTATACATGCGATACATCAAATTAGTCTAAAATTTTACGCAGAATCCGAATCTGCAAACATATTTAATAACCGACCACGCCCTGCAAAGTTACACTTTAAAGCTCCCAAATCTCATTAAAATTTTGTTCATTTATGACATATGCTTTAACCAAACATCTCCAAAAATCAAAAACCGTGGAGATTTTAGGAATGAATCCTTTATAAAGCCATAAGTGTTTAATATTTAAAACCATTTTTCAAACGGTGATGCACTGTTTTTTTAATTTCTAAACACGTCATAACATAATTATGTAGTCAATGCTAAATAAGTACTTGGAAAATACAAGTTGTTCTGAATTAATTCCTTAACGATTATGGGTATCTAAATTACATATGAAAGCTGTATATAATTTCTTTTCTTGGACTTTCTATTAATTATGTTTGTGCATTAAAATTGATGTATAATTCCCGGGGATTCACACAAAGTACTTTCTAGCTACCAGCATCGACTACGTATTTAGGAAAATACAAATTTTAAATAAACACTTTAAACCTTTACTAAGGGAATACCAACTTGTTGTCTACAGGATACTTACTAATGAAGCAATTTAATTTTAAAAAAATTCTATGTCATATTTTCGGATATGGTAGGCTTGCATATTTTCTTTGGAAACAATCGAAGATTGCCGAAGACACTCGAAGAGTGCACAAACGCGGTCACTAAACCAATTAGCATTAATATCAAGTATTCCGTACTTTCGTAGGTTGCTCATTTCCTAGAACCAAATCTTCCGCAATGTACAATATCCTTAAAACTATCTATATTAATATTCTTAACTACACTTCGTGAGACCCCTTTAATCTTTTTAATCGTATCTTTCTCGCTTACAATACAGTCGGACTTAGCCTTACTACCAACATTTTTTAATACTATTAAATTTGTCTTTGAATTTCCCTAAAACTTTTTTTTGTTTACATGCGGTGTATTGTATTTATTATCTGCGGGGTACACCACTTTAAACCTAAAAATAAAAACAAGATAGTTTAATACGTCTATTAATCATTTTTGCTAATGTTGGCGATATAAATATGTAAAAACAAACTTTATCAAGAAATATGTTTTTAATAAAATACATACATGTATTGATAACATCTATAAACCGCTGTGGTAACCAGAGTCTGGCGAATCTGGGATAGCCAAATCTCTAAACATTTGCGCAAGCAATTGCCTTGCAGTTGCATCTCTTAAGTACTGGATGGGGTAACATTTAATAATTTCCAACACTGTCAAGTAATTTAAATTGCTGCAATTATTAGACAGAGAAATACTGGCACGCCTATCTCCCTCTAATAACGTTTGAACTCTTTCTTCCTCCGTCGTATTTCCACATACTTTTTTTATATCACCTACAAATTTTTCGTAAAATTTTGGAAAGTTTCTACACTTTAACTCAGCCATTTTAAAACAGATTAATTCTCGCAAATTTAATAGCTTGATGCACTCGTACGCAGGTAGCACAATAACATTCCCATCTTTCGTAATCTCCATATTATATAAATTCTCTTTTTCAAAATTGTTCAACAGCCATATACTTTTATTAAAGGCTGTGCTCAGCTGCAATTTGAAATCTTGATCCAATTGTATGTCAACAACATCGTTTCCAGTAGTCAAACCATTTAATCTGACGTGTTTTGCGTCTTGAGCAAATTGGTGAATTTGAAATTCTACTTGAAAAGTACACAATTTCTTCCAATCGAAGTAAGAGAATGTTATCGCAGAATCTGCACACATACCACTACAGCAAATAACTTGGATGACAGGTTGAAGACCACCATATAAATCAAAACCAACTTCTATTATATGGTGGTGAGAATTTGGAGGAAATTCGCCTAACCTATAGGTTGTCTTACCAACTAGTTGATTTATATTTAATTGTGGTACTCGCACATCACTTGTAACGTTAACACAAGAAAAATCCTTCTTTAACTTATAATTTTAATCAAACTCGACGATACTTTGACGACTAATGCTCTGGAGCATGCCTCCATCGCCTTTTATGCCGATGGTCGAGCGTGCACAGCTCCTTATTATGTTAATTGGCGTTATATGCAAGTCTTGACTGGAAAAGTAACGCGTATAATTGTTTTATAGTGGGTTTTACCTGTATGTATTTAACCACCAACACCATTTTTAGAATTATTATACAAAATTACTCTTAGCAGTATTTTTAATATAACTCCGTCGTGCAACCTATCAAATTAGTATAGAATTTTCCTGGAAAATCAAAATTAATTATCACGTCTTTCAAAATTAGCTCCAACAAGGACCCCCATAGTGTTTTAATATTCAAAAACCTAACAACAAAACACCTCTACATATTTATTTAGATTTAACTTGATAATACATTACATGTGATTTT
Source organism: Platerodrilus igneus (assembly GCA_036346225.1). Classification (NCBI taxonomy): domain Eukaryota; kingdom Metazoa; phylum Arthropoda; class Insecta; order Coleoptera; family Lycidae; genus Platerodrilus; species Platerodrilus igneus. The sequence continues at coordinate 3,404,250 of JARFIW010001617.1, forward strand.
CCAATGCTCCACCCGAAGGTACTACATTGGCCAGGAAGCGAGTTTTTTTTTTTACCTGGAAAATTTTGAATTTTGCCGAACCCTTGCTGGTAGGGATCTTTAACGTGCGTGACAACACTCACACACGGTACCTCCATTTTACCTCTCATCCGAACGAAGGTGTATTTTTGAGAAAAATGCTCGCCTAACATTTTTCAAGCGGACCGTGTCGGGATTTGAACCCGGGACCTTGGGCGTAGTAGTCACACACTTGATAATACAGCAATTTTTAAAAAATATATTTATACAATATTTATAGTTATTGCTATTTCTATGCACCCGTCTGCGCGGACGAGTCCATTTAATTTGAGAGGGGCCCGCTTTTACTTTAAATAAAAAATATTCTACGCCATACGTTTCACCAACATGGAATTTCAAGAATGTAAGTGACG